>CAVMJV010000083.1:0-600000 GCA_963681835.1 Meloidogyne enterolobii | reverse complement strand
AAGGAAAATGAATAGGCAAGAGTTGAACAGGTTTAAAGTGTCACACAAAATTGTGATGGAATGTTCATGCCTATACCAAGGATGGGCCCTGTCAAATTTTAAAAGCGGAAGGCGGAAGAAAATAAAAAAAGTAAGTAAACCGGAGACGGAAGCGATAATATTCCTGAATTCGTTTGGCCTCCCTTACCTATGCAGGTGCCTGAGCTACTGGGTCAACAACTTTTCCTTTCCCTCTTCTCCCTATAGATTGTTTAACCATTCCTAATAGGTAGACTTCCTTACAATGTAAGTCGATTCAAAATAAATCCAAAACCCTAACGACCTAGTTGTTACGGATTTAAAAACAACAAACCTCACGCATATGATCCTTCAAATCCTGCCAAGAACCAGAAGCAGGCAAACCAGTAACCATAACACGATAAAATCGGCCACGAGGAGGCTCCTTCCCAGAAAATCGACTGCCGCCTCCACCGCCATCTCTTCCTCCCCCTCCTCTACCACTGGGGCCAGTTCCACGAGGCGATTCAACACGAAGTCTGTAACCATCAAAATTGTAGCCATCCCTTCCTCTAATGGCGTCTTCTGCATCACGAGGGTCATCGAAATCGACCTTAAATGAATCAAAAATTTGATCAAAAATCGCTTACAAATGCAAAAGGAGGTCCTCGAACAGGTTTAGATTTTATATCAATGTAGGTAATCTTTCCATATTTTTGAAAAATATCTTCAATGTCCTTCTGTCTGATGTCCGGAGGCAAATTTCTAAATTACACAAATTAAGGAAGAAAAATAAAGTTAAAACAAACCCAACAAAAACACGTAATTCACGCTCTCTATAACTCATTTCTGGCTATTAGAAGTTATTTAATAAAAGAATAGTATAAGATTATCTAGAAAAAATCAAAAAAATTAATCAAGTAAACGAAAATCTTTGATAAAACTCGTTAAAAATTTGTCTGATTTCTATAAAAAAACTCTAACCGTCTCGATGACTCATAATTCTTTCGAACTTTTTTCTTTTTACCCCTAACGTCTCTTATTTTTATCTTTCGTCTCTCTTTTATGTCTCTCTGTTTACTGAAGATTTTCTTTAAAGATGACAGCTAAATTTAATTTTGGTAATTTTCATAATACTAAATTTTAGCTTAATTTTAAAATATCTAATTTTCAAAATATCCAGTCGAACAATATTGACAATTTTTTTAACTGTCATTCCTACTTTTTTATCACCTTGTTGTTTTTGTTAAAAATCTTTTTTTATTTTCAGATAATTATTAAATGGCTAACGTTGTCGAAGTCGCAATCGAAAAAATTGATGAAGTCAAGTCGAGACTTGGAAGGTTTTCTTTGGTTAATTTTTAATAAATTTATTTTTCGTTCTTCAGAACTTTGGGAGCTTCAATGCGTTTACGCGATTTAATTCGCCAAGTTCGTGCCGCTAGGACGGCGGCTGAAGAGCGTGCTGTTGTAGAACGAGAAAGTGCGAATATTCGAGACTTTTTTAGAGATGAGGACAATAAATACAAATGCAGGTTAATTTTTTTGGAGAGGACCAAACCTGGGTTTATAGGCCGAACCTAGGGTTTTTTTCTTTTTTGGTGAAAGCAGAGACCATATTCTATGGTAGAGACGGTATTTTTGAACAGTCTGGGCCTGTTCCTGAGTTCTGGGTTCGATTTATTGACATGGGCCGGATCTTTGGCTTGTAGTTCAGGAAAAACCCAGGCCCAGAAAAAACCTCAGGAAGGTCAAAAAATGCCTGGGCCTGGTCTATGGGTACAGGAAACCCCCCAGGCCCTGGTCCAGGCCGATCTCTAGTTTATGGGTATTGGCTCATGCCATATCATTGAATTAGCACGTAGCTCAGGTATCCAGGTCATTGGGCGCCTGAGCTCCATGCCTTGGTCAATAAACTAGTCCAGTATTTGGGGTCCGGAACCGATCGTTTTTGGACAGCCCATGCCCCAGTCTTTTCTAAAATTCCTCTACTAATTCTAAGAAATTTTTTAAAGAAATATGGCGAAACTTCTCTACATCCACATGCTCGGATATCAAGCCCATTTTGGTCAAGTAGAATGTATTAAACTTGTTGGCAGCAAAGAAAAGCGTTTTACTGACATTCGGATTGGTTATCTCGGTGCAATGCTTTTGTTGGATGAACGTTCGGAAATTCATTTGCTTGTTACAAATTGTTTGAAGAGGTTTTTTAGTCTTTTTCCTGCTTTTTTTGACTGTCCCGCTGTTTTTGTTCTGTACGGTTCCAAGTGTTTTTTGGTCAAACTTAACAGTAACTGGTTTAGGGACAGGTTTTACAGCCTCTTTGCACAAGGGGAATTTCGTACCGATGAACTATTTCATTTCAAGAACCACGGAAATCCTATAACCGATTCCTTAGAAAAATATTTTTTATTAGGGCTCATCGGCTCGGAACCGAACCGATGAGCAAAATTTTTCGGTTCCGGTACTTTCATTTTCCGGTCCAGTTCTTCGTTTTTTTGTATATCTGACAAGGGCGTATCCAAGCCCTCCTCCCCCCGAAATGGGGGATTAGGAGAAGGATGGTCGAAAAAGTACGGCCTTCGAATTTAAAAAAATTTTCGCCTGCGGCGCAAAAAATGGAAGACCCCTTGATATCTGAACCGACAACCTTCTATTCTTTTTAACTTTTTTAATTTTTTATTTTCTAGCCATTTAAACGACAATGACCAGTTCGTGGCAGGAATTGCTCTTTGCACTCTTGGCGCTATTTGTTCACCAGAAATGTGTAGAGATTTGGCTGGTGAAGCAGAAAAACTTTTATTGAAATCAACAAATACATATATTAAGAAAAAGGTTTTTTCTCTTAAATTTGTCTTTTTTTGGCCTCCTCCTGGCTTCGTCTCCCCATTTCCACTCCCTCCCTCTCTACTTTCCAACTAAAAAAATTTCAGACCCCGCTCATTTTTCCAATTTTATTTTTTAATTTTTTAGGCAGCTCTCTGTGCATTCCGAATTGTTAGAAAAGTTCCAGATCTTATTGAAATGTTTATTTCAAGTACTCGTTCCCTTCTAAACGAAAAACATCATGGCGTTCTAATTGCTGGAGTAACTCTTGTAACTGAAATGTGTGAACTTTCTTCTGATGTTAGAATTCATTTTAAAAAGGTTTTTTTAATTTTTTATTTTTTCTCTAGAATGGTTTAATGGGGTTAATTGAGTAAACTTGGTCTTTTTGACTGACATAAGGGGTGGTTTTGTTAAGGGGCTGTTTTAACTAATTGTAAGACTTAAAGACCTAAAAAAGGTTTGTTAATCTACACAATAAGGTTGGCGGATAGTTGGAAATCTTTGGATATCTGGATCCTGTATTCGAACCTTGAATTTTCGGGTATTCGGCTTTTTTTCGGATATCCGGATCCGCCAATCTTACTACACAAGTATTGATTTTTACACTTGATTTTTATAAGAGATGATTACGCGGATTAATTTTTTAACTTTCCTATATTTTTTAAAAATATCCGCAAAACCATTTGCAGACATTTTCTATATTTTTCCCCCAAAAAAATTTTTTTCCCCCAAAAATTATTTTTGGCTAATTCAAAAGCTGAATGATTTTTAATCCATTTTTCAAATTTAATTTTTTCAATTTTCACAGATGGTTCCAAACTTGGTACGAATTTTAAAAAATTTATTGATGACTGGTTATTCACCTGAACACGATGTTTCAAGCATTAGCGATCCTTTTCTTCAAGTGAAAATAATTAAACTTTTGCGAATTCTTGGAAAAGATGACCCGAAAGCAAGTGAAGAAATGAACGATATTTTGGCTCAAGTTGCAACAAATACAGAGACGTCTAAAAATGTGGGGAATGCAATACTTTATGAAACTGTGTTGACTATTATGGAAATTAAAAGGTTTTTTTGAGAGTTAAATATTTTGGAAGGGATTTAATTTGGAAAAAATTTGATTTTTTTAAGTTTGCTGACAAAAATTTATTGCGGATTTTTATTTCTGCAGATGGAAAAATTATTTTTCCGAACATTGTTTTTTTTGCGGATTTTTATTTTTGCAAACGGAAAATTATTCATTTTTCGGACATTTGTTTTTTGCGGAATAAAATTATTCTTGCGGACACAAGTTTTGAGATTATCCGCATTTCAAAAAATATCCGCAAAATATGTCCATAACTTTTTGCGAATTTTTATTACAAGCTTAAAAGTTCTTTTTCTAGTGAAAGCGGACTTCGAGTTCTTGCTGTAAATATTCTTGGACGTTTTCTTCTAAATCCAGACAAAAACATTCGTTATGTAGCACTAAATACATTACTTAAAACTGTGGGAGTTGATTTTCAAGCTGTTCAACGTCATCGTACAACTGTTGTGGATTGTTTAAAGGATGGGGATGTTTCTATTAAAAAGTTTGTTTTTTTAATTCGATAGGGGTTGTAGCCTTGCCGATTTCAAATTTTTAGCTGGTTTGTATATTTTGGTGTAGTGGGAAAGGTTTGGGTTCTGGGGTGTAATAGGTTGGGGTTCGAACCCTTTTGAGGGATTTTTATTTTATTTGCATTGTTTTATTATTTTTAAGCAATCCGGCGATTTTTGAACCAGAATAGAGCCGAAGGGGAATTTTTCCAAGATGACATTTGATCCCATTTTATTTTTTAAAATATTTTTTCCTTTTTTTTCCAGGCGTGCATTAGATTTATGTTTTGCTCTAATTAATCAAACAAATATTGTAAGCATGTCAAAAGAAATTATAATATTCTTGGAGACTGCAGACTCTGAATTTAAAGCTGAATGTGCTTCAAAAATGTATATAGCAACGGAGCGTTTTTCTCCAAGTATTGTTTGGCATTTGGATACAATGATTAATGTTTTACAATTGGTATATGAGATTTTAATTTTTAAGAAATTTGTTGGTTTGGTGGGACATAGGTATTCTTGTAATTCCTTCAAAATTCGTATAGGGGAAATTTTTACTAAAATGTCATAAATTCCAATTGGCCAGCAGGTCAATTTACTAAAATGTCCAATAGCAAAAGTTGCCGAAATAATTTCGTTTTTGACATGAAAATTCGGAATTTCTTCAAAATGTCCCTTGGGTTAAATTTAGCCATAATGTCAACTTGCCAAAATGTCCTATTAAATTTTTTTTCCTCAATTTTTCTTTTAAAAAGGCTGGTAATTATGTCCCCGATGAAGTTGTTAGTGCAATGATTCAATTAATTTCTTCACATTCTGAACTTCAAACTTATGCAACAATACAACTATTTCATGCTGCTGAACGTGAACAAATTGTTTTGACAGCACAACCACTTTTACAAGTTGCTTTTTGGTGTATAGGGGAATTTGGTGATTTGTTGATTATTGGAGGTGAAGAGGAGACACATAAAAAGGTTTTTTTATTTTTATTTTGAGAAATTTTTGCGAACTTTAAAAAAATATTTTTGAACTTGCGGATAAAAGTTGCGGACTTTTTGAATAATTTATTAACTTGGGGAAAACTTTTCGTATTTGAAAAAAATTTCCTAGCTTGAGGATAAAATTTGCGGACATTTTACGAAATATTTTTCAACTTGCAGACAAAAAGTTGCGAATTTTTTAAAATTTCCTAACTTGCGGATAAACTTTGCGGACATTTTACAAAATATTTATAACTTGCGGACTTTTTTGAAATTTTTTTTAATTGTCAAAGAACTTGCGAACCTAAAAAAATTCCCAAATTGCGGATAAACTCTGCAGACATTTTACGAAATATTTTGAATTTGCGGACTTTAAAATACCCTCCACTTTTTAAATTAAAAGATTTTTCCCTCTTTTTTCAGATTGAAGAAGACGAAGTAGTCAGAATTTTTGAACGTTTAATGCCTTCTTCACAAATGTCTATATCAAGCAGAGAATTCGGATTAACAGCTTTAGCTAAATTATTTACTCGATTTGAAAATTGTTCAGAACGTATTCATGCACTTGTTAGACAATACTCTGCAAATATGAATTTGGAATTACAACAACGTTCTGTTGAATATGCAAGGCTTTTATTAAAAAATGATTTGAGGTTTTTTTTTAATTTTTTTTAGAAAAATTTTTTGCGGATTTTTTTGAGTCCGCAAAAAAGTTTTTCATCTATGTCCGCAAAAAAAAGTCCGCGAACATCGCATCCACTCCTTCTGTTCTGAATCCCAAATTATGAGATTCTTATGGAGATTCGACCATTTTTCATATTCTAAAATTTCTTTTGAGATTCTTCCCTGAGATTTCATGTGGGTTTCTTATTTTTAAAGATTCGACTATTTGTAGATTCTAATTGAAATTTTTATTCTTAGATTCCGTGCCGGACTTATTGTTAGCTATTCCGGTCTAAAAAATTTTCTTCCTTCTGTTCTTTCATTTCGTTCCCTTGGTTTTATCTTCTTATTAATCTTTTCAGTTAGCTTTCATTTTTTTGCGGTTAACTTTTTGCGATAATATTAAAATTTCTATTCAAAAATTTTCCCCTCAACAGATTTGGATTATTAGAAAGAATGCCAGCTATTGAACGTAATGCTTTGCATACAGCAGCACAGCCAATAGAAGAATCCCCTTTAAGTAATGATGACCAATTACAAAAACAGAAACAACAACAAAAAGCAGCAGCACCAGAAGTTGTTGATTTGTTAGGTTTGGGTGATATATTGTTTGGAGGTGGAGGAGTTGATAATAATAATACTATTAATGGACAACAAAGAAATGGTAAAAATTTTTTATTAGTCTTTTGTTGAATTTTTTTGTGGACTTAATCCACATTATTTTTAAGATCCGGGGTAATTTAATAGAATTGAATTTTTGCGTAATCCGCAAAAAAATTTTGCGGATTCCGCAATTTTTGTCGGTTCTTGTTTCAGATTTTTTGCAGATTGTCCGCAAGAATGTTTTGCGGACTTTGTCCGCAAGAACGTTTTTGCAGATTTTGTCCGCAAGAACGTTTTTGCAGATTTTGTCCGCATGAATGTTTTTGCGGATTTGTCCGCAGAATGTTTTTCCCTGATTTTGTCCGCAAGTATTTTTGCGGATTTTATCCGCACTTGTGTTTTCCTCATTTTCCAAAGAATGGAACTCGATTCTTATTCCCCTTGTAACGAAACAAGTTTTAAATTGTTGTTTCGAGTTTACGTAAAAAGACTTAAAAAATGTTGTTTTTTAAGGTAGCAATTTAATTACCGATTTAATATCTAATGGAGCTTCAACTCAAAAACAACCTGTTGTTCCTTCACAAAATGGAATTTTAGACTTACAAGATATTCTATCTCAATCACAACACCCTAAAAGGACTGATGATTTAAATAATTTATTTGATATGGGATCAAGGTTTTTTTATAATTTTTATAAATTTTGTTTTAAAATCCGCAAAAAATTATTGCGGACTCCGCTAAAAATTTGCGGACTCCGCAAAAAATTTGCGGATTTTTTAAAATATTTTTCTATAAATTTTTAAAACTTTCCAAAAATTTTCCTTTTTAAGTGAACAATCTCACGAATCCTTTGGCGGCCAAATAATTTTTAATCAAAGAGGACTAGAAATTCAATTACACGTTGAAAAGGTTTTTGATTCAAATAATGAAGCTTCATTACGTTTTGTTTCTACAAATAATAATCCAACATTGATAGAGGATTTTAATTTGGCTGTGGCTGTTATAAAAGTATGGGGAAGATTTTTTAATTTAATTTTAAAAAATTTTTGCGGACTCCGAAAATTTTTTTGCGGATGTCCACAAATTTTTTGCGGATGTCCGCAAAAATTTTTGCAGACATTTTTTTACTTTTTCCAAAATAATTTTTTTAATTTAAAAGACTTATCAAATTGAATTACTTCCTGCTAGTACAACAAGATTAGAACCAAACGGACTTTCTACTGCAACACAAATTGCAAGATTAAGAAGAATAGCTTTATCAGCCAAATCGGTAAATTAATGATAAATAATTTTTGAATCTTTTTTCTCTTTTTCAGCCCCGTTTACGACTAAAAATTGGATATACTATTGGAGGCATTCCCCATTCATTGGATGCAGAAGTGAATACAATTAATGGTCTTTCTTAAATAAAATTAAGGAGAAAATTTTAAAAGGGACACTAGAGTCTGAAAAAAGTAAAAAGTTGATAAGGCTCTATAAAAACATGCAATGTCGTTAAGTATAGAGGTCACTATATTTTTTGCTTGGTTATCGAGAAATTTGACTTGAAAATTTTTTGAAATCAGAAAAAATGTCGAATTTACACAGATTGCATGTTTTTTCTCTGTCTCTACACTAGACTATGATTTAAAAATTATTCTTTCCAATTTTTGTTGATACAATTTTAATTACTTCAAACACACACATATTTCGCAAAACATATATTTTAATATTCCAAAAAAATATTTTTATATATTTTATTTTATAGCTTAATTCGGCACTTAAATATATTCCGCTTTTTAACTTAAAAATAATGGAAAATTCCCCCCAAACTGTAAAACTGGTTGTGAAAATAAATTAATTAATAAAAATCAGAATTTTTAAAAATGTTTTTTAAATAAAATTCTGATTTTGTAAATTCCAAGAGTCCGCAAAAGTCAAAAAAAGTCCGCAAATTTTTTGCGGACTTTTTTTGCGGACTCCGCAAATTTTTTGCGGACTTTTTCTGAGTTTTTTTTTTAATTTTCCGATTTTTAATAAATTCTGATTTTCTGATTCCTAATATATTTTATATATTAAGCATTTCTTTCTATATTTTTCTCTTTAATTCCAATATATTTTTTCCTTTCATTAAAGAATTTACATATTTTTTCCGATTCGTCCTTTGATTTTTTTCAGGAATTTTCCTTTTCAATTTAACTTTATTGACTCGCCCTTGGTTTTTAAATTAATTTTCTGATCGATCTTATAGGGAGAGACTTGAGAAATTTTTTAAATTTCTCTTATTTTTTGTTGTGCGCCAAAAACGTCAAAAAATCCAAATTGGCGTTTTATCTAGAGCCCGGAATTTCGTACCGTACCGTATTCCGTACCGTACTACCGTATAATACCGATATCGATAAATACCGATGAAATTCAAAATTCTTCCGTACCGTATTACCGATACGGAATACCGAAAAATACCGATACCGATAAATACCGATAAAAATTTATCGGTATTCCGTACCGTATTCAAAAAATAAATTTATTAAAAAATAATTATTTTTATATATCAATTTGTGGGGATAAAGTCGTATATTGAGGATTTCCAGGGATTAATATGGATTTGGAGGGATATCTGAGTATTTAGAGGGTTTTAGATGGATTTTGAGGGATTAAGGAGATTTGAATGATATCTAACACTAAGGATTAAGGGTAATATTGTTAGATTTGTACTATTAATGTGATCCGGAGATATGATGATTGTGGTGGATATAAGTGGATTAAAGGGGATTTAAAAAATATCAGTAGATTAACCGGAGAATTCCTCCTTACTCTTCATAATCAGCAATTAACCTTCAAATACCCCAAAGCCAGATATCTCTTAATCCCTAGAATTGAACGTAACCTCTAAATAGTCAATTAAATGCACTTAATCCACACAAATTTACTTAATCATCACAAACCCTCTCGATATATCTGTTAATCCGCTAAATCCATTCTTAAATACTCATAATCCCTCTATATCAGTCCATCGGACCTCAACACTTTCAGCGCCGCAGACGAAAATCTTGTGAAATTTTCGAAAACCAAGAGAAATATTTCTTAAGTTTTCTGATTTTGAAATTTTGACTTCTAAATCTTGAGAATTTGCAAGTCCAAGAAGTTGTAGTTCATCCTATTATAGCGCCGCAGGCAAAAATTGTGAGAATTTTCAATGGCCAAGAAGCCTTTTTTCCCTTAAAATATAATAAAATTTTGAAAAATTTCATCGGTCGGTATCATCGGTATTTTAGTTTTTCCGTACCGTATTACCGATACGGAATACCGAAAAATACCGATACCGATAAATACCGATAAACTTGAAAATTTTATTGGTCGGTATTCCGTATCGTACTACCGATACGGAATACCGATAAATACCGAAAAATACGGCCGTAGTACGGTACGGTCCGGGCTCTAGTTTTATCATTATATTGCGCACGGTCATGAACAAAGCAACTATTTAATTATTTTCTTAATTTTATAAATAAAAATTAGTTTTGTACACCTGTTGATAAAAATATTTCTTCTTAAAAAAATTTTTTTTTGTATTTTTAAACGTTAAAAAAAGCTTTCCGTTTAAATTTATTTTTAATTTTTGTTTTAAGCAATTTTTAAATAATTTTTAGAATTTTTTCAATGTTTTCTTTTTCAAGGAATTTTACGAAAAATTATTTTTTAGTCAAAAATAAATTTTTAAATAATAATTTTATTGGAACGTTCTCAACAATGACGCAATCTGATATTTTACAAACAGAATCGATTACTAAATTGTTACGAGGACAATTTCCAGAAGAAAGTGGGGATGTGGTTAATGTAGAGGATATTTCTGGTAATTTTTAAATTTTATTCTGGTACAAAATCAGAATTCTGGTTTTTAAAGTCAGAACTCAGAAATTCTGATTTTAAAATTCTGATTTTTGAAATTCATAACTCAGAAATTCTGATTTACCAAAATTCTGGTTCCCAAAGTTAGAATTATTTTTTTCGAAATTCTGGTTTTTCTGATTTTTAAATTCTGGCCCCTAAAAATCAGAAGTGACAGAAATTCTGATAATTAGAATTGTAGTTCTGATTTTTAATCAGAATTTTCAACACTAAAAAATCAGAATTGTCTCAGAAATTCTAATTTTTGAATTCTGATTTTTTAAATTCTGATCTATAAAATCAGAATTATTTTTTGAGATTGGTCTTTCAAATTCTGATTTTTTAAAATTCTGGTCCCTAAAATCAGAATTATTTTTGAAATTGATCTTTCAAATTCTGATTTTTAAAAAATTTAAAAATCAGAATTTCTGATTTTTAAACTACCCCAATATTCTGATAAAATAAAATTCAGGTGGTTGTGGAGCAATGTTTAGAGTTCGTGTAGAATCTACCCAATTCGAAGGAATGCCTAAAGTCAAACAACACAAATTAATTAATGAGGTGCTCAAGAAAGAAATTAAAGAAATGCATGGAATTGTTATTGAAACAAAAACTTTGGAAAAGAAATAAATTTTAATTTAATTTTTAACAAAAAATGTTGTTAAATTGATATAAATGAGAGAAGAGATCGATTTTAAATAAAATTTATAGAAATTATTTTGTTCATTCTATGGGTTATCCCATATCGAGATGGGGATGTTATGTCTAAAAGCCAGAGCTGTCCGCAAAAAATTTTTGATGCGGATAATTCGCAAGTTTATTTAAAAAGGTCCGCAATTGGAAAAAATCCGCAAGTCTACGCAAAAATAATTTTTTGATGCGGATAATTCGCAAGTTAATTTTAAAATCTGCAAGTTTATTAAAAAGTCCGCAAATTAAAAATGTCCGCATTTTTAGAAAAAATCCGCAAGTCTAAAATTAATCCGCAATTTGAAGTTGCGGACAATTCTGGCTACTGCTTGGCATAACAGAGTCATAAGAAAGATTACAATATAGATGGGATATAGAGGTGGGATATATTAGAGGGGGGATATATGAGAGATTATCAAGTCAATATGTTAAAGTAGGAGATTCTCAGTCTCAAACGGGATAGAAATTAGAAAAAAAATTTTTTTTAATTTACCGGAAATGTTTAAACCCAAAATTACTTTCTGTCCTCCAAAATGGCAAACAACAACTTGAAGGCTTCAACTTTTTCAGTCTAGAGTTCATTTTTGTCTTCAAATTTCCAACAAATCCACCCCCACCAGCACTTCCCTGCCTCCCCCCAATTTCATTTTTGCCTTCCTCCAAATTTTTAAAATTATTATTTGCTTCAAAATTGGTCAATAAATTGTCTTCATCATCTGACGAATCTATTATAATTATTCCTTCTTCATTTTGTATATTATCCAACTCCATTTCGTCTGTTAACAATGAATCACCTCTTTTTGTATTTTTTACGCGAAATGTCCCTATAAATAAATTTTATTTAAACTAATTTTAAAGAGACCCCTTCAGTTGCCATGATAGCTCAGTCGGGAGAGCGTTAGACTGAAGATCTAAATGTCCCCGGTTCGATCCCGGGTCGTGGCATTTCTTTTTAAATTGATATTTTTGGTCTTAAAAATTCTTTAAAAAATTTTTTAGAGGCTTAAAAATTTCAGAAAATTTTTCAAAAAATTTTTTTTTAATTTTCTTAACCCTTAAAAAAATTTTTTTAAATAACCTCCACTTCCTATTGACTTTTTTCGTTGTCCTTTATTAAATCCATTCCTTTGCTGCCCTTCTTTCTCCAATAAACACGTGGAAGAACAATTATTTGTTGTTAATTTTGTTGGTTGCATTGTTGAATATTGTTCCTCCTCATCACCTAAATTAAAAAAATTATTTAAAAATTTTCTGGAGAGCAATTAGTCTGAAATTTCAAGGGCGATGCTTGCCTTATAAGGGAAGACATAGACTCTAACGGACCCTTAGCCCAAATAATTTTAAAAAATAAATTTTAAAAAATAACCTCTATTAGTAATTAATAAGCATTTTTGTTCTCGATTATTATCCACAGATTTGGACATTAATTCCATTTGGTATTTGACATTTGCAATCATTTTTAACCTGAATTATTATTTAAAAATACAGCAAAAATAATGAAAAAAAATAAAAAATCGAAGCAAAACGATTTTTAAAAAATAAAAAAAATTTTTTTCCATAGAAAATTTTATCGCAAAATTTTTTAAAAAATCTGAAAAAAATGTTAAAAGTAAATTTTGAACAAAAAAGATTAAAATTTTTTTCCAAATACTTCCCTCATTTTCTCTCCTTCCCTTCATTTTTCCCCATTAAAACATTTCTTGAGCGGCTCCCAATCCTTGTAATATTCTTCATCTACATTCTCTTTATTCGCCCAATCAGTAACTACCAAACTTAGAGAACTCTCAAACATGAACGCCTTAAAAAAATTCCATAAAATTTAAAAATTTTTTAAAAATTTGTTCCCTTTTCGGCGCAGAAAAATTTTAGGCGCGAACCTATAAAACTACCAAAAATTAAAAAGATAAAAAGGATAAATTTTGCCCAAAGATAGGCAGTAGTATTGCCTAACAAATCTAAAATTTTCAGAGTTTTAGCTTTATTATCTCAAGATTTATGGCTGGGGATATCAGAAAATTGAGGCGTTTTTAAAGAAAATTGGCAAGTTTTTCAACTTCAACTTTATAAATATTTAAACGAAAATTCTGAAATTTCTCCACGTGTTAGCTAAATGTGTCTAGGATAATCAAGGAAAATTCCAAGCCTCTAGGTACTCATCTGATAGTGAGTTATAAACCCTCACGCCTAGACGTTACCGCGCCGAAACTACCCTTTGAAAAATTAATTTTGCTCTCACGCTTAGACTTTACCGCGCCCAAATGTACCTCAGAAAAATTAATTTTAAACCCACACCGCAAGCCTAGTAGTTCCAAAAAAATTAATTTTAAACACGCCAAAACGTAAACCTTCCCGCGCCGAAGTGTCTCCTCCGAAAAATTAATTTTAAAGAAAATTTCCCATTTAAAGGAAAAATTTTTATAAATTAAATTAATAATAAACACAAAAACTAACCATAGTTCCTTCAGCAATCTTCAATGGCCCCAATTTATCATTACTTGCATTTTCAAAACATTTAGCATCAGGCCCATGTGGAGTCATTATTGAATGAAGAGAAGCACCACCAGGACAAAAACCTCCTTCTTTTGCTTCATATTTACCAACTATAAGACCCATAAATTCACTCATACAATTGCCTAAAAATAAATAAAAGGATGGATAATTGTGTGGGAAATTTTGGGGGGAAAGGGAGAAGAGAAAAGAAAGAGAAACGAAAATTAACATAAATAAATTTAGGTTTGTAGTTCAAAAATTAAAATTAAAAAAATTTTTTTTGGCAATCTCCCCTACCCTATTTTTAGACAATATATTCTCAAAAATGTTTAATAGTTAATCCTGGAAGCTAAGTCCGTTTAGAGTTACTAATTAAAAAAATCCGAGAATCCGCAAAATTTTAATTGCGGACAAAGAATTGCGGATTTTTTTAGTGGACTTTGTGGATAAATAATAAATAAATCAAAAAAAAGAACTAACGATGAAAATAAGGAGGACGAAACGTCCCTTCAGCAACAGCCCACCGAGGCGGGAAAATAACAAAATCGGCAAGAGCAACACCTTGGTAGATGCCTGGAGCGGTCAGAACAGTAAATATGCTTGGGTCCTGAAATATTTTAAAACAATTTAAACCCAGTAAGCCCAAAAAATGAACAGAAAATAAAAAACTAAAACGCATAAAGTTGCGGATTTGTCCGCAAAAAAGTTGCGGACAATAAAATTTTGTCCGCAAAATTTTTGCGGACACATTCTTGCGAACAAAGAATTTACTAAAATAAAAAAAGCTTACACAATGGTCGTAGCTAACAGTATTTATCGTCATAAAATGGCGCAAATTATACTTAAAAGGAACATAATTTCCTCTCCAAGCTACCACATCAAAAGGAGAATGTTCCTATAAAAATTAAAAAAAAATTAATTTAATTTTCTAAATTAAAAAAAAACCTGTTTGGCTTCAAACAACAATCCTTGAAATTTGTTAATTATTTTAAATGGAACGTCGTTTTCTTCAAACCAAGCTGTGGGTATTTGAAAACAATGAGGATTTGCTAATCTAGGAAATTAGAAAAAAATTAGAAATTTTGCGGATTTTTTTAAAATCCGCAAATTTTTTTGCGGATTTTAAAAAATCCGCAATTTTTTGCGGATTAAAAAAATCCGCAAATTTAGTCCGCAATTATTTTTCCCAAATTTTAAACACGAAAAATGGCACCGATCTAATTTATGAGGCCAATAAAGCTTTATAGGTCTACCAAAAACTTATTTTAGTCCAAACTCGAGTTTATGAGCCACCAATGAATTGCGGACTAAATTTGCGGATTTTTGTAAAATCAAAAAAATAACCCATTAGCGCCGACAGGACCAAGCTCTGGCAATTGAAAATGAGAACCGAAAACCTTAAACAGAAAAATTTTAAAAAATCAGACAAATAAAAACCTCCAGAAGATATCCACGAGAAGGCCCTTCAACAGGATCAACACTAAAACGAATGCCTTGAGGGATGACAGCAATTCTATAAAAAAAAATTAAATTTTAAATTTATCGAAACAAAAAAATTTTTACTCTTGTGGTTCAATCTCCATTTTTCCAAATTCCGTAATAATAAGCAATGTGCCGTGTTGTGGAACTGCAGAGGGGAAAATTAAAAAAATTTTTAAATTCGGTTTGTCTCATGAATAGGGTTGTCTTATCATCAGAAAGTTTCAGTTCGGTTTATCGGTTCGCTTTCAATAAACCGAAGAAGTTGGTGAAACCGACAACCATACTCGCAAATTACAAGTGAAATTCTTTTATTTTGGTGGGTAGATTTGGTGAATATTTTTGTGGATACCGTTAACCTTAACCGTGAAGCTTTTTTAAGCTTCAGTTTTGGGCTGTTTGGTCAGTTCTCAATTCACTCAAAATTTACGAGTAAGGTTGTCGGTTCCTAGAAAATCCTCGGATATTCGAAATCGAGGCGAAAAGCCGAACCGAAAAATCCTAGGTTCTCCGGTGTAGTTCAAAACCAATACCCCTTTACGTGAGTATCACATGCCAAGGATCCTACCAACAAAAACCAAAATTCCCGATTTTCTGGACCTTTAGGGAATTGGAAAGGCAGGATCCCTGTTACATGCAATCAATTATTTCTTTATTAAAATTTTGGACAAAAATTTAATAAAAAAATCAAATAAAAATCAAAAAATACCAATTAACATATCCCCATCAGCATTCTGAAAAGCTTTGTCCTCCATTGGAGCATTACATGAATACAAATGAATTGCAAGTCCATTACGAATTTGAGGCGAACCAGCACCACAAACAGTGTAAAAACTCTGATTTTTTTAAATTTTAAATTTAAAAAAAAAATTAAAAAAATAAACCTCAACAAAATTAACTTTAACAGCCCCATTTTGAGTTTTATTAAGCAACGGATGTGGTTTCCAGCGGATTTGGTTTGGATTTGGTTCAAAACGAGCAAAATTGTTGGTGAATCTGTAAATTGAAAAGAAAATTATTTTATTTATTTTCGAAGGGTTTTTGAATCTGAATTGAAACTATAAGGCAAGCCAGGGTCTTAAAAACAATTTCTGGTAATTTAAAAAAATTTTTCTGGAGAAAAAAAATTAATTTTAGTGAAACAAGAAATAAACCAGAAAAAATTAAACCAAAAAGCCTAGCCCAGAAATTGCACTTCCGTTTCTGACTCTGAATTATTCTATTTATAAGATTTGGACGTTTTTAGAGTTGATGTTTTTAGAAAAACTCAAAAAAACTAAAAAATTTTGTAAAAATAAATTCTCGTGGATTTTTGAGAATGTCCCCTAGGAATATTCACCACAAAACTGATATGAACTCGGAAACAGGAAAAAATTTAAATCGAAAAACCACCCTAGAAACTACCCTAATCCTAAATTTTGAATAATAAACCCAAAATAATTAAAAAAAAAACCTCTCATCATTAATTCCGCGAAAACGTTCAAAAGGTTTGTGTTGCACAGATGGTCGAATACGGTAAAGCCATGTCCTTTTGTTCAAAGCACGAGGACAAGTGAAGGCTGTCCCCGAAAGTTGTTCAGCATAGAGACCGTATGGACATTTTTGCGGATTATTCAAAACAGGTGGAAGAGCATCAACAAAATCTGGATGAGTGCTGTGTTGTTCAAAACCATTCAAATAAGTGAGAGGCTGAAAATAAAAAAAAAATAAAATTGAAGTTAAAAAATTAAATAAAATAAAAAATAAAGGAAAGAAAAATGAGAAATGATCAATAAAAATTATTTTAAAGCCTCTGACAGTCCTTTTCTTCGTAAAAAAAGAAAAATAAAAACAATTACCCACGAAAGGACTCGAACCTTTCACCTACACCCAGCCAAAACTAGCAATTTTCCAACTCAGCCAAACAACTCGATTAAAAAAAAGATTATTTTTTGAGTTAAATCTAGGTGTTAAAAACTCATCTAACCTGCTTATTTGCAGTCATATTTTAAATAAAATTTTTATTAAAAAAATTTTTAAAGGGTTTTTATTTTAATTATATTAATGAAAGGGGGGAAAATTAATTTAATAGAAATGATTTTTCTTTTACCTAAAATTTTTTTCTTTTCGTTGTTGTTGTGTGTGAACTTTCAACGAAAACACCCCCCCCCCCCCAATCGTCAGTGTGATGACAACGACGAAAACCACACTTTTAATCGCGTTAATCAATCAAAACGTATAAGAAAAAGAACCTTATAAATGGAATAATTGTATAAATTAATTTTCTATTTGATTTGGATTTTTAGAAGCAAGGAAATTTTTAGAAAATTAATTTAAAAATACAGAAAAATTAGTAAAAATATAGAGTCACATAAAATTGCATATGGGAAATGTGGGATAAAAGGGAGAAAAAATTTTTTTGAAGCTTCAGAAAATTTTTGGAAATTTTTTTGAAAAATTTTTCCAAAAATTTTTAAAAACATCCAATCCAAAAAATTAATCAACTCTCCATCAGAATAAATTTAAATAAATTTTTGTAGTGAAAAAAGTGACGAAAAGTGAAGATGGAAACGTGGGGGAGAAAACAGAGAAAAAATTTTATTGAAGCGAATTTTATAGAAAAAAATTTTTTGAAGCTTCAGAAATTTTAAAAACATCCAAAAAATTAACCCAACTCAGTCAGAATAAAATTTAAATAAATTTTTAGTGAAAAAAGTGACGAAAAGTGAAGGGAAGGAAAGTGCATGTGGGAAATGTGGGAGGAAAAAAGGAAAGAAAAAAAAAATAAAAAATAAATTGTACTATTCTCTCAACTTAAAAATTGGTTTTAAAAGCAAAAAAAAGCTTTAGAAAAAAAAAGCAAAAAAAAATTTTTCATTCCATAGGGGAAAATGAATGGCTTTTTAAAAAAGAAAATTTCTGAGACGTTGAAACTAAGGGCTTTTCTTTTCTTTCCCTATTTTTTCTGTTTAAAGCGCCCCTTTTTAAAGTTAAAAGGGTTGTTTATGCATCATTAGACAGGCAATTATGTGTTTATTTATTTAAATTTTTTTTTATTTTTAAATAACTACTTTTAAGATGGAAAAACAGGGAATCTTAAATAAAAACAGAAGCTCCCCCATGAAATAAAAAACTAAGGATTTTAGGGAAAGGAGGATGGCAGAACCCTAAATTGTTAAAAATGAAACAAAAATTTAATGATATAAATTCCTAAGCTTTCAACTTATCAGCAAACGACTCATAACAAAAATACGTAGTCGTTAAAGACAACTTAAGTCCACTTTGGCCGGTTAAATTTACTTTGAAAAAATTTTTAGTTGAAACGCCGGTACTTTATTCATATGCCACCCCCCTGAGTCTCTGATTATTTTTCCTTTTTTACTGTCAATCATTAAGTTCCCTCAAATATTTAGGTAAAAAACAAGCTATTAGGAAGGAAATGCCAAATTAAGCCCGGACAGAGTCAACTTAAACGTCGATAGAAAACGGAATTTTAATTAATTTATAGTAAACCTTTAAAGTCGATGCACAAACATGACGAGAAAACGCAGCTACAGTGCGAAATAGCACGTGACATTTTAAACAATATTTCTAAAAAAAATTTTTTTAGGAGATTTAGAAGTTTATTGAAAAATACTTTCCAGTAGTTAAACACAGTTGTTCTTCCTACAGAGCAACGACTTGCCGTTTTATTATAAGAAAGGCGTCCCTGGTAGGACAAAACTTTTTTGAGTTGTTTATTATTTAAAGGCGGCGGCATGATTCTTTTGTTATTAAAATCAACTAGAATAATATTATTATAGAAAAAAGGGTTCTTCTCGGTTATGCTCATAAATATGGTACACCCCAACTTACCGCGAGCCCAACTTACCGCAGAGCTATAACTTTGTTCAAGATTGTCGAATCCGGACGCCCTGGTATGGTTCGATTCAGCTCGTCGAGATGCATCGAACCATACCAGGGCGTCCGGATTCGATAATTTTGAACAAAGTTATAGCTCGGCGGTACTTTGGCCTGCTACCCATAAAAATCCGCAACTACTTTTTTGTTGGACTAGAAATCATTTCTCTCAAGAAGAGACGCAATGCCGGAGTAGCGAGAAGGGAAAATTATAAAGAAAAGCAACTTTAACCTTGAACAATAGTTGGTGAGAACAATAGTTGCAGATTTTTGTGAGCACAACCAAAAGAACCCGGAAAAAATTTTTTTAGAAAAATGCGGACAAAATTTGCGGACAAAAAGTAAAAATAAAAAATATTGAAGGTTGTTGAAAAACCAATGAAAAACCCAATCAAAGCAAAATAAAAACAAAGTTTATTTCTTAAATATTGAGATATATTTTTTGCGACTGGAGAGATCAATTTAAACAATAAAATATTAGAGGGAAATCATATTTGAGGGAACTAACATCAAAAAATAATTTTCTTTTCCTTTTCTTTATTTAATTCAAAACCTCTTATTTCGCCTTATTTGCAGCATGCATAGCCTGATCCTTGTTGAGAAGTGCACGGTGAATATGTGGAATGACACCGCCTCCAGCTACAGTCGCTCCTCTAGTCACCAACAAATCCAACTGAAATTTTAAAGGAAAATATTTTTAAAGGGAAAAGAAATTAGGAAAACTAAAACAAAGAGAAGTCCACACCCACGCTCTCCTAGAAACCCAAACACTAGAATATTACTAAAGGGTGTTACTAGGTTTGTGAAGCGGCCAAACTTTCGCGAGTTCACCCACCGCAAAATCAGTTTTTTCATAGACCTGCAGTCGGTCAGGTCACACCCTCATATTCTGTCTTTGAGTTAAATTCTTTGTGTCTTACTCACAAAGAATGAATATGGGGGTACGAACTGAACGACTGAAGATTATAGGGAAAAAGTTGACTTTTCTGGGTAGATAGGACTCGTGGGGTTTGACCCGCTCCCCGTTGTGGACAACCTCATCAGTCAAAAAAGAAAATCCCCACAAAAAATCGAAAGACTCTAGGCTTTAATTTTGACCGTTGCAAACCCAGTAGTTTCTTAATCATGATCAAGTAGGAGAGAAAAAAAAGCAACTTTTCGGTGTAAGTTGGGGAAAAATATAAAAGGAATCCACACAGTAAATCGAAGGACTCAAGGCTTAGTGTTAAAATTGATGTGTAGAATGACACCACTCATTAGTCTTTTGAACGTGGCTAATGTAAGTAGGAGGGAAAAGAAAATTTTAGTTGCCCAAATAACCACAGTATCAGCAAAAATACTTGGCTAACTATAAGAGGAAAATCTAGGAAAAATTGATGGTCTACCTAGAAGTCTACCTAATGTGTAGAATGACACCACTCATTAGTCTTTTGAACGTGGCTAATGTAAGGGTTATTGGTTATTGGCTACGGTTAAAACTAAAAAGCGAAAATTTGTGAACACACCCATAATGTGATATTTAGCCAAAACATAAAACCAAAAAAGGGATTCTTAAACTTGGATTACCCGAAAAAAAACAAAGTACAGGATAATAAGGGGACACTAGGTTAACAACGGTCACAACCCCAGCAAGTGATTTTTCAGAAATTCCCCCAAAATGTGATATTTAACCAGAAATAAAACCGAAAAAGAGTTCTTAAACTATGGATTACCCTAGAAAAGTACCGGTTAATAAGGAGATACTGGGTTAACAACGGTCACAACCCCAGCTATCATCTACTCAAAAAATACCCCAAAAAAGTAAAGCCAAAAAAAACCTCTTCATCTCCCCGAATAGCCAAATGCAAATGACGCGGAGTAATACGCTTCACTTTGAGATCACGCGCAGCATTCCCAGCAAGTTCAATCACCTCAGCAGTCAAGTACTCGAGCACAGCAGCCATATAAACCGAAGTTGGTTTGGTTACACGAGTGGCATAACGACCTTAAAATTTTCTTTAAAATCTTTAAAAAATAACTAAAAAATAAACCAGTCTTAAGCTTTCGACGAATACGCAGAGGAGGAAATACAAGGCCAGACTTCTCTGTGACATTCAACTTTTTGGGAGAATTCGAATCCTTTTTGATCTTATTGACGGAAATCTTCTTCACAGGAGGCATTTTTTGTTGAAAATTTTTGGTAGGATAAAAGGAAAATCTAAAGAGATAAATGAAAGGTAAAGAAATTTTAAAAGAAAAACTCGAAAAAGACTCGAAAACTTTTAAGAAACGAAAAAACTACAGTAGAAGTACAGTAAAAGTACAGTAGCCATTAAATGGGATTAAATGTAGTTTTGGGGTCGTTTGAGCGCCAAATTTGAGCGCCAGCCATATTTGAGGGGTTATAACTTTTTTTGGATTGATCCTATCCAAACAAATTTTATACCATTCGAAAGCTCTCGATAAGCTGTATCTTTATGCCAATTGGACGGATCAGGTCTGATCATCCATTAAAAAGTTATAGCCCGATAAGTACAATTATTTGGTGTTTTTCACCTTTATCGGGTTGTAACAATTTTAGGGAGTGATCAGACCTGATCCATCTATTTGAAAAAAAGATACCGCTTATCATGCGCTTTCGAATGATATAAGATTCCTTCAATTGTATCGAGGTGAAAAAAAGTTATAGCCTATCAAAGTAGGCTGGCGCTCTATGGCAGCGCTCTAGTGGCCGGATCACTTTCTATATGTAAATTTACAAAACATCTAAAATAAATTGTTCTAAAAAACTTTTTGGAAAAATTTTTCGGTACTTTTCCGTTTTGTTACACCCCCAAATATTAATGCTCAAAATGTCACATATAGGGTAATTAAAGGTGCTGAGTCGAACAGTACCCTTCTTTTTCCCAGGAGATGTCTGTGGACCGAGATATAGGGCTCGAAATGGTCAAAAACCATAGGGGGGAGTAAGCTCATTTTTGGGGTAAAAATTCGAATATACAAATAATACACCATTCGAAAGAGCTCATGGAGCTGAGTCGAAAGACACCAAGTTCAACGAAATCTGATTTGATTTGACCGAGATTCAGGTCCCTGAAAATTGAAGAACCACACAATTTTTTGTATCGTAACTCGGTCTAAACTTGTTCGAAGACGGTGATTTTGGTGTCATTCAACTCAGCTCGTCGAGCTCTTTCGAATGAGTTATTATGTGCACATTTGAATTTTTTACCCCAAAATGGCCAAATGGTTTTTGACCATTTCGAGCCCTTTATCTTGGTTCACAGACATCTCCTAGGAAAAAGAAGGGTACCATTCGATATTCGCCTGCATCCGCCGGATATACCCGGATACGGGTACAAAAATCTGTGTCCATGGAAGTCTGGACTGAACCATTAATGGTCTTCTGACGCTATGTCCTCTCTTTCAACTGCGTAAACCACTGTGCGTGTATAGGATTTTGCTTGCGAAAGCTTGCGATACCAATTTCGAATAGTTCATTTGTTTTTTGTTCATCGTTTCTTGTTCTTTTTAATTTTCTAATTTTATACTTTTATTTTTTTTTATTTCTAGAGAACTTTTCTTCAAAAAATTTTTTGTGTAATTGAACCAAATTATTTGTGATGCAGCAAGAAGTTCCAGAAGTACCACAACATATAATTGTAGTATGTTTTTTTATTATTTTTTAAGATTAGCTAAGTGCTTCACTTAGGTAAAATAGAGTAAAATGAAAATTTTCTTTCGATTTTCTGACTATTTAGGCCCCAATGATTTTTTTTGAAAAATCAAGAACTATTAACTGGCTAGGATTAAAGGGATTTAGTTTATTTGGCAGACTCTATTATAACAAATTTATAGTCGGATTTCCCCGCTTTTTTAAATTTTCGTTGTAGAACTTTCCCACAAGGTCATTAAATGGGTTTGCTTGGTTAGTGTGTGTTTGTGTAAATGCGGCTACCTATGAAGTCCTAGCGTTATTTTTCTTTGCTAAAATGTAGGTTAGACTATTCTCTTTAATGGAACTTAAGAAAAGAAAAAAATCAGTTCCTATTGAATTATTGCGTGAAATTGTTTGTTTTCTGCCTTTAGATGTAGAATTCGCAGATAAAAGGATTTCATTCATATTTGATCTTTTTATTTTGAAAATTCACCATCGTTCGGTTGTTTCTATCAGAAAAATAAGGAATTCTGTGAGTATTTATTTTTGTTAAGTGAAGCACTTAAGTTTAATCTACCTATAATTTTTTTTATTTTTTGAACAATTTTTTTAGTTCATCCAAGGCCTTGAACATGGAATTGAACTTTTGGAGCTTTTACAAGAGGATGTTTTTGGTATGGATGCGACCAACATCCAGGACCTTTCTGCTATAATCGTCACTGGATGGGGAGGTTTTTTTTCATTTTTAGTGTTAATTTTAACCATTTATTTTGTAGTAGCTACCTTTTGTGCACTCAAAATAGTTCCATTTTCGTCAGAGTTTAGTGATTTATTTGATCAACTCAACGCAGCATGGACTACAAATTTTTTTCACCATACACATAATGGTGTGGGAGAGGATGCTCTTGCAGGAGTTAGTTTTTATTTTTTATGTTAATGTTAAAAAGAGTTTGGATGTAGTTTAGTCTAGGGCCTGCACCTAAACGGGTCAATCGATTCCTCTCGGTGAGCTGAATCGAGCGGTATCACTCCAGGTGCGAAAATGCCTAGTTAAAATCAGCACAAAATTGTAAGCAAAAACATCCTCTTACTAATTATTGTTCATCTTAATTCTCATTACATTTAATTAAATTTTAGTTACGTACTTCTGCAAACAATCTTATTACTCAATTGACTGACCTTCTCACCAATATTCGAGATGTTGGCGTTGATATTCTGAACTTGGTTAATCCACAGGCTCTTCAATCGGTTCTAGATGAGGTCTCGGCGATGTCTAATCTGCTTCAGCATTTCATCAATGAAGATGAAGAAGATGAGAATGTTGAGGAGGAAGAGGAAGGAGAGAATGTTGACGGAGAAGATTAGTTGGGAACGAATAAAAATATTGGTATTTTTGTTTTTTAGTGATTTAAAATAATTTAATTTTGTTAATTATTTAATTTAAAATAAATCGAGCTTTCCAGTTTTTTTTCCAAGGAAGAACCCCAAAAAATCTTTCCGCACTAAACAAAATCCCACCACCTTCCTTGTAAATGACTTAAGAAATTATTTACAAGTGTATCAGTATTTGTAGCCTTGATTTTCGTTAGGGAGTTCTCCCAGTTTGTAAAGATCAATTGGAAGGCTAGATTCCCGATGTTCCGTTTCTCAAAGTTGATTCAAGAGACTTATAGATAATTAATTTTTTGTCTTTTTTCCTTCAGTTCCCAGTTAGTATAGTGGTTAGTATCCGCGCCTGTCACGTGCGAGACCCGGGTTCGATTCCCGGACTGGGAGGTTAATTTTTTTCAACCTTCCTATATTTTCAATAACATTTTCCGGTTATTTTTCAAACTGTTTCTATTAATTTTATTTTAAAATTTTTTATTGAAATTTTACTCATTTTTCTACTACTTCGACCCAAAAATTTTCATATGTTTCACCCCAAAGCTTATCAGAAAAATTAACCCGGGTTCGATTCCCGGACTGGGAGGCTCATTTTTTCAACCTTCCTATATTTTTTAATAAAATTCCTGCTCGGATTTCAACGATATTTCTGTCTATTAAATTTATTTGAAACTTTTTTTCTTGAAA
Organism: Meloidogyne enterolobii; assembly: GCA_963681835.1. Classification (NCBI taxonomy): domain Eukaryota; kingdom Metazoa; phylum Nematoda; class Chromadorea; order Rhabditida; family Meloidogynidae; genus Meloidogyne; species Meloidogyne enterolobii. The sequence continues at coordinate 575,235 of CAVMJV010000083.1, read as the reverse complement.
TTTTGTTCATTTTTTGTCACTATTCGGCTCAAAAAATCGATAATTTTCACCTCAAAGCTTATCAGAAAAATTAACAACATATCTCTTTATTATAATAATAACAAAATCTCTATTTGTATATATCCAAAAACACCAAAAAATATCATCATTAAAAACAAAACGAAAAAATAAAACTACTATAATAACGAAAAATATCCGCATTACAAAAAATTTTTCTTATGGTCAGGGCTAAAGTAAATTGTTGGAGGAGGGATTTAAAAAATTAATTAAAAAATAAAACCTTTTTCGAATTTTTAAAGCAAAAATCCCTTCAACAACACACAAAATACAATCAACAGGAATATTAATAAATTCTTCATTTTTTCTTCATGCCCATCGTCCTCTAGTTTTTGTTACTTGTTCACCTCCACCTCCCAATCCACCAGGACCGCCTCCTCCTCCTCTCTGTGGACGATGGAAAGCACCTACAATAAAATTTTTAGAGTAAAAAATGTGCGCGAGAAAATAAATTATAAAAAAAATAGTGGAAGGAAGAAAAATCCCTCATATTTTTGGGAAGACGAAGGAAAACGAAAAACTTTTCGGAAAATTTTTTAAAAGTCCCCTTCTTTCAAAAAATATTTTTTATTAAAAAAATAACGGAAGTGAGAAGAGAATCCTTATAATCCTTGGGAAATGAAAAGTTTGAGGAAATTAAAAAAAATTTTTTAGCCGCCCTCCCCTCCAGAAAATATTTTCATACATAATAAAATCCGGATTCACAACCTCCCAACATTTAAAAAAATTAAAAAAAAATTTTGAAAAATTTTCCCTCCCTTCCGAAAAATATTTTTTGGACCAATTCCAAATACTCCAGCCTCTTTCCCCCAAATCCTCTCAAAATTTAAAAAAAATTTTAAAAATTCCAAACCTCCACCAATCCTTTCACTACCACCAACTCCACCACCACCTCTTTTATCAGCTCCTCCATACATTCTTCGATTATCTGCTGGCATAATTCCAGCCAAAGAAGTTGGTCCTCCTCCTCCCCCACTTCCAGTTTGTTCAATTGAGGATACTTGAGAAAACTTTTCGGCAGCCTGAAGAGAAAGTAATTGTAACTTGCTTGGTTCAACTTTATGCATTATTAAACAATCTGTTGATTCATCAAATTTAGCACTCAATTCTTCTTGCAAAATCATTTTGCTTTAATTAAAATAAAAAAAATTTTTTAAGGTCCTCTTAACAACTTTGAACAATTTTTGGGGGGGTTTTGAGCTCATAATTAGACCAAAAGTAATTTTATAAACGTCTTAATAGATTCTAGATCCTGAGACTGACAGTCAGGAAAAATCCAAGTAAAACCTTAAAAATAACTTAAAAATACCCTATAATCATGAGTCATGACCAGAGCAATTTTGAAGCAAAATATTAGGGTTACCAGTTCGCTCGACCCGAAACTCGAAAAAAACGAGCCGAAAAAACCTAGGATAACCATTTTTCCACAAAAGAAAATTACTTACTAGGGTTGGGCGAACCTTAACAAAATCACTTTTTGGAATATTTTTGAACAAAACCTCCCAAAAATTGTTCCAAAAATTATCCCCAAAATTATTAAAAAATAATTTAAAAAAACCTAATGATTGCATAAATTCGTTGTCGACTTAATTGGAATTGCTCACACAAAGTCGTTAATAAAACAGTGCTATAAATTGTAGAATACATTAGCAAATAAGTCCGCAAAGTTTCTTCTTGAATGCGTGAAATTAAAACTTTTTTGACGTTCTCAGAATTACGGAATAAATTCCAGACCTAGAAAAAAATATTTTTATAAAGGATAAAGCACAAAATTTTTTTAGAGAAAAAATTCTCAACACCCAGATTTTTTTTAAAACTCAGACAGGTGCTCCCCTCTGACTTAATTGAAATTTTCTAACAGAAAAATTAATTTAAAAAATTTTTAAAATTAATTTCCAAATATAATTTCAATAAGAAAAGGGTAAAAGTTAGTCAATGACAGTCATCGAACCTTCGACTTATTGGCAGTTATAGTTTTAACTAAATTCTTTCACCCACACCACGGACAGGTGCTCCTCCGACTCTCGAATAATCGGCTCTCCAACAGGGCTGTCCGCAATTGCGGATTGTGTAAATCGCGTGGTTTTTTTGACAGCCCTGCTCTTACTTATATTTTTCCATAAAAGGCTCCAACACCCAATAGAAAGGAAAAAAATTTTTTCGTTAAAAAATTTCCTCAATTTTTCTTACCCATAAACCCTTTAAAAATAAAAATTTTCAAAAAAACCTTTGCATTCATTTTATCATTAATTATATAATCGCGACATTTGATCCAATCACCCCTCAACATTGCCCTAGAAGCAGCAACAACATGTTCTCGAGTATTTTCTGGTGGTCCAATAAGTGCTGATTTTTCAGAGAATTTTAGTTGATAATGAAATGAACGAGAAAGTAAACGTCTACGAACATCATATTCATAACAGGCAATGTTGGGGATTTCTAGCAGCATTGAACATATTAAATAGACACATTCCATTAATTCAAGATTTATATGCATATGATAGGGTACTTGAAGAGAACGCTCTTTTAATTCCTTGAAAATAAGAAAAAAATTTTTAAGGAATTTTTTGATACTTTCAAAAATGAATTTTTAGGAGGTTGGAAGTTAATCAACAAAAAAACCCCAGAAAGTTGAGAGAATGGAGTATAAGGAATATGGGCTAGTTCTTAAAAAATCCTTGGATATCCGGAACTGAAACAAAAGATCCTAGTTCAATACGAGAAGAAAGTCTATCATTAAGTTATTACGAATGTTCACCAATGGAAATTGGGCCTAAGAAGTTGCCATCAACAAATTCATTAGGTTAATGACTTCTCCTACCACTACACTCTCCCTCCTCCCTCAGTTTCAAAAGTTCCCCTTAAAAATTCTCCAAAAAACCTGTTCAGCCGTTTTCTCAGATTGACGTGGTGGAATACCCTGAGCAAGTAATTCTTTCGAACGCTGAGTATTTTGAATTTCAGAAAGGTTTTGATGCGCTTCTCGTATCAGACCATGACGAAATGCACACAAACCGAGTTGACAAATTGTTCGGTTGTAGAGAACCTTGAAAAATATTTTAAAAAATTATCTTACAATGCCATTTTTAAATTTATGAACTTATGCAGTTTATGTACACTCCCCCCCCCCCCATTTGTTCACAAGCTCAAAAAAGGCTCAAAATGGTCAACCAAACCTAAGGAAGTCGGCAAGATGACAAAAAACGGGTTTTCTTGTCGTGCGAATAAATGGGGTGATTGGCGAATAAACGGGTTAACACTTGGGCTATTTTGCGGATAAATGGGGGTTAAACTGCATAAGTTTCAAAATATTTCTCATTGTCAGAAATTAAATTAAAAAATTTTTTTACCTGAGTATTAGCATCAGAATGATCAACAATTGCTTGTAGATGAGACATTAACATTAAATTCCTAGCTTTGTGCCAACGATCGTGAAGAGCATGATGATATATTTGCGAAAGCATTGCTCTTTGCCGTGCTAAAGGTGCATTTTTAAATGAATAAATAACTTTGCAGAGCGATTCCATTAATTTTTCACTTTCCTCTTCATTAATTGAATACTTTAAAAAAATAATAAAAAAATTTAAAAAGTTATTTAGGGTTCTCAAACTACAAAAACTAAAAGGGCCTTTTTCTTATTCCACCATAAGTCTAGGCCAGTAGAGATCGAGCTGGGCCTGGATCAAGGCCTGGGTTTTTCATGTACCCAGAGTTTTGACCTTCCTGGGGTTTTCCTGAACTACAACCCAGGATCCGGCCCAGGACAATAAATCAAACTCCAGAGTCCATGAACAGGTCAGGCTTTTCAAATATCTCGATTTCTACAGGCCAGGGATGGGACCAGATATTCGAGATCCTATACCTCATTCAAATCCTCCCGACTTTTTTTTCTCTAGTCGGCCCATCCCTGGTCCAAAAGCAATTTTTAAATTTTTGCGCTTAATTTCCCGAAATTCATCTCTGGTTAACTATTCACTAGTTTCTGGACAGCTAGCCACTTTAAAAATCATGGAACGGCAAAATCAAAAAATAATTTAAAAAATAAACCTTATAATACAAATGTTCTATTCTAAGCCCATAAATCAACAAAATTTCATTTTGATCAACAACTCCCGTTTTATGTTGACCATCAGCATATAATTGTGCTTTTTCTATTAAAGAACAAAAAGACGATTCTCCTTTTAATCTAAAAACAAAAAAATTTTTACATCCTCCTAAAAATTAAAATACTTTTCAATATAATCCGTACTGTGACAATCTGTACTTTGAAAAATTTTTGTTAATTCATCATCCAAGCGTTTAACCATTAAAATAACAGAACCGTGGATAAGAAAAGGCTTTGTTTTGTCCTTTAAAAAATTTTTTAAGTTTAAAATTAGGAAAAAAATTTAAAAAAACCAAAATATTCTCTTCATCCTCCCCAGTTGAAATTGAAATAATCACATTAGGATTTTCATTTAAAAGGTTTAAAAGACGATTAACTGTTTCAACAGATCTATAAATTATAATTAAATTTTGAATATTAAGGTAAAAAATTAAATTGAAAAAAAATTCAGAGGTAGGTTGACGGTTTTTGAGAAATCTCCGAATATCAGGAATTGGATCAATGTTCAAACCGATATTATTTTTGAACACCCAAATCTTTTCTTGGACCTTTTTTATATGCGGACCTGACAACTCCGTTACAGAAACCGACTACTTTTGGGGTAAACCAACTCGAACGCAAAGGCGTATCTATGGAACTGATTTGGGATCGGATTCCGGAGCAGAGACGGCTATCATCTGACATAAACTCAAGATGAAGACAATCCTTCATCTCCCACTCACTCCCATTTTTCCCCTATCCTTTCCAATCCCTCAGAAAAATATTAAAAAACCCAAACAAACTTATTGTTAGTCCGAGAAATGCAAGAGCATATCCAGGGATCGAATTCAAGGGCGAGAGCGTAACAAGAGGGCGAATTCGGATATGGAGGTAGCCTCAGATCTCAAAGTGATTCAAAAATCAAAATAATCTCCTCATCTCACTTATTCCCATTTTTCCCTTATCCATTCTAATCTCCCCAAAAAACCCCGCAAAACAAACTTAGTCCACGAATTAAATTCCATAGCATCACTAATTCTTGTATTCATCTCAAAAAGTGAAGAAATTACAACCGTCAAAATTTTTGCCGACAAACCAATTCCTAATCCATTTTCTTCAGTTACTTTATATAATTCTTTTAAATAACGTCCATAAACTTTTTTGTTTGTTGATTTTCTTCCTCTATTTGTATTTAATTCTTGTAATTTTTTAATTACTAATTCTCCAGTAATTTCTTCTTTACTATCAAAAAGTGGTTTAACTGCATCTTTATTGTATGTTACTTTTTCCCAGGAAACTTGATTTTCTTTTTCAGCATCTTCTTCATCTATGATTGCTCGACGCTTTTCTTCTTTAAGACGTAATGCAGCTTTCTTTTCTTCTTTATCTTTGGCTTTTGTTACGGTTTTGTCTTTTCTTAAAAATTAAAAAGATAAAAAATTTTTTTGAGAAAATATGTGGAATAAATCAGCTACAAAAAGAATTTGTCACAGAGAGTTGGCGATTAAGCACAGGAATTTAATATACACAGACAGAGGGATGCGACGGATTACATGAAACCAGATATCTAAACTTTTCCGCTCCGATACCAGATCCGAAGAAAATTTTGAAAACCCGGCCCAAAACCCAACATTTTTCTTAATCAGTGACATCCCTGAAAGACAGCCGAATGGAAAAAAATCACCGGAAAAGACGTAAAAGGTTCCTGGACACATGTCTCTAAAGGTATTCGGACCTAGGTAATAATCTTGAAACAGTTTAAACGAATCCTCGATTACGTTCCCAAGTCCGTGTCCCCTAGCTGCCCTATTAATTTTAAAAATAATAAAAACAAACTTGAGAAAATAACGACGTAATTCTTCCATCTCTTTTCCTTCCAAAGGTTCCAAATCAGAAGCAGAAGATTCATCTGATTCCGTTCCCCAGTCAGATTCGTCTTCCTCACTTTCAGAACCAGAAGCATCACGAACAACTTTCTTTTTGACAGGAACAGCTTTAGGTTTCTTTGCTGGAACAGCAGCAGGAATATTATTAGGAATCTAAAAATTATAAATTTTTTTTCTGACCGGACACGTCATCCTTTGAGTATATTACTCGGAACAAGTCTGCCACGATCCTAGTCTACCACAAGACTGTAAAAAAACGACAAAACAAGTCTATTAGCCGTCACCAGACTCAAATCAACTCGACGATATAACCCAAATCACACGTAGCTTGACTAGATTCGACTTTCATAAAGTCAGGAAGGTCAAATGTGTAACTTATAAGCTGTGCGGTAGAACGAATCGCGGCTTGCGACCAAAGCATCGTGGCCCAGAATAGGGTAGGCGTATCCGGATCCGAAAAAGACTGGCTATCCGAAATACCCTGTTCGGATATTGAATTGAATATCCAAGGATTTCCCCGGATCTGTCAGACCTATTCCAAAAGCACCCGATTAAAACAAAAAATTTCGAACCTCATCTCCATCAATTTCATCCTCCTCATTGCTCTCCAAAGCTCCACTCGAATAACCTAAAGGATCAGGCTCTTCTCTATAAGAATTCACTTGTTCCTCAAATTCTTTATTATATTTTTTAATTTTTTGCCGAAAAGTTGCCAAAGCTTTTGCATTTTGTTTTGACATTGTTTTACGCCCTTCCTTATCTTCCCACTGTTCATTTACAAAATCATCCACTTCAACCAAATATCGAATATAAAAACGAGGAATTCCACCATTCTCACGAGCAAGAATTAACTTTGCTTTCTCCCAGCTTTTTATATGTTCCTCAAAAACTGGAAAAAAATAAAATAAATTTAAAAAATAAAAGTCCTTGTCAGGCTGCCTTGCAGGTCTAAAAATGTGTTGATTTTTCCAGGTCAGGAGTTCGACTTATCAAAGGGACGAGGACTTCCAGTCTCAAACTAGGCCGACTTACAAGGACAGGGATGGGTAAAATAAGGTGAACATCAAATAGAAAAATGGAAAGTAAGAAAAAGTGGGATTTCCGCAAACGTAACTAATTTGGTTGGCAGATGAGAAAAATGTCGGAAAACTCGGATTCGACTATACAGTTGCCTGGGGGTACAGCCTGAATAGTCGCGCGGCCATAAGGTCGCCAAGCCATAACTTGCTAAAATATTCCTGGCCCTTATCAATTATGGTACCAATCTCTTTAGCTCGATGAGAGGAATCGTTTAATACTAAATTTGGTAAGATTGGAAAATCATGAAGCAAATTATGACTTGGCGACTTTATGGCCGCGCGACTATTCAAGCGTGTCCCTTGCCTGGATTTGCCACCTTAATAAATAACTCAGTCTCACAACTATAAACTAGAGATTGAGATTTTTGAAAAGCCTTTGCTTGTTCCTGGGTTTGATTTATTCGCCTGGGCCGGAGACCCAGGCCCAGGAAAAACTCAGAAAGGCCAAAAAATGCCTTGACCTGGACTCTGGTTAAGGAAACAGGCCTTGGTCCAGACCCAACTCCATTTCTACTATAAACCTTTCAAAAATCCTTTAAAAACCCTTTAAAAAACCCTTACTTCCTAACAATTTTGAAACATCTTTAATATTCCTAGCATTTCTCGAATTTCTAATCAATTCCTTCAATTCACCAAATGTTTTGTCTTTCTGACTTCGAACAACTCGTTTCGGTCCTTCATCTTCCGAATCGCTAGGATATGCAAAATCTTGTCGTCCTCTAAAATTTAAAAAATTTCAAAAAACCTCAAAAAAATTTTTACAGTGGCCGCGCTTGAGCGACTGGAGCCTCAACATCGGATTCACCACTTTCCGAGCCACTTGAACTAGAAACAGCACTACGAAAGAATTTTGACATTTTTTAAGCTAAAAAATCTGAAAATTAAAAACAAATTTTAGATCCAGAAATTTTTTTAAAAAATTTTCCAAAAAATTTCAAAACATCAGAAAGACAATAAAACTCCTCCACAAACAAAGAGAAACAAAGAAAACCAAAAGAAAAAAGATTATTGACGTGGCAGACAAAAAATAAATTTAATACGGACACTTTGTTGCCATCATAACTAGTAGATTCTATCGCAGCCTTAAACTTGCCCAAAAACTGTTGTTATCCCTTATCTAAAAAATTTTCTAATAGGCCTATTTTATAGCAAATTTTTTGCTCTATTTAATAGGCCTATTGTTATCCTTAAAGTAAAATTCTATCAAAAGTTGTAGGCCTGCTACAAACAGAAACGTGCCAAGTGAGCACCAGCCAGTTTTGATTGACTATAACTTTTTTAGTCTTGAACCAATCTGAATAAATTTTATATCATTCGAAAGCCCTCGATAAGCGCTATCTTTTTTCCAATAGGTTTGATCAAGTTTGAACATCGATTAAAGAATTATAACACGATAAATGCGACGAGGTATGAAATATCTCCTTGCGCCGAAATGGCCGTATTTATTAAAAATAAAAATAAACAGAACGCCAAAAACTAAATTAATTCAAAAAAGTTTTTATTTTCCTTGATTTTGTTAAATTTTTCCTCCAAATTTCTACAATCCTCAAGACGAAACACACTCTAAACTTTATTTACTAAATTAAACTCCCCTTCACTTCTCCCCTTTTTTCATCACTACCAACTTTGCGCACAATAAAAAAAACTTTTCTTCTTTTCTCGTCTATTTGTCAAAAATATTGTTATTGTAATTCTGTAATTAAACAGGCGGACCGGAAAAAATATTTTTTTGTTAAATAAAAAAAAAGATTGGCCAAGCCAATTGAGCATTTTTTATTTTTATTTATTTTTGAGTATTGCGCGAGTTTTCCTTCCCTTTCTTCCTCCTCTATTTACTGGTAGAACGACATTTGCGTACCGACATTTGCGCACACCCCAAAAAAGTTTTCTAGATAAAAAATTTTTAAGCCACTTTTTCCTCCAAAATAGTCCCATAAATTTAGGATACAGTACCAGTCAAGACTCAAATGTCCTTTTGTTCCAATCCCAAAGCTTTCCATTTTGTTCCCAAATGTCGCTTCGCAAATGTCGTCGTCCTCTCCCTCATCAAAAATCTGTTCTTTATCTTTCCTTTTTATTCTTTTTCCGTCCCAACACTGAATAGTCAAACAAAACAAATAAAAAAAGACAATAAGTACACAAACATTATAGTATTATTAAAAAAATTTTATTGCTAAACATTCTCTTCCTTACAAACATTGTCATTTTTATATTAAAAAATAATTTTTTTTTCTCGAGTTTTATTTTCTTAAATTCATTCTTTTATCGCCTCCGAAATTACAAAAAATTTTTTTTTCAAATTTAAAGTGCAACAAAATGCTCATTCATTTTATATTTCTCACCCCCATTTTATCACCTACAAAATATCACCTACCAAATAACTCCATTAGAATCTGGCACCAAAATTTGAAGGAGAGTGTACTCGAGACCGGCGCAGGACGGGATCCCGACGGGATTTCCAGGATCCCGAAATCCCGGATTTTTTTTTGATTTTCGGGATTATTCGGGATCCGTGATTTTTTCGGGATTTATCCCTTGGGATTCCGTCCCGGCATCGGTTATAAAAAATCCCGACTCGGGTCCCGGAACTGCGATCTTGCCGATCTTTAAGGTGTGCCAGACTCTAATGTACCCTTATCTTCTGTCGTAAAAGTGCACTTTGAGTATTTTATTAATTATTGTCCATTAGAGTCTCATAACATGAAAAAAGATTTCAGACTCTAATGTACTTTTAATTAAAAGCACTCAACCCATTAGAGTCTGATGACATTGTGACAGACTCTATTGTCACCTAAATGTCACAATAACCAGCTAGGAGTGATCATTCGAGGCTTTAATATAAAAATTCAACATTTTTAACTGTGCGCCAAAACTTTTAGCATACTAAAACGCCAATTTTAATTTTTGGCGTTTAATCGCCTTATAAAGAACCTTTTGGCGCACACCTAAAAATTATTTTTTCAAATTAAAACTTTTGTAATTGAATCATTTCCTTCCTAAACAGATTAAAAAATTTTTTAAATACATTTTTGTGTCATAAAAAAATTTAGAGTTATTTAAATATGTCCTTATCAATCACATTTTTTGAATTTTACATGTGTTTAGTTTTAATTGTCGAGAACAAAAAAAAATTTTTTTTAAATGACTATAAAAATGTAATAATAATAATATTTATTTTGCAACTCTTTATTTCACCCACACATTGTTCATTTCCTCTTTTTAGTCAAAAAAAATGTTTGTTGATAGACAATAATTGTATTAAAGGAACTCAAAAAGAATTAAAATATAAAGGCGCGGGAATTGACTTTTGGGCGCATAGTTGTTACGGCGCGGGGTTTTATAAGACTGTCCAGTGACTGCCGAAATTTATGAAAATTTGGAATTACTTTCCTACTATGGTTAGCTACCCCCTCTAAAAATTTCAAAAAATTTGGTCAAGTTGCTCTAAAGTTATGGTCAAAAAAGTTTGATTTTTGCGTAAGTTGCCCTATTTTTCGAAAGTTTTCCGACCAGAACTTGTGTTATGCTTGACCAAAAATTCTGAATTTTTTAGAGAAGATAGCTAACCTTATCAAGGTTCTCTCTACAAAATTTCACGGCTCTAGCTTCTCTACATCTTTGTTTTTATAAGCGCGCGCCGTCCTTCCTCGCGCCTAAACGTTCTTAATCAAGGCAGAGAAAATAACAAGGAACAACCTTAAAGCTGGCAAAAAACGCAAAAAAAGATCGGGCAGCCTTTCTCCTTCTCTTTTCTAACTTTCAAAAACCTGATTACTAATGTTGGGAGAGTATGAGCGAAAGTTTTTTTTGTTTTGTTTGCGGTAAATTTAGTAAAATAATGCACATAGACATTTTTATACAGTGTTGTTATTTTTACTTTATTATTTTCTTTTTTTTCTATTTAGTCTGTGGGATATTTTTAATTAACTTTCATAAATGTTATTTTTTGACAAATCTCCATCTTATCACATTTATGACAAGCTTTAATCGAGATAACTGAGATATTGTTTGGGGGATAACTGGAGCTTGGGAACTTGGAATAACTCCCGCGCCGAAACGTCCCTTATCTACATTCTGGGACAACCGGAGATCAAAAATGCCCAGTTATCCTACCCTTTAGCGACTTATCGAAGAGAGTGTTAAATCAAGTTCAAACCCAGAAAATAACACCCAAGTGGTTAACTAGCCATTAGAGTCTTGATATTTGTAATTAAGACATTTTTCTTCCCACTTCTGCGAAAATTAAAAAAAAGGAGATCGATTTCTTCCCTCAACTAAAAATTTTTTTTATATTTTCGCGCACCTCCGTCTTTAACCGATCATTTTAATAAATTTTATATTATTTTTCCCTACCTTGAACGATAAATTAATTTTTTTGTACCTGTTCGCTAATCCTTGGCCGATTCAATTTATTTTAATTTTTACATATAGCGGCAATTTATTGCGCATTTTTTGCTTCCCTTTTTATTACCTTTTGTGTATTAATTTTTTTTAAAAGTTTAAAAACGAGCAAAGGCTAATTTTTAGAGTTCGAACTTTTCATAATGCCGGGCCCGGAACCCGGTTTTTTTTTCACAAAATCGCACCCGGACCGGTTTTTCCGGATAAAACCGGAAAAACCGGTTAGCCCGGAAAAACCGGATTTTTTCAGACCCGGGCCCGGACCCGGTTTTTTCTAAATTTATTAAAACATGAAAAAATTATTTATTTAATCAAAAAATCCTTAACTCATCCAATCATTAACTCAGGGCTCCGATTCGTACTTTTTTAAAAGTATTGTACTTTTTTATCGACCTTCGTACTTCCGAAATTGAATTTGTACTTTTTTGAAAGTATGTACTTTTTTATCAACATTTTTGAAAAAACGAAGAAATCTGGCTTAAGGACCTCCAAAATTCTCAAAATTTTCGCCTGCGGCGCAAAAAATGGAAGAAATCTGGCTTAAGGACCTCCAAAATTCTTAAAATTTTCGCCTGCGGCGCTGAAAAAGAAGAAATCTGGCTTCTTAGGCTCCAAATTTCAAAAAATTTTCGCCTGCGGCGCTTCTCAATGGCAAACATTCAATGGACGAAGGAAAGAAACTCGCTTGAGGTTAAGACTGTCAGAGCTTTGCTTCATGTGACAGCAAATTTTGACATATCATGCAATGAAATGCACAAAATGCTCAGTTGAAACAAAAAATTATTAGAAAAGATTAATTTAGGAGAGAAATATAAAAGATTTGAGCACGAATAAATATTTTCAAATTTAATTTTGAGTGTACTTTTTATTTGCAAATTTTCTCCCTATGTACTTTTTTTACAAGATTTTGATACTTTTGAGTGGCATTTTGTCGATCGGAGCCCTGCATTAACTCATCTTCACGGCCAAAAAGGGTCAACTCATTAAATCATAAATATGCATCCCAAGAGCTAGATTCGTGACAAAAGCATAACAAAAACAAGAGTGGACCCTACAAATCTTCGATATCCACCTTAATCCCTTAAATCGATAGATCCACATTAATCCTCCGATATCCTATTAAAATCACACGTTATATCCAAATTCACTTTGGAGTATACCACTTTAGTAATCGATCAAGAGGGATATTAAGCGGGATAAAAGAGATATCTATCCATTGAGATATCTTCTATTTCCCTTCTATATCCCTTCCCTTCTATCACCCAAATTCCACTAAATCTCTTTAATCTTTTCAAATTTGCCTCTCTCGAGATTCTCTAAAATTCAATTATGCAACACAACTTGTCTCTCTACAATTTACCCATTAATCCTTTTAAATTGGCATATATCTTAATCTTAATTTGGAGTAATTTTAGCCTTGATCCAATTTGGAGTACAACTTTAGCATATTCAAATCTGGGTTTCAAAAATTTTTAATATTTTTAAATCACAAATATAAAGATTTACGACTATGGTAGGCTGGGCGGCGTAAGGCTGGTCTACTCTAGCAAAACACGTAAAAGCTTTCTTCGTTTTTAGCGCCGTAGGCGAAAATTTTTTGAATTTTGGAGCTTAAAAAGCCAAATTTCTTCCATTTTCAGCGCCGCAGGCGAAAATTTTGGGAAATTTCGGAGTCCTTAAGACATATTTCTTCTTCGTCAAAAAGACTCCGGGCCCGGCAAAAAATTACCGGGCCCGGGACCCGGTTTTTTTACTCAGGATCGCACCCGGGCCGGTTTTTCCGGATAAAACCGGAAAAACCGGTTAGCCCGGAAAAACCGGATTTTCTCAAAAATACCCGGTTCCGGGCTACCGGGCCCGGAAAAAACCGGTCCGGGCCCGGCCCGGGTTCGAACTCTACTAATTTTTACAACGATTTGAAAATTTATATAATTTTGGGGTGCGCAAAACCAAGTTTATAACGAGAACGCAAAAATTGGCGTTTATTTCCCCCGCAAAAAAGTTTCTTGCGCACACTTAAATTTTTCTTGATTTAAAATTTATATAATTCGGGTGTGCGCAAAATCAAGTTTATAACGAGAACGCAAAAATTTGGCGTTTATTCCCCCCACAAAAAAGTTTTTTGCGCACACTTAAATTTTATAATTTAAAATTTTATATACTTTTGGTGTGCGCAAAATAAAGTTTATAACGGACAAAATAGCACAACGCAAAAATTGGCGTTTATTTTCTCCACAGAAAAGTTTTTTGCGCACACCTGAATTTTTATAATTTTCCAAATAAGGAGGGGTGAACATTTTTTTAATAATTTTTGTGTAACAATAAAAAAGTGACATCAAAAAAGTGTTTTTTAGTGTCGGTGGCCCGACCGTTATTTATTTATGATTGAGTCATATTTTTAGCTATATTTATTACATAACTTGTTTCTTTTTAAAATTTTTTTTTATATTTGCTAGAACCATTTTTCTTTTTATATTTTTATCTTTTACCCATTGCGCATCTGCAATTTTTTTTATTTTTTATCAAAAGTTTTTTTTTGAAATTTTTTTTAACTGAGACAGCCTTGAATAGATATGTTATTTTCTAAGTTACCTGTTTTTAAAGAAAATCTTCTCTAAAAGCCTAAAATTGACATTAGAGTCTGGGAATTATTTTTAAAATTTTTATTTAGTGTCAGACTCTAATGGGTGTTTTGATGATCTATTGGGGGGACTTGAGTTAAATAAAGGGCCATTCATAAAGAGCCATTCCATTCACGCATTAGACCCCTAGACGAAAATCCGTTAGGGGGTGGAGCCTACATCTTCAGACTCTAATGAACCTTAGTCCAAGAGTCTTGATCCAATAGTTGGTCCAATAGCTGATCAACACACCTCCTATAGTGCGATCAACGCCTGACTTTAATAGAGCAGACTCTAATTGATGCCAGTCTCTAATTGTGACCCCCTCCCCCCTTCGCCTTATGCTTCAACACAGACCATTAGAGTATTTATTTTTAACTATCAATTTAGCTAATCTTTTTATTTCCCCCTTAAAAAGGGGGGATTAAGAGTGTCTTCAAATCTTCTTTTTTTTAATCCCTCACTTAAAATTATATACATATTTTAATAATTTTTTACACCAATTTAAAATTTAAATACAAATCAATTTGCACTTTTATGCGCGCTAAAGAGGGGTGTTAAAAATTAAAATAATAAATAGTAGTAAAATTCATTCAGCATCAATAATAGTGTAGTAATTTGGAGAGTTTTTGGGCGTTAAAAAGAGAAAATTGATCTCTCTCTTTTTACTTTTTTGATGTTTGGGATTTTTCGTCTCACTCTGCTGCGCGGCTTTTGAGGAAAAAAACGTTTCGGCGCATACAGAGATTGGGCGCGCGCTTTCGGCGCGAACAAGGATTGGGCGCGAGCGGGTGTATCTGCGGCTGTTGAAGAGTTAGAATTGTGAAATTTTGTGTAGTTGTTCTTTAGGAGGATATCTAGCATCCCTGAAAATTTGAGAAATTTTGGTTTAGTGTGTCCAAGGTTATGGCCAAAAATGTTTGCTTAATTTACTTTTTCTCCCTACAATTGAGACCCTTCTGGTCATAACTTTTAAAATTCCGAACCAAAAATTCTGAAATTTTTAGAGCAGTCTAGTAACCCTATAAGGAATGCTTATGCAAATTTTGGACATCCAGGATGCTCAATTGCCAAGTTTATAAGTCACTGCGCCATGTTGGTCCTGCGCCCAAACGTCTTTCTTTTATGCTAATTAAATATTTTTTTTAATTTTTTGATTTTTTCGAAGTCCTTTTTAGTAAAAGGAATTTAAAAAGGAATAAAATAATTATTTATTTTTGCCCCCCCCCCCTGAAAATTTGAGAAATTTTGGTTTAGTGTGTCCAAGGTTATGGCCAAAAATGTTTGCTTAATTTACTTTTTCTCCCTACAATTGAGACCCTTCTGGTCATAACTTTTAAAATTCCGAACCAAAAATTCTGAAATTTTTATAGCAGTCTAGTAACCCTATAAGGAATGCTTATGCAAATTTTGGACATCCAGGATGCTCAATTGCCAAGTTTATAAGTCACTGCGCCATGTTGGTCCTGCGCCCAAACGTCTTTCTTTTATGCTAATTAAATATTTTTTTTAATTTTTTGATTTTTTCGAAGTCCTTTTTAGTAAAAGGAATTTAAAAAGGAATAAAATAATTATTTATTTTTGCCCCCCCCCCCCCTGAAAATTTGAGAAATTTTGGTTTAGTGTGTCCAAGGTTATGGCCAAAAATGTTTGCTTAATTTACTTTTTCTCCCTACAATTGAGACCCTTCTGGTCATAACTTTTAAAATTCCGAACCAAAAATTCTGAAATTTTTATAGCAGTCTAGTAACCCTATAAGGAATGCTTATGCAAATTTTGGACATCCAGGATGCTCAATTGCCAAGTTTATAAGTCACTGCGCCATGTTGGTCCTGCGCCCAAACGTCTTTCTTTTATGCTAATTAATTTTTTGATTTCTTTTTAATTTTTTTCCGAAGTCCTTTTTAGTAAAAGGAATTTAAAAAGGAATAAATAAATTAATATTTATTTTTGCCCTTTCATTTTCTTTTTTAAAATAAAAATTCATCATCGCTAACAAGAAGTAGTAGTGTTCTTTTTTTTTAATTTTTTTATTTTAATTTTTTTTTATTCGCCGAATTTGTTTAACTAAACACTCGCCTATACCCTTATATTGCATTCCAACGTAAAGTTTTGTGTGTAAAACACTTTTAGACGTCTTTTAAGGAAAATTATTGCGCTGCCTTTTAATTAATAAAATTTTAGTATTTTAATATATCTGACACGTTTTGCTCTTTTTTGCAGTTTTATTGGGGGTAAATTGAGTAGAAAAAGGCTTGAAAATTATTTTTAATAAGCCTAAGGGTTAGAAAAAATTTTTTTGATTTTATAGGCTTAAAAATAATTTTTGTAATAATTAGACTAATAAGGAAGAATAATAAAGGTCAATAAAAGCATTTGACCATAAGTTGTCTTGGTGGTGGAGTTGGATAGGGTTGGGTTTGAGGGAGAGGAGGGTTGTGGGTTCGAATCCTTCCTTGGTCTAATGATTTGTTTCTGCTTGGAATTAAGTTTTTATGGAGGAAAAATTTTTTTCTAGGTATAAAAAAATTGAAAAATTTTTTTTCCAAATTTTAGGGTTCATAAAATTTAAAAATTTCCTTCCTTTTTTTTAGTTTGCTTAAACCCATTATTTACATAATATTTGTTCACATTTTATTTATATTCGCGTTATTTCCCTATACTTTTTTTTTATAATTTTTTTATTTTTAGGCTGTGTTGGTGGGTTCCTCTATTTATTATAATCAACCAAACAACTTCTTAAAGGTTTGAATTTTTAATTAAAATTAAAAAAAAATTTTTCAGTTTCGGGCTCTTCTGTTAATTTTTTTGCCCAAAACTGTCCACGTTACCCACACACACTTTTTTTGTTTGTACAACTTCTTCCTAATCTTCAATGCGTAAGTGGCAATGTCATAGCAGGAATAAAGAACAGGACAGGCAAAAATCAATACAAGAAGATCAGCAGCAGCAGAAACAAATTTCTAGGTAATATTTAACCAGACAGACCTACCTTTTTTCTTCCCCCAAGTTCCTATATTTTTGCAGAATGGTCAGATCACTTCCCTTCTTCAATCCCAATTTTCCTTTCTTCCATCCAAGGGAAATTAAAAATTAATTCGGTGACTTGTCGGTTATCCCTACGTGTTTTTTGCGGACTTTTTTTGCGGACAATTGTACGGAATGGTCAATTTCTCCCTCATTTAAATATTAATCAATCGTGAAGGATTGATGTATACATCAAATTACATCAATTTTGTTTGACAACTACATAGGAGAGAGGAAGGAAGAAATTGACCATTCTGTACAATTTTGTCCTCAAAAAAAGTCCGCAAAAAACACGTAGGGATAGCCGACAAGTACCATCAATTCATTTTGAGATTGTTTCTAAGCAAAGGCAATTTGGATGGAAGAAAGGAAAAAGTCTGACCATTTTGCAAAAGTATACTGGAAAAATTGGGGAGAAAAATAGGAGGTCTATCCGGTTCAAATTACCAATTTCTAGATTGCCTACAGGCTCTTCTTCAAATTTTTGTATTAAACGACAGCTTTATTTTTTGTTCAAAATCTTGTTATTGCTTCATATTTCAATTAATAATGTGACAGGAATTGCCCATGATTCAATTTTATGTTCACATTCTGAGGACAATACGGGTGTTCAAAAATGTGAGGAACCTTCCCATAATATTCTAAAACTGGTGAAACGTGATGATAGGAAGGCTAGAGAAATTGCTCAAGAACACGGAATGGTTGTCAAGGTTTGCTTTTTTTTAGTTGAATTTGAGTTTAAAGGGGAATAAGTTGTGTTTTTTTTCCCTTTCAGACCAGACATGGGCGAAACGTTTCGTTTCGTTGTTTCGTTAGTTTCGTTATGTTTTTTACTGTTTCGTCTCGTTTCGTGACGAAACACTTTATTTTGTTTCGTTTCGTTTTGTTAACGAAACACCTGTGTTTCGTTAACGAAACATTACCTATTTTTTAGACCAAAATATTACTCAAAAACTGAAAAATTTTCCACTTTGGTAATGGAAATGCAAAAAATTTTTGCCTGCGGCGCCGAAATCTGAATTGTATGCGCCGACGGCGCATAATTTACTATAGTTTTTTTGAATTTCCCGTTTGATTTTATGTTTTTAATAGGTAATGTTTGAGTTCTTTGCTAGATTATGCATATAGAATGGGTCTATCTCTTAATGGGTCGGTCTATCTCTAATCTATTCCTTAAATAAACGCATAAATCATCTCCTAATGCCAACCATGGGTAGGCGCAAGAGACAATCTCATAAAACGAAAAATGCAAAATATGCCAATGATCATGAATGTTGTTGATCAACATAAATCTGAGTACTTTCGTATTTGACTAGGGCTTTCGTACTTTGTATCAATAGAAAAATTCCTAACAAAATGTTTCTTTTGACCACTAAAAAGTGAATTTTTTTCGCCTCGGCCTTCTGAAATTTTCAAAATTTTCGCCTGCGGCGCTGAAAAAAGAAATGCGGCTTCTTGGTCTACCAAAATTCTCAAAATTTTCGTATGCGGCGCTGAAAATGTCTGAAATAGGGAAATTTATGGCTTCAAAGTCCTCTAAGATTCATTTTGCAAAATTAATGGTGATAATGGAATTAGGTGAAATTAATGGAAATTTGCCGGTTGAACTGACTGGGCACACAACAAATGGCCAATGGGACCATAATTTGTGGCCCCACATAATTATATGATAACATATAGGTCATTATTGGCCAATTAACATGCTTAAACTTGAATAGATAATAAAATAATTAGGTTTTTTTGAGATTTTTTGGAAATTAAAATGTTTCGTTTTGTTTCGTTTCGTTTCGTTAAATTCTGACTGTTTCGTTTTTTGACCAAGCTTAATGTTAGTCTTTTTTTTCATTTTTTGGTTGTTTCTTACCTCTTACACATTTAAATTTCTGATACTTTTTGTTTCAAAACTTTTTTCCGGGCTTTGCTATTTTTTATATAACGTCAAAATGAACATTTTAACAAGTAAACTCTAACTCTCAATTTTTAGGGCGAACCTTTCCTTGATTCGCACTATTTCCTCTCTGAAGACAAAACGGGTCTAGGAGCTCAACGAAGAAGAAAGCGTTCGCTGGAAAGTATACAAGATAGACCAGAGGTTGCTGAATTAATAGTAGACAGGCCTAGACGACGAGTTAAACGTGATTATATTGAACAACCTTCAATAATTGGACCGCTTGAAGAAACTCAATCTGGCAGAAAGCGTCGTCAAACAACATTTTTTGAACGTCGTCCTGTTCCAAAATTGCCATTTCCAGATCCTTTATATCAAGATCAATGGTATTTGGTTAGTTTTTTTTGTTTTTTTTTAATTTTTTGACAAGGATTTGGTATTTTTTGGGTGCCATTTGATAGAGGACCCTCGACTTTGTATTGCCAAGTGATATCCGTTTTCTTGCAAAATCACTTTGGGCCCAGCTGAATTAATAGTAGACAGACCTAGACTCCCAAAAAGCCGAAACCTCAAACTCGACCCCGAACCTCGCCTAAAAGTCAACCCTAACCCCGAAACCCGACGTGCCCTCCTCGGCAAACCCCGATCCCCGACACTCCCGACTCCGAAGGCTCGGGGAGATACCCTACTTTGAACGGCCATAACTTGGCCCAAAGTCATTTTGCAAGAAAACTTGTAACACTTACAATAGAAAGTCGGGGGTCCTCTATCGAATGGTATCAAAAAATATATCAAATTTGTACTTCAGTAAAAGTTGGTCCCTTGTGAGAAAAAACTTTTTTTTTGTTCAGATTGGCCGTGCAGTAGGAGGATTTGATATGAATGTAAGAGAAGCTTGGTTGATGGGTTATGCTGGCAGAAATGTCTCAATTTCAATTCTGGACGATGGCATTCAAAGAGATCATCCAGATTTGGTCCAAAATTATGACCCGTATGCGAGTACTGATATAAATGACCATGATGCGGATCCAACACCTCAAAACAATGGAGATAATAAGTATATTTTTTTATTTTTGTTTTTAAAGTTAAGGGAGATAGCAATGGGATAGGAAAATTCATTTTTCGTTATTGAGGATAGAAAAATTCAAAAATTCGCTCTTTTTTAAGAGCTAGGTAAGAAACATTTCCATTTGTTGATCTCAGTTATTTGGTTTTCTTTTCGGAATTTTACTACTCACCAAGGATGCGACAGGTTACTCGAAATCCTGAGCCTGGGCTTACCCGACTTTTTTCCTACTAATTGACCCGAGACATTAACTTTTTTCAACCCGAAACCCTAACACTCTTTCTCAGCCCATCCTTCTCCTCACTAGGAGTATTATTGCCAAATTCCTTTGTTTATATTCTTTTGCCCTCTAATTAATTCCCCTCAAAAATAGGCACGGAACTCGTTGTGCAGGAGAAGTTGCAGCAATTGCTGGGAATGATGTTTGTGGAGTTGGTGTTGCCTTTCTATCAAAAATTGGGGGTGTTAGAATGCTTGATGGCCCTGTTAGTGATAGTGTAGAGGCTGCTTCTTTAAATTTAAATCAACAACATATCGATATTTATTCGGCAAGTTGGGGGCCAGAAGATGATGGAAAGACATTTGATGGGCCTGGAAATTTGGCACAGGAAGCGTTTTATAGAGGTTTTATTTTTAATTTTGTTTTTGGTTGAATTTAAAATTTTTTGAATTTTTTAAAATGAATTTTCCAAGGATAGTTTTACAAAAAAAAATTTTTTTCCTTCATGCCCAATCGCTTCAGAACGATATCTGTTCTACCTCAATGTTTTCTTAAAACAACTATAGGGGGAATTTAATAAAATAGATTATGTGTTCGGGTGGTTAAGTTGGTAGAATCTCGGTCTTGCGTGTGGACACCTGTGGGTTCTAATCCTTTCATATTTTTAAAGTCGTGTTTGACCCTTATTATTATTATTTTCGTTGAAAATAATTTTTTTTAATTTTTATAATTAAAAAAATTTTTTTTAATTTTTTTTTATAAAATTTTTTTTTTCACCTCTTATTTTTAATTTAAGGTATTAAACAAGGACGTGGAGGTAAAGGAAATATTTTTGTTTGGGCAAGTGGAAATGGCGGTTCACGGTTAATTTTTATTTTTTTATCCTTAAAAAATTTTTTAAAGACAAGACAGTTGTTCAGCAGATGGTTATACTACTTCAATTTATACTTTAAGTATAAGCTCTGCAACTTTTGACAATCACAAGCCTTGGTATTTGGAAGAATGCCCGTCCTCTATTGCTACAACATATTCGTCTGCTAATATAAATCAGCCGGCTATTGTATTTTTTGAAGGAATTTTTGAGTTTTTTGATGTTTCTGTTTTTAGGTAACAGTAGATGTTCCAATTGGATGTACCAAAATGCATACTGGGACAAGTGCTAGTGCCCCCTTAGCAGCTGGAATTATTGCGTTGGCATTGGAAGCAAAGTTTGTTTCTTGAAGAATTTTTTAAAGGTTTTTATAATTTAGGATGGTGTCTAGGTCAAAGCTGCAACTTTTGACAAAAGCTGCAACTTTTTTCCGGCCAGATTATTCTTAGGGAATCGTGGTTGAATACTCCTACCAACATTTTCTGTATCTAGATATCCTTGGGATTTCTATGCATTCTAGGTTTCTTGACCGATCCTTGTCTTGCCGACCTTTGTTCTTGACCGACCCTTGCAAATCCAAATCAAGGAACCTTATTAAAAAATAATTTTGAGGAAAATCTTATCTTTTGAGGATTGTGATTCTGGTGGGAAGATAGGATTGTCGATTTGGGACCAAATTGGGTATTTTTCATTCCTGGATACCCAATGATTTTCCATAAGCCTACACTCAACTGAAAGATTTTTCAACAACTTCTCTCTCTAAAAAATTTTTATACAATTTTTTCTATTTTCCAGTCCATCACTTACCTGGCGTGATATGCAACATATAGTTTTGAGGACAGCAAATCCAAATCCTTTACTAAATAATCCTGGTTGGGCAATTAATGGCGTTGGAAGGCGTATTAGCAATAAATTTGGTTATGGATTAATGGATGCTGGTGCTTTAGTTAAATTGGCAAGAGTTTGGCAAACTGTACCTGAACAGCATATGTGCACTTATGAATATATTTTGGATGCACCAAGGTTTTTTTTTGATATAAAATTTTGGGGAAACCAGAAGGGATGGGTAGAGAAAATATCGGGCTTCTCGTATCGGGCTTTCAAAATTTTTTTTGGATCGCGTTTAAGGACGAAAGGTAGTCCGAGTTTTGGGTAACCCATTCCTGATGATAATTCCTGATGATCGTCCCTTTGTTAATTGATAACTTTATGACCAAACTATTAGTAATGGTTTTTTGAGGCGTTGAAATTTTTTAAGGAAAAGGAGGAGAAATGTCCTTTCAAACAGAATCTAAACATATTTTTAGACAGAATCCCCCTAACAGTATTTTGAATATTCACTGGGGATGGGACCTCGTTCACTGCGATTACGTCTTCTTGTTTCTTTATTTTCTTCCGCCTTTTACTTCTAAAAATTCAGGAGGACCCCTCTTCGATATTTCTACCTTCCAAAAAATTCTTTAAAATATTTTCTAAAATATTTCACACTTTATTTATAGACCTCGCCCAATTACTGGCCGTTTTGCAATGAATTTTTCCTTGGAAGTCACAGGATGTCTTCAAGGCTTACCTGTACTCTATATTGAACATATCCAAGTTATAACAACTATACGTTTTGGTAAAAGAGGAGATTTAAAATTAACTTTGTTTTCTCCAATGGGAACACGTTCAGTTTTGTTACCTCCGAGGCCACAGGTTTTTTTTTGAATTTTTGAAAATTTTCAAAAAATTTTTTTAAGGATTACAATCAAAATGGTTTCCATAAATGGCCTTTCCTAACAGTTCAAATGTGGGGAGAAGATCCTAGAGGAATTTGGACATTGTTGGTTGAATCTATTTCTACTAATATGAATATTGGAGGTTTGCTGAAAAAATATTTTTATTTTAAATAAAATTTAAAAATAGGACAGAATGAGTTTATTTATTAATGGAAGAGGCTAAATAGATAGGAGAATATTTGAATTTTCATTTTTTGAATGGGACAGAGTTTAAAGGAAAAAAGTCTGGTCACATTTTTATAATTTTCTTGGGGCTGGGTTTCATGTTGAGAAAAGTCCTCGTTTTCGGGTAACCCGGCCTATCCCTATTACGAAATTTTTTTGGACATTTGAGTTTTAAAGTGGTACCTTTTGAGGTGGGAAAATAAATTAAGCGATTTTCTATGAAACTAAGAAAATTAACGGAATTCTGTCGTAAAAATTTTTTTGTTTCGAGTTTCCTTAATAATTTTTTTAAGTTTTGTACACAGACTTAGGTGTCCAAAAAATTTTTTTTGAAATTCTTGTCAATTAAATTTCTACAAAAATTTCAAAAATTAATTTCTTTTTCCTCAATTCCCAACTAAAAATAATTTATTTTTTGTAGGAATATTCAGTGATTGGACAATGCTTTTATATGGAACAGAAGAGCCAGCCCAACCAAGTGATCAACGTTATGGTCCATATGTTCCACAACAATTTCATCGTCCTTCTTCTGGTGGTATTGGACAACCTTCTCAGGTAGGCACAAATAATCGGCGTGTAAATGGAGGTGGTGGTGGTGGAAATTTTAATAAAAATATTGGAGGGGGAAGTGGTGGTGGTTGGCCCGGTTGGTTTACAGGCTCACCTACAGCTAATAGACCATTACAACACCAACATATAAATAATAATATACCTCCACCACAATTAAAAAAGAATTTTAATAATAATAATAATGGAGGTGGAGTCTCCTCTCCTCAATTCTCGTCGAATAATAATAATAATATATTTGGCAATTTTATTAGACATTTGAGTAGAATTGTGAATTCGAGACGAGATTAGTTAATATATAGCAGGGGTGTGCCGAAACGGATTTTAAAACGCGAAAGGCGAAATTAAATTTAAAAAGTGAAACGCGAAATGCGAAACGCGAAAGTCCAAAAAACGCGAAAATCCGCGAAAGGCGAAACGCGAAACTCGCACACCCCTGATATATAGTGTATTTTAACAATAAGGGGAGTCTAGTTAATTTTTTGAAATTTTTTTTTATTTTTACCTATCCAAAAAGAGCATTTTTTAAACATTTTTAACAATTTAAAAAAAAATTTTTAGAATTTTTTTATTTTATTTTTTAGAGTTTTCTTTTTAACATTTTTCCTATTTTTTAACTCTCCTCTATCACTTAATAATTTTTCATTTCCTTTTAATTTCTATTCACTTAAACATTCACTGTTTTAAAATACTATTTTTTAAATTTTCCTTTAAAAAAGGAGAAAAAAATCAAAATTAAAAAAAAAATTTTGGGACGAAATGTCTCTTCAGAAAAAATTCGAAAAAAGTTCGGGATAAATGTCTTTTAGCCTAGAAAAAAAAATTATTTTTTTTAGTCGCTTAAGGGTGTGCTTAATAATTTTATTTTTAAAATATTTTTTTAACTAATTTTTTTCAAAAAAAAATTTTTTTTTGAGTTGCTTAATATTTTATTTTTTTTTTCCTTTTTTTTCCTTTTTTAAAAAAATTAACAAAAAAAAATTTTCAAAAATTCCTTTCTCCTCTTCTAACAGATGATGATTGATTTGCCCCAACTCATCACCATACTACAAATAATAGCTCTAATATTTGTAAAATTAATTGGAATATTTGTATGTATAAAATTATGTATAAAATGTAGAAGAAAGAAGCGAGGAGGGAACAAGATTTCTGATAGTTGTTTAACTAATTTAAATAATAATGGAGGAATAAATGGGGGAGAAACAACAACAACAACTACATTTTCATCATCAACAACAATAACACCAATGAATAATTCATTAAATAATTTAACTATAACAAAGGAACAACAAAAAGCACAAAGTCATCAAAAAAGGGTTGTAAAAACAACAATACTAAATAATACATAATAATAACTAACATTTTTTAAAATTAAAAAAAAAATTAAAGGTGTGAAATAAAAAAAAGGATCGGATAATTAAGTATAGTAAGTAAAAGTGTGTGTGTGTGTGACAGAATTTTATTTGATATTAAGACATATCCTTTGGGGGTTTTGGATGGATTTTTTATAAACTTTATCAGTTAATAGTATATATATGGACCTCACTTGAGTGGGTACTAGAGATCGAGCTGGGCCTGGACCAAGGCCTGGGTTTTTCCTGTGCCCAGAGTCCAGGCATTTTTTTGACCTTCCTGGGTTTTTCCTGCGCCTGGGTTTTTCCTGGACTACAGGCCCAGGATCCGGCCCAGGTCAATAGATCAAACCCGGAACCCAGGCCCAGGCTTTTCAAAAATCTGGATCTCTAGTGGGTACACTACTTTTCGGTCCCGAGAGTGTACGCATGGGCGAGGCTATGCTTTTTTTGATTGAATTGTGTATGAGAGAGGAGCTGATTATACATATTAAGGGTTCATTTCCATTTTTCGAACTAGACCACTTTTTGAGTGTCCGTAATTTTTTAACTTTTTACCCGATCCTTTTTTTAAAGGTTTGGTTTGCTGTGTTTTTTTTAACCAGTTTTTTTTTTGTTTTTTGTTTGACACACTCTTTTTGTTCCCTATTTTGCCTTAACTTTGTTCTGTGCATTTTTATGTGACACACAAACCTTTTCTAATTTTTACCCAAAATTTAATTTTGTTTTTTAAAAAATTCTACCCCTTAGTTGCCATATATTTTTATTTTTTAAAAAGTCGATTTCACACTGATTCTAACTGACTTTTATTTTTAACAGATAATTTTTTTCCCGGAAAAAAATTTCAATTCTTCCCAAATTTCCCCCTAGCACTTGCAAAAAAAAAAAATAGATTAGTCTTGGGAGGATTTTTAAGCCTTGGGAGGACTGCCCAATTAAAAAAAAATTTTTTTTTAATTTTAACGAGGGCAAGTCTATAAAAAAATTTTTTAAGTTGAGAATGAAGGTCCGGGAAAACCCTTAACTAGAAAAAAATTTTAGGCCCCATCAGTGTGGTCTCGCTTTACAAATTTGATTCGGGGTGGAGGCTTTCTACTACGCTAAAAACTAAAAAAAGCGCAACGCTGTGAGAAAGAAGAATTTTATTTTTTTTTTAATTTTAGAATTTTTTAGTTCAATTTTTTAATTGCTTAAGCGAAGCGCTTTCATTAATTTTTTCGTTTTTCATATCTTTTGTTTTTTAAAAAAGACATATCCACACTTCAATTAAGTTTTCCATGAAATTTTCTTAAAAATAAATTTTCTTTCTCCTTTATACAATGGAATCTTTATATAACGTCATCCCTTTCGGGATCAAATTTTGCGGATGTAGGAAAAGGGGGGAAGGGAGTTGAGAGGTGGAATTATTAAATCTAATGGTCGGATAGAGACGAAATCTCTAGAATAAAAATCTAAGGGTTATCGAAAGGCTATTTTGTAGGATATTTTTAGGGAGGATATCAATCCCGATTCGTATATATTTTTGGAGGTAGGGAAATTCTCCTGGTTGCGACTCTTAAGTTGATCCAGGCGCAAAACATATACTATCTTTCTGGACTGAATTAAACGGACCTAAAAGGGGGGGAGTGATATGGAGGAATTGAAACTATATGAGGGGGTTAAGGGGGAGGTGAGTGGGACGTGGACGGTCTAAATGAGGGGTTAGTGGAGGTAAGGTCAGAGGTGTTGATGACGTTATAAAGAGCTTCCATTTTGTATTCTTATTTTGCCAAAAACATTTTTTTAATCTATTGTGATTTTTATTTTAAAATACTTAATACTTCTTATCTTTTAAAATATATACTTAAATCACACACACTTCATTAATTACTTAAAAAATTATTTTTTTTAAATTTACACTTCCTTGTTTATTTTATTATTTTTAATAAAAATTAGAGATTGAATACTAAAAGAGATTTAGATAAGGAATAGTTTGACAATTGGTTATTTTGAGATGTCTATCTTTCAAATCCTGATTGATTGATGAGATCCTTCAAGTCTCAATCTCTAACTCTAATTCTTCTTTTTTTTTGTTTAATATTTTTAGAGATGGGGGAAACTCTTGTGGACTTTAAGGAAAAATTTTTTTTAATTTCTTTGACCTTTTACAATTAAAAAAATTTTTTTCTAGCCTTCAGCAACATTTTTTTAATTCTAGAGCCATTTCTAGTATCAGAATAATGTCAGAATATTATTCAAAAAAATTTCTAACACTTAAATTTAAAAAAAAACCGAGTTTCCCTCCTATCTAATTTTTTTCAATTTTTTTTCTAAAAGTGTATTTAATATTTTTTAATTCCCGCATTTAAAAAATTCAATTTTTTATATTATGTGATATTTTTTTTAATTTTTTTTGTGTATTTGTTTTGTATACCTTTAGTAGAAGCATTTTGCTTCTACTTTGTAGTAGAAGCAGAAAAGTAGAAGCATTTAAATTGTATGTAGAATTTTCTTAATTAAAAAATTTTTTTAATTTTTAGTTCATTTGTTTTTTTTATTTTTTCAGATTTTTAAAATGCTGAATAAAAAGCTTTTTTAAAATTTTTTGTAATTTTTTAAATTTAAATTTAATTGTAATCGACGAGAATTGGGGGGAGGGAAAGACACCTGAATTTATTTTTGCTAAATTTTTTATTTAAAAAATATTCTTTTTTAGATTTTTTTTAGAGTTTTTAAATTGTTTTCTTCCTCTAAAAATTTAATCCAAAATTTTTTTTTAGATTTTTTTTTGGCATTTTTAAATTTAATATTTTCCCTCCACCATTCTCGTCGATTATGGTATATTAGAGTCTTGTTTCTGTCGAACATGTTTTTCGATTAAAATTCTGAGCCTAAACAACTTATTAAATTAGAAAAACTTAAAAATCAGAAAAACATGTTTTAATATTAAAAAAAACATGTTTTGAATACCGAAAACATGTTTTGAGCCTTTTAAAAACATGTTTTTAAGATAAACAGGCGCATGTTTCTCCAAAACATGTTTTAAAAAGTTTATAAAAATGTTTTTAAAGATTAAAAACAAGTTTTATAAAATCTGAACATTTTAAAACCTCAAAAACATTTTTAAAACATCAAAAACATTTTCTGAACATCAAAAACATGCTTTTCTAACAAATATGTTTATTTAATTAAAAACATGTTTTAAATTTTTGAAAAACATTTTTGGCTATCAGAAACATGTTTAATAAATCAGAACATCTACAAAACATCAAAACATGTTTATTTAACTAGAAACATGTTTTAAATTTTGAAAAACATTTTTAACTATCAAAAACATGTTTAATAAAATCAGAACATTTACAAAACATTAAAACATGATTAAAACATTATAAAATCAGAAAAACATTTATTTAAACATTAAAAACATTAAAAATGTTTTTGGCGTTTTTTCAAAACATTTTTGGCGCACAACTTTAATTTTAAAAATTAAAAATTGGTTTAAAAAATTAGAACGAAACAACAATAACAACAACAGCACAAGAAGAAACAGCAATAACATTTGGCGATTTACGTTCAGTCGGTGATTGTCATCCAGAATGTTTGGGTTGTTCTGAGAGCAAGTCTCAAACTGCCTGTTTTTCTTGCCGTCATTTTACTCAATCTTTGAGAAATCGAGCTGGATTTAAGTAAGGAGAGAGAGAAAATTATTTTTTTTTTATAAAATTATTTTTTAACGTGGGGGAGGGTGTGAGGATATTTGACTAAAAATTAATAAATTAAACTTTAAAATTTTTTTTCTACAGGGGGGATTTATAAATATTTTTAAAAATATAATTTTAGATGTGTTTCCCATTGCGACACCGGTTTTTATGCTGATGGGGATAAATGTAAAAGATGTTCTTCTGATTGCGAAACTTGTTCTTCTGGCGAATTGTGTGATACTTGCCATGGGGCAAAATTGCTTATAGATGTTAAACATTATGGACATTTGGACCATGGAAGATGTGTAGATTCTTGTCCTTCTGGTTTAGTTGCTGTTTGTGAGTTTTTTGAATTTTTTAAAATTTTTCTGAGACACCCAAAAGGTCACCAACCAAAATATCACAAAGTTTTTCAGTCTCGAGACCATATTTGGCGCCATAACTTTTTTGATTATTAACCGATTTAAATAGTTATTATATCAGTCGAAAGCTATGGATGTGAGGATTATTTTTGCCAACAGGACTGATAAGACCCGATCACTTGTTAAAGAAGTTATCAACTGATAACTGTGCGTTATCGTGATTTTTGACCTTTATTTTGCTGTAACTTTTTGTTGAATGGTCTGATCAAGTCAGTCCTTTTAGGTAAAATAATGCTTACAACCAGAGCTTTCTATTGATATAATATTTACTTGGATCGATTGAAAATAAGAAAAGTTATGGCCCAAAATATCACTATCTTTTGGGTATTTCTAACAAAACTTTGAATTTTTCTTTAATTTTCTACAGATAAAAGCACAATACAAGCCAAATGTGTCTTAAAAATAAATACCTGTGCTGCTGGTTATTTTCAAAGTGATCAAGCTACTGGTGTTTGTTTAGATTGTGATAAAGCTTGTTCATTATGTCATGGACCGGGTAAGGAAGGGGAATTATTTTTATTCTTTAATACACAAATTAAAGTTTATAATTATGTTCGTATATGGCCGAATGGTTAAGGTTTCCGCCTGTCAGATTTTTATTATTTTAATGGGGTGGGTTCGAATCCGGTTGTCTCCCCTATTTATTTTAGACGTTTTTTTCGTCAAAATTTTTGTTTAAAATATTTTTTCTTTTAAAAAAATTTCTAAAAAATTTTTAAAAATTTTTAAAAATTCTAAAAATCGAAATTAATTTAAAAGGCCCTCTACAATGTGACCAATGTGCCCCCGGCTACGGAAACTCTTCCATCGGTTATTGCCGTCCTTGTTGCTCAACAGATCAATTACAACAACACGATACTAGTTGTGAAGATTGTAGCCATATTTATTTAACAACGCCTTATTCCCCATTTTCTTCTACTTTTACCTCCACAAATTTATTAACAATCAATTCAATTTTTATGTCTTTTTTGTTTGTTTTTGTGCTTGTTTTGATTGCTACTTTGGGTTGTTGGCTTTGTTACAAGTTGATTTACTTTTGTTGTTGCAGTAAACAAAAAGATGGACGAGCGGATTTGGAGTGGGTTTTTTAATTTTATTTTTTGAGTGGGGACGTTGGAGTATATGAGGAAATAAGACTAAGACTCTGATAGACAACAAGAAATATGTACAAATTAGGTTGAGACTCTAAAGTCAATGAATTTAAATTTGGAACTCTAAGGACAATAAAAATTTAAAAAGGAACTCGAGTGTTATTAACGACATTTCTGTCTGCGATTAAAAAGGCTCTTTTTGCGTCTATCTGTCCAATTATGTCTTCCTTTGTACGAAGCACCAGACTCTAGTTTCCTTGACTTTAATTTTATTTGCGATTATGTGGGCTAAAATTCTCGCTGTGCGCCATAAAAATTTTATAACATAGTAAAACGCCAATTTTTACTTTTGGCGTTTTCACCCGTTATAAAATTGTTTTTGGCGCACACTTGGACTTAAAAATTTTTTATTTACAAATTTTAAAATTTTTAGATATACACCCCTAACAACAATCGACAACAAAACATATCAAAAAACAAAACAGCCAAGTACTGGTCATCAAAATCAAGCCTTTGAATTATTAGGAGAGGATTCCGAGTCTGATATTGATGTGTTGGAAGAAGTGGAGGTTGAAGAAGATGGAAAAATCAAAGAAGAGGAAATTAAAGTTGAAGAAAATATTATCGATTTAATCGAAAAAGCTTCAACTTCAAAAGAGGCTGTTTAAGTATTTACCTCTATCTAATAATTTATTTTGTGGGGAAACCCAAAAAGATCGAAATTGGAAGGTCAACACTAACTTTTTTTTTGATCTTCTGTTTGTTGATCTTTTGGGTGTTGTGCATTAATTTATTTTTATTTCCCGGTTTTTTAATATTCATATGTTTGTTAACTCTTTGTATTTAAATTAAAATTATATAAAATTGGTTTGTGGAAAAAAGGGGTTGTTTGAGTAAAAATCAATAAATCGATATCAATCGATAAAATCAATACTAATCGATAATTTATTTTTTAAAAATTTTTAATTTTCAAAAAATCGATAAAATCAATACTAATCGATATATTGATTTTTTAGATTTTTTTAAAAATTCTTTATTTTCAGAAAATCAATACTAATGATTTATTGATTTTCTGAAAAATATTAAATTTTTATATATTAAACCCATAAGATCACCATCATCAAAATCAACACTAAAAATCAATAATCTAATTTATAGTAAAATCACAACTCATGGAAATTTGCTAACAGAAACGATATGTCATATATTATTAACGTCATTAATTTAATAAATACTATTTAGATTATAAAAAATCTTTAAAAAAACAAAAAAAAACGTCATTTTTGGTTCAAGGCTCTTCATCAGCATCGCTTAGCACCTCACCATGACTGGCTAACATACGTCTATAACTGTGCATTTTCTTATCTTGTTCCGCCAACAATAAAAGTAAATCCTCGTGTTCTTTTTTCAATAGAGCCAATTCTTCCGAAGAAGTTTCGTCCGGCGGAGGGGAAGATATCTGAAGGGAAAAATAATATTTTTGAGCCTAAATTTTTACATTGTAAAAAAAAATATTTTTTGGGAGGGTAAAAACTCGAAAAATAATTTTTTTAAATTTTAAAAAATTAAAAAAATGTCAAAATGGAAAAATTTGAAAAAATAGGAAAAAGAAAAGTGTTAGGCGCCAAATGGACTCGAACCCCCATTGTCTAGTGGTATAGTCAAAGACGCTAACCATCACGCCACCGACGCTCTTAACCGAAATAAAGTTAAATTCGACTATATGGTCAACGGAATAAAGAAATAATTAAGGGAGAATAAGGGAGAAACCCCCTTTCCCCCAAGGAAACCCCCAATTCAAAAAATAACAAAAAAAACCTTTTGTTGTTTTAAATTAGCATATTGTTCCCTCAAATTTTGCAATTGATTTTCAGAGTCATTTAACCTTTGTTCCAGTTCTTGTGATCTACCCAAAATATTTTCGTTTTGTTTAACCAACTCTGTAAGTTGCTGACTTTGTTGTTCAAATGCTTGCCATCCAAATTGGATTTGTTGTTCTAATTCGGTTTGTTGTTGTTTTAATTGTTGAATAGCCGGTTCTGATGGATTTTCAAACTTGAAAAATAAAAATTACTTAGAAATTAATTTTGCAGGTTTTTAAAGACATTAAGTCTCATGAAGGACCTTCCTGAACCTTAAAAATTTGACTGGGATTCCGCAACATTTAAAAGGGTTCGAAACGTATGGACATAGGTTAATTGGACAATTCCTTAAGGTATTCCAAATTAAATAAACAGAGTTACTAACAATCCTAGATTCAGAGAAGCTTTAAGTCTCGAACACCAAAAATGTACCGAGACCCAAAACAAATTTCAAGAAAATCCAAACATAAAGTGTTACAACAGAAATAAGCTCTTCAGAATTTTAAAATGCTGAAGAAATCAAAACATGCACGAACATTGAATTTATTGAACGATGCTGACACCCGACAGGCAATCAAAAAACATGAATAAATCAGAAAACATTACTGGGAAAAGTGGTCAGTAATGGACAATAAACGTAATGTTCGTGCATATTATGGTTATCCACATTATGGAAGTAGGTATATGTAAGACCTAAGTTCCCCAACATTTTATACAACAAAAACAAAAAACCTGTGCCAACTGAAACGATTGCCATTGCAATGCCCATTGTTTATATTTCTCTGCTTCAGCTTGCCATTGTCGTGTGACACTAAAAAACAAAAATATTATTCTCCTTCCTTTTTAAATTTCAAAAAAAAACATTGTAAGTTGTTGCAATTTCATTTCAGCATCCGCACGTTGTTCACATAGAGCAGATTTTTTAGCCAATTCATTTTTTAATTGTTCAATTTGTTGAGTAAATTCTTCAATATTTGGAGGATTTAAACAAGCATTGACATCAAAACCATTTGGAATTGAATTGCCATTTGAATACTTGAAAAATTTTTTTAATTTTTGCGGACATTTTTTGCGGACAAAAAAAAAAATTCAACAATTTTTTATCTATAACTCTCTTGAAATTTATCTTTCCTAATGATTACTACAATAATCGAAAGCCCTGAATGTCCCCCACCTCACTCTTCTCAATTATTTTCCCAAAAGGACTAATAAAATCCGATCACCCGTTAAATAGTCATGAACTGATAAGTGCGCGCAATAAAAAATTTTTATCTCTATACAGCTATAACCCTTTGTAGTATAGAACTGTTTAAATCGCTCACAACTCAAAAAAGTTATGGCCCAAAAATGGCCTCGAGACTGCGATGAAATGGATTTTACTAACACAAAAAATTATAAAAATCAACCATATTTACCCCATTCTGATGGATTATTTGCTGTTGCTGATTATTAACTTCAACCGTTGTAGCTGTAGTCGTCGAAACAGTATTAGTACAAGTTTTCATTTCGTCAAGCTTTCTAACAAGTTCAGCAATTTTTTCATCCTGTTTCATTATAATTTTTTTGTAGGGGGCTAACGCAGTTTCCCATTGAGCATTTGCAGTAGAAGGAAATTCTCCATTTGGGCATAACATTTTTAACAAATTATCTTAATTTAAAAAATTTTTTTTAACATTTTCTTTTATGATCCCAAATGTCCGCAAGTTTATTGTCCGCAAATATTTCTTTGTCCGAAAGTCAGTTAAGTTTTATGTTAACAAGGGAACATTACAAACTGTATGAAAATTTTATATTTATTTTTGCATCATCCTCTATAAAATACTGAAGCCTAGATAAGCTATAACTTTCGTATTTGGGGAGGGGGGGGGGGGGTCAGACTAAAAAAAGCCAAAAATTGGCAATAGATTCTCGACCATTCTCTACACGATGGTACAAAAATAAATAAAAAATTTTCACATACAATTCAGAATGTTCCCTTATGAGTAAACTTAAAAAACTATGAAAGAGAAGGAAGAATCATGAGTTCAATTCCTGACTCTTTTGAAAAATTTTTTGTTGGATCCCCTTTTACTCTAATTTTACCAAAAAATTTCACTAGTACATTCTCTTACATTTTCTGCAAGCTTAAAGGAAAGGAAGTCCCACCCTACTTAAAAATTCAAAAATTTAAAAAAACAAAAACAAACTTTCAATTCCTTTAAAGAATTTTGTAAATTGATAATCCACCAACAAATCTGAAGGATTTTTAGCCAAAGGTTGGGGTCTTTGTGCTGCTCTAATATAAAATTCAGATTTGGCAACACCCTCCAAATATTCAGCAATTCGTTCACGACCAATTTGACGACGTTCTAATAATTGGATGAAATTGGAACTGAAAAAAAATTTTGGAAAAAAATTTAAAAAATTCTCTCTTCCCTTACACTTTTTCAGTTTTATCTTCAGCTAGTTCCCACGAATGAAGACATATACCAATTAAAAATGCTACCAATCCTTTTATAAATTGATTTTCGGTTTCTGTTATTTCTGTGTTTTGATCAACTTGAAAAAATAAAATTTTTTGATAAAAAAATTTTGCGGACAAGTTTTTTTGCGGACAAAATTGAAGCCTGTATTATATGAAGACACACAGCCTTTGTAGGCAATGAACATATCTGACAGGTATACCCGTAAATCCAAAATGCCGTTAGGGGTACGTTTTTTAACATTTAGGGGTAATTTTCCGTTATGCCATCTCCCCCTAAATTAATGCTTAAAATGTCATATGTAGGGTAATAAAAGGTGCTGAGTTGAACGGTACTACTCTTTTTTCCCGGAACTGTCTCTGGACCGAGATGAGGGCTCGAAATGGTCAAAAACCATTATGACCCTTATGTTTGGCATTTTTACGATTTTTGAGAGGAGGGAGGATTAGCTGTTGAATTTTTGGCACTACGGCATTCTCCGTATCTAATAACAACAATTTAAATTTGTTTTGGACCACAATTGCAAAGAAATAGTGCATGCCGCAAATATCGTCCACAAATTTATTGTCCTTCCAAAAAATCAAAAAAAATTTCTAAACAAACCTAGTTGACTTATCAAAAAATTGATATTCTCATCATTTTTCATAAAATGGTCAATAGCAGCCGTACAATTATAAAACCAAGTCGAAAATAACATTAAAAGCCCACAACGAATTTGTAACTTTCTTGGACCACAAGTACAAAGCATTCGAGTTAAATGTGAAAGTAACAATTGGGGCTCTTTATTTGTTGAAGTGGAAAGTTGGACACGCAAAAGTTGGGGTTTTAAATGATCTGCATCATGCAAAGCGTGAACGAGAATGACTGAGGCAAACCTTTAGAAAAATAAAAAAATGATGAGTGAATAGATTTAGCAGGAAGAAAGCCTAGGACCAGCTATACAAAAGCCAGGCATTTTTTAAATTTCCCACGTCTTTCCTAAACTACAAAGACAGGATCATATCTAGGTTGTAAAATTAGTTTGGACCCGGATTTTAAAAAATTGAATCACCAGAAAGTGAAAGGACAAATATTTTGCGAACACATTCTTGCAGACTTTCTCCCATAAAGCTTGGGTCTTACCTAAACTAGAAAAGACCTATTTTCGAGCTTATAAGATCTTCCCTGTGGATTTGAAAATTTGTCCAAACTCCAGAATCTTTCAAAAACTCCCCTAGGATTAAAAAATAGATCAAAAAATTTGCGGACAAATTCTTGCGGATTTTTTTTTGCGGATTTTCAAAAAAAATATATTTACTCACCAAACCTGTACAGGTTCATGATTAACTAACGCCGCACACAAATAATGTCCTATTAAAACTTGAGCTTCATCCTCTGTTTGTTGCTGCTCATTTGTAGCCACCTCTTTTTGAGGAAGCAAAGTATTTATTATGCGAATTTTCCCATTTTCATTTCCATGTAAATAACACAAAAAACAATAAAAAACGGCCAAGCGAAGTCTAAAAGGTTGTTTTTCTGAAGTCATTGAAAGGAGGAGAATGAGCAGTGCTGGTCTTAAAAAAATCGAATTTTTAGGAATTTTTAAAGGGGAAGAAAACCTGACGCCATCCTGATCAGTAACTGTTGAACAAGCAAAAAATTCTTGATTGGCGTAGTTTGAACGTATAATTTCTGCAACGGTAACAACAGATTCTGCCAAAACATCGACGGAAATACCCAATTGTGAAAGCAATACTTTACAGAGCAAATCTAACATTCCTGCAAAATTTTGGAAGATTAAATGTGTCCGCAAAAAATTGCGGACACTTTTTGCGGACATTTTCAAATTACAATTATATTTTCTCTGGTATTCTAATCAAGTGATAGACAAATCTCTCTTCTCCTTCTATTAGTAATTGAAAGGCAAAAAACTCAAATAATGACCGAAAAAACGTGAGTCCGCAAAAATTGTCCGCAAATTTTTTGCGGACAAAAAATTTTTTTATAAAATTAAATTTGTCAAGAAACCTGATTTTAATAAAGCTTGTTGTGCAGAATGTGTAGTTTTGTGTATATTATCAATAGGCGAACAAAGGGCACGAACAATTTGTAAAATAAGAATAAAGTTTGCAATTTTTTGAGCACTC
This sequence comes from Meloidogyne enterolobii, assembly GCA_963681835.1. Classification (NCBI taxonomy): domain Eukaryota; kingdom Metazoa; phylum Nematoda; class Chromadorea; order Rhabditida; family Meloidogynidae; genus Meloidogyne; species Meloidogyne enterolobii. The sequence continues at coordinate 538,530 of CAVMJV010000083.1, read as the reverse complement.
CATTCATCATCGGGCATTGAACCTAATTGTTGTTGAAATTGTTGTTCTTCTTCGGATGGATAGATAAAAATATTGGCCAATTGAGTTAATTGTTTTGATAAACTTTAAAAAAATTTTGCGGATTAAAGTTGCGGATAAATAATTTTGTCCGCAACTTTTTTGCGGACAAAAATTTTGTCCGCAAAAAACTTGCGGACAAAAAATTTAAGGGAACCCCAAAGCTTTTCTTCTTCCTACCCCCCACAAAAAATAAAATAAAAGCAACAAACTTTGCTTCACGAAACCCAACTTGATTACTAGCATTTTTCCTCAACAAATTGAGCATTACAAAAAGGCAATCTTCAATTACAATGCCTTAAAATCCAAAAAAAATTACAAAAAAATTTTCAAAAAAATTCAAACAAACTTTCTAAAGGTTCCTGTGAAATAACCTCAAAAAGAAGTTGAAAAGCATTTTCAAAATAAAGTAATTGTTGAATTTGGGAATTTCCACGGCTTAACTCGCTAAGCATCAAAACAACATTGTTGCGAATTACTTCCCTCTAAAAAAGGAAAAATTCAAAGCAAAAAATTAGTCAAATAAACCTTGTCATTCAATAAATCAACAATATTAGAAACACCACGTTGACTGATTATAGCTTGTTGTACTGAAGTTGGACGATGCCGGAGGAGAGATGTAAGCAGTTTGATTGTGTTCCTAAAAAATATTTTTAGTTAATTTTTGAAGTTGAAAAAATATTGGCGATTAGCCACGTTTTTGCGGACTCCTTTTTTTGATTCTAGAAAGAAATATTTGCGGACAGCCTTTGTGAGTCTGTAAATTTTTACGGGACTCTTAGAGTCCGGAATTCTTGCGGACTTTTTTTGCGTTCTCAAACCTTCAGACACCTTTTTTGGGTTTTCTGTCACTCAAAAGCCCAAAAGCCTCCCTCCTATAAACTAATACCAGGCAGCTTACTATTGTGGAAAGTATATTTTTTATACTTTTACTTGTCCAAAAATGTGACCATAAAAACTGTCCCAATTTGTTGAGGATCATAAAACCTACAAGTACCCCAAAAATTGAAAAAAAAAAGCTTTTCACAAACCTCCTAACAGCAAAATCATTACAAGCCAAAAGTTTAACTAAAGAAGCCATAAAATTAGCCCTTTGTAACATCAATTCAGCAAGTCTGTCCCCAATTTCATCATCTGCAGAAATTTGTTGAGGATCATCATCATCTCCCCCAGCTTCCGTTAAAGTACAATCCAAAATATCGAGGGTAAGAGAAACCAAATCAGTTAAGGAAGCATTCTTTTCGAGAACTTCCATAAAGGCATCCATCCCACGTGTGGCAACATGCATACGAAGATTCTAAATAACAAGATATAATGAAATTAGAGAACAGTCAGGTAGCTGAACAGCTGAATTTCAGGTCCAAATCGTGTTAGACAACTAACCTAGGGTGTGGTCTGGAACCCTCAGATACAGACCAAGATGAACTAACCCAGAGTCTGGGACTTAAGTGTAAGGTGCGAGGATCGGTAATAGTTCGGTTCGTACCCCGCACTCTTTTTTCCTTTTAAAAGTATTAAAAATGGTCAGACAGTCTTAGGAATAGAACTCGTCGAGCTGTGTCGAATGACACAAAAATCAACCAATGGTCTTAACTTTGAGCCGAAATACAGACAAAAAGCCTGCGCAAAAGAATGGTTTTGCAAACGCGTCTCACGACTACCAATCGAATTTGCTTGGTTTCACCATTTTATTTTTCACCTTCCGAGTGTCTTATCTCGGCCCAATATTAAGACCGGGGGTTGATTTTTGTGTCATTCGACACAGTTAGACAAGTTCTATTTCTAAGACTGGCTGACCATTTTTCAACACTTTTAGAAAGGAAAAAAGAGTGCGGGGTACGAACTGAACTATTACCCGAGGATCTTATCGAAAAGATGTAATAAAGACCCGGATCTTCAAAAAAAAACCAGCAATCCCCACCCAAACTTAAAAAATAAAATTTTTTTAAACAAACCCTTGCTAACGAACGCAGCGCCCTCAAAGCATCACGCCTATCGTCCAAATTGCTCGCACTTTCCAATCGTTCCACTAATCTGTCAACAATCTCCGCATTTGTAGATTCTCCTTGTGGATCGTCACTTGTAGAGGAGAAAAAATTTTTAAAAATGGACATGTCTAAGTCAAAAAATCTTCAAAAAATCTGCTTGAAAATTTCAATCTAAAATTCTATATAAAAATTTCTGAAGGACTCAAACCCATAAATAACAAAAAAAATCTCTAAAAAACATCATTTTTATCATAAAATATATTTAAAATATAGACAGTATCATTTTAAAAAAATTAATCGGCAGTGATTATATTTTTGTTTTGTTTTTGTTACTCAAATGGAATATATAAAATTATATAGAGGCGAGAGAAAAATAAAATTAAAAAATTACATGAGGAAGAGAAAACATAGAAAGTCAGTATTCGTAGAGAACGTATAAACAACACATAGACTGTATAAAATTAGAGAAAAACATTTAAACACATTTCCGGAATGTTTTTCCGGAAATGTTTTTAATAGATTATACTCCAGATTCTAACACTCCCAGTGAGAGAAAACATGTTTGTTTTGAACAAACAAACCAAACAAACATTTTCTCTAACCAAAACATCAAACAACAAAAACAATGTTTTTCCGGAAAGTTTTTAAAAGAATATACTCAGCTCTAACACTCCCAGTGAGAGAAAACATGTTTGTTTTGAACAGAAAACATGTTTGTTTTGAACAAACAAAACAAACAACATTTTCTCTAACCAGAAACATCAAACAACAAAAACAATGTTTTTCCGGAAAGTTTTTAAAAGAATATACTCAGACTCTAACACTCCCAGTGAGAGAAAACATGTTTGTTTTGAACAGAAAACATGTTTGTTTTGAACAAACATTTTCTCTGACCAGAAAAACATACCGGAAATGTTTTTCCGGAAAAAACCTCCTTGTTTCCTATACTATTTTTTTCTAAATTAATTTCTTTACTAATTTTAAACAGCATATATTTAAGCTGCAACATACATCATTATTAAATAGAAAAAAACGAAAAAAGAGGTATGTAGAGGAACGGATATATAAAATAAAAATTGATTGGATATTTAAAATAAAATTTAAAAAAATTTTATTTAGACCTTTTTTGAATTTTTGAAAAATTCCCACAAAAATAGAGAGATTTTGGTTTAAAAAAATTTTTTTGTAAAGATAATAAATTTAAAAAATTAGCCCAAATATCATTGAAATTAAAGATTAAAATTAAAGATTAAAATTAAAAATTAAAAGAATCTCTTAAAAATAAAATTAGAAAAAATAAAATTAAAAATGATCGTTGTGGAGAGGAGTTAAAAACACCAGAAAATAATACCAAAACTTTAAAAAAAAAACCAGAAATAAAAATTGAAAGAAACGAGGGATATAAAAATATATAAGTATTTTAAATTTAAAAATAAAATATATATTTTAAATAAACTGGGATTTCTCTATTGACGTTGTTGTTGTTGTGTTTGTTGTTGTTTTTGTTGTATTAAAGGTTGTTTACTCTCAACTTTTACAACAACATTTGTTGGTGGAGGATTACAACAAGTGTTTGGAGGCAAATTTAAAGAAATAAATGGGGGAGATGTTGATAATGTTGTTGTTGATGTTTGTTGTTGTTTTTGTTGATGTTTTGATGAAAAAGAAGAATTGTTGTTGTTGTTGTTCAAAACATCAGAAGAAAAAAAGTTGGAAATGTTTTTATTAACAACAATGTTTTTATTGATGTTTTTGTTGTTGTTGTTGCCCCCATAAATGTTTGTGGGCATGTTTGTTGAAATGTTTGTCGAAATGTTTGTAGAAACATTGTTGTTGTTTTGATTGTTTTGTTTGTTTTTATCGATATTTTCTCCAAACATGTTCGTAGAAACATTGTTGGAAACATTGCTACTGTTTACAAAAGAAGCAGAAGACGAAGAAGAAACATCAACAAAAACATTGTTTGCAACAGACATAGATGTTGGAATACCTTGTTGCTGTATAGCTAAAGAAACAGAAGAAGGCGTAAAATTAAAATTTAAATGTTGTTGTTGCTGTTGTTGTAAAGTTGGACTAACAACATTTTCAAGTTTTGTTGTTAACAATGATGTTGTCCCTAAAGTACGAAAATGATGTTCATTTAAAGGTGTTGATTTCCTTCCATCAAAATTTGTTGGAGTATCTGGTGGATTATTGTTCGTATTGTTATTTGAATTAATACCAATTGTTTGTTGTTGTTGTTGTGAGGCAGCAACAGCAGCAGAGAGGAAATTTTGCATAATTACATTATCAGTTTTCACCTTTTAATTGAAAAAAAATTAATTTTAAAAAATAACAAGACTCTAATGTCCCCTTCAATAAAAATGTTTCCAAACAAACATATAACAAAAACATTGGCACACAAAACATTAAGCAAACAACTATGAAACATTTACAAAAACATTCAAAAATATTCACACATCGACAACTCATAAAAACATTAAGCAAACATCCAGAAAACAACATCTACATAAACATCAACAAAAACATTCAAAAAATATCAATAAAAACAATTACAAAACATCAATAAAAACATTGAAAAATGATATAAGAATACCCATAAAAACACACACAAACATCAACAAAAACATCTAAAAATATTCCTAAAAACATCTACAAAACATCGACAAAAACATAGAAAAACATCAGATAAAAACATCAACAAGAACACCCAAAAACATTAAAAAAAACTACTTGGAAATCAATGTTTTGTTGTTGTTGTCTTGAATTTGTTGATGAAAGAGAAGCAAACTTTCCAACATTATCAAGTATAGAAGTTGTTGATGTTGTTGGAATAGAGTACAAACTTTTCTGTTGTTGCTGTGATTCTTTTGTACTATTTCTTTTCTCCCCAACACGCGCTTTTCTATCCTTTTCTGCTAATTTTGCAGCAGAGTCAACTTCTAATGCTTTTGCAACTATATCCTAAAAAATAAAAAAATTTTTAATTAAAAATTTTTTTATTCAAAATTTTTAAAATTAAAATATTTTTAAAATTCAAACCAATTTTTAAGTAATTTTCTTCAAAAAATTTTTTAAATTTTATTTATTATTTATTAAATATTTTTATATATTTTTTTTGCTTATAAAATCATCTAATTTTAATTTTAAAAAATTTTCTCGTCATCTATCCCTATTTTTATTTAATTTTTTAACTACGTATTAGTTTACGAATTATTTTTTCTTTCTAGGCGAAATTAATTTTAATATTAAATCTCTTTTTATTAAATTATTTAATTTATTATTATTTTCATCAATTTTATCCTTTAACTAATTAAACAAATCTTTTTTAATTAAAATAAAAAATATATATTTTAGTAAGACCAAGTATAGGTTAGAGCTGTTTCGAAAAAAAATTCAAAAAAAAAATTGAAAGAAAAATTCTCTCAAAAATAGAAAATTTCGAAACAGCTCAAGTACAACAGCTGCTCAACCAAATGGGCTACCCAAGGCGCTCCCAATTTCCCTTCCCTCTTTTTTTATTAATCTTAAACTCTAGTATCAGAAGGAACTCACGAAAATAAAAATAGCTCAAGTAATGCTTGACCGATTTGTTTGATCGAGCTACAGGGGCGCACCTTTCACCTACTCTCTTTTTATGAAACCTAAAGCTCTAGTAAGAAGGATCTTCCCTCCATCTTCCTTCCTTTTTTTTACATTTTCTATCCAAAATTTTAATTAAAAAATTTTTCCTCTCCCAAAAAAATTTTTTTTTCTCAAAAAAAAATTTTTTTTCTACCTGAATTTGTCTTTCAATTTCTTCTTGTTTTTTAGGATCTTCAACTTGTTGTTGTTGTAAATGTTTATTTGAATGTGAATTACTTCTTTTATTTAAATTTCCTCCACCTCCACCACCACTATTATTTCCATTATTATTTAAATTTCTTGTAGGTCTAGGTTTAAATGGTTTTCTTGGACTTGTTGATGGTAATGCTGCGACTTCAGCAACAACCTTTTTTTAAAGAAAAAAAATTTTTTTTAATTAAAAATTAAAAAAATTAATTTTTTTGGAAGTAATTTTAAATTAATTGAAGTCATTTTAATCTATTTTTTAAATTTTTTTTTGATTAAAAATAACTGCAAAAAAATTTCAAAAAAATTAACAAGTTAAACACAACTACCTAAACCATGACAAAAAAAGTAAGAAAAAAAATTTTTTTTTGATGACCGAGTCGAAAAATTATTTTTAAAAATAATACAAAAAAATACAAAAAAATACCCAAAAATAAATTAAAAAATATTTTTCGAATTAAAAAAATAAACAAAAGAAAAAGACCATATACATAATAGGGTAACTACTACCTTCGCCAATACAAATTTCAAAAAAAAATTTTTTAAAAAAAATTTAAAAAAATTACCTCAGCAACAGTAGATTCTCTAGATATATGTTGTTGTACTGTTGTTATAGCTGATTTTTTATTTTGTTGTGATTGGCAAACAAAATTTTGGCTAATTTGTTGTAATGATGCAGAATTTCCTATTGAATGTCTTTGTTGTCGTTGAGAATTTGTTGAAGTATTTAATGAGGAATTTAACTGTTTTAAAAAATTAAAATATATAAATTTAAAATTTTTAAAAAATTTTAGGAGCATAAAAATATTTTTAAAAAATTTTAAAATCAAATAGGAGACAAAATAGACCGATAAAAAGTCAAATACACCCAAAAGGAATCGAACCCGAAACCATCTCACCCAAAGGCAAAGACGTTACCAACTAGACTACCAACCAACTTAAATAATCCTTTCAATTAAATTGCTAAATATAAAAGGGAAAAAGGGGGAAATATTGTTTTTCACTAATTAGACCCCTAAATCCACTAAAAATCTTCAAAAAAATTTTTCTTAATAAAAAAAACTATAAAAAACAAACAGAAATATTGCTAGAATTATTAGCCGAATTATTATCACCACCAGAAATATTTGAAAGAGAAGCACTTAAATTTAATCCTCCCCCACCAAGACCTCCTCCACCACCAATACTACCACTACAATCCCCATTAATTACTATAGAAGAGGATGAAGGTATATTATTAATATTATTATTTTCTGTTGTTGCCAAATTGTCCAAAGTTGCCAAAAAATTTTGAACAAAAGGGGCTGTTACATTTTGTGGAATTAAACAATTTAAAGGGCTAGAGGTTGTTTGTTGTTGCTGTTGTTGATTAATTAATGATGATGATGGAGGGCATTGAGGAATTGAGGAAGATAACTTTAAAGTAAAATAAAAATAAATTCATTTTTTATTGGGTGAATTTCCTCTCGAATTTCCTCCCCAAAAAACCTCTTAGGAAGCTAAAACTAAATTAGAGCTTGGAATAAGGATGGGAGAACACTCATCGGACTAGATATCCCATTCTACATAGTTTAATGTAGGTAGCACCCCGAGCCTTCAGGGGCGGGATGGATCGGAGTCTGCCAGGGTAGAGCCTTCAAAGTCTGGTCGGGGTTTCGGGGTGCTATCCTAGTTTAATGCCACCACAAAAATTGAGCTCAAAAACTTAAATTTCACTTTTATTCTAAGCTTTTCCTGCTTTCATTTTTTTTTTCAAAATTTTCAAGCTTTAGCTTTCATTGATTTTTAAAATAAAAATAATTTTAGTAATCTAAAATTAAAAAAACTCACCACAGGACTCATTTGTTGTTGTTGTTGCTGTAAAACAACAGCAGCCGCAGCTATAGGACTTAATTGATGAACAACATTATTTAAAGCTGCCCCAGAGGCAATCGACTGTAATGCAGCAATTTCTTGTGGAGCTATAGTATTTAATAAACCAAATTGGGTTATTTGGCTTAATAAATGTTGTGCTGTTAATTGTTGAGAATAACGTTCACGCATCTCATTAATTAATAAATCTAGTTGGTTAGTGACTGTTGATACCTTTAAAAAATTTTTAAAAATAAAATTAATTTTTGTAAATTGAAAAAATCTTTTCAGAGTTAGGGTGGTGAATAAGGTTGTCGGATCCGGATCCGAAAGACCAATTTGATATCCAAAGATTTCCAACTAACAGACAAACTTTAAAGGTAAATCCTAGAAAAAAAATCTCCACATATTCGAATTTTCCCATACAATCCAGTTACTACAGTCAAGAAACTGGGCTTTAGTAACCAAAAATCATGGTTTTGATAAATTCTATGAAACATCTCATCTCAATCAAATCTTTAAGCAAACAAAAAAAATAGACAAAAAAGGCAAAAGGTGAAAGGTGAAAAACCCTATGAGGAAATAATTTTATTTTTAGAGAAAAAATTAAAGAAGACTAAAAGAAATGGAAATTAAAAAAAATTTTTTATGATTTTTTTCCTAAAAAAAATAATTTTTAATTTTTATTTGCCCCTTACTTGATTAACAGCATTTGAAGACGTCGCCGATGTTTGCTGTTGTTGCTGCCCAATACCAATATTATTATTATTTGTTGGACTCGAATTATTATTTAAAGCACTAGCAACAACCGCGACAGCATTTGCTTGTTGTGCTTGTTGTACTTGAATAGCTAATTGGGCTTGGGCTGCTTCAATTAATTTATGTTGTGTTTGTTGTTGGGTAATTAATTGAAGAGCGAGTTGTTGTTGTAATTGGAAATTCTGATTTTGTTGTTGTTGTTGTTGTTGTTGAGTGTTTGAATCTTCCTCTTCTTGTTTTTGTTGTTGTTGTGAACATTCATTAATTAGACAATCCATGTCTGTATTAAATAATTGCATTTCTCTTTGAAATTCTGACCAAGCATTTAATAACCTTAAAAAAGAAATTTTCAAAAAAATTTTTAAAAATTTTAAGAAATTTTAAAAATTCAAAAAATTTTTTTATAAAATTTTTTGAAATTTTATATTTAAGACTCTAATGTACACTAAATAAAAATACTAGCAAAAACATCCATGTTTTAATAAAACATGATATATCACAACAAAATTTGTTTTAATTTTATTCTGATTTTTATAAAAACACTCCAAACAAAACAATTATTTTATTTGTTTGATGTTTTTATAAATGTTTTATTTTTGTTCTGATTTTTGTCCCTACAAAAACTTTGTTTTTACTAAAACAATGTTTTAATTTTATTCTGATTTTTATAAAACATCAACCAAAACATCTAGTTTTTATTAAACATGTTATTTTATTTGTTTGATGTTTTTATAAATGTTTTTATAGATGTTCTATATTTATTCTGATTTTTTCTTAATAAAAACATTTTTCAAAACACACCATTTGCGCCTATCCACAACACGCTTTTGCAATTCCAACAAACGTGATTGTTTTTGTTGTTGTGAACAATGTTTTTCTGTTTGTAGTTTATTAAAACTAAAGTTTGTTGTTGTTGTTGTTGTTTTAGGTGTTTGTTGTAAATTATTTATTTTCTTTTGCAACATTGTCGTTGTTGTTGTTCTGACAGGTGTTTTATTATTAAAAAAAACATTGTTGTTTGTTTCACTTGTTCCACTAGTACTTAAAAAGCGCTTACGACTCTCCGCAGAGTAAAATGTCAAATTTTCTTCCCCCATACTGGAAACTCTTCTTCTTCCACTTTCTTCTTCATCTTCCTCCATTTCTTCACACTCTAAATTTTTTAAAGGAGTAGAGTCTAATATTGACCGAAATTGTTCAAAATTTGTAAAATTATTTGTTGAAACATTTTGTTGTTGTTGTTCAGGAAGATGTTGTAGTTGATGTTCTTTATCTTCTTCCTTTACAACAATGTTTTTGTTTGAATGTTTTGAATGAAATTCGTCAAAGAAATTTTCATAAGCGTTTTTAATGGTGTCTGGAAAAATTTTTAAAAAAATTTTATTTTTACAGATAAATTTTTAAATTGTCAAAATAAAATTTTAAACAAGACTCTAATGTCCATCAAAAAATTTTTAAAAAAATTTCAAAAAAAAATTTTTTATTCCCTACCCAAAAAATTGTTAAGTTCAGGATATTTAGAAGAACAATTGTTGTTGGAATTTTCATTGTTCTGATGTTTTTGTTGTTGTTTTATTGATGTTTTGCAAACATTAATATTTGTTGTTGTTGTTGATGTTTTATCAAGTTGGGGGAACGGAAACAAACAATTATTATTATTAAATGTTTTTAAATGTTTTGAATGGTGAGTTGTTGTTGTTTTTGGTGTATCTTTGTTTAAACAAGAATTATGTTGTTGTTGTTCGTCAATGTTTTGTGTTTGTTGTTGGTGTTCGTGTAGTTGTCGATTGGCCTTTTGATTTGCCAAATCGGCTAGTATAGAGGCAGCGTCCATTGGTTTGCCCTAGAAAAAAAATTTTTTTTCAATTTTTCTCCTTGGAGTCACGGTTAGAAAAACGAAAAATCGCAAAAAAAAAAGTCAAAAATCATTTAGAAAAATCTCACCATTTGAATAGCACAAGTCATTTGATGCATTAATTCCATTCCATCACGTGCATCTTCAGAAAAACGTGGAACTTTAGGGCTGCTATGATGATGTATATTTGATGAATCAGCAGATTTTCGTGGTCGTCCTCTACTTGCTTTTGTTGTTGTAGCAAATGAATTTATTCTTTCTTTACGTTCATAACTTCGTTTTCCTGTTGTTTTTTGTTTAATTGAAATATTAGAAATATTATTTGTAGGTGTTGATATTTTATCAGGAGAAATTGGCTCTACAAAATATATGTTTTTTTAATTTTACAACGGTACTCAAATGTCATGTATTTTTATCATGTTTTTGTTTTATTCTGATTTTAGAGAGAAATGTTTTTACAAAATTCTGATTTATAATTTTCTTATAAATGTTTTTAAAAAATTCTGATTATAATCTATGACATGTTTTTATTAAATTCTGATTTATGAAAAAATGTTTTTAACAAATTCTGATTATAATTATTTTACTATGTTTTTATTTTATTCTGATTCTAAAAAAAATGTTTTTATAAAATTCTGATTTGTAAAAACATTAATGTTTCTTAGATATTCTGATTAAATATATTTTAATTATGTTAGCATGTTCAAATTTAATTCTGATTTTTTTTCAAAATTACACAATTTATCCCATCTATTCTCTACCCTCTAACTTATGTTCAAATTTTATTCTGATTTAACAAAAACATAATAATTTATCAATTAAAATCTACCAAAACGTGGTGAAATAATAAGTTGTTGTTCATTAACATTTTTATTTTCAATGTTTTTATTTTCTTCTGAAATTGTTTCAACATTTATTGTTTTAGGCGTTGTTGTTGTTTTTGTTGTTTCTTCTTCCACAACATAAGTATTATCACAAACATTCTCAACAACCATTTTTTCTTCTTCAACAAACATGTTTGTTGTTGTTGTTGTTTCTATTTTATTGATGTTTTCCTCAATGTTTTTATTGATGTTTTGTTCAATGTTTTTATTGACGTGTTCCTCAATGTTTTGTTCAATGTTTCCTTCAATGTTTTCTTCTTCTTCTTTTTTAATTGTTGTTGTTTGTTGTAATCTAAGTTTTGGAATTCCCCCCAAATTATTATTGTTGTCGTTTTCGGACATTTGAGTCCCTCCGACATTTGAAAAATTCTTAACAATTTTTAACATTTTTGGAATATTATTATTAGAAATTGAGGTTGTTGATGAAGATGAGGATAAACTATTTAATTGTTGTTGTTGTTTATTTTTTATATTTAAAATAGCTTTAGCAGCAGCCTTTTTTTCACCTCCCCCACCATTACTGCTACTACAACTACTTTGACGCCTCTTTTGTTGTTCCATTTCATTTACATATTCTGTCCATTTACGTCGAGTTGTTGGGCCAAAACTTTAAATTAAAAAATTTTTTAAGAAAAATTAAAAAAAAATTATTTAAGTAGACAGGTAAGAGGACCTTCAAGTAAAAGGGTTTTTTGTTGGTTCTCGGAAAAGTCTTCGGATATTCAAAACAAGGATATGTCACGAGTTATACGAAACTCTAGACACGAAAACAGAAAATTAAAATTCGAGAAACCTAACTTGCCGGTATTCAATGCAGCATCCAAAAAAAAATTATTTCCGACTTTTAACTAAAATACTTGAACAGGAACCGAGGAACCTAACCGACAACCCTCCCTACCTTTTGGATAAAAACCTTTGGATTCCCCAAAACATTTTAACAAAAAAAAACCTATAATCCTGTTCATTTTCTCCTCCTCCATTATTATTTAACCGTCCACCTCCTCCAACCGCAGAATTATTGTCAGACGATTTATCCCTACTTGGCGCTCTAACACAACAAATACTTGATTCTCTCGAATTTGTTGACGTTTTGGAAGAAGAATTGGGTGTAGAAGAGCGTCGACTGCCTGTATCCGATGATTTGGCACGGAGGGAAGAATTCCGCAATTTTAAAAAATAATTTTCCAACTTGAAAAAAATTCATAAAAATTGTTAAAAATTCAAAAAAAACCTTTGTTCTATTTATTGTATGTAAATAATATGGAACATAAGCAGAGGTCCAGGAACATGGATTTAAACAAGGCTTCATTTCTGTAACTTCGGTGATGACAGAAATATCTTTAAAAAATGAAAGGATTATTTTTCAATTAGATTAAATTGGGAAAATTTTTTTAGGCAGGTTGGGTACTGCCTAAAATACAAAATTTGTGTGGTCAACCTAAACCCATAATCCGTGCTTACATAACATTTATTTTCAATATTTTCTTCCGCAAAACAAAAGAAGCACGGAATAAGGAGAGCAAAACATTTATCCTTCAACTAAGAGATTTGGATTTTAAACTTGAATATCCTTTCCCCTAAAATTCACCTTTTGGAGATGGTGACTCGTGAATAGTTTTAAAGGTCAGTGAAAAATTTTCGATTTTCGCTCCAAAATATTGAAAACGATGCACAAAAGGAATACCCAAAAATCGACGTTTCGCCTTCCAATCCAAAAATTTCAAAAAAATACAAACCATTTAATTGTCTATCAGTAATAGCTCCTTGTTTATTTAACGGCACATAAGGTTTAGTAGAAACAATTTTCGTTCCATCCTTCAAATCAGAAAGCAATTCTCTTTTAATTCTCGTTTCCAAATCTGATTGAAAAGCATAATTATTGATAAAAATGATTGAGGCTTCTTCGGTTATAAGTTTTCGATATTCTGTGCTGAGAAAATCGCCATGGAGTAATTCAAAAGGTTGAAATGGACGGCCAAACCAGTTCATTAACCTAAACAAAATTGGGTTAAAAATTGTAGTAAATTGGTTGAAAATAGACTAAACTAAAGGAAAACAAAAGGGTTAAAGTTGAAAACCGGCCCCTAAAATTCTTGAAAAAAATTTCAAAAATTTTTGAAAACCCCCAAAAAAAAATTTTAACCCCCCAAAAATTAAAAAAAAATACTTTTTAAATTCGTGTTCCAATTTCTTTGCAAATTTTGATGGTAAAGAAGCTATTTCTATTCCAACCGCTCTATGTGTTAAGGTTCCACCAGCCATGTGCACAACTAGTTGACCTACTCCACTGCCCAAATCGACAAACACGTCTTTCTAAAAATTTGAGGAATTTAGTTAAAAAAACAACAAAAAAGGCAAAAAACATCCAAAAAAATTTTTAAAAAATTTTCAAAAATACTTTAAAAAATTTTCTATATCTCAAAAAACTATTTTCTAACAAAACAAAAACAAATGTCACCCAAAGGATTCGAACCCACGACCTACTAGAAGGGAACCCAAAACCTTAACCATTACACCACCACACATCACAACATCAAAACAAATAAAATCCCCCATATAATCAATAAAAACAACAAAACAAACTTGCGACGGCTTAAGCTCTTCAATAATCATTTGCATCCGTTCATACGACGTCTCCCCATAAGTTTGAGACGAAAACGCTTCGTAATGTTTATTCAGAGCTTTTTCATTGTCCACAGCTTTGTTATAACATCTTGTAATTATTTGGTGAAGTAATTCTTTGCTTGCATTTTGGGAGGATTTTGAAGAATTTTCCTTCCTCTAAAAAAAATTTTTTAAAGATTTCAAAAAAAATTTTTTATTTACAGTGAGGGCAGTCTCTTTGCTTATTTTGTTAAACTTTTTGGCCAAAGAACGGACTTGATCATAACTAGAAGAAAAAAATTTTTTTAATTTCAATTTCTCCAAATTTACTTGAAAACATCAACGCTTTCCAGTTTGGATTTGAGTGGAGTTGCCAAGTCTGGAAAGTGAACAAGTGCCAATCTTAAGTTGAAAAATATTAATTTTAATAAAATATACATTATTAGATCAAAAAACTCTCAATTTTCCCCAAAACCAAGAAAAACGGTAATATGGACATTTGATCCCAAAACTCCTAAGGTTCACGTTTAACAGATTGAAAATGTCAAAACCAGACAAGAGGAGAATGAGGAGATTCCCAAAAACTCCATCCTTCAAAAAACTAAGAAACTCCCAAAGAAACCAAGAAAAATAACAAAATGGACATTTGGTCCCAAAACTCCCCCAGATTCACGTTTAACAAATAGAAACTATCAAAAACAGACAAGAGGATAGTTAGGAGATGACTAGAACCTCTAATCCTCAAAAAAAACTAAAAAACTCCCAAAGAAACCAAAAAAATCTCAAGAGGACATTTGATCCCAAAACTCCTAAGGTTCACGTTTAATAGCTAGAAAATGTCAAAACCAGACAATAGGACAATGAAGAGACGTCTAGAACCTCATTTCCTCAAAACACTAGGAAACTCCCAAGAAATTGCGAAAAATAGCAAAAGTGGACATTTGATCCCAAAACTCCTAAGGTTCACGTTTAACAAATAGAAAATGTTAAAACCAGCCAAAAAATAATGAAGATATGTCCAGAACCCCAATTCATCAAAAAACAAGGAAACTTTCAAGAAATCACAAAAATAGCAAAAGTGGACATTTGATCCCAATTCCCCAAAAAATCGATTTCTCACCCCAACCACTTTAAAACTTCCCCTAAAACAAATTTAAAAAAATCCAAACAAACCTAATAATATCCACCACTTCAATTCCAATATTGTTCTTTTCCTTCTCACTCCAATGCCACGAGATTGCAGACCCCCCTATTGGGGAATTTAATCTAATAGGTTTTTTCTCAATATTTGACACTGCTGAAGATGAGGTATCAATTAAATTATTATTATTTATTTTTTCAACAAAAGAACTAAGAGAAATATGCCCGTTTTGTAAATTTTGTTGTTTTAATTGACTATTATTATTATTTAATTTATTGTTGTTGTTAGACAGAGAAACAGAAGAAAGTTTACTGTCCATTTACACTGCTCTTCTCTCTATACTCCCCAAACAAAAATATAAAAGTTGGGCGAAAAAGAAGAAGCAACTAAACCAAACCAAAACACACAAAATTTATGTGTTTTTCTGTTAAAAACACTGAAAAAATAAAGCGTGACATTATGTCAAAATTTTGGGGAAATGGACGTTTTGAAAATTTGAGGAATTGAAAAAAAATAAGGGAAGTTGACAAAATTTAAAGTTTTTAACACTTTGAAATTTGACAGAAGAAAGTTCAACAAATTTTTTGGAAACTTTTTCCGGAAACGTGTCTGTACAAAAGACCAGTGCAACAAAAGACCGGTAAGGGCAAAAAGGGTTAAAAGACCAGTCTTTTTTGCCCATACCGGTCTTTTTAGCAACGGTCTTTTGTACAGACACATTCCGGAAACGTTAAGGGAAACATAAAAGAGCACATTAGAGTCTTGAAGAAATAGTAATGTTAGAGAAAGAGAATTTTTCGATTCTTGAAAAAAAATTTTGGTTGAAAAATCTAAAATTTTTCAAAAAATTCTAGCTAGTCTAGATATTGTTTCTACACTCCCTGACCTTTTCACAAACTCTGCCGGGTAGATAATTTAATTTAACTGAAGAAAACAACAAAAAACACGTCCCTAAAACACACAAAAACGTGTCTAACTTTAAAAGTTTCCTACAAATTTTAGAATAAAGTATAAAATTAAAAAAGTACAAAAACAACACATTTTTAGCAATATTTTTATTTCTACATTTTAGCAAAAAAAATGGATTGGTTGGGAAAAAAAATTTTTTTTATAAAAAGGGGAAAAGCAAAAAAAGAGGGGAAGAAAGAGCCGGAATAGCTAGAGTAGAAGCAAGTAGACAAAAATCAATTTTTGTCTCTTTTTTTCTTCTCTTCAAGGATGTTTGAGTTGATTGGTTGTTTGTGAAAAATGTGGGTATATTTTTATTTGTTTTGTTGTTTAAAAGGAATATATGGGGGAGAGAAAGGGTAAGGCGAAAGTTGACAGACGATTTGTGGGGAGAAATAGAGAGAGAAAACCTTCCCTTCTCGTCATATTAATATTTGAAAGGTAGAGCAAAATCAATCGAATCGACACAACCTTACTTTCCAAAAACAGGGAATACCCAAAAGATCGAAACTTTGGAAAATAAAAAATATTTTCCTCCAACCGGACTCGAACCCACGACCCCTTTGGGAGGGTACCATAAAGCTTTCCCACTACACCAAAATTTACACAACAACAAAACAAGCATGTAATGCCTAAGTAACATTTTCAAAAAACCAATAAATTTAAAATTTGAAAAATAAAAAATATTTTCCTCCAACCGGACTCGAACCTACGACCCCTTTGGGAGGGTACCCCAAAGCTTTCCCACTACACCAAAATTTACACAACAACAAAACAAGCATGTAATGGCTAAGTAACACTAATGTGACTTTAAAAAAGCGGCAAATTGAAAAATTTCACGAAAAGCACAGACTCAACTGGTCATTTTATCTAAAATCGGTAGGTGACCCAAAAGATCAACGCCCTTCAAAGCTGATTTTTTTAGAGTTGATCTTTTGGATATACCCTTTTTCTAAATAATAATAGTAAAGCAGTAATAGTAGTAAAATGTATTTGCCCGTATAGTTTTGAGAGAAAAGAGCAGCACAACAAACAAAGGAAGGGAAAAATGGACCAGTAAAATATTAGTAAGTATGTGTAGCAGAAGGCTGTCGCCGACGTTTTTGGTTGAAGAAGAAAAAAATCGATAAAAAGAAAAAGCGCGCCGTGTCGTCGTTGTAGTTTTTTGCCGCTTATTTTTTATTCAGAAAATGGGGAAGTTTTTGAAAAAAAATATGGAGATGGGGAAATTTTTGCAGAAAATAAATAAAAATAAATTATTACTTTGCTTTGGAGAGGCTCTCTCATTTTAACAAAAAAATAATCAAAAAAACTTTTAAAAAAATCAAAAAAAATCCAAAAAATCGATCAAATCGACCCAAATTATTCCTTCTAAAATCAAATAATACCCAAAAGATCGAAACATGAAAAATAAAAAATATTTCCCCCAACCGGACTCGAACCCACGACCTCTTTGGGAGGGTAACCCAAACTTTTCCCACTACACTAAAATTCCCACTACATCAAAAAATCGATCAAATCGACCCAACTCATTCCTTCTAAAATCGGAAAAATTTCGGAAAACGAACAATTCCGAAATAGGTCGAATTATATGTCATTCGAAAGAGCTCATCGAGCTGAGTCGAATGGTGAAAAAATTTTCGTGCGGACTCATAAAGGGGCTGAGATATAGGTCCGCGAAAATCGAAAAACCATAGGGGGGACCAAGCACTTTTTTGGGGTGAAAATTTCGAAAATGCAAATAATAGCTCATTCGAAAGAGCTCGTCGAGCTGAGTCGAATGACACCAAAATCAACGAAATCCGACTTGATTGGACAAAGTTATGATTTTTTATTTTAGCTCCTTACCTATGGCATCTGCGGAGATTTTTGCTGCTACGGAGGCCCCAAATACGTCGAGAGCAAGGGAGATAGGAATAGGTTTATGTTACGAGCCCAGACCCATCGCCCGTAGACTCCCCGCGAGGCGCGTGCCGCAAAACCCCGCGCGAAGCGCGGGGTTTTGCACAAGCGCCTCGCCGACGCCCCATAGGTTTAGGTTTTAGTTTTTCTATCGTAACTTTGTCTAATCTTATTCAATCACGGTGATTTTGGTGTCATTCGACTCAGCTCGAGGAGCTCTTTCGAATGAATTATCATTTGCATTTACGAATTTTTCACCCCAAAAAAGTGCTTGGTCCCCCCTATGCTTTTTCAAATTTCGGGGACCTATATCTCGGTCCAAAAATTTTTCCTCGGGCTAAACCTGGTGTCATTCGACTCAGCTCGAGGAGCTCTTTCGAATGGTATAACATTTGTATATTAACTCCGGGACCCACGTACTAAAGTGACCCCCAAACCTTTCCCACTACTCTAAAAAATTAAGACAAAAATTTAAATAAAATTTTTAAAATAAAATCCCATGGCAATCAATTTTTAGAAAAATAAAAATACAAAAAAATATATTTTTAAATATTGCCCTTTTACAAAAATGTGTTTTCGATAGCCAAAAGGCGCGTGTCTGCACTTTAATTTAATTAATTAAAGAGCAAAACTTAAAAATGCCTCCGTGGTGTAGTGGGAAAATTTTTATATTTTAAGAAAAGAAAGGGGGTTTAATTGTTCAAGTTCGAGCGGTAGAAGAGATTTTTTAGAATAAAGAACTTCTTTGGTAATTTTTAAATAAAACAGAATATAATCAGAAGCAATAAAATCAGAATAAAAATCAGAACATTAAGAATTAAACCAGAACAAAAATAAAAAAATTAGAACACTCAGAATAAAAAATCAGAACGAAAATCAGAAAAACCAGAACATTCAGAATAAAATCAGAAAAAATCAGAACAAAAATCAGAAAAATCAGAATAATTATCAGAAAAATCACCAGAACATTCAGAATAAAAATCAGAATAATTTTTTATACCAGAATCGGAAACCCCTACAAAAATAATAATCAGAATAATGACACAGAGGGAGATTAAAAGAAAAGATAAAGCAGAAACCAAAGCATAAAATACATTAAATAAAATTAAATAAAAAATCAGAACACTCAGAATAAAAATCAGAACAAAAACCAGAAAAAACCAGAACGTTTAGAATAAAAATCAGAACAAAAACCAGAAAAAACCAGAACGTTTAGAATAAAAATCAGAAAAAATCAGAACAAAAATCAGAAAAATCAGAATAATTATCGGAAAAATCACCAGAACATTCAGAATAAAAATCAGAATAATTTTTTAACCAGAATCGGAAACCCCCCTATAAAAATAATAATCAGAATAATGACAGGGAGAGATTAAAAGAAAAGATAAAGCAGAAACCAAAGCATAAAATACATTAAATAAAATTAAATAAATAAAATCCATTAGCGGTCTTTCTTTATTTTTGCACTTTTAAATAAAAGGGTATTAAAAGCAACATCGATAGAAAAAAAATATTTTTTAATAAAAAAAATATAATAACGCTTCTCGCCTTTAAAATTAATAAATATATTTTTTAGTCAATAACGTTCACTTCCCCCCCCCCTTTCCTTCCCCCCTTTTTTTATTAAAAAAAAATTTTTTTTTTTCTCCACACAACACTATCATCTGTCAGATCCCCTTCCTTATTCGTCTAACTCTCTCCCTATTCCCCTTACAAGAAAAAAAAATTTTTTTTCTTCTCTCCACACACTAACACACACTATCATCTGTCACTACCCCTTCCTTCTCCTTTTCTAACCCTCTATTTTCTTCCCCTTCAAAAAACTCTACCCCTCTAATTCCTTATATTCTCTTCCCTTTACAAGAAAAAAATTTTTTTCTCTTGAATAAAAATAAATTTTAAAAGCGTTTTGCTGTAGCTGCAGCACGCGAAAGCGGCAAAGAAAAAAACGCACGCAAGGAGGCAAAAAAAAAGCAATAATATAAAATTTAATGGCTACGTGGCTGGCGTGTTTTATTATAAGCAGAATTAGGGCGTTTGAATGGGTTTACTCCAAAATATCAACAAACCCCTCAAACAATATTTAAAAGGGGAAAATTGGTAAGTTTCGAAGGTATGAGCCTCTAGTGTCCAAAAACTACAACTTATCCAATACCTCTAAAAATTCTACAAAATCTGGATGAGAGAAAGAGCTTGGAATGTGAAGGAAAGGAGGTGGAAATATTGAAAAACAACAGGGAACTAATAATAAATCAGAAGATTCTGAAAATCTCTATAGAAATGGAGAAGCCAGAATAAAATCAGAATAATTAACAATTGATCAGAACATCCACAAAAATCAGAAACAAACCAGAAAAAATCGGAAATTCTGAAAAAACCAGAACATTCCCAAATATCAGAACAAAATCAGAATCAGAAAAAATCAGAACATACCAGAACTGCCAACCAGCCAGAACAAAACCAGAACTTTTTGAATACCAGAATAAATCAGAACAAAAACCAGAAACAAATCAGAACAATTGTAGCCAATCAGAACACAAATCAGTACATAACACTGAAAAATCAGGAAAAAAAATTATAAAAAAAAGTTGATCTTCTGGGTATCAACTTTTAACCGACGCCACACAAAACACTCCACCAACCAACTCCACCAACTATTCAAAAACAAAAATCGATTAATTGACGCTATAACCACCACCTAACTACCCACTACTCTTAGTCGTCATCTACAAATATTATTAAAAACATAAAAAGCCCCTTGTGACAGCCGCCTAAAAGAAGAAAAAAAAAGTGGGGAAAAAATGTTGAATTTTATATATAAATGTACTGGAAAAAAGTAAAGAAAATTTTCCCTCTCTCTCTCTATGTAGTTGTTAAAAGAGGGGATTTAATAAAATTATAAAAAAAAAATTTTTTTTTGCAAATTTTGCAAAGACACTCCTTCAAAACTGTCCTTAAGAGTTTCCAGTAGAGGTGGACATGAACATTTTTATCAAAAATTAACCGTTTTAGAAAATTAAAAAAAAACCGGAAATTTCTAAAAATGCGTGATTTTATTAAAAATTCCCCCAAAATAAAACCGGGTTTTCCCCCAAATAAAATCTAAAACCGAAAACCTTTGGGGTACCGGTTAATAACCATTTTTGTCCAATTTTAGTTTCTAGTCAAAAATTTAAAAAATTGAAATTAAAAAATCCAAAAAAATTTTCAAAAGTTTTTCAACAATTTATGGCTACTTGGAAAAGCCCGTCGTCATTATAACTAAACAAAACACCAAATAAAACAATAAAAATTAAAAAAAACCTTTGCCAACAAAAAAAATTTTCTTTCCTTCCTTCTCTCTCATTAATTCCTTTTATTTAAACCTTATTAAAAGCCACAACATCAACAGATTGAACCAAATCTTCAAATCCACGAATTTCCTCTTCAAGCCAGTCTGTTGACACTTTCTCGTCTTCGACACAACAACAAATCTGCAATTTTGAAATTATAAAAAGGAATTGAGAAACTGATTAATGAAAGAAATCATTTTTTGGGAGTGAGATTAGAGACAGAATCCACAGACCTTAACCCAGTCCTTACCCTCGAGTTCTAAAATATTAAAGCTGCTTAAGTCTGTCTATGCGCAAGAAATCCTAGCTTTGACGAAGACCAAGCTCAATTTCTAGTAGGGGAGGTGTGAGGGAAGGGTAGTGTGTTGAGGTAGAGACAGGCTTTAACCAGTTTCAGAGACCGACTTAAGCAAGTTTATGAGCCTAGAGTTGAACACAAGACAAAAAAAAATTTTTTGACCGGTGAAGCAAAAGGCAAACGGAAGGAATCTCGAAAAAGGGAAAGAACCCTTTAAACTCAAAAAAAACCTGAAGTTTATTAATTCCAAACGCAACAGGTTCAATTTTAGAAGCACCCCAAACAAGTCCATCTGTCGCAATTGAACGAACATTTTTCTCCATTTCTTTAAGGTCAATTGTATCGTCCCACCTTCAAAAAAAATTTCCTTTCTTTTCAAAAAATAAAAAAAAAACAAACGGTTTAACGTCATAAATAACATTTGATTTGGCAATAACTCCAGGCTTTTTAGCCTTCTTTTCAGCATAAGCCTTCAGCCGCTGCTCCGTCAATTTCTTCTTTTCCTCATCGTCGGATTCGTCGCTTCCGAACAAGTCAAAATCGTCGGCCTGAAAATTTTTTAATTCCTTCTCTGATTTAAAATTTACCGCCGCTGCTGGTTTAGGTGCTTCCTTTGGTGCCTCCTTTGGAGTTGTCGTTGCCTTCGGTGCTGGTCCAGAACCGCCAGAACCGCTTTTTGGCCAACTAAAAGAGATTAACATTTTTATGAAAATTGGTAATATTGAGGGGGCGGGGTGGGGTAATTTATTAAAGGCCATAGGTCTTTCCTAAACCACAGGTCAAGGAAACCCGTGAAGCTCGAACTGACGGGATACGGGCTCTGGGTATAGGGCCGTAGTCAGGATTCCCCTTTGCTACGGCCTTGCTCTGGTATAGAAAAACCCCCACCTAGACCCATCCCAAACTCTACAATTTATTACAGCAAATCTCCATCTTCAGATAAACCTATTGCAAGATTTAAAAAGATTACGCAGTCTGCTCCGCATCAGAAAAGCTTTGCATGTGCTTAAACCAACGAGCAACATGAGGATATTGAGCAGAAATAGTAGAAGACTTCAAAACACCAAAAACATAACTATCCTCAGTCGAAGGCAGAAACCCTTTGAGATAACCACGAGTAGCCAAATGCTCATTCAATTGTTTAAATTGTTCTTCTGTAGAAGGAGCGCCATTGAGAAAACCGTTAAAGTCAGCCATTTTATTTGCTTATTTTATTGAAAATAAATATAAAAAAAAGTCTAAATAAAAGATTAAAATTGATTAAAAAAAGGGAAAGAGGGGAAAAAGAAGTCTAACAAGCGTAAAGGTTTCAGGCAAGATTTCGATTGAAAATGAGAAATAGAAACTATCCCCTGCTAATTTAAGCAACTAAAGATCAATATGCTTCAACGGACTATAGAAAAGCAAATAAGGAATTGCAAAATTGCAAATTTTGAAGAAAAACCACGTAGTTTAATTAACCAAAACATTTCTAAAAATTTCAAAACGAAGAGAGAACACACAAAAATAAGAGAGACACAGAGAAGAAAAGAAAAAGAAAACAATTAAAAATACAGAGAGACAGACAACAAAAGAAAAATAAAATAGTTAACAAAATGACATTATTAATTCTTTTTCGACATTTTGAAATAATTTAAAGTTTATTTTTCAAAATACCTATTTTATAAATGGTTAAATTTTCTACAGCAGCTGACCCTTGATTTTTCTCCAGGGCATTTCTTTGGTTTTTTCGATTTTTTTTCAGTTTTTTTCTATTTCAGATATTTTTTTTAGTATTTTTACCATCTTATTCTTTTTTTGAAAATAATTTTAAACTGATCGTCTACCTTTAATGGATCTTGCAGCGACTTCTTCTTCAGCCCCAGCCGTTGCCAGTCCAGCAATTGAGAAGGCCCGTGAGAAACAGCGACGTAGAATTTGTGAAGCTATTACTGGGCTTAAACCAGAGGACCAAATTGAATTTTTGATTAGTCGTTTGGCCGAATCGGATGTTTCTGCTGGCGAACAGAAGAAAGAATTGGAGCAAACTAAACGAGAAAATGGGAAATTGAATTTGGTTTTTTTTTAATTTTTTAAATTTAAAGACACTTTTTTAGAAGCTCGATTCTGTTCAAAAAATGTTAAGCAAAGCAGAATTGTCCAAATCCAAGTTGGAGCAGTTATGTCGTGAATTGAGCAAAGCTCAACGTGAGGAGAAGGAAGCTAATCAAATGAGGTTTTTGTTTAAATTTATTTTTTTTTATTTTTTATGATGGAGGGTCAAGGGATTAGTTTGTCTTTTTTCCAAGTTTTTGTCTTTTAAAATCCACAGGTTGTTCGCAATGTACACAAAAGAACCTCTGCCCGTATAATTTTGTTTCGAGCGAACTTTTTGTTTTAGCGCCCAAGGGAAAATTTTTGAGAATTTTATAAGGCCTTAGGCAATTTGCTTGTTCCTTCTCACAATCAGAGGCTTTTCATTCTGGAGCCTTTATAAATTCTTATTTAAAAAATTCTTGACTGTTCCATTGACACCTTTCTAGACTTGGACTCTTCCATTTCGCCTTCCGTTTTTCGCTTTTTAAAATCTTTTTCGGCACAACCCTGTTCTAAACCCTTTTTTGACGTCCATTTCATTCTCTAAATTTATTTCAAAACATCTCTTTTTTAGACTTAAACACATTCAAGCAACCCATGCAGATACCGTCGAATCCTTCAAAAAATCGTTGGCAGATATTCAACATTCTGTCGAATCTAAACAAGAGCATAGCAAACGTGTTGCTGATGTTGAAAGACTTTCTACTAATTTGAATCAGTTTTTTTTTTAAATTATTTTTTAATTTATAAATTTTTTTAAAGGATGGCTGCTGATTATGAGACACGTTTAAATGATATTAAAAAATTGGTAAAAAAATTTTTTTTGTCGTTTCTAGTAGAGATCGTGAGTTTTGAAAATCCTGGGCTTATTCCTGAACCTATTCCGGGTTTGATTTATTAACCTTGGCCAGATTCTGGGTCTGTCCAGGAAAAACTCAGGCCCAGGAAAAACCCCAGGAAGGTCAAAAAAATGCCTGGGCCTAGATTCTGGATACAGGAAAAATCCCAGGCCTTGGTCCCCCCAGCTCACCTAGGAAATTAAAAAAACTTTTTCAATTTTTTTTCATTTTTTGTCGTTTCTACCACTTAAAAATTGAAAAAAGAATTTTAAAAAAATTAAAAAAAAATTTTTCCTTTAAGTATGACGAACGCGATGCAGATTTGGCAAAGATAGCTAGTGCCAAGGATAAGGAATTGGGCCTTATGCGAGTACAAATCGAAGAAATGCAGAAACGTGTGAGTGAAGTATTTAGTGAAAATGTTCAGTTAAAGAAGCAGGTTATTAAAAAATTAAAAAAAAATTAAAATTTAATTCCCTTTTTAAAGTCATTAAATGATGAGACACGTCTAAAGGAGTCAGTTGAAGCAGAATTAAAAACACGCCAATTATTGGATGAATATGCGCATAAATATGCTGCACTTACCGAATCGTTGTCTAGTACTAACGGGTAAATAATAAACATTTGTTTTTATTAAAAATAGAGCATGTTTTTCCGGAAAGGTTTAGAAATGTTTTCTTTTCGTGTTTTGATGTTTTTCCGGAAAGTTTGAGTTCTGGAAAGGTTTAGGAATGTTTTGATGTTTAAATGAAACTGACATAAAACATTCTTCAATGTTTTTCCGGAAAAGTTGCAATGTGTTTTTACTTGTGTTTTGATGTTTTTTCCAGAAACATTTTACCAGTTGTTTTTAAAACATCAAAACACGAAAAACACATTAGAGAAATTTTTTAATGTTTTTCCGGAAAGATTTTATTATTTTTCCATGTTTTGATGTTTTCCGGAAAACATATTTTAATGTTTTCCGGAAAGATCCTATTATTCCCTCATGTTTTGATGTTTTTCCGGAAAATATATTTTAATGTTTTTCCGGAAACATTTTATTATTCCCTCATGTTTTGATGTTTTTCCGGAAAATATATTTTAATGTTTTTCCGGAAACATTTTATTATTCCCTCATGTTTTGATGTTTTTCCGGAAAATATATTTTAATGTTTTTCCGGAAACATTTTATTATTCCCTCATGTTTTGATGTTTTTCCGGAAAATATATTTTAATGTTTTTCCGGAAACATTTTATTATTCCCTCATGTTTTGACGTTTTTCCGGAAAATATATTTTAATGTTTTCCGGAAAGTTAAAAACATTTATGTTTTCCGGAAAAAGTTTGTTTTATGATGTTTTTCCGGAAAGGAACCAACTTTTATTTAAATGTTTTCCGGAAAATTTAAATTACCCATATTTTTAGTTCATTTGACAACTTAAAAGAACAAATGTCTAAAATGAACGGAACAATGATTAAAGTGCAGGGGGACGCTAAAAAGTGGAGAGAACAAGCTGAGGCTGCAAACAAGTAGAATTTTATAAATAATTATTTTTTAATTTATTTTTTAAAGATTGGCTACTTCCTTGAGTCTTGCAAAAGTAGAAAGTGATAATTTGTTGGCTTTTAAGAATCGTCAACTTGCTCAATTACAAGAACTTTGCCGTCGTTTGAATAAAGAAAATCGGGGAATAGATAAAAATAGTAAAAAAAAGAAAATTTTTTTGAATTTTTAATTGATTTTTAAAGGTATGTCTTCCAACGACAACGAAATTGGGGAAAAAGGAAAGGAGGAGAATGAAGAATTGGCTTCTACTAGTAATGGAGCTGAAGGGGGAGGAGGGGGAGAGGAAGGTAAAATAGAGGAGAAAGTTGCCCAGATTGACTTGAAAGAGGAAATCAAGGAAGAGAAAAAAGAATAAAATGAAATATTTTTTAAAAATATTTTTAATAGTCAAAGGCCATAAAAATATATAAAAATACCTTTTTTCTTTATGTGCTCAAACATGCTTTAAGCTTTTTACCTTTGATATGTTTGCCAAATTAAATACAGCTTGAATATTATTATAAAAACAATGTTTTTCTCCCAGAAAATTTTGAAATAAACATTGATATTATGTTTTTGTGTTTAAATAAATGTTTCCCGTAATGTTGGGATGTTTATTCCACTGTTAAAATGTTTTCCGGAAAACATGTTTATTTAAATGTTTTCCGGAAAGAAACGAACTTTGTTTAAATAAATGTTTTCCGGAAAGTTGGTTTCCCCTGTTGAAATGTTTCCGGAAAACAAACTTTATTTGTTTTCCGGAAAATTGGAATGTTAGTCTAGTGTAGAGATGTTTTCCGGAAAATGAACAAACATTTAAATATTTTTCCCCTGTTAAAATGTTTTCCGGAAAAGAACCAAACTATTTAAGTAAATGTTTTCCGGAAATTTGAAAACATCTGAAAACATTTTAAAACAACATTAAAATGTTTTTCTGGAAATAAACAAGTTTTCCGGAAGGTCATAAACATTTAATTGTGTTCGTCAAAACATTGAATAATTTTTATCTCTTTTCACTGGGGTTATAAAATTAAAAAAAGAATCCAATTTTATATAAAAATCGGAAAATATAAGTATTTATGAGTATCACTTTTAGAGATCAATTTAAAAGATTAATTAGAATTTTTTAAAATTTAATTTTTTTTTTTAAATTTACTTCTTTTTTGGTAAATGGTTTAAACCTGCACCGCTACTCCATCGATAATTTGGAGGGCCAGCAGAAAAACAAGCATTTTCTTTTAATGTTTGCCCTCCAGTTTCAGTCCAATACATTAAATAAAAGTTGCACATTTCATCTTCCCCAGTAGGGCCGATCTTGATTATTCGTTTTTCATTGTTGTTTATAGTGCAACGAGCAGCCAAAATATCCTTAAAAATAATTATTTTTGTTTTAGGAATGTTGGAATGTTTTCCGGAATGTTTAGAAAATTGTTTCAGAGTTTTCCGGAAAATGAACATAGATTTATTATTTTAAATGTTTTCCGGAAAAGTGCAAACATGTTTTCCGGAAACAATATTAAAATTAAATGTTTTCGGAAAGTTGCGAACTTGTTTTTTCCGGAAACAATATTAAAATTAAATCTTTTCCGGAAAAGTGTAAACATGTTTTTCCGGAATGTTTTAAATAATCATATGTTTTCCGGAAGCAATATTATAATTATTAAATGTTTTCCGGAAAAGTGTAAACATGTTTTTCCGGAAGGTTTTAAATAATTATATGTTTTCCGGAAACAATATTAAATTTTAACGTTTTCCGGAAAAGTTCACCATTATTTTACAAAAATATATACCCCTTGTGTAATAACTATTGACTGATTTATAACAGGCTGGAAAAGTTGAGGAAGCTGAAAATTTATTTTAAAATTAGAAATATATTCGAAAATTAAAAAAAATACCTGTGGGTTTCTATTTCCAAGTAGTGTCCATTTATCCTGTCCAGTCAAAGGATTTTCTTGGACTAACCAGCCATGTACGTTAGTTCCATGTCTATGAGTGTGAACACGGAAGGCGAAAGGATGCAATTCAACGTCTTCATCAACAACACACGCTACTTCTAATTGCTCTAGAAAAATTAAAATAGCTTAAAATTTTTTTTGATTTTTTGAGAAATTTTCGAAAAAATTTTTTTTTGAAATTTCCAAAAAATTTTCAAAAATTCGAAAAAAAAATTTTTTTTTTAATTCCCAAAAAAAATTTTTCAAAGTTAAAAAAGCACCTGAAACACTCGAAATCAACATTCTAGACAATCTAACATAACATAAAAAAGATTCAGGTCTTACCCAGATTTGAACTGGGGTCGCTGGATTCAGAGTCCAGAGTGCTAACCGCTACACCATAAGACCGTTAAACTAACTTTCATTTATTTAGCTTTTAACATTTACTCTTTTTTTCTTAAATTGTTTAAATGCTTTAAGGGTGTAGGAAAAAAGGTTTTTTAAGCAACTTAGATATTTTTTAAAATTCTTAAAATTTTTTAAGGTTAGGAAAATTTTAACAAGGAAAATTTTTTTTTCAAAAAATTTTTAAAAAATTAAAAAAATTAGTCTCATTTACCAGTCTTTTTAGGCGCCATTCTACCGTCAGTAGCTAACAATAGAGTGCCTGCCATTCTTGGTTGAGGCTCCTCTGTGTGAAGCAACCTAACTCCAGAATTGTCTTCTCCCTTCATTTGGTGCATATAATGTACTTGAAGTACCAAAAATTGGGATTTTGCTTCACCACCAACGCGGAAACCGACACCTTAAGAAAATTTGAAGTCTTTTAAAAATTATTCTAAAAACACCTTTAGGCAGGTTAAGCTTTGGAGCGCCTCGAGCCCAAGCATAGATAATGTCTGGCTGAGAGGCGCATACAGGGGAACGGGAATAACCAGCATCAGAAGAAGACATCTCTCCACAGTCCCTTCAAAACAAATAAAATTATAAACTTTGTTTTGAACAAACATTTGTTTTGAACATTTAATTATTGCAATGTTTAAACAACAAAACAAATGTTTGAAACAAACATTTTTTTAAACATTAATTATGCAATGTCTAAACAAAACATTGTTTGAAACAGACATCTGTTTTGAACATTTAATTATTGCAATGTTTAGACAACAAAAACATTGTTCGAAACAAACATTTAATAAAACTTTTTTTCAAAACATTTTTAAAATGTTTTGATTAGCAAGTTTATTTAAAACATAAAAACATCTTATTTTTAGTTCTGAACATTTTTAAGTTTCCAACTTTTTTTCGAACATTGTTGTTCTCTCAAACATTTAAAACTTAGTTTCAAAACATTTTTCCAACTTTGTTTCAAACATATTTTACAATAAACCCTAAACAAACATTACCAGGCAGGTTCATCGCTTCCAGGCATTTCACAACCGAAAAGAAGCATGTGATGGATCTGGTGTTGGTTTGCAAGGGGTTCAAAGGAAACTAAATAATTTAAATATTAAAAATAATTTTCGTTCCAACCAATATAATGTTCCTCGTCAGCATCTAACGGAAAAGCAGTACATAAATAAGTATCGTTCTTTTCAATCCGAACACTTGGCATTCGAAGATCTGTTGATTGAACACCTTCGAGAAGGGTTTGTTGTTTTTGATGGTTAAAGTGAAACCATGCGAGACAAGGGTAGGTTATTGATAGAGACAGTAAAAATATTGTTGGAAAAAACATTTTATCTAAAAATTCAAGGTTTTCCAGAAATGTTGTTAACATTTGTTTTTGTTTGAATGTTTTCCGGAAAACTGGAAACATATTTAAACTTTAAATGTTTTCCGGAATGTTGGATAAATATTTCTCCTACCGTAAATGTTTTCCGGAATGTTGTCAACGTTTGTTTTTGCCTTAATGTTTTCCGGAAAATTAGAGAGACATTTCTCAAGTTAAATGTTTTCCAAAATGTTGTTAACATTTGTTTTTGTTTGAATGTTTTCCGGAATGTTGGAGAAACATCCCAAGTTAAATGTTCTCGAAACATTCTTCTATCTTAAATGTTTTTCGGAATGCTGGAAAAACAATTTAAACATTCCGGTGTTTTTGTAAAACACTCTCTTAATTCCCCGGAGCATTTAACGGACTAAAACATCATTAAAACATGCGCGCTCAAAATCAATAGAACGAAAACCAGTGGAGAAAAAGCTAAGCATTTTCTCTGTGGCACCGAGGCAAATGCCTAAACTCTCGCGTACATTAAAAGCAAATGAAAAAAATGTAAAGAGAGAAAGCCTACTAAAAAGAATAAAGAAAAGCTTACATTTATTTGGCTTTATCCCTTAAAAACTAGAAACTAATCGATTAGAACTACACGGCATTTCTTCGCAATTCTGAAACACGCCCAAAAAGAGGAAAAATTTTGTGTTACGTCAGAAAAAAAAATAACGGAAATAAAAAATCTAGTTCAAAAATTTTTTAAAAATTACT
The DNA here is from genome assembly GCA_963681835.1 of Meloidogyne enterolobii. Lineage (NCBI taxonomy): Eukaryota > Metazoa > Nematoda > Chromadorea > Rhabditida > Meloidogynidae > Meloidogyne > Meloidogyne enterolobii. Next base: position 508,221 of record CAVMJV010000083.1, on the reverse strand, counting down.
GTAGTATCTTTGTTGTCAAAAAAAGAATTTATATATGTATACAATACAAAACTTTGTTTGGCTTAAAATAAACTTACTTGAAATAATTTAAAACTTGTGTATGTTTTAATTGTAAAGTTGTAGAGTAAACTTTTCTCCAAACATAATATTTTATGTTTACTGGAGACAAGTTTTATGTATTTACAGAAATTTGAATGTTTTTCCGGAAACTTTACATGTTTTCCGGCAAAACAAAGGATGTTTGTTTTAACGTGTTCACCAACAAAACATTCCTTCCGGAAACTTTATATGTTTCTCCGGAAAGAATAATTAGATGTTTGCTTAAGTGTTCACTAGAAAAACATTCCTTCCGGAAATTCTACATGTTTTCCGGTAGAACAAAGGATGTTTGTTTAAACGTGTTTACCTAGCAAACATTCCTTCCAGAAACTTTACATGTTTTCCGGCAAAACAAAGGATGTTTGTTTAAACAATTTAAAAGGAAAACATTACTTAATAAAACAAACAGAGATTTATCATAAAACCGGTTTTCAAGTTTTAATGACCAAATTTCGAAATAAAAAAATAAAAGAGGAATATGTTTAAAATAATTCGAATAAAAGCAAAAAAAAGTTTTAAGAATGTAATATAAAATGGAGGGATAAAGAGGCAGAAAAATGTCAGAAAAATTTTTTTTCGTTAAGTAGGGATGCAATTTAAATTTTTCAGAACTTCAAATATTATTAAAAATAAAATTATTTTGGGACAAAAATTTTTTTTTAAATTAGAATCTTGTTATAAGTAAATTTGCGGAATCTTCTGTTTGTGTAGTTGAGCTATTATTATTATTTTCAAAATCATTTATTAATTTTGTTGGATGTTGGTTATTTTTCTCTAAATTTACTAGTAATGTGACATATTCTAATCGTGATCGGAGCTGAGAGCAAATACGCCTTAAAAATAAAGTTTCAATGTTTTAAGAAAGATGGAATGGAGAAAGATGGAAGAATAATTGTGATGTCTTCTGAAAATCTCTCCGGAAACCTAAGTTTTAGAAAATAAAGTTTTCTGGAAAAACATAAGTTTATAAATTAAAGTTGCCGGAAAAAATTAAGTTTAGAAATAAAAATGTTTTCCGGAAAAACTTAAGTCTAGAAAATAGAAATGTTTTCCGGAAAACTTAAGTTTATAAAATAGAGATGTTTCCGGAAAAACTTAAGTTTAAAAATAAAGTGTCATCCGGAAACTTGAAACATTTAAATGTTTTAGAAAAATAAAATGTTTTCCGGAATGTTTTTGTATAATTTTTCTCAACATACCTATAACGAATAAGTTCGGCTAACAATTCAGCATTTTTCCTCTCCTCTTCTGCACAAAGTTGTTCCCAATCAGTATTATCGTCTTTTTCTCCATTTCTTTGTTCCTTGTTTGTTTGGCTTCCAACATGTTGTTTATTATTGCTGTTGGGAACAATATATTTTAATGGTCGTTGTTGCGATAAATTGTTTGTAGCCCTTTGCGATTCTGTTAGCAAGTTTTGTTCAGATTCTGGTAATTTATTCCTCAACTGCAAAATCTAATCTTATGTTTTTAACGCTTAAAAATTAAATTTTTTTCTTTTCTTACCTCACGCAACTCAGACAATAACCGAACAATAGCTTTCTTTTCATCACCAATTTCATTTGAAAGTGACAATTTTGAAGCAATTAATTGTTTTTCTAAAAGTTTAGCATTTGTTTCATCAATTTCATCTTCATCTTCTTCTTCACAAAAATTTTTTTCTTCCTTATTATTATTTTTTTCTTCAATTTTTTCTTCTCCTTTTTCTTCTTTAGAAACTTCTTTAGAAACAGAACCTTCTAATACTTCTGTCAAATTTTTTAATTTTCTTTTAAGTACAGTTATGCCTGTTTGAACAGCCCACATTTCGTCTTCTTTTTGTTTTAATAAAACTTGTTGATTTGAATGTTGTCGCATTTGTTGTATCTAAAAATATAAATCAAATTCTCTAATTTAATAGTAAAATTATTTTTAAAATTTTTTACGTGTTCGTGCAAATATTCAAGTAAATTTTGTTGTTTAAGTATTTCTTCTTCAATTTGTTTAGAAGTTATAGGCATTTCCAATCGAAGTTCTTCAATGCTTTTAGGCTTAACGTATCTAAAAAACATTGTTTAGTTAAAATATAATTAAGTTTTTAATGTTTTGGAATGTTTTCCGGAATGTTTAAATAATTATAAAGTGTTTAAGAAGTTGTTTAAATGCCTCCGGAAAGTTGTAATTTGTTTACATGTTTTCCGGAAAAATTCACTAACTTAAATGTTTTCCGGAAAAATTCGCTAACTTAAATGTTTTCCGGAAAATTCGCTAACTTAAATGTTTTCCGGAAAATTCGCTAACTTAAATGTTTTCCGGAAAGTTGGAAACATTAATGGAAAATTATGTTTCTGCGTTATTTTAAACGTTTTCCGAAATGTTTGTATAAAAAGTTTACAAGTTTTTGGTTATAAAAATGTTTATTATTTCTTATTTTCCGGAAAAAGATGTTTTTCCGGAATGTTTTAAAAAGTTTTAGTTACGTGTTTTTAGTTAAAAAATGTTTCTTATTTTCCGGAAAGGAAAATTCAACGACTTAAAAGTTTTCCGGAAAAACATTTAAAAAAAATTATGTTTCAATTATTAAGAGAAACTTTACAAACATAATTAATAGAAAAACATAAGGAATAAATAGGAGACTTTTAACGATTTATTTTCTAATAAATATTATATCCCCAACAAAAATTGTTTTAGTTTTTTCTCCCCCCTTTTATAAATAAATTTGTTTTCTTTCCTTCAGTTTTAACGCGCACGCTTCATTCAACCAAAAATAAATATACTAATATATTAAATATTTTTATTTATATTTATTTTTATATATAGTAGCTTCTCACAACGTAAAAAAATTGACCCTTTTCATAAATCAATTTTAACAATTAATTTTTTTTATTGACAAAAAATTGATTGAAATTTTAAATTAAATTTAAAATTTAATTTTTTGACCAAAAAAATTTTTTTTGTTTCATTCATTTTATTTATTTTTATTTTTTAAATTTTTTTATCCTATTAAAATAAAATTTAATTTTTCAACCTTCACATTTGCAACAATAAAAATTTTCGAAAAAAATAATAAAAATAATAAAAATGGGAAATAATAATCAAAAAAAATGGATGATTAAATATGTCGCCCCCTATTTGCGTCATTAAACAAAATAGTTTAATGATCATTTATCAATAATAATAAAAAGGTTCAAAAGTTTTCAACGTAAAAATCACTTGAAACTTTGCATGAATGGAAAATGTCTTTTCAAAAAATCTTTAAAAAGAAAGGAAAAAAATTTAAAAATAATAAAACATTTTTAATAGAAATGTTTTTGAATGTTTTCCGGAAAGTTGGAAAAGTTTCAAAATCCTTTATAAACATCTTTACGGTTGTTGAATGTTTTCCGGAAAGGCGAATAAATTCGAACATATTTTCACATGTTTTAATATAATTCTAGAATGTTTTCCGGAAAGTTGGAAACTGTTTTAAAATTATTTATAAACTCTTTTTACAATTGTTGAATGTTTTTCCGGAAAAACGAATAAATTCAAACATTTTTATACATGTTTTAATGGTTCTAGAATGTTTTCCGGAAAGTTGTAATTTGTTCACAACACAGATTAATGTTTTTTGATGTTTTTATTTAATGTTTTTCTTGTTATACAATGTTTTCCGGTTATTTAATGTCTTCTCATTATTTAATGTTTTCCGGAAAAAGTTAATAAAATATTTCTTTAGATTTAATGTTTAAAAATAATTGTATTTTCCTGATTAATTCAAGCGCCATATTAATTTATTTAACAATTATTACTACTGCTATTGAAGAAAAAATAGAAGAAAAAACAACAAAAAATTTAATAACATTTAATCGAATAGCTGGATGTCCAGACTTGGAATCTTTTCAACACCCTTTTGAGACGTTAGAAAATTCAGACAAAATTGGAAAAATAACATGTTTATGTGGACACAGTAGAGAATTAATAAATGAAGATAATGAGGAAGTTGATGATGAAAAAGCTTCAATTACTTGTATTTATGGCTCAAAATTGGAAGATTTAGAAAATACAATAAATTTAGCGAAGAAAGCAAATAAATCAATTGAAAAGGTAAAAAAATAAAAGCTTAAAAACAAGTTCGAAACAAAATAAACATATTCCAAGTTTAAAATAAACTTGGAAGAAAACAAGTTTGAAAAACAAACTTGGAAGAAAACAAGTTCGAAAAAAACATGGGAAACAAACAAACAGAAAAATTTTAAAATAAACTTGCAACAAAACAAGTTTGAAACAAATCAAGTTTGTTTCCATCACTTGCAGCAAAACAAGTTTGTAAAAACATGGGAACTAAACAAATTTAACTTGTTCGAACAATCAAAAAAAAATTTTTTAACAGATAATACTCAATCATGTTGATTTTGAAAGCGAAAAAGAATTGTTACAAATACTCTTAAAAGAACCTCGAACCACTTCAAATTTAAAATATTTGGAAGCAAAAAAATGCAAAAATCAACCAAAATTTACAGAAGAGAAAAACGAAAACAAAGAATTAAAACAATTTAATAGTTTAGAGTGGATAGTAATTGAAGAATGTTTAATAGAGGAAATGCCTATAAATTTATTAAAACGTGCGCCAGTTTTGAAGGGTTTGTCGCTAAGCGGAAATAAAATACATTCAATAAATGTACAAGATTTGGCTGCTAGCAAAATGAGTGTAAGCTAAATATTAAAAAAATAAACTTGAAGCAAAACAAGTTGAAAAAAGAATAAACGAAACAAAACAAGTTTGAAAAAATAAACTTTAAAATAAACTTGAAATAGAACAAGTAGAACAATAAATATATGTAATAAAACAACACTAAAATGTCGTAAATAAACTTGAAACAAAACATGCATAAAAATAAACTTGAAATAAAACATGTTAGAAAATAAACTTAAAATACACTATATAACACAAATAAACTTGAATCAAAACATGTTTAAAAAGAAACTTGAAACAAAACTTGGAATAAAACAAGTTGAAAAACAAGCTTTAAAAATAAAAATTGAATAATTTTTCTCCTTTTAAAGTTGGAATCATTAAACTTGGCGGGTAACTTACTTTCTCTACAAATTGAAGCAGGAAGTTTAAGTCAACTTGAAATGCTTAAAAACTTGGAGATTGGTGAACATAATTTTGCTAGTACCCAATTACTTATAGAAATTGCAAAACTTACAACACTCGAGGTTTAAAAAAATATTTTTTATTTAAATAAAAAAATTTTTCCAGAGTTTGGACATGTCCCAAATGGATGGAATAGAAACAATAGATATTTTCTCAAACTTTGAAAAATTGCCAAACTTAAAGAGACTTTTATTAAGTGGATGTAACTTGCGCATGTTAAATAAATCAAGTTTTGCACAATTCCCAGCATTAGAAACGGTTAAACTTAGAAATAAGAAGAAAAACTTTAAAAACATGGAAACAAAAAAACATAAAAATAAACTTGGAATAAAACAAGTTACCTATAAAATAAACTTGAAATAAAAACAAGTTGAAAAATTAAACTTGAAACAAAACAAGTTTGAAAAAATTAAACTTGAAACAAAACAAGTTTGAAAAAAATAAACATGAAATAAAACATGTTCAAAAACATGTTGAAATAAAACAAACATTGATATTTTTAAGTTGGATTTAAGAGTTAATTTAATTGGAGAATTGGAGAGTGAATGTTTTGCTGGTTTGGACAATTTAAATTCACTTTCACTTGCAGGGAATTATTTAAAGTAAAAAATAAATTAATTTAAAAATAATTTTTTAATTTTAAGAGAATTACCATCCAAAATATGGAAAGATTTGCCAAATTTAGAAAATTTAGATTTAGGCTGGAATGATTTTCGGTCTTTAAATAAAAGTTCTTTTAAAGAAATTTCACCAAAAATAGAAAGAATAAATTTACGGAATAATGAAGTGCTTAAACAAATAGAAGAGGGGACATTTGATGGATTAAATGAATTGAGACATTTAAATTTAAGTACAACAATGTTGAGTAAAATAATAAAAGGACAACTTAATTTAAATAAACTTGAGGTTTGTGTTTGTTAATAAAATAAACTTTAAATAAAGAAAAAAAAAGTTTTTAGAAAAAAAATAAACTTGAAATAAAACATGTTGAAAAAATAAACTTGGAATTAAACAAGTTGCAAAAATAAACTTGAAATAAAACAAGTTGGAAAAAATAAACTAGGATTAAAACAAGTTGAAAAAATAAACTTGAAAAAACAAGCTTGAAAGTAAAATAAAACTTAAAAAAGAAACATGGAAAAAATTAAAACTTGGAAAATAGTAAAACTTGAAAAAATAAAATTGCAACTTGAAACATGTTTCAACTTAAATCAAAATTTTAAGAAGCATATCATTCATTTACAAAAAAAAAATTCAAAAATTAAGGAATTAGATTTATCTGCATCAAACATTTCCTATATTGAACCAAATGCTTTTGATTCATTCAAATCAACATTAGAATCACTCAATTTAGCAACAAACAAACTTAAACATTTAGACACAAATTTGATAAATTTTTCAAATTTAAAAATGATCGATTTGTCTAATAATCCTTGGATTTGTGATGAAAAATTACAACACATTTCTTTATTTATTGAGGATAAATATAAAATAGCCGCCTCAGAAAAGAATGAATTTGAACTGCGCGAAGCACACAAAACTCAATGTGATAGGCCTTACATTAGACGAGGAGAATCAATATTTTCGCTTGTTGGAATTAATAGTAGCGAGTTGAGTTATAATGAGGGGGAGGATACAACAATAGCGACAACAACAAAAACATCAACAACGAATGGAGGGGAAGAAAATTTATTTGGAGGGAATAATGTTGAAAATGCTACGATAGACTGGAAAGCGGTATAAATTTTAAATAAGAAGATAATAAAGACATACAAACTTGAAACAAATGTTTGCAACCAACAAAAACATAACAGAATATTTTTAAAAACAAATAAAAATCAGAAAAACATTAAAAAAGACAGCAAATTTTTAAAATCAGAAAAACATTATTATAAACATAAGTACGCAAAAACAGAAAAACAAATAAACCATCAAAACATTTTAAAAACATGATAAAATCAGAAAAACATGTTTAAAAACGAGAAAACCAGGAAAAAGAAAAACATCAACAAAACAGAATATTTCTTAAAACCAGAAAAACATCCTAACAAAAATGACAATTCTGATTAGATAAAAACATCTAAACAAATCAGAAAAACATTTTTAAAAACAAATAAAACATCCAAACACAGATAACATTATTGGTTGGCAGCAATACAGACGAACACATAAATTTTACAAGTTTATTAGAACAGGACGAAATTGAAGATGCAAACAAACCAAAATATGATATTAATGCAATTAGATATGGAGAAAAATCGTTTTTACCAAAAAAGGAATTGGCTAATACATGGATTTCTGGTGTAACTGTAACTCTATTAATTATAACCACGGCGTTTTGCATTATTTTTGTGGCAAGGCATAAAAAGGTGGAAAAATTGGGGAAAAAAGGGAATTTTTTAAAAATATTTTTAGACCGCCCCAGACGAAGCAAAACACGAAGAAGTCAAAATACAAAAAGAAATAAAAGCAGAAGAATCACAAAAAACAACACAAAAACAATTACAACAACCAGAATTAACTCAAACAAACATTTTAAAAGAAACAGAACAACAACAAAAACTAAAAACATGTGAAAATTTAGAAGAAAATTGTGCAATTACTGTTTTTTAATTTAGCTTTTAATTTAATTTATTTAATTAATTTTTAGTGTGTTTATAATTTTCATTTTTTAATTATAAAATATTTTTTAGTCGAAAATAAAAATATTTGTCAGGTTGAGGTTCGAACCTTTGACCCAATATATTAGGTTATAAAGGAAAGAAAAACTATACTAACAATGTTCATGTCAGACAGTGAGAAATGTTCAGATTAAAGTTTATTTAATTGTTTGTTTATTTGTTTTTCCAAGTTTATTTTCAAGTTTGCGTTTTTACTAAAGTTTAGAAGTTTTTAATATTATGAAAACAAGTTTATTTAAGTGTTTGTTTATTTGTTTATTGTTTAAGTTTATTTTTAAAAACAAGTTTATTTCTAAAAGTTTGTGTTTTTGGTAAAGTTTATTTGTTTTAATTTTATAAAAACATGTTTCATTTTAAGTTTATTTAATTGTTTGTTTATTTACTTGTTTGTTAAGTTTATTTCTAATAGTTTGTGTTTTTGGTAAAGTTTATTTGTTTTTATTTTTCTAAAAACAAATTTCTATGTTTTACTGTGTTTTACTCATTAACTCAAAACATTATATAAACAAAAATAGAAACTCACGGCTTAAAGTCCACAACATCAAACAAAGCGGTTGTTGTAATAAATGTTTGTTGTTGTTCATTTGCTTCAGAGGAATTGTTGTTGTTGTTTTCACAAACATTTGTTGAGATTGAATTTAATAAAAATGTTTTGACTAAAGGTTGCGACAAATTAAACATTAAATGAAGCAAAACGCCTATAAAGAGAAAAATTTAATATTTAATTAAATATTAATTTTAAATTTAATGTGAAAATTTTTTTAATTTTAGAATTTTATTTTTTTAATTCTTATATTTAAAAATAATTTTTAAATTTAAATAAAATAAAATTAAAATTTTTTTTTAATTTACCTATAGCAGGCAAACCCATTTTATTTGAAGATTCCTTCAAAAAATAAATTTTTAATTTTTTGAGTCAAAAAAATTTTTTTTAAATCAAATTACGTGTTGTATAATGAGATGTGCATGTCTGAATATATAACCCAAAAGATAATAATTTTCTGTAGGCAGTTGTAATAATAATTTCTTTAGCTGTAACGCGCATTGACAGGCACAAACATTTTGATAATTACATTTACATTCTGTTCGAAAAAAATTTTTTTTAATTTTTTAAAGAATTAAAAAAAATTTTTGAGGGTCAGAAAATTCAAAAATCAGAAAAAAAAATTGGAAAAAAATTTTTTTAAATTAAAAATTCCCCGAAAATGTGTTATTTTCCAGAAAAATTTTCAAAAATTTATTTCAAATTTTTTTCTTATTTTTTTAATTTTCTGATCCTTGAAAATTTTCTTTAATTTTTTTAAGGGTCAGAAACTTAAAAATTAAGAAAAAAATTCAATAAAATTTCGGAAAAAAATTTTCAAAATAAAAATAAGAAAAATTTCCAAACCACTAGCAATTTGTTCAAATCTAGGCTTCAATTGTTGTGTCAAAATGTGCTGGTTGAGAGAAGCCATATTTTCTGGTAAATGGTGTAAGAAGCGTTTAAGTAAACCTGCCGCTTCGTGGGCATCCTAAAAAAATAAAAATTAAATTTTCAAAAATTCTTCCTATTTTCAAATAAACCTGAAAAACTATTTCATCTCTTTTTTCACTATTAGCCATCAATTCGAGTTCATCCAATCTTGATTTGGGTGAGGATACGCGAAAAATGCCTTCCAAGTCAAGTCCTATAAAAAGAAAATGAAATAAATTTTGAACTTTATAGACAAATTTATTTTCGTGAAAATTTCCTCTTTATACTCTTTTTCAGGGTCAGAAAATTCAAAAATTAGAAAAAAATAAAAAAAAATTATTTGATTAAAAATAAAAGAAATTCCAAACCACTAGCAATTCGAAAATCTCAACGAAAAAATTCAGTAGCTAATAAAATAACCAGACAAGGTTTCATGAGAATATAAGTTTATGTTAGAACGTTCACAAGAATAAAAATAAGTAAAAACAATAAATATAAGGACGCCGTGGATGAAAAAGAATAAGGAAAATTGGGGAATAAATGCGAGAGAAAAACAAAATTTGAAAAAAAATTTCAAAAAACCCCATAAAATTTCAAAAAAAAATTCCCGAAAATCCAATCTTGATTTGTATGAGAATATGCAGAAAATACCTCCCAAAATGTCCTACTTTCCAGAAAATTTTAAAAAAAATTCCCTAAAACTGTCCCAGTTTCCCAAAAAAAAATTTTTCAAAAAATCTCCCCAAAAAAAATTAAACAAACCGTAAAAAGCAATATAATCCAAACATTCTCTGATTAAAGCAGGCACAGGAACTCCATCAAAAGAGGGGTTGTTTTTAACAGCTTGTGCAAGCGGAAGTTTGAATAATTGAATTCCTCCAGTTTTAAATAATTCATTTGTTGTTGTTGGTGTTGTTCCTTTTTTGCTTTTTTTACTAAATAAATTCATATCTAAAATCTACATATTTTTAATAAATATCTGAAAATTAAAAAGAAAAAAAAATTAAAAAATTTCGTAAAATTAAAAAATTATTAAAAAACGACATTTGGCCACAAGGTATAAAATTTCTCATTTGGGTCAACCCCCATAAAACTTTCATTTCGTTACAGAATGAAAGATAAAACACTGGATCGGAAATCTCGTATACCCACCTAGTCTCGTAAAATTAAAAAAATTATTAAAAATACGACATTTGGCCACAAGGTATAAAATTGTTCATTTGGGTCAGACCCCAAAAAAGTTTCATTTCGTCACAGAATAGAAGGATAAGATGAAGGATGACACTGGATTGAAAATCTCGTATACTCACCTAGTCATACCCTTTATTGACTACACTAGAACTATAAAAATATTTGGTTTCTGAGTGTTCACAAAAATAATCAAACAAAAAAAAATTTTTTTTACCTCCGCACAAAAACCCCCAAAATTAACTCCTCTTTCAAAATTACTAAAATAAACAATATTTGATGAATGATTGTTGTAAAAAAATTTACCCCAACTTCCCCCTCATTCTTAACACACAGAAAAAAAATGTAATGAATGTGCACTCACACGATATAAAATTAATATATTTTGTGTTGTTGCTACTCTAAATAATTTTTAGCTGTGCGCCAAAAATTTAAAAAATTTTAATTAAAAATTTAAAAAAAATTTCTGATTTTTTTTATAAATTTTTGAGCCCTAAAAATTTTTTTGAGCTCTAAAAATTGCCAAAAATTGCCGAAAAACACAGAAACCCACCCAAAATTACCACCCATTTTACTCACTTACCCCCGAAAAACTTTTACTACACTAACGTACTCTTTTATTTTTCTCAATGATTGGCCTGTATGGGAAAAAAATTTAGGGAGAGGGTTGGTTGACTGCTGGAAGGAGAAGAAAAAAAATAAATAAAATTGGATAAATAAAAAAATATTTTTAGGGATATTTCACCCGAATAATCAAAAAAAAAATTAAATTAATTGGCAGCAAAAAATTTTTTTCAAAATTTTATTAATATCAAAAATCAGCATTTGTACGCATAAAAATAAAAATTTAAAGTGAAACATTTTTATAGCAACATATTATGTTTCTGCACATTTTAATCACCCAGATCATGTTGAGCAAAATAACAAGAGATTCTTAAAAGTATAGAAAACATTATAAAAACATGTATTAAATGTTTTCCGGAATGTTCAGATTATATTAAAATGTTTTCCGGAAAATATGAATATTTTTAATAGTTTTTCCGGAAACTTATTCTCTGGTAAAATGTTTTCCGGAAAGTTTATTATATTAGAACGTTTTCCGTAAAGTTTGTTTATATTCAAATGTTTTCCGAAAAAGTTCGTTTAAAATGTTTTCCGGAAAATATAAATATTTTTAACAGTTTTTCCGGAAACCTATTCTTTGGTAAAACATTTTCCGGATAAATAAAAACATCATTAATAATTTTCCGGAAAACATAAATGTTTTTACTAAAATATTCCGGAAACTATTACTTGGTAAAATGTTTTCCGGAATTGCTCCAACATATTAATTAAAACATTTTCCGGAAACTTATTCTATTTTCAGAAATGTTTCACAAACATTTTTCAATGTTTAAGTTTTTCCGGAAAGTTGTATTACTTTAAAATGTTTTCTGAACAACTCAAAACATTTTTCAATATGTTTTAATGTTTATCAACAATGTTTATTTAATTAAAAAACAAACTTACATAGTGATGAACCAACTCAATTCATATATTTTATCCAATTCATCCTCATCCATTTGAGATCGCCATTCACGACATTTACGGCAAAAATCACGCAATCGTGCAACAACATCTTGAAGCAACGGCTTTTTAACAACCAACAATAATGCATAAATCCATTCAAGAATAGCACGGCTATGTCCATTTTCGATTACATACTTGAAAAAACAAATAAAATTAGTGAAACAGAGAATTTTGAATAAAAAATCAGAAACCAGAATATAAGGTCAGAATTTAAAAAGAATTAAAATCAGAATTAAATTAGAAATCAGAATTAAAAATCAGAACCCAAAATTCAAAATTAGAACCAGAATTTAAAACCAGAATTAAATCATAAATCAGAATTTAAAAACAGAAACAAGAAGTAATACCAGAAATCAGAATAAAAAATCAGAACCAAAAATTTAAAATAAGAAACCAGAATTAAAATCAGAATTTAATTAGAAAATCAGAATAATAAATCAGAATTCAAAGTCAGAACCCAGAACTTAAAATCAGAACCCAAAAATCAGAATTTAAAATCAGAAAAACATTATAAAACAAATAAAAACATAACCAGAATAAAAGAAAAACATGAGAAAAGCATAGGAAACATTTCAAAACAAACACGTTCCCAACAAAACAAAAAAATGTTTTGTATAAAATAAACATAAATTTTACCTCAGTTTGGTGCATAATAAGATGATTCACCTTAAATTATTAAAAAAAAAATTTTCAAAAAAAATTGTAAAAAAATTTTTTTTCTTACCAAATTATCATTCAAACATCTAACCAATCCCAACATTGGAGGTATACCCTTATGATGTGCAAATTTTTCCAATTTTTCTTTGTCTTCCTCGTTAATGTCTAGTTCTGGAATTCTTCTTTCAAAACATAATTGACACCAACCCTGTGAATCACCCTAAAAATTAAAAAAAAATTCAAATTTAAATAAAATCTTCGTGAAAAAATTATAAGAGAAAGAATCGAAACTCCAACCCTAGGCCAGTTATTGCTAGGTGCTTGTCATTAAGTCACATATATGTATTAGGAATCTAGCCGACATGAAAATTGAATTGCCGATTTTTGGGAATCGGGGCGGCTAGATCCCTAATATGTACCCGAACTCCCACAAAAAAAGTGGAGTTTTTTTCTCCCACAAAAACTCAACAAACTCCACAACTCATACACCCAAACTCCACCGAACACCCGAACTCAAATTAAGCAATCTAAATGCTAGCCAATATGTTAACTTCATTAAAGTAAATTAAAATTTAAAATTAGAAAACATCCTTAAAGAAAAGAAAGGTTTTCGAATTTATGAATTCATTCAGTTAAAATCCATAAATCTGAAAAATGGATCATTCAAAAAAAATTTTTTCTTAAGGGTTAGTGTCAAAGTTCTAACAAAGTCAGTTCTCTAACTTCAAAAAATAAAAAAAATAAACCGGTGTAGGAAGTTTAATATCAGCCAAAATATCTGGAGGAGCTTTCTTATCTTCCAAAAGTGAACGATTCAACGAAAATTCATTGACCTTAAAAATTAAAATTTTAATAAAAAAATAATTCTTTTAAACTCCAAAAAAAACCTTGGCAGTTCTCCATTCACTATCTGGCCCGAATCGAGTAGTAAAAATTTCAAGTTGATTTTCTAAACAATTTGTGATTCTTGAAGTTGTTGCACTTGTTGAACTTTGGGCCATAATAAGACTTAAATTTGAAGCAACTGCAATAGCTGGTTGTTGACTACGATCCACAATTACCTGAAAAAATATTTTTTTTTTTATTAAAAAGAATATTTGGGAAATTTTCAAAAATTTTCAGTTTTCAAAATAAACTACTAAATTCAAATTTAAACCACAAAATTAGTTATCGAAATAAATTGCAAAATTTTTTTAAAATTAAAAAAAAATATTACAAACTATAAAATCCATCCAAATTTACAATTCGATTTGTATTTATTTATTTATTCAGCTAGAATTTTATTTAGAAAGAAAACTGAACTAGTGGATACTTAATAGCAAGAGTAGTGTGTGTCCAGGAGAGATCGGACAGAGTTTTGTGTCGGACTCGATTCTCGCATGACCCTCCCAGTCCGATCTCTAATCTCTAGTGCCAGAAGGACAAAAGAAGATGCCCTTCTGCCTATTTTAAAAAAAAGATGATAATCCAAAAAAATTTATTTAAGCATCATAAAATTTAAAATTTCCACTTGAAAAATGTTTTTCGCCTTTAGAGACGCTTTTCAGAATAAAAAGTTTTTAGGTTCGAACCAAATAATAACAAAAAAATAAAAATTAATTTACTTGTTTCAAATATTCCTCAGCAGTCATTGCAGGTTTATTCAAATCCACTCTTCTAGGATCAAAAGGACCAACATCAAAAAATTTGCGTTGGTGTTGATCCAAATCCATAGGTTCATCACTATCATCATCATAATCCATTTTTGAATGAATTTTTAAGAAATTAGTTTTTTCCCACTGGAAATAATTTTATTAAATCAAAAAATATTAGAAAAATCATGACGGACATAGGTTTCTAGAAAATTCGAAAAAACACGAAATTTCGGAAAAAAAATACCCAAAAAATTGTATCCGAAAATATATAACCAATAAAATTTAAAAATTGTATCCTCCATGATTTTTATTAAAAAAATGATTTTAAAAAATATTTAAAAGAGGTAATTTAACTCTTCCTTTTTTAAATAAATAAAATTTTTAAAATTTTATTCAAAAATATATTTTTTGAGATGAAACAAAACTAAATATATAATTTAAGAAAAAATAACAATTTGAAAAAAAAAAAAAAAAAAAAAACACGTCTAAATAATTTTAAAACCTTTCAAAGCACCAAATTTCCTTTTTGGACATGCAATTCTAACAATTTCCAAGCTGTTGCTGGATTAAATTCTTCCATATCTCGACAGAGTACCCAAACGTGATGAACCCGTATTGCATTATTCTGATTAAGAAAAATATTTTTGGGGGAAAATAGTTCAATATAGTAACGCCTAACTACGGGCCTGAGGGGTACCACAAAATGAGAGTATCTCTTGGGCAGCTCCTCAATCCAATAGACAAACCAAGTTCACAAGAATGTAATTTTAGAGGTATCTTATATCTAATTTTAAAGATATTTGATATAGCGAGGTTCAAGACCCCGTAGATTTCAAAAAAAAATTCAAAATTTTTACCGGATCTCCTTCAATAACTTTTCCTTCTTTATTTTTTAATACGTGTATCATAAAAACTTGAAATGTGATAACCAAAGTAGGCCCTTGATCCATCATTTTTCCTGATACCATCTGTTCACGAAAAAAAATTTTTTTAATAAAAATTTCTAAAAATTTTGTAACCTCAACTTTGCTAACATCAATAATTTGTGAGTCAAATGTATTATAACCAATTTTAGAATATTCATTAATGCCTTGAGAGATCATTTTGAACGCCTAAAAATAAATAAAATTAAATAATAGACATCTAAACAATAAATATGTTTAGATTTTATTCTGATTTTTACAACAAGTTTTAAAAATATTCTGGTTTTATTCTGATAAATTGAAATGTTTTGATTTAATTCTGGTTTTATTGATTAAAGTTTTAAAAAATTCTGATTTCTCCTTTTGTTAAGTTCTTTTCATGTTTTTTGAGATCAGAATAATGTTGTAAATTAATTCTGATTTTTTACAACAAGTTTTAAAAATATTCTGGTTTTCCCTTTTGTTAAGTTTATTTTTAATGTTTCAATAAAATTCTGATTTTTAATTAAAAAATATTCTGATGTTCATTTCATGTTTTCTGACCAGAATGTTTGTTGCAAATTAATTCTGATTTTTTACAACATTGCAAAACAACAATGTTTTATTTAAATTCTGATTTATCAAACCAAGCAGAATATTTTATATTTTTAATGTTTTGATAAAATTCTGATGTTTTAATAAAATTCTGATTTTTATTAAATTTTTAATAGGATCCCCCTCCATTTTTTTTAAATTAAAATTAACTCGCTCTTTCATAACACCAATCGTTCAACACATCAACATTCATTTGTATAACTGCCTCCAAAACGTTTGGAATCATTTCTTTTTCACAAAACCTAAGCCAATTATGTTTATTAAAGTTTGGGTCAACTTTTGATATTTCTGTCAATACTATTGAAACATCATCTTGTGAAGCTAGAAAAAAATTTATTTAAGAAATAATCAAAAAATACAAACTAAATGCAAGTTGAATCCTTTCCATTGTTGAACGAACACCACGAAAAACAATATTTTCACTCTCGTCAATACGCATTTTCCAGTCCAAAAGTTCTATGTTAAAAAAAAACATTTTCATTAATTACATTGTTTTAATTTAATTCTGATTGTCAATATGTTATAAATTTAGTCATACAAATGTTTTTATTATATTCTGGTTTTTCTGATCCGACTTTTATTAAATTTAGTCTAAATGTTGGGATTAAATTCTGTTTTGTTTTTAGTAAATTCTGGTTTTAGATTTTATTCCGATTTTATATGCTTTCTTAAAGTTTCAAAAATATTCTGATTTTAATAAAAAATTATGTTTGGAATAAATTCTGGTTTTTTCTAATGTTGTAATTTAATTCTGATCATTCCTAACAACTGGGATATTTTTCAATTTTGCTTTATTCAAAGGAAATGTTCGGTTTAAATTCTGATTTTTTCTAATGTTGTATTTTAATTCTGATTTTTAAATTTAAATTTTTTTTCCAAAACAAACCTGCCCATTTTTAATGTTTAATTTTTATTCTGACAAATTAAAAATTCTTACTATTATAATATGGATTAGATTCAGAAAAAGCTTTCCAGCCAGAATACCAACGCGATTCTTTATGTAATTCTACTTGGGTTGCATCACTAAATAAATAATCATTAAAATATTTTTTAATTAAAATTTTCTTACAGGTTCACATCTACATGACGCTGAGCAAATGAAGAAGTAAAGGAATCACTTCGCATTCTCAATTCTTCTAGAAAAAATTTTTTAGTAAAAAAGGAAGATTTTTTTAAAATATACATGATTCTCTAGATGGATTTATAAAAATGTTAGTAGTCAGGGGAATGGTAAAGATAAGGGATCTAGCCTATCCGATTCCCGAAAATCGTGAATTTCATAAATTTTTAGGTTCAGGAATTCCCGATTCTCAATTTATTTTTATGACGGCTGGTCTTTGGTATATTTAACAAAACACGAGAAACTGCCCTTTCATCCCTTTCAAAAGACCAATCTTTGGATAAAGTTAATTTCCAATTAATAGAAATAAATAGATTAATAAAATTAATAGAAATTAATAGGAATAGAATTATAAAAAATAAAAACCAGGCTTTGAATACATCCGCACATCTGCCAGTTTGTCAATTTCAGAAGCTGTATTTGCCACCTGTCTATAAACTTGTGTATCCCCAACTTGTTTTGCTACTTGTTCTGCAACTTCAGCTGCTGCCTTTAATTGCTTAAACGCATCCTGACCTATCTGGCTGTCTTTTATGCTTACTGCCAACTTTAAAAAAGTCGAATTTAATTTTAAAATAATAAGGTAAACCAAGGTTTAGGGTCCCCGTTTTATTCTTCCACAAGATCGTTCCCTTATATGTTAGAGAAAGGTCAGACTTTCCTCCTTCCTCAATTTCTAGGGCAGCTTCCCGTCCCCCGATCCAAAAGTCAACCCCGACTCCAAAATGCCCTCTCCGGCAAGCCCCAATCCCTGACACTTCCGACCCCGACGGCTAGTTTATTCAATAACATTAATAACGAAAAGATAGCTTTGAGAAAGGAAGTTGGAGGAGAAAAAAGGGGACCCTAAACATTAGTTTTAACCATATAATTAATAACCTTGTTAACATAATCAGAAAATTCGTTCAATTGGTGTTTAATTAATTCAGTACTGGCATTTGATTCCTTTTGGATTTTCATCTAAAAATGAAGCAATAGAGTTAAAATTACATTTTTAAAAATTACATATTTTTCTTTAACAGACGTGTCAGCGAGCTTTTTCAGTCTTTCTTCAAGTTGCTTCTTGTTTTCCTAAAAAGAAAGCGAACTATTATTTAGTCAATTTTTTATGAATTTCACAAGTTAAGAGGTTGTATGGTTCCTCTGACGGTTTTTAAGAAGCCTGAATAATTCATGTACCCAGTAGAAATCAAGCTGGGCCTGGACCAAGGCCTGGGTTTTTTCTGGTTACAAACCCAGGATCCAGCCCAGGTCAATAAATCAAATACATAGCCCAGTCAGAACATTTTTGAGCTCACTTATTGTTAGCTTGTCCTCGACTACTAACCCAACCTCAATTCCCGAAAACTAGCCCAGGCTCCTGCAAAGGTCAATTTTCATATGTTAGAAAGAGAAAATAGACGTTCCAAAGATTTTTTTAGGAGGCCAAGTAATACGTTTAGAGGTGGGTTCCCTCTTCACGCCCAGGATGAATTGCCAATCTTCCCAAGGTCAATGCCCCAAAATCTAGGCCTAGACGTTTAAAAAACATAAAAAAAAAACAAAACCTGTAATTCTTTATTTTTTGCCATTTCCTCTTTGATATTGTTCATAAATTTACTTGCAATACTTTGATAATTTCGGCAACATGTTCTAGATACTCTGAATAGTGTTGCAAAGTTGTAGGAAAACATTATAATAAGCAGAAAAAATAAATATAATCTAAAATAAAAATTAAAAGGAGGAAGAAATTTAAGAGTCCAAATAAAAGAGGAAGAAATTTCAAAAAAAAATTTCAAAACCGTTACTTAAAAATTGAAAAAATAGGCAAAGAAATCCATTTTTAACGGTAGACCAAAAGTCTTTTTTACTTCTCTCTGACTTTTTAAAAAATTGACACTTTGACATTTAACACTTTAACAACCTCATACCAAAAAATCTCATCACATAAAATAAAAGTGGAAACTAGCGGAAAATTTTTCAAAATATCTAATTTTAGAAATGTCAATTATTGTTAATTTAAACCGTCTGGTTCTTGTTACAAGTGAAATGTCAATTATTTTTGTTCTTTATCAAGTCTATATAGTTCTTTCAAGTTTAAGAAATTTTAGGAAAGCGTCTTTAAACAAAAATTGAATTTTGTAAAATGCTTGGAATTAAAGGAATTTTTATTGTAGACATTTTGAAAATTGGACGTTTTGAAAATTGGACATTTCTAAACCGGGACATTTTGGTAAGTAACTGAACATCCAAAGATCATTATTCTGAAATTTACCCAACTGGGTTCTACATCTGACAGGAAAAGCTTTCTGTTTTTCACTTTCTAGCTGTTATAGGTTCAAGTAGAAGTAACCTGATCTCGGTCCCATTGTTGCCAAGTCACTGGGGACTCCTTAAATTTAAGTAAATCCCTAACTTTTACCGTTTTCAATTTTACCCTTTTCTGTGTCTTTATTTCTCTGACTGGCTTAAAAAATTAGGCCAAACGAAATAAATTTCGTTATTTACCAAAATGACATTCTTCTCTTCATTGCAACTTTTCTTTCTTTCTCTCCCAATTTCTTTTCATTTTCTCTCATTTTAAGGCGGGGCTAGTTGACGGCCTATAAATTTCGGCGCGTTTCTTCTCTCCCTTCCCATTCTTCATTTATTTTCCTTATTTTTATTCTTTCAATTTTCTCCCTTTATCCTTTAAAAAAGCTCTTTAAGCGGCTTTAAAGTGCTTTGAATTAAAGTTGCTTTTTGTGAAAAGATTTGCGAATTTTTTTTTGTAAAAATTTGTAAGTTGGTGACCTGCAAAATTTTTTTATCGATTTTTTTCTGAAATTTATTTTTGGATTTTTTGTCTTTTCCATTCATTTTCTTTGTCTTAAAATAAAAAAAAATTTTTTTTTTCAGATTTTTCAAAATTTATTTTAAATGACTGAAAGTGAGCTTCTCACCAGAAATCCTCAATTGACATTACACACACCTCATCAACACAGCCAGCAGCAATTACAACAACAGCCTTCGACGTCTTTATTGCTTAACCCTCATGTACGACTTGAGTCGAGGCCTGAAACTTTTACAGCTTCAAATTTGATCAATGTATTTTTTAATTCTTAAAAAATTAGGGATGTTTTTTGGATGGCCCCATTTAAGAATAGGGCTAACAATAAGACTACTAGATTGTAAGATAAAAATCTGGGCCCTTCTTGCTCATAAGACACGCCCCCTTTTCTTTTCCCTTATAAATTGAGTGGTTCATCTAGTTTTAAACTTTTACCTTGACTTTTAAAATTTATTTAAAACCTGATTAAATTTTTTTTAATTTCCAAAATTAACTTTTACAAAACTCCTTATGTTAGAAAAATCCGCAAAAAATTGTCCGCAAGTTTAAGAGTCTGCAAACTTAATATCTACCTTTTTTGCACCCTTCCATTTTTTATTGGATTAATCCTTTGCTCAACTATCATTCTTTTATTTTTCAGTCTTTGGAGACTAATTATCATAGCATTTTTGAACGTTTTGGCAATTCACCACTTACAGAAACAACTCAATATTTGACAAACAATATTATTGACCCTAAAGAGGCAAAACATTTAATAGATGGATTTCTTTGTGGTGTTTTGGTTGATGCACCAAATGCTGAAAAGGTTTGGGGTTTTTTTTAATTTTAATAAGAAGGTCCGCAAACTTAAGAAAATTAAATTTACCAAAATACATAAATCAAATTTGGTTTGAGTGAAATTTGAAAAAGTTTTTGGCACTTGAGTTTTCTGTCTCTTGTCTAGTTTGCGAGTCTAATAAAGCTTTACGAGTCCGTTGAAAATTTATGAGTACAAGCAAAACTCTTGGTTTTCTAATGGATACAAGGACTGTATTGGACTTGTAAGCCTTCAGTAGTCTAATAAACTAGACAAGAGATGATTTTTTTCATTGGTATCAAAAAATGCTATCTAATTCTTGGCTTTTTTGGGCTTCCACTGTGTGGGGTTTTGACATTGGTTTGGATTTTATCTAGCAGCTCATTTATCGTAGCTTTATTTAGGGTATGTGTACATACACTAACTAAATAAGCTCCGATGAAATGGCTGCTAGATAAAATTCAAACCAAAATACATAAATCAAATTTGTTCTGAGTGAAATTTGAAAAAAAAATTTTTGGCACTTGCGGATTCTTCCTTCCCAAAATACCTATTTAATTTTTTGTTTTCAACCTTTGCCTATTTTTAAATTAAAAACTTTTTTTTCTAGCATTTTACCTGCATCAAAACTCTAGCAATTTCAACAGATCAATGGATGAGCCTTTTAACTTCATTCAATATTTTAACTTTGGAATGTTTTCCATTTATGAAACATTCATGCAAACAACAACTTTTATATTTTATTGATGAAACTTTAAAATTACAACTTAGAACAAATTTAGACTCTTCTTTTACAAATATTTGCAGAGCACTTTCTGATGGTTTTTTAAAATTTTTTTTATAAATTGTTTGGGATCTGTGAGGGTTTTATTTGGAATTATCAATTTTTGCGGACTTATTTTGCGGATTTTTTAATTTTGATTCTCTTCCGTTGATTTGGTTTTTATTTTTGGTTTCCAAGGCAAGCATAAGGCGTTGATGACTTTTTTTTTTAAGTTTCCAAGGGGGTGGATTTGTATTTACAGTTATGTTTACTAACAAATCTAAGGCTCAAAATTTTTGCAGACTTTTTTGCGGACAAGTTTACAAAAAAATTTTTTTTTGAAAAAATTTTCAATAAGCTTTAATTGGATTAAATTTGTCCCTTTTTCTCTTTCCTGACATAGATAAAACTTTAAAAAAAATTTTTCAAGTTTTTCTTTTAAGCACAGAAAAAAAATTTTTTTCTTTTAGGCACAGATTTCAAAGAGACTTGTCAAATAGTCCATCAATTTGCTCATCGTTTATTATCTTCACATCAAAAATTGGCAACATTTCCTCGAAATTCTTCATTTCCACCAACAGCATTTGCCTTATTTTCTCGTTTTATTAGTGATGCTCAATTAGTTGCGAATGCTGGAGTTATGAATTTGGAAAGTTTTAAGGCGCCTTTAGTTGAAATTTGTGTAATTTTGGTTTGTTTTTTTGAAATTTTTTAATTGGGAAAAATGTTTTGATTAAGTATATGGAGGGCTATCGGGGGTTTAATAATTAATGTTTTTTTATTTGCGGACAAAAAAAATTTTTTTTGCGGACATAAAAATTTTTTTGCGGACAAAAAAAATTTTTTTGCGGACATAAAAAATTTTTTGCGGAGAAAAATAACGTCTCGCAAGGACCATATTGAACTGTGCAAAAAATGTTGTAATTCTATACCACCATGTAGAGCATGGGTTTCCCATTCTAGTTTTTTTCTTTTTCGGCCCTACTCTTCAAATCAAAAAGTTGTAGGGCTTCAAAGTTTTCGACTTTTGGAGCGGTCACAGTTTGATATTGTTCTTTGTCAGCATTTTTTTCTAAGGGCTTTTATTCTCGTCTTACTATTTTCTTCAATTTTTCCAATCTCTTTTTGTATAAATTTGTCCGCAAGTCAAGTACATATTTTGGGGTCTGATTTTTATATTCATTGTTAGATTTTCCTAAGTTTCATATTTGTTCGCGTGTTAAAAAAAATTAAAAATATTCACGCTACAATTTTTAAAAAATTTTTCAATTTTTCCAACAGGTTCGTGAACGTTTTCCCGATCTTCTACAACTTGGACACGATTTGTTTTTGCTATTATTGCGTCTTTCTAGAGTTTCACAATTTGTGCCTATATGGCGTACTTTGTTACACAATCCATCTGCTATGGCCCCTAAATTTAATGGTAAAAAATTTATAATTAGAATTAATTCAAAAACCTATTAGTCCCCCCTGAATTTGGAAATATTTTTTTTGAGAAAGTTGATTGGATATAAAATACGTATAAAGAATTTGCGCCAGTAACACCAAAGTAATGCCAAAATTTCCCTATTTTAGCTCCCCATCCCTTCCCCTCCCTGAAATCGACCCCTGGCTACGCTCTTGATATTCATTAGAGCTCGTGACGGGATCCCGGCTGTATTTTCGGAATCCCGATCCGGGAATTTTGATAAAAATCGCGATTTTTGGGATTTTGATCCTGAAAATCCTGTCCTGGTAAAAAATTAATAAATCCCGTAACGGGATCCGGATTTTTTCAAATTCCCAACTCTAATATTCATGTTGTTTCCTTAAACTTTGTTAGAATTTTCGATGATTTCTGTTTTTTTTTTTGAATTTATTCTAGCTAATTTATCCTTTTATTTTCCCTTTTTTTTTAAATAAAAATAAATTTAAAAATAAAAATCAATTTAAAAATAAAAATAAATTCTTTCCTTCATTTTCTTTTTTTTTTCAAAGGTTTACAACAACTTTTGAGCATTCCAACTTCAAGTGGTCTTTTATCTCACAGAGTTAGTTTAAGAATAAGCAGAAAAATGGCTGAAATTCTTAAAAATCATATTCGTATATCTTCTTTAAATGCTACAAATCCTTCATTGGCAGCACAATTAAAATCTGAATTAAATAAACAGTTTGAAGCGTTGAAAGCTATGGTTTATTTTTTATTTATTTTTTTCAATTTTTTTTTATTTTTTTTATAAAAAAAGGGGGAGGGGTGAAATGTTTTTTTTTAAAGATTAAAAAGGTTGATAAGAGAAGGGTGAAACCACTAAAAGATTTAAAATTGAGATTAATTTTAAATTTTTTTTAGAATTTAGTTAGAGGGATGGGTAAAGTTGAGAAATAAATGGCTGGTCGTGTTTCGGTTAGGTTTTCAAAAAAAAATTTTTTTAAGTCCGAAGTTTGAGTTTAAAAAAGGTTTGGGTTTCGGTCAACTCTATCCATTGCGTTTATTTAGCAAGGGCTCAGACAGAGAGCTCAGGGGAATGGGGTTGAGGGAAATTCCTTCCCCCCCCCTGAAATTCTTCCTTGGCTTCGCCTTTGGTATTTAGTCTTTTCTTAAACCTTAAAAGACCTTTGTATATATTTTTGTTAAAATTAGTTTTGGATTTTTTTTTTATTTTTTAGCATTTGAGTGGACCTGACAGTGGCAGTATTCGTGCAGAAATTATTAGGCATGTTTGGGCATTTATTGAGCCGAAAGAGTTTAATTCTCATTCTAATGAAGCACGCGCTACACTTCTTGGATGGTTATTACGAACAGCTAAGGTTTGAATAATTTTTTGAACAAATTTTTGAAATTTTAGAATATCTATAAATTTTTTTAAATTCCCTGAAACTTGAAATTTTAAAAATTTCAAAAAAAAATTTTTTTGAAAAAATTATAAAAACTTTTTGAGAAAATTTTTTTGCAATTTTGGAATTTTTTGAAAAATTTTTCAAAATATTTTCTGATAATTTTTTTAATTTTCAACAAGTTTTTGATTTAATAAATTTTCAAAATTTTTGTTGAATTTTCTTTTCAAAAAATTTTTTTAAAATTTTTTGAAAATTTCTTAATAAATTTTTTCCTTTTTCAAGCCTGGTGCTGAACTTCAATGGTGTAAATTGTCATTCTTTTGGGAGTGGTTTGGTTTTGATCCATCTATACCCAATTCACATTTGGCTGCTGAACCAGTAATCTCTACACTTCGACATTTATTAAATACAGGCCATACTCCTTTGGGAAATTCACTTGTTGATTTTTTGATTAAGGTTTGTTTGGATTTTTTAAACATTTAATTGAAACGATTGTTGACGGGAAAAATTTGTGTGACATATTTTTGAATAGGGATAGACGAAAATTAACCAAGTAGTGGAAAATTTTACATTTTAAGAATGTTTGATTTTTCCTAGTTTATGCAACTTTTTGTAAGATGATTAGTTGTAAACCCAAAACATAAGTTAACCCTATTATATACCAGGAAATCGGGACAACAATAAATTTCCCGAATCGGAAATTTCCGAGCCAAAAAACGTCGAGAATTCAAATTTTGGTAAATCTGTTTGGCGGGATCCATATTTAATAATAAGGTGTGTTTTATACCGGAACGGGCCAGCTGAGCGTCAGCCAACTTTGAACGGCTATAACTTTTTTAGCCTTGATCCAATACGAATGAATCATATATCATTCGAAAGCCCTCGTTAAGCGCTATATTTGTTTCAATTGGATGGATCATGATTGATCGCTATTTAAAAGGTTACAAGTCGATAAGTGTGAAAAACAACGATTTTCTGCATTTATCGACTTATAACCTTTTAACCGGGATCAGAACTGATCCATCCAGTTGGGATAAAGATTGGACTCATCGAGGGCTTTCGAATGATATATGATTCATTCGTATTGGATCAAGGCTAAAAAGGTTATAGCCGTTCAAATGTCGGCTGACGCTCAACCGGCCACGCATAACTGACCCCAACCGGTTTTATACTACGAATCAAGAACTTAGGTTTTTTAGCGATGAAAATGGAAGAAATCTGGCATCTTTACCTTAAAAGTTCAAAAAAAATTTTTTGTCTCCCCAAGCCGCCCCTTGAAATCGGCGCCCACTGATACGCTTTTTCCACTAATTTTAAGAGTCGATTTGTTCAATTCTATGGTGATATCTATTTAAAAATGGAGGGTTTTATAGCTTTACTTACTAAAAAAAAGTTAAATTTTTCCGTCAACAGTTATTGTGTCAATACCTCTACCTTTCTTTTTTACAAAATTTTATTTATTTTTATTTTAGTCAACCAGCGTTCTTTATCCACCATTAAATTTCTTTTTTGTAAATTCTATCACTGCAGCAATGAAATCATTGGAAACGACTGCTTGTTTGTTAGTTTTTTTTTTATTTTTTAATATTTTTATATATGGATTTTTTTTCTTTTTTTTTAAATTTTTATTTTAAAATGTGTGTTAGGTTTATTTTTACATTTTTGTAAAGTGGATTATTAGATGAGACTAAAATTTTATATTTTTGGGAAATTTGTGGGGAGCTTTATTTGTTTGAGGATAGTTACTAAGGCGAGCGTTATGATTAGGAGAGGGCCACTTTATTAAACAAGTGTCGGGGCAAACTTCGAATCAGATTTCGGTTTTTAGGTTCAAAAAAGGCCGTGCTTTTGGCTCTGATTTTGGGTAACCCAAGAACCATCCAAGGTTATTAAGTCAAAATTTCCTTCAAAATACCTATGCATACTAATGTGCTCATTATATAAAACAAAGTTACTTAACATGATTTTATCACCATTATTTTTTTAACCACTTTTGTCTGGGGAGACACTTGCGGACGGAAAAATTTTTTAGATGTTGGATTTTAGAAATCTGAACAAATACCTTTTGACATTAAGAACACCCACTACCCTTACCAAAAAATGGTTTGGATGCTTAGTTTTTTTATGAATATTATTGTAGTGGGCCACCCAATGAGCTTTTTTTTTGTTTTTTTTGGGATATAAAATCACTTGAAAATTAAAATTTATTTTTTTAAATATTTAACAGGCAAGTTTCACCAGTCTTTCTTCACAGCAAATTAGACCAAATATTACGTGATCAATTTCGTTCAACTTTTCCAGATTTTTTTCCAAAACGTTTAACATCTATAGCAGATAATTTGGCAGCTCCATCTTCTATAATTGATTTTGAAGCTATTCGGAAAACAACAACAAATTCATCTACAAGTTGTACAAGTTTAGTTAATAAACAATCAAATGTTGGTGTGACAACAGAAAATTTGATGGAAAACGAGAAACTCGAAAAAAATGTTTTGATTAATGGAAGGGTGGTTATGGGTGGAGGAGTAGGTGGGGGATCAAATGTCGTCTCTAGCAGTACCAATGAATCTAAATTGTCAACAACTTCAAGCAGTACAGGGCAAATTAAAGTAGAACCTGAAGGTGTGGGAGGAGAAGGTTTCGGAAAAAATTTAAAAAATGTTGGAGAGAGTGTAAGGGAAGGAGGAAGAGAAATTGGTGGAGGGATAGGAGGAGGAGGAAAGGAAAAGGAAGGTGGAGGAGGAGGAACAATTTTGAGAACAACTTCAGGAACTCGTAGACCTTTAACTACATCAACCTCATCAATAGAAATATCCACTTCCCCGTTAAAGAAAAAATTAAAAAAAGAGGAAGAAGCTGGTGGACGTTCTCCTCAACTTGATAAATTTAAAAAAGAAAAGAAGAAGGAAATAAAACAACAAAAATTATTGAAGAAAAATGAAGGAGGAGGAATTAATAATAATTCTAAATTGACTTCAAATTATGTTGGCGGTGAAGCAGCAACAACGAAAAAATTTGGTAAAAATTTATGTGTTTTTAATTTTTGATTAAAAAAAATTTTTAGTTAAGGGATTTTTAGAATTTGGGGACCTTTCCAATTTGACCATCTATTTCTTTGGGATTTTATTTTTATATTGGTTCTGGGTCGGTTTTTTTTTATTGATGTAAACTTTTGAGTATTTTTTTGGGGGCTTTTGAATATTCAAATAGACCTAAAAAAGAGGCATTGACCAGAAATTGAATGAATTTAAAGATTCTTATAGACTCAGTTTGAAATTGGGCCTGGACGTAAAAATTTTTTTTGGCTCTTTTACACAATATAGGCCCAATCGAAGTTTATACGTCCAATCAAAAAAAATTTGATTTTTCTTTATACTTTGAAATTGTGGTTGGGGGTTCCGTAACGGTTCTCTTCATGTTCGAAGCAGATTGAACTGATATTGTGTAATAGACCCGAAAAAATTTTCATTTTAGGAAGCGAACTAGCAGTAAAATCATCAAAAAGTGACGATTCTTTACAATTAACAATTGCTGAGGATGAAGAGGAGGAGGAGGAGGAAGATAATGAGAAGGAAGAAGGAAATGTATGGGAGGATGAGGATAAAGAAGAAATTGAAGAAAAGGATGGTGAGGATGATGAAGCAGACTTACAAAGTACTTCAAAACGTTTACCTTTAACTTCACTTTTGCCAATGGTTAGAGAAGAATTTCGTGAACATTTGGAAGGAATGTTTAAAGCAATAAAAAAGAAGCAACAACAACAAAATTTGTCTTTAGATGAAGCGATTAATTCAATGCAAAATTTGTTGGATAGTATTTTTGATGCGGTTTGTTTGTTGATTTTTTAGAGGAAAATTGGGAGGTTTTTTAGGAATAGTTGTGGTAATTTGGGGCACTTGTCTCAGGGAAAATTTTTTTAAAGAGGATAAAATGAGGGGGAAATTATTTTCTATTTTTGGAAACTGAGGGTGAAGAGTATCATGATAAGAAAAAAAAGAAAATGTATGGGAAGAAGATTTTTGGTGTTGAAACTTACAAAACTTTTTTAGATGTTTTAGAAGGCTATAATTCTCCTTCCAAACATTTTCTTTTCCACATTTGATTATCTCTAGTTCTAGGAACTGGAATCTTCTTTCCCCTTGTATTAGGACAATCATTTGCTATTTCATTTACTTTAAAAAAATTTTTTTTGCTTTGCAGAATGAAATGGAATGTGACCAAACTGAATACATCGGCCTCTGTTTAATTAGAATTTTTGACACTTATTTGGAACAAACACAAAGTTATTTGACTTGTCAGGAACCTTTTGAAGAGTTTGTTTTTTTAAATTTTTTAAATTATAGTTGGACCTCACTTTAAAAAATTTTTTTCCATAGTGGGGTTCGAACCTGACACCTCTAAGTCTAACACTATCCCACTACACCACAAAATATGATTAATCGATAAATGCTGATTTGAGGTTTACCTTAAGGTTTTGAATATTGCCTAGGCAAGATTTGATCTAAATTTTTAAAAGTGAACAAAAAGGAGGGCTTGAGACACGCCCAATAACATTTTGAACATCTATAATTGTTTCTCTACCCAAATGTTCAACTAAATTTATTTTGAAATAATAAATTTGGCTGGACAAGGTACTGCAAATCCTTATTTGTTCAAAATTGTCGGATTCGGGACGCTTTGGTATGGTTTGATTCAGCTCATCGAGGCGCATCGAACCATACCAGGACGTCATGGATTCGGCAATTCTGAACGAAGTTATAGCTCTTTGATACTTTGGGCTTGCAGTACCTTTGGGTGTTTCTAATTTAGATATCCTAATTTTTGGGGGATCTTGTAGTCATGTTTGGTTATATTTTTTTCAATTTATTTAAACAAAAAAATTTGTCTTTTTTTTCAAGTGAAATCTCAGAAATAATGGAACAACCATTTTATCGTTTCTTCAAAACTTTGTGTCGTTCTGGTGAAGAAACAGATACAAGACAATTTCTTTTATCAATATTGAAAAAAATGATGGAAGAATGTAATCGAATTGGTTATTTATTTCTTTTCTTTCTTTCAAGTATTGAAAGAGAAAATAATGGAAATGGAGGAGGTAGTGGACGTTCAAGCAGATTAGGAAATAATGGAAGTAGTTGGCCGTCTGTTGACCAAGCTGTGGAAACTTACAAAACTGTGTGTCAATTAATGGATACTGAATGGGAAAAGCAGTTAGCTAAGGACCTCGAGGTTTTTAATCAATTTTCTATTTTTTTAAATTAATATTTGACTAAAATTTTTATTAAATTGCCCTAAAGATTGTCAAAAAAATTTATTTTTAAGGGAATATAAGATTTAAAACCTAGAGAAATCTTATAAAAAAATTTTATTTTACCCTATTTTTTATTTTTATTAGTTGATATACTTGATTTAAAAAATATTTTTCCTGTGTGGGATTCGAACCGGACACCCCTTCCCTCGAGAGCACAATTCTTTTCCACTACACCACAAAATAGAATTCTTAAGCAGAGGTTCCTAGTTTTCTGATAATTCAGAATTACTGAAAAAGTGTTATAAAAATCTGGACTTTTCGCTTTCATTAGTTTTATAATGAGACAATTTCTGAAAATAAGGTTAAAAAATTTGCGGACAACTTTTGCGGACAACTTAAAAAAAAATTTTTTTAATTAATTTTTTCTTTTTTTTTCAGCAATGTTCATTTGACGATTACCAATTATTTTCCCATTTACTCGTTAATGTATTAGCTCGTTTAACACCTTATGGCCCACCAACAAAAGTTATGCGTTTAATTTGTGGTTCAATGAATACTCGCCTTTTGTCTTGTTTAATGAGTGAAATTGTTCGTGAAAATGTTGTTTTATTTGGTGAGGGAGACGTGCTTTCAATGTTAGTGGATTCGCTTAAATGGGACTCTTTAGAACAAATGATGCTTTGGCAAATGTTGCAAACGGAAGCTGTGGAGTTTGACAAATTTATTGATTTATTGTGAGGTTTTTTATTAATTTGTGGGGGAAAACTAAGTTTTTAAAATTATTTTTTGGGAATTTTAAGGAGTTAAACGTTCATTTTCTTGTTGAAAATTGAAGATAGTTCACTTAAAAATATTTTTTTCAAGAGTGGGGGTCGAACCTTACACCTCCCTTCCCTTAGAAAACCTAACTCTATCCCACTACACCACAAAATATATTTTTTGAACAAATGTTGCCCATTTTTCTGATAATGTTCTTTGGGTAACCGAAACTGTTACCGACAAATTTAATAGAAAGAATTCGGTTTAATACTGACAATTTTTTTTAAGATAGGAAGGGGAGTGTAGATTTGCTGATAAAATTAGCGGACTTTTTTTAGGAGAATAAATATGTATGTAAGGAAAATTTCATAATTGTTAAAAAAAATTTTTTTTTTGGATGGTGTAGGATTAAAATTAATTTTTTTCTAGGCAAAGACTAAATTACAATCAACATCCAGAAGCTACAGCAGCCGTTATTGTTATTATGAGAAATATGGAACCAGATCCAGATGTTGCTATAATGAAAAGTTTACTTCGAAATTTACTTTTGAGACCGCCAAATAAAGATTTGTTTACTGTGGATGCTATAAAGGTTTTTTCTTTGTTTAAAAAAATTTTTTTTGATGATAATTTTATGAAGGGTGTATAGGAGATCGTCTCGTTCTAAAAATTAACAAAAAAAATTTTTTTTTGGGGTTTTCTTAAAATTTATTTTTTCTTTTTTGAATTAAGTGGTTTGTTAAATTTAAATAAATAATTTGTGGATTTGAAAATTTTTTTTTTAATTTTTTGGGGAGACCAACAAATTTTTGTTTTTAATTTCCTTTATTTATTTTTATTTTGAGACATTTGATCCCAAAAATTTTTTAAATAAAAACAACCGAAAAAATTTTTTTCTGAGAACAACTAAATTTTGACAATGAGACATTTGATCCCAAAATTATTTTTCTAAAGTTTTTTCTCTAATTTTTAAAATAATTTTTTTTTAATTTTTAAAGTTACTTATTGACTATGATGATAATATTCCACCAGTAGCCAATTGTATTAGTAAATTTGTGAAGAAAGCTGTAGCAGATGGTGATATTAAAGGTCCAATTTGTAGTCCAAAACATTCTTCAATTAAAATGGCGAAAAATCGTATATTGACTGCTGAATATATTTTTGGACATTTGGTTTGTTGAAATTTTTTTTTTAATTTAATTTGATTAAATTAGGATATAGGGAAAAAGACTCGGTCTCCAGAGGTGAGAGAGAGAGAGGGGGGGGGGTTTCTTTAAGATTTTTTCATTAAGAACATATTTTAAGGGAATTTTTTTAAAAGCCAATTTTCTTCACTTTTTTCAGTTGTAAAATTTTTTTTTGATCTTTTCTGATCCTACCCCACCACATATTAAACTCCCCCACATAATTTATATAAATAGAACTCTTATTTAGTTGAGTCTATCAAACTCGAATAAATAAAAAAAATAGTCCTAATGTGAGACTCTGGACCTTCGCGATCAACTATTCCTTTAGCTATAAATTTTTTTTATAAAAAATTTTTTTCAACTCGCGCCCATTTTCTAAGAATTTTTTGACTTGTTCAAAAAAATTTTTTTTAATTAATTTTTTATATTTTTTTAAAGGATCGTTTGCGTAAATATTGTATGGAAAAAGAATCACAACGTGCCGAAAATTTGTTAAAAAATCAATTATTGTTGGATATGGCTTTATCAGTTAAAAGAAATGTCAAAACAATTGAATTGAGAAATAAATTTGATGAATTATTTGCTCTATTTGACATTTTATTGGAAGATGAACAAGCTGCAAATGGAGGAAAACAACAACGACGAAAAGCTAATAATAATAAGGTTATAAAAAATAAAAAAATTAATATGAATGTTAGGTCGTTTGTTAATTGGTGAGATAGATAGATTTGTTGTAGTAAAGAGAGAGATAAAAAGAGTTTAGAGAAAAAATAGGGTTGTTGTGAAATAGAGAGGTGAGAACATTTTTCCGGAAAACATTTAAAACATTAAAACTTAACCGGAAGAAGTTTAATC
This sequence comes from Meloidogyne enterolobii, assembly GCA_963681835.1. NCBI lineage: Eukaryota > Metazoa > Nematoda > Chromadorea > Rhabditida > Meloidogynidae > Meloidogyne > Meloidogyne enterolobii. Next base: position 475,947 of record CAVMJV010000083.1, on the reverse strand, counting down.
TTTGAATAAAAATTTTCCGGAAAACATTTAAAACATTAAAACAACTTCCGGAAGAAGTTTAACTCGAATAAACATCTTCCGGAAAAAGCTTGAACATTAAATAAACATTTTCCGGAAAACATTTAAAACATTAAAACTTTTCCGGAAAAAGTTTAAACATGAAATAAACATTTTCCGGAAAATATTTAAAACATTAAAACTTTTCCGGAAAAAGTTTAAACATGAAATAAACATTTTCCGGAAAATATTTTTTTCGAACAATGTTTTGAATTATATTAACCTTTCTTTGGAATGGGGAAGCGGAAACCTTTGAAAGTTTTTGTATACAACCCTATTTTAAAAATTTAAAAAATTTTTGTTTGAGTGAGAAAGGTTTTTGTGAAGTTGATAGAGTATTATAGAATTTATCTAGAATTTATTTGAAGAGAAAAAAAATATTTTTGATTAAATTAAGAAATAATAATATTTAATATATTGTTCAAAATTTTATTTTAAAATCATTTTGTTTTACATTCTCATTTTTTTTGAATTTTTTTTTTGAAAAATAATAATAATAAAATAAATATATTTATTTTTAATATTGTGATGTTTTTGTGTCTTTTAATTTATTAAAAAAATTTTTTTTTATCATTTATTTAATTTTGTCCTTTAGTGTTCTTGTCGTTTTTCTTTCGTTTTTTTTCCTAGACTTTAAATTAAAATTTTAATTAAATTTAAATTTGTAAAAAAATTATAGTTTTTATTTTTTCCAGAAAATTGACGGATCGCCAACCAAAAGAAAGCGTAGAGCAAATAAATCAAGTGAATCTGATGAAGATTAATTGATAAGAATTAAAAATTTAAAGATAAAAACATTTGGTTTTATTTAGGAAAATATTTTTTTTGTATTTTACATATATTTGTTGTAGTAATTTTGGTTGTGTGATCTCATGTATTTTAATTTTTTATTCAAATCAAGTTTTTGCATATTTCTCTATTTGTATTATCTCTATATTCTGATGATGGGGTGATGGTTGTATATGTATAACCTCAATTTTTCTCTCCCTCATTATTGTCACTTAAACATTTTAATCTCTATTTATCACTGCTTTTGAGTGTTTGTTTCCGGAAAACATGTTAGAGAACATTAAAACTTTTCCGGAAAATGTTTAAACGAAATAAACATCTTCCGGAAAAGGTTTAAACAAAATAAACATCTTCCGGAAACATCAAAACATTCTGGAAATGATTTAAACATTTTCCGGAAAACATGTTAGAGAACATTAAAACTTTTCCGGAAAAACATCCAACATTAAAACTTTTCCGGAAAAACATCCTTACATTAAACAAACATCTTTCCGGAAAAATATTTAAACATTATATAAAACACCCAACTTTCCGGAAAACATCTAAACATCGTAAAAACATTAATTTTTAAAAAACAAAAAGTTTCAAACTTTATAATATTTTGTTTGTTTTTAATGAATAAAAAGTTTATTTTATTTGTTCAGAATTTTAAGAGTCTATTAGAGTCTCATATTTAATTTTAATTTAATTTTTTCTTATTTTATTTTCTAGATAATGTGAATTAAATTTGCTCAAAAAATGCCTTCATTCTTTCAATTACTGGCCAACAGCGGGATCAGTCCTCTAGTACCTCCCCACTCTACAGCTTTTGCTTCCCAAAAATTAAACTCTACTGAAGGGGGTTGTTCTGACGACGACGAAGAGAAACACAAACTTGTGAATACCTGGACTAGACGAAAATGTATTTGGAGGTGGAGGAGAAGGGTAGGGAATTGTACAAAGGTTGAAGCATGTTTCAGACTGGTTTCTTGTTTTTGCTTCACAATTTTGCTAGTCATAGTAAGCAATTTTTGAAGCAATTTTTTTGAAACATTCCCTCCTAAAAAAATATTTTTTTTCAGTCTTTTCTTTATTCAATCGGGTGGAGTTGGACTATTGCTGATCTCACATTTGCTGATGTTCCTGCTAGTCGTTCAAATATTAGAATAGTGGAAATTGAAAGGCTTTGTTCTCAAAATACAAACAAAACAGCCCCCAAAGATTGTTGCACGGTTGTTGACATTCTGGACTATACGAGGTGTTTTATTGTTTTTACTCTAACTTTCCGGAAAACACTTATGTTTGTAAAATGTTTTGTGTTTTTCTTTGTTGTTTTTATTTAAAAACAAACTTTCCGGAAAGTTTTTGTTTTGTAAAATGTTTAATGTTTTCCGGAAAGTTGAACAAACATTAATTATTTCCTGAAAACATCTAAATAATGTTTCCGGAAAAACATTTTTAATTTAATTATTTTCCGGAAAAACATTTTTGGTAAACTTATGTTTTCCGGAAAGTTAATGAAACATTTAATTTTTCCGGAAAACATATAATGTTTGTATTTTGTTTGAATGTTTTCCGGAATTTTTAATATTTATTTTCCTGAAAATTAATCAAACATTAAATCTTTCCGGAAAAACTTTCCCAAAAACATCTAAATATAATGTTTCCGGAAAAACATCTTATTTTAAATGTTTTCCTGAAAACATTTAAATAATTGTTTTTCCTGAAAAACATGTTTGTTTAGATGTTTTTCCGGAATGTTTTATTTCCCCTTTATTTTTATGTTTTTAGTATTTAAACATGTTTCCAAACATTTCAGTAAAACAGCTCGTCGTGCGCTTTTCTTTGGCGTTTTTGATGGGAAGTTTTCAAGCGACTTTGAGTCTGAGGTTGCTTTAATTTCACAAAAAGGTTTTTTTATTTTATTTTAAATTTAATTTATTTTTAATTTCAAGTAATTTACAATATTTTTAATTCGGACACTCGTCTTTGGAATATTGACCATTTTACACTTTTAAATGAATATGTTGCTGCTATGGCTATTTTGCCGTTTGTTGTTGGCTCTCTACATAATGACTTGAAATTGAATATTTATTCAAACAAGGTTTTAATTATTGGACTTGGTGGAGGGTCTTTGGATATGTTTTGGCATAAACGATTTCCTTGGGTATTTTTTATATTTTTATTTTTTTGAAACACCCTGTTAATTTTTTTATTTTACCCCTAGGATTTAAAAAATTCTATACCTTTTAATAAGATGGATATGTTTTAAATTGGGGGAGTATAGTTTCTCCGTGTACTTTTTCGCTTTTCATCTTTTGCTGAATTTTTGTTGTTTTTGCTTTTTCAACTCTGTTTCGGCAACCCCTTGTCATACCCAGTAGAGCTGTCCGAGACTCTTGGTCTTGGAACCAAGACTTTTCTTGGTTTTTTTCAGTCTTGGTCTTGGAGTGTTTGTCTTGGTCTTGTCTTGGTCTTGGAAAAATTTTTGTCTTGGGTCTTGAGTCTTGGAAAAATTTCGGTCTCGGACAGCTCTAATACCCAGTGGTTAACCCAATTTTTAATTAAATGAATCTTTAAAATTGAGGCGTATTTAATTTTTGGGAGTATTTTATATTGTTTTTCTTTCTAATATTGGGTCTATTTAAAAAATAAAATCCGCTTTGTTTAAAAAAAATTTTTTTTAAGTTAAATATTACAATATTTGAAATAAATCCAAATGTTGTTAAATTAACTGAAAAATGGTTTGATACAGGTTTTTTTTTAATTTTAATAAAATTAATTTTTTTTTTTAAATTAATAGTTAATGATGACACCAGACACGTTTTTGTACAAGATGGAATTTTGGCTTTTAATGGAAAATTGAATATTGAAAAAGGAAGGAAGGCTGTGAATAATAATGGTTTTTTATTTTTTTTAAATTAGTCCAGTCTCGTAAAAAAATTTTTATAAGCTGCTGGAGTCCTTAGGAAGCCTTATCTCTGGGGTATCTTATTTAAAGACCACCGTCCCTGTGGACTATGGGAGCCTCTTCCCTAGGGCCACTGTCTTTGTCACCGAGGCTAAAACCATCGCAACCCCCGTCCCCGCGCAAAAAGCCACCTGCCCGTTAATTTAGAACTCTAATTGAAGACGACTATTAACGAAATTTAACCAATTTTGCAGGATTTCTTTAGTATTTTTACTAAAAGTTTACCTTTAAAAACACAAAAAATTATTTCCCCTATCCTTTAAGGTCTACAAATTCGGTCCGAGCGCTATTTTAAGCATGGCTGCAGTTTATAATTTTATCACTAAGAAAGCTTTACAAAAGATTCTTTTAAAATTTTTCCTTGAAATTTTCATTTTTAAGATTTCCAAAAAAACAATATTTCCAAAAAATTAGAATAATCTTTCAAAAAAATTTTATACGAGCTTTTTAACCGCATTTATAATTTTGTGGTTAGCAAAGCTTTAAACATTTTAATTTTTCCTCAGATTCTCAACTTTACGATGCCATAGTAATCGATGCTTGTGACCCAATAAAAAATGCTTCAATTAAAAACAAAAATAAAAAACAACAAGAAACTGACTTTCAACAACAAATGCCCTGCCCCTCCTCCAATTTAATTTCCCCAACATTTTTGGGATTAATTAAAAGAAAATTAACTTTGAAAGGGGTAGCAATATTTAATTTATTACCTTTGGAAAATGAAGAAGTTAATGTTAAAAGATTTGTTCAGAGAAGATTGGCAGCACATTTTCCGACTTGTATTCGATATAAAATGGCTAAACAGTCTAATAGTTTGTTTTCTGTTTTAATTTTTAGGGGAGAAGGATGGGGAGAAGGGTTGTTTTGTGGCCATATTTTTAGATCATAACTTTTTTGCTCCTTGACCGATTTAGATAAGTATTATACCAAACGAAAGCTTTGGATGTACTGATTATTTTTCCAAAAAGGACTGATTAGATCTGTTCACTTCCTGAAAAGTTATGGCCCACTAAATGTCGAAAATCACGATTTTCCGCAGTTATCAGTTCATAACTTTGTGGGGAATGGTCGGATCAAATTAATCCTGTTAGCTAAAATACTCCTTACATCCAGAGCTTTCGATTGATATAATAATTGTTTAATTCGGTTAAGAATCCAAAAAGTTATGGTTCAAAATTATTTTGAAACTGCCATTACTTTGGGTATATAATTTTAAAATCGTTATTAAAATACACTAAAAAATTTCTTTTAAGCTTCTTTTCAATTTTTATATTTTTATTAGTCAAAATACTTTATTTAAAAAATATTTTCCCCGAGTGGGATTCGAACCTTACACCCTTTACCTTTCGAATCCTAACATTTTCCCACTACACCAAAAATGCAAAAAATTAAATTTTTTTGTCTGTCTCAGTCCTCAACCCATTTTTTCATTTTAAAGTCTCATTCTATAAATCAAAACAATTTCTTAAATTTTTCTGCAGATATTCTCGCTTGTCTTCCCTATTCAATCACCCAACGACGAAAATCGTCAAAAGAGCCAACTGAACTAACAAATGAAATGTTCAATTTTTGGAAAATACGTCTGGCTACATTAATACGTGAATTTGGTTTTAAAGAGTTGCTAAATGATTCGACTTTAATGAATTTTTGAGTTTTTTTATAATTAAAATTGTGCGCCATGAGGGTACGTTTGAGTCTGGGCTATTAAATAATGAAGAAATAGTTAAAGGAGGGTGTGCAAGACTCTAATACCTCGTTTTCGAAATTTCAGGGGTTCTGAGATACAGAAATTCTGATTCTCCAAAAATCTTAATTTTTTTATCTAAGAAAATCAGAATTTACGTCCTTTTGGCGTTCTTCGAAAGTTTTTGGCGCACAGCCCTCATTTTAAAAATCTAGTTAATTTAATAAGACAATTCAGGGTTTATAATCACCAGAGGTGGGTCGGAATTTCGATTTCCGAAAAATGTTTTTGATTTCCGAGTTCCGACTTTTGGGCCAGTTCCAATTTCCGGCTCTTCCGATTTCCGACACCTCTGACTGTTCCGACCCACCTCTGGTAATTACATACATCTGGTCGTACAAAAGTCTCTTTTTATTTTGTGTTGCCATGAAGGTGTAGATTTTAAATATTTTTTTTCAGACTCTAATGTCAACCTCTTTTTTGACATTCTTTTTAAGGGTACAGCCCGGCGCACGGCCATAACGGCGCGAAGCCACAACTTGCTTCAAGATTTCCGAATCTTACCAAATTTATTATTAAACGATTCCTCTCATCTAACTAAAGAGAATGGTACTAAAATTGATATGGGCCAGAAATTTTCCAGAAAGTTGTGGCTTTGCGCCGTTATGGTCGCGCGCCTACTTGGGCCTGCCCTCTTTTTAATTTCCTCCCAGAAACTGCTTTAATTATATTTTAAGCCATATATTTTTTTAAATTTCTTTTACAGCTTTTTGATTATATAGATTTAATTGGGGGTAGGCAATTTTTCTTTCTTGCGTCTTGAATTTTCTTAAAAAATCGCCTAGCCCTAAGTTAGCAGCTTTCTTTTTTATATAATTTTGATTCGAAATTTTTGACTTTCAATAAAATTTATATATATTTTTAAGTTTTTTAAGAATCTGAGTCTTTTGACAAAAAGGTACGTTTGAGTCCTGAAATGTTTTGTATTGACAATAGGGCGCGCTTGAGTCTCAGACTATTTATATTCCTAAACTTGCCTGACCCAATTGATCATCTTGCAAAACATCAAATTCAAAATCATCCAAGTATGTATAAATGATTTTGAGCGTTGATCGTTTGGGGGGGGGGTTGAGGGGGGGGGACTTGGGGGATTGTTGTAAAATGGCATTGTTTTAAAAGGATTTTTAGAGTCTTGACAAAGAATCTTTTTTGTTTCACATTTTATCTTACAAAATTAAAAACAAAATAAACGGGCAGAGGGGCACATGTTTTTACTCTACAAATCACAGAAATAAAAAAATTGACAAAATTTAAAATTACAAAAAATTACAAAAAAAAATGCAAGTACAAATAAAGGGGTCATTTTTGCGTATTTAAATTCTTCCTTAAAAATAGGGGTCACATATTTTAAAACTGAACAGTTCCATTCTTTTTTAATGCAATAGCATCTAATATAGCTTTACGTTTAGCATGATAACGTGCTTGTAATTCGTGTAATTCTGATTCCATTTCTTTTTCTAAACGTTCTTTACGTAAAAGTAATTCGTCTGTGCTCAATTCTTGCAACTTTGAAAGAAGACAAAAAATTTTTAAAGTCATTTTTAGGTTAGAAGACGTTTCAGTCTCGAGGCCATATTTTGGGCCATAACTTTTTTGAACTTCCATCTTTTCCTATAATCTATATATCATTCGAAAGCTCTAAATGTGTCTAATATTTTTCCCAAAAAGACTGATAAGTTCCTATCATTCCTTAAAAAGTTATAAACTGATAAGTGCGGACAATCGTGACTTTTGCTCTTTATTCAGCTGTAACTTTTTGTAGGATAACCTGATCAAATCAATCCTGTTAGTTAAAATAATCCTCATATCCAGAGCTTTCGATTGATATATAAATTATTTAAAACGGTTAAAAATAAAAAAGTTATGGCCCGAAATATAGCCTCGAGACTAAAAAGCCAATTTTAAAATGGTCTTTACTATGGGAAAATTTTCCCTTAAACTCTTCAAAAATATCCAAAAAAATTATTTTGCCCTCATTTTTAATTTTTATATCTTTATTAGTTAATATACTTCCCCTAAAAAATATTTACCCCAAGTGGGATTCGAACCTTACACCTTTTACCCTTCAACCCCAACACTTTCCCACTACACCAAGAATTTAGGAAATTTCAATTTTTAGGCTAATCTTGTCTAACCGATAACTCGTGATTAAATGGTCCGTTTTTTATGATTTTGGTGTCATTCGATAGAGAAAAAAATTTGCTACAACCTAAACTTAGTGGTCAGTTCAAGAAAATTTTTTTTTAATTTAAAATTTTTTTTTCAAAAAAAAAATCACTCACAAAAGCATAATCTCCCTGTCCATTCATTGCCCGTTTAAAAGCATTAGAAACATTACTATCTAAACTTGCTTGATTATAATCTTCATTTAATTTAATATTTTTCATTTCTTCATTTAATTTATTATTGTTTCCATTATTAGAAATTAAATATGATGGAGGTGGGGGTAACGAAGTATTGTTGTTGTTGTTTTTGGTTAGTTGTAATTCTAAAAAAAAATTAAAAATATTAGAAAATTTTGGTTTTATTCTGAAATTTATATTTTTTGGTTCTGATTTTAATTCTGATTTTTGAAAATTCTGATTCCTAAAGTTCTGGGTTTTTAAATTCTGATATTCAGAAATTCTGATTCTTGAAAATTCTGATATTCAGAAATTCTGATTTTCAAAAAATTCTGATTTTTTAATTTCGAGAGTTCTGGTTTTTAATTCTGGTTTCCGAAACGTCTGATTTGTCAGAAATTCTGATTCTTGAAAATTCTGATTTCTCAGAAATTCTGATTTTTTCGATTTTCAGAAATTCTGATTTTCAAAAATTCTGGTTTTTAAATTCTGATTTCTCAGCTTCTGTTCTTCAAAATTCTGATTTTTAAAAAATTGATTTTTTCAGAATCCCCCCCTCCCAACCCTTTCCTTACCATGTTTAATACTCTCCCCATATTGTATCAAAGTTCCATCGTCAAAATTAGTTAATAATGTATCATTATTATTAACTCCACTACCCATAGTGTCTGAATTAATTATTAAACTATTTTTTGTTGAAGAATTTTTTCTTTCTGAATTTGAAACCATTGTTGAATTTGTGTCAAATTCGGAAATTGAAGTTTGTAGTTGTTGGTTGTGGATGTGGGAATATTGCTTTAAAAATAGAAAAATTTAAATTCTGATTTTTTTTTCAGAAATTAAAAAAATTCTGATTTTCTGAAATTCTGATTTCTGTTCTGATTTTTTCAGAATTTGATTTTGCTCAGAAACCCAAAATCAGAACAAAACCAGAATTCTGATTTTTTTCAGAATTTCTGATTTTATTCTGAAATCCGAAATCAGAACATCTAAAAAACTCTGATTTCGGTTCTGATTTTTAAAAGTTCTGATTTTTCAGAATTTTATTTTTTCAATTCTGAAATTTGAATTCTGATTTAAATTCTGACTTCATCTCTATTTATTCCTTCAATATTTAAAATTTATACCGCTTCTTGTAGCAAATATTGTGCAGCGACATCTTGAGCATTTGCAATCATTTCTCTCAATACTTTTGCTCCTTTGGCCGATTTTATAAATTCGTGCTAAAAATTAAAAAAATATATTTTCAATTAAGCGATAAAATTTTAAAGAAAATTGAACCAGGGGGACACTAGAGTCTCGAAAATTTTTGACCTCCAGTTTTTGACCTCCGTTTAGGAAAGTTGTCCAAAAATGGATAAATTAATTCAAAAATTATTTTATATATTTTCCAGAATAAATCAGAATTTTATTCTGAAAAATCAGAACTTTAAAGAAAAAAAAACCTCAAGCAAACATTTAGCCGTTGTCCTCTCTTCCGGATTTTTAACCAAACATTTTGAAATTAAATCGAGAAATGACGGACTCCAATCCTGGGGAACTTTGAGTGTTGGAGGAGGTTTTGTGGGTATCATAAAAATTGCCTAAAAATAAAAAATAAAAAAAATCGAAAAATTAAAAGTACCCTCATTGGATGTATTTCTGCATGTGGAGGTCTTCCTTCAGCCATTTCTATAGCTGTTATTCCTAAAGACCAAATATCTGCTTTCATATCATAACCAACTTCTTGTATCAATTCTGGGGCCATCCTGAAATTTTTGAAAAAATTTTTTCAAGAAAAAAATTTTTTTGATTGGATACCTCCCAAAGAGTACAACTCTTTAAGGGGTAATTATATCTTATCAGTCCTACTGGAAAAAATAATTAGGACACTCAAAGCTTCCAAATGAAATAAAATTTAGTTAAATCAGTTAAGGATTAAAAAAGTTGTAGTCAAAAATAGGTTCCCAGGTCCGGCCTATGAAAAGTCAAATAAAAGTTAAAAACACGGCAAATTCAAATTCCAATAACTCTTGATAAAATTATCCAAATAATCTAATTTTTGTGTCATTGAATAGAGAATTAAATTTACTACAAAATATGGAAGGAAAAAAAATTTTAAATTAAAAAAGAAAAAAGTTAGAGACCAAAAACAAACAATTTTAAGCTGTTTTTGAAGGTTTTTTGGCCAAAACATTTTTTATTTTCCTCAAAAAAATTTTCTTCCGATCAAATTTTGTAGAGAATTAAATTCTCTATTCATTGGCACAAAATTTATTTTTACTCAAAATTTTTAAAAATTAAAAAAAAACCAAAAAGGAGTTCCAATAACCGTGTTTCTCTTAGCCATTGTATCAGTTATTTGCCCGGCCACTCCAAAATCTGCCAATTTTGCATTTCCATCCATATTTAATAAAATATTTCCTTTAAATTAAAATTTAATTAAAAAAAATTTTTTTCAAAAAAACCTGCTTTAATATCTCTATGTATTTTTTTCATTCCATGAAGATAAAAAAGCCCCAAAAGTGTGTCTTTTAATATTGCACTAATTTCGAATTCATCCAAAGTTTTACGTCTTAACCGCATTATATCGGAAACGGAACCAGCACCGCAATATTCCATTACAATCTTTTAAAAAAAAAATTTTTTTTAATTTAATTTTCCGTCAAAAACGAGCATTTTAGGGCAAAAAGTAAAGACTTGATTTTTTGGTGTAGTGGGATAAATTTTTGGAATTTGAGAGGAATAGGTCGCAGGTTCGATACACAACGAAGGAAAATAATTTTTAAATAATTATTTTGACTAATAAAAATCCAAAGGAAAAAAATAAAAAAAGTTAGGTCAAAAAGGTATCAAAATTGATCTTTTGGTTAAGTTGGAAAATGTTTAGTTTTCAAGGGAAATAGGTCGAAGGTTCGAGCCCCACTGAAGGAAAATAATTTTTAAATTCACAAAAAATTATTTAAAAAATATCTTTAGCTTTAAGCTCATCAAAAAAAATTTAATTAAAAAAAATACCCAGAGATCAGAATTTTTGAAATAACTTCCATAATATTTAACTACATGCCGAGAATCACATTGCTGCATTATTGTAATTTCTTTAATTATTTCTTGTAAATCTGTGTCTACTGGTACCTTTAAATTTAATTAAGAAAATGTTTTTAAAATAAAAAATAAAACCATTTTAATAGCCAAAGAACGCCCACTAGATTTATGTAATGCTTTATGGACTGACCCATATGAGCTGAAAAAATTTAAATATAATTCGCGAGGAAAATAAAAAAGAGAAAAATCAGGAAAGAAAAGGGAACACTTAATTCGTTTTTAATAACGGTTTAAAAGTAAGAAGGATCATCTTACAAAAAATTATGAGATGATAAAAATCGAAAAATCACAATTGTCCTCACTTATAAGTTGTTAACTCTTTAAAAATTGATCGGATCCTAAAGTCCTTTTGGAAAAAATAATAAGCACAATCAGAGCTATCGATTGGTTTTAGATCATAGGAAAAGGTTGAAGTTCAAAAAAGTTATGAGCCAAAATATCGCCTAGAGACTGAAACGTTCCCTACCCAATAAAAGGTAAAATTCTGTTGAAAACGAAGGCGGAAAAGAAGCCTATCTATGATATAAATCCAAAAAAGTAAAAGGACACCCCCAAAAATTCATTTAAAAATAAAAAATACCCTTCCCCAACTTTGCTGACAATATCAAAAATTTCGTCTGGGAATTGATTTAATTCGTGTGGTTGTAATTTGAATGAATTTCTATAAAATTTTAAAAATTAAAAAAAATTAGATTAAAAAATTAAACGGGTCTGGTGTTGTCGGAATATGCTCATCAATTTCATCTTCATTATTATTCAACATTTCAAAATTTTTATTTGTACAATTTTGAGAAAATATTTGAGAAGTTGAAGAATTAACTGAAAAATTAAAAAATTTAAGGGAAAGTTTTTTCAAAAAAAATTTTTTTTACCCCTAGAAAAATTTTTAAAAAATTAAAAAATATCTGAAAACATTTTAGACTGAAAAAGGAACGAAAATAGCAAAATTTGCCTTTTTGGTGTAGTGGGATAATTTTTGAAAATTGAGGGGAAGAGGTCGAAGGTTCGAATCCCACCGAGGGGAAATAATTTTTAAATGAATTAATTTAACAAATGAACATATAAAAACACAAAAGAAGGAAGAATAAATTTTTTAGAAAGCTTTTTTGGACAGTTAAGGGAAGGAATAGGAGAAGAAAACCCCCCTAAAACTGTTTTGTTCAACAGTTTCGTCTTTAAAAAAACAAAAAAAAATTTTCAAAGATTAAAAAAAGGTTAAAATAAAACCACTATTGAATGAATAACAACATTTTATTTGTATAGTGGAAGAAACGAAAGAGAAGGGGTTACTTTAGCAGCGTGCTGGGAATAATCATTGGTTGGGAGAAACAGTTGGAAGACAAAATTGATGAAAAACAAGGAGAGGAAGGAAGAATTCAAAAAGTGGGGGAGATGAACACAAAACGATTTTTAATGTATATTTTTAAATTTGATTTCTAAAAAAGGTTCAAAAACCATTGAAAAAATTAAAAATTAAAGTCGCAGACTCAATTTTCTCATTTACCCCTTATAGTCTTTTTGGTGTAGCGGGATAATTTTTGGAAATCGAGGGGAAGAGGTCGAAGGTTCGAATCCTATCGAGGGGAAATAATTCGAAAAGAAGAAAAATAAATTATTTAAGAAATTTTTCGATAGGAAGAGGAAGAAAAAAATTTTTCATGTTTTATCTTGTTTATCTTGCAAGAATTACACCAATCAATAGAAGAATAAAGTCTATTAATGTACGAAGAATGAAGAGGAAATGAAGAGATTTTTTATTATTGATTTAAAAGGTTAAGCAATTCTATTGTTTTATTTCTCCTTTAAAATTCTCCAAAAAATGGATTTTTCACCGAAGGACGACTCACTTAAAAAGCCTTTTAAAAAATTAAGAGTCCCAGACTCTAATGGACAAAAATTTTGTTGAAAATCCAAAGAGCTATTTCCCCTAAAAACATGTTTTTATCTTGTTTGTTTTGCAAAAATAGTCTCTAATAAAAAATATATTTATTTATTATCAAACTAAACTAACCAAAAGGGGTATGAAACAGTTGAGAGCATTGCTGTGGAACTGAGATCAAATGTCCCATTAATCTTTCTTTCCTTCTTTTGTTTGTTTGTAGAGGAAGATAGAGTAATTTATTGACTATTTCCTTTCCTTCTTATTTAATTAGCAAACATTGAAAAATAAATAAAATTAGCCACAATGTTGTTGAAGGTCAAAAAATAGTGAAGATTTTTTGGCGGTCAGTTTTTAATATAGAAGAGACGACTGTTATCTTTTTTTGATGTTTTTCTGTGTTGTTGAACGTTGTGATATTAATATTTGTTGTTGTAACAGTGGCAAGAAAAAATCTAAAAAAAATCTAAAAAAAAAAGGAAAAAATTTAGGGTGGGATCAAATGTCATTTTTACTTAAGGGTATACTAGAGTCTCGAATTTACACTCTACAAAATCGAGAACCTTTCCTCTTTTTATTCTTAGCATTCGATAGAGAATTAAATTTGCTATAGACAGTTAAATTTTCAAAATTTTGGATCAAGTTACAGGAGAAATATAACCGAAAAACGCAAGTTTTGGGGGGAAATTTGAGAAAATTTGTTAAAAATCGAATTTTAACCTAAACAAGACTCAAACAGGCATATTTATTTTTATAGTTTTGGCCAGCTATAAAGCAGCTGTCAACAGGCAACCTGCCAGTAAACCAACAAAATGTGTAAAACATTCAAATAAAATACATGCCTATTTTGGAAACTACTTTTAGCGACAAAATGTCACATTTCTCGTTTGCTGGCAAAATGTCGGATTGGCAATTTGTCACTTTTTTGCTTGTGTGGCTAATTGTCCCAATGGCAACTCTTTCGTCAGCATTATTCTGCATTTTGATTTTCGTCATTATTTTCTCTATTTCTCTGTCTACACTATTTCTTCTTCTATTCAAGTATAACTACACACAAACAGAGACATAGAAACGTCGTGCCCGCTCAACTCATCGAATCCTTAACTCATCGAATCGACCAAAACGCTCAACTCATCGAATCGGCTAAAATTCCTCAACTCATCGAATCGGCCAAAAACACTCAACTCATCGAATCCTTAACTCATCGAATCCTCAACTCATCGAATCGGCCAAAAACGATCAACTCATCGAATTTTTCCAAAGGGGACGTTTGAGTCCCCTGTTTTTATTTTTCTCCCGAAAGGGCTAACTGAATCTTCGTTGAAAAAATTTTTTGCTGCTATGGAGGCTAGGAAAAAGGGCTTTTGGGCATAATCGGGGTCTACTGGACTAATTTGGTCCGGTTTTACCCGGTAAAATCTCCAGCATAATTTATTAGGAATGAGATAATGTTTTCAGGAATGAGATAATGTTCTGATAATGTTTTCACTGGCCGGATAAACTTGGATGAGTGCCCGATCAACTAATTAACAAAATTAGTTGAAACCCCAGAAGAAAACAAAAAAAAATAAACAAAACAATAAAAAATCTAAAAAATAAACACGGGGACTCAAACGTCCCCTTTTGGAAAAATTCGATGAGTTGATCGTTTTTGGCCGATTCGATGAGTTGAGGATTCGATGAGTTAAGGATTCGATGAGTTGAGTGTTTTTGGCCGATTCGATGAGTTGAGGATTCGATGAGTTAAGGATTCGATGAGTTGAGTGTTTTTGGCCGATTCGATGAGTTGAGGATTCGATGAGTTAAGGATTCGATGAGTTGTAGGGTAGCCAGAAACGTGCATTTCTGTAGGGAACTGCAAATCGACTTTTTCTTAAGGAAAAAAAGTCGTTTCAAAAAAATCTACAATTATTCGCGAACGACTTTTTTTAAAATACAAAACGCCAGAACTACGTAAATATCGATGTTTTACGCCAAACGATTGCGAATCGACTTTTTTGTATCTCTTTTTCTCTAACTTTCCATTATATTTCCTTCCTCTTTTTCTATTACTTTTCGTTCGTCGTGTCTCTCCATTGGAATTTTTGTTAGGTAATCGTTTTCTAAAGTTAAAAAAATAAAATAACAAAATTTTATTCATCTTTAAACAATGATTGTAATGAAATAAGTGTAGAAATAGTATGTGGGTCAAAACGATTTCGTTTATAATCATATACTAAAGGAGAAAAACGGGAAAATATACGTTCACAAGAAGTAGAAGAAGAAGGAATTGCTAAAAAATGCTTAGAAATTGCTGCAAGGTGTGGAATTTTGTTTGAATTTTCTTTCCAAAATTTAAGCAAATCTAGCTTATGTCCTCCCAAATTCTTACATCCAGTTTCATACTGTTCCATCTCAAAATCTATCTCAGTCCTCATTGCATTTTGGCCAAAGTTAACTAGACTTGGTGAAACTAAATTTTCTATTAAACTTATTCAGGACAAAATAAAAACCGTTTTCCACGTGTGGGCGTAAACATTCCGGAAAGTTTTGTTTTGCAACATTTCTAACGGCTTTTTGTATCTAAAATTTAATAAGTCAAAATTAAAATCTAAATAAAAACCGTTTCATAGTCACCCCAATGACAGTTCGTTTGACATACTTTCTTAAGAATTCCACAAACGGCAGGATCAAGGTAAGCAGCACATCTGATGATAGAAAGGCTTTCCGTATTTTCAATGAAAATTTCACTCATCTTCCTGTTAAAGGCTTTCAATCCACTTTTGGCTAAAGCTGCTCTGACTAAATCATCTCCTCTTACTTCTCCTCTCCAAGCATTTTCCAATTTTATCATTTCTATCATTAATCTGTTGATTGTACATTTATTTTCGGCCTAAAATTTAAATTTGCTAAATTTCAATATTATTTTTTACCTCAAGTATTTTCAAAGGTGCTTCCAACATTGAAACAATTTGAATATAAGCTTCAAAAAGATTTTGCTTGGAAAAAATTCGTTCCATTCTCTCTGTGTATTGATTGCCAGAATATCTGTTAACAATTTCTTTAAATGATTCTTTATCTGCTGCAGAAAAGGCTCTGACCATAGCTAAGATTGAAAGCCAACGTGTTGCAATTGGCAACAGTAAAATCTAGGAAACTAATAAACCCTTTTCCGTTAATTAAAGAGAACGGCCTTGCATCTGTAACGCAGAATTCAACAAGGGCATCCTCCATCATCTTTTGTTTTTCCTTAGCTGGTAACTGAACTCCGTGTTTTCTTTCGAATGCGACTCTTAATTCATTTTCAAAATCATCCATCTAGTAAGAATATATTGGAAAAATCCCTAAAAATTACAGAAAAGGGACTGAACATTTATACAAAAGGAAAATTGCAAATTCCAATGGAGAGACACGACGAACGAAAAGTAATAGAAAAAGAGGAAGGAAATATAATGGAAAGTTAGAGAAAAAGAGATACAAAAAAGTCTTTTCGGAATCGTTTGGCGTAAAACATCGATATTTACGTAGTTCTGGCATTGTGTATTAAAAAAAAGTCGTTCGCGAATAAAAGTAGTTATTCGCCGCGAATCGACGAAAAAGTCGATTTGCAGTTCACTACATTTCTGTGGCAATTTACCAACTTTTTTTATGCGTCTCCCACCATTTTAACTTGTCTATTTCTTTAACCACATAATCTTTCTTTTATTTTAGTGTCTAATTTGTTAGTTAAATTTTAGTTTAAAGTTCGGCCATTTTAACTGTCTTCAGGTTATAAATTTCAGATTTTTTAATAATTTTTTTTCTTCGCGAGGGGTTAGTTTAAATTTTTCTTGCTTTATTATGCAAAGAATTATGTGGTTTCTTTCTCCAAAAAAGACTGAAAAAAAATTTTTTTGGGTATTCACCTGGAATTAATTTTTATAATTCAGAGAAAGATTAGGCGTGTATTTATGCATTGCTTCAAACAAAAAAAATTTTCTCAAAATTTCCCATGCTTTTCTCCCAAGCTCATCAAAATTTTATTCAAAACAAAACACACATATTTTAAATTTAATTTAAAGTTCAGGTTCACCAGGGGATTTTTAAAAATCAATTTTTTGCTTGGCTACCCTTTTCCACCCCTTCCCTTCCTCTCCCCCTTTTTAAAGTCAATTTTCTTGACTTATCCCCCCCTCCTCTTACCTATTGACTTATGCAAGGTGAGTTGGATTTTCTTTGCTGTATCACGAGCTTGATCGAAAGGCGCAAGCCTTTTCAATCCCTTACCTCCCCCTCCTTCACCCTTACACTCCCCCCTCCCCTCACAAGCCCTAGCCCCCCTCTTCACAAGCCCTAGCCCCACCTCCCCAGATTCATTTTAAGCTTGTTAATTCTCCCTTCTCATTCAAATTTTCTTTAAAAAACGCTTCTTTCTTCTTTTAATTTTTAGAGATTTTTTAAAATTGACTCTTAAAAGTCCAAAAACAACTCCAAGGAAATGTCCTTCCAACCACCTCCAAATCAAAATAACGATTTAAACCAAGTCCCCTCTTGGGATGAATTTAATATGATGGCACATGAAGACGAGGAGGCTAATTTAAATAATGAGGGAGGAGGAGGGTTGTTGTTAGATGGACCTGTAGACGAAGAGAATGATGTTGGGGATGATGAAGTTGTTGAGCCTGGACAGCCTGAAGAATATGGGCCGTCTCTTCCTCCAGGTTTTCTTTTTTGCTTTAAAAAATTTCTTTACATCGTCGGAAGGCTTTGGTAAATTTTTCAGAGCTCGTAGGTGCTCGTTTTCATGTTCAGGGGCGATTTATCAAAGGAACTCCCTTCAGACTCTAATAGTCCTTAAATTGGCCATTTGAGTCTGAAAATATTTTTTTGACGTTTTTTGACATTTTTCCAAGTATTTTTCCTCTCCTTTTGGTGCTTCCGAGTCCTATAAGAGTTCTACAATGTCCATTCAATCCGTTTACCTTTTAATTTTACCATTTTTACTTTTGGACATTTTGTCCCCATTTTTAAAAAATTTTAAAATTTCAAAAATTCTTTAAAATTTTTTCCAGGGTTTGGAGCAGACGATTTAAACGACGGACAACAACCTCATTTTGCTGAACACGAAATTATCAACAACGATTTTTCCGCTTCGTTTGGTGCTCACGATTTGGATTTGGACGACCCTGAAGACCCGCTTCAATGCAGCACAAGTTCTTCAAGTAATCAACCAAGAAATGTGAATTCGAGAATGATTGGACCGTCAATTCCGTCTTCGTCTTCTATGCTTCCTAGAATTCCGATGAATAATAGAGGTTTGATATTTTTCTGAAAAAAATTTTTTTGGAATCAAATGTCACTTTTAAAAAATTTTTTAAATTGGCTGTCTATTTTTTCGACTTTTTCTTCTCTGAAAAATTTTTTAGAAACATTTTCTCATTTTTATTCTTCATTTTTTATTCAATTTTAAAAAAAATTAATTTTTGGGATCAAATGTCATCCTTAAAAATTTTTTACTTTTTTAACCTTTTGTTCTCTGAAAAATCTTTCTAAAAACATTTTCTTATTTTTATACCTCATTTTTTATTCAATTGAAATTTATTTACCCAAACGTGTTCTGACCCAAATGTCCAAAAATTTTTTTTAATTTTTGGGATCAAATGTCATCTTTTTTGTTTTTAAAGGTGATGAACACTTTCTTCCATCAATTGGCACCAACCACAATTCTTCAGTTGATTTTATTCCTTTGTGTGATCAACCAAGTAGCAGTAATGCTTTAAACAATAATGTAGTTATTGGACCAACACTTCCACCAGATTTGAATTTGCCGAGTAATGGAGGGGGACAACAAGGAGGTGGTGGTGGAGGATTTCCAAATATTAATGGTTCTTTTTTAATTTTTTTAAGGAAGAGGGGAGGGTTTAGCGCTTGTGTGGAGAGCTTAAAAAACATTATCATTTTTTGGGATCAAATGTCACTCTAGTCAGTAACCCCAAATTTGAAATTTTGACAACTTTGGAAGGCCATGGGGTTAAAAAATAGACACTTTTCTGATCCTTTTCCTCTTCCAAAATTTTTTCCTTTTCCACATTTACAGGGGAAAGGAGCGAATCCCCTTAGATTATCATTGGGGGATGAACTTTCCCCAGCAACTTAAGCCAGCAGTTACTTAAAAAATTGGTTTAGATTCCCCCTTGTATCGCTTAGAGAGGCATGGTCTTTCATATCTCCCATGCTCGGAAATTAAATTCTCTCTTTCCATAAAATTGTCAGAGAATTTATCCAAGTTCATTTTCAACCTTTAATATTCTCAAAACTTTTTCACAGTTTTCTTTTTTTCTTACAGATTTTGAAGATATTGGAGGTCCATCATTACCACCAGACGAACCACAAATTTGTAATAATCCACATCAACAACAATCAAATTCTCGTAATTTTCGTAAAAAATTGAATAGTTTTGGGCCAACATTACCTTCAAGTAGTGATGAAGAAGAAGAGGACGAACAACAAATAAATGAAGGAAATTTGGCACAAATTGAATTAAATAATGAAGGGGGAGGGGGAAGGGATTTTGAAATTGAAGGGGAAAGAGGAATTGAAAATAGAGGGGAGGAAGACTCTTTTGTTATTGGCCCTATACCTCCAGTTCCTGGACGCTCTGAAGAGGAAGAACAATTTGAATATTTGGCACGTTTGGCTGAATTTGAGGCTAATAAAAAGGTTTTTTGAGAAATTTTTTAATTTGGCCCCCCTTTCTAATAGACGCCCAGAAAATCGAATCGGAAAATGTGAACTCTGCCCAGGACGCTATTGTCCCCTAATTAGTTTTGGGAGTTTTTTGGATTTTAATTTGTGACTCCCTATCTAATAGACGCCCAAAATTTTTTAATTTGTGACTCCCTATCTAATAGACGCCCAAAATTTTTTAATTTGTGACCCCCTTTCTAATAGACGCCTATGAAAAGGAATCGAAAAATGTGAACTCTGTCCAGGACTCTAATGTTCCATTATTATTTTTGGGAGTTTTTTGGATTATAATTTGTGACCCCCTTTCTAATAGACGCTCGTGAAAAAGGAATCGAAAATTGAGAAATCTTCCCGAGACTCTAATGTCCCCTAATTTTTTGGGAGTTTTTGAATTTTAATTTGTGACCCCCTATCTAATAGACGCCCAAAAATTCTGAAAGATGGGAAATCCGTTCAAGCTAATGTCTCCTAATTTTTAAAAATTTTTTCAAAATTGAAAAAATTTTTCAATTTAAGGCTTCAAATGGTTTAAAACGTGAAGAATGGATGACAGAATTACCTCAAAAAATGCTCAAGACAGGTGCTTATGGGCTTTCCTCAAAAACCTCATTTTCGCGTTCTTCTGCTGGTCCTTCCAATAATGATAATTCTGGTTGGACAAGTATTCCAAATGGTGGTGGAAATTTAAAGGTTTTTTAAGTTATTTTTGGGGATTTAATATGAGGAATTGGGGATTGGTTGTTGTTTTACGAGAGGCTTTGGTCTGGAGCTCGCAATTGTCTAAACCTCTCAATCAAGCATAGCCCATGTCTATTTGTACCAGAGATGGACCGCAAACCCGTAACCATGTTTTTTTTCAGAAGGGCAGGGATTTTTTCGGCGCCAAAGACGTATTGAGTAAAAGGTCGGGTAAGACTCTCAAAGTTTTCCTTCGAGTTGGAAAGCCTTTTGGTTTACCTTCAAACCAGGACTGGGCTAATTTCGCTTTTTATTTTTAGATTTTGCCCAGCCCTGCTTCAACCCTTTTTTCGTTTAACCTCTTTTTTCTCTCTTTTTCCCCCAGTTTTTAATTTTTAAAAATTTTTATTTTAAAGAATACCAAAACCAATGATGCTGACAATTTTGATTATGATGGCCCTTCAACTTCCTCCTCTTCAGTTTCATCTTCCACTATTCCCAAACCACCAAATAAACGAAGTGAACAAGATGAATGGAATGAGAAACGTGCTGCTGAATTAAATGTTTTTTTTAATTTTTAAAAAAAAGTTTTTTTTTTATTTTAAAGAAAGAACGAAACGAATCACTTTTGGATATCCACCAGAAAAAACGAAAATTGGAATCGTCGAATAATAATAAAAATGGAGGTGAAAGTTCTGGAACTAAGGTTTTTTAAATTTTTTTAATTAAAAAATTTTTTAAAGTTGTTGTACACAAATAATGCTGAAAGGAGGCCATTTAATCGAGATACTGATATTGAGGTTTGAATTTTTTGTATTATACAAAAAAGGGAAGCTCTTATGGAAAAAGCCTCTTCTCTTCCTAGGCCCTTAGAAGCTCCTTTCCTACTTCGAATGGTAGAGGCTTTTTTCTCCTTTTATAGAGGAACTACGATGACCATGAAATTCTGAAAAGATTTTTTAATTCACCACACACCTTGGTACGCTACAATTATTTTCTTTTTCGAGACGGAAGCCTTTCCTCGGTTAAAGAAATTGAATTTAAAGTCACCTCATAGAAGCCTCTTCTCCCGTAGAGGGACCAATGAGCTGGGTAGCTAATTGGAACCTTGAAGAATTTTTGGAAAATTCCCCCACACCTTTACACATCTCCCCAAGAATTTTCTTCGAGGATTGAGCCTTTCCTCAGTTAAGGGAATTAAGCACAAATTCAACATGGTCATCAGAAATTGATCAGATTGAATTTTTGGTCATTCTTTTAGAAAAAATTTTTTGAGAGAAAAAAAGCAACTCTAAGAAACCCTTACCTTATAAAATATTTTTTTGTTGTTAAATTTCTTAATTCATTCTTTTTTTTTAATTTTAAAGATTCGAGAACTTGGAAGTAATAAGAAAACATCTTCTACAGACCCAGCATCATTAAAGGAACGTGTAGGTGATTTGTCCAATCGTTTTGGAAATAATTCTGATAAGAAATTTTTGTAGGAAGGAAGGTTTATTTTTAAAATTAATTTTTTTTCTCTTTGACTTTTTCCCCTTTAAAAAAGCAACTCTCTTTTTTTTGGTGATCGGAAAAAATTTTGTCCCTTGAGACCTTAATTTCAGTTGTTTGCTTCTTGACCAGATTTTTGCTCGAAAAAAAATTCTGATTATGATTTTTGACCCTAAAATCAAGGGTATCTAGTTCTGACCCGCTCTATTTATTTTCCCCAATTTTAACTAAAAAAAAGAGTTGTTTTCTTTGATTTTAGTAAAATTAGAATATTTTAATTATTAAAATTACTTCCCCTTATATTTATCCATCCATATCCATTTTTGCCCTTTTCTGAATTTTTAGTAAAGAAAAAACGCCCATTTTTTTCTGCCAGTCTATAAAAAAAATTTTTTTTGCCTGGTTTGTAAGTGAAAAAAATTTTTTCCTTGAATATTACCCACCAAATATATCCAAAAGTCAGAAGTTCTTTTCTTTTCGGTTTGCGAAAAAATGGGGGCTTACCTATATTGATTTTAAAAAAATTAAATTATAAATAAATTTGCATTTTAGGGGATAACAAAATATTTTTAAAATTAGAATTTTCTAAAATTGAAATTTTTTATTAAAAAATTTGTTATCCTCTATATATCCCTAAAACCCTCCCTATATTATTTAGACATATTTAAATGAGGTTTTAAGACACCATTCTTTTAAAAAAAAATTATTTTTGGAATTTATATGACTTGGGGAATTTAATTGGAATTTAAAAAAATTTTAAAATTAAAAAAAAATTTTTTTGAGACCCCCCTGACCCCCCAAAATATTAATTTAAAGAATGGTGTAAGCACACAACTAGCCAAAAAAAATATAAAATACACCACAAACCTCAAAAATTATTTTTTTTCCTTTTCTGTGTACCTTTTTTCCTACATTTAAAATAAAATTATTTAAAAAAATTTTTTTAAATATTATTAGATGGGTTGTATTTTTATTACAACTTTAAAAAGATAACTAAAGAAGATATAACTTGTGTTTTAAAATAAAATCAGAATGTATTTTATTTGTGTTTTACTAGAGTTATACAAAAGAATAAAAAGAACTTGTTTTCCGGAATGTTTTAATAAAATTCTAATTTTTGTGTTTTCCGGAAACTTGAATAAAATTCTGATTTGTGTTTTCCGGAAAAAATATAAAAATATTGTTTCCGGAAAGGTTTAAAAATAATTCTGATTTTTGTGTTTTCCGGAAAATATTTTAAAATTCTGATTTTTGTGTTTTCCGGAAAATGTTTAAAAATAAATTCCGATTTTTGTATTTTCCGGAAAACTTCTAAAAATTCTGATTTTTATTCTTTTGTATAACTCGTGTTTTTTAGTGTTTAATCCGGAAAGTTTATTTTATATAAGTGAAGACTTGTGTATGTATTTTCTTTTAACATTTTCAAGTTTATTTTTCTTTCTCTCTTTTTTCCTCTCTTATTTATGCACGTTGAATAGGCACACTACGGCCAAAAACAGAAGAACGTCCACCCAATTCTTCTGCTGGGCGCAATAAATGATCTTTAAAAAAATTCATTTTTTTTTAATTTTTTTAAATTTTTACCAGCTCCATTATATCCCCCACGATATTCATTACGAGATGCAGAAGCTGTACGTCGAAAATGAGACTCAGAACGATGACTTCCTGCCCCTCCTCCACCTCCAACGCTGTCAACAGCGCTTAAACGAGATGGTGGACGGTAAATTGATGTTGGAGGTGAAAGCGCATTTGCAGCTGAGCCTGTTCGTCGGAACTAGAAAAAAATAATAAATTCTGATTTTTTTAGTGTTTTCCAAAGTTTAATAAAATTTTTGTGTTTTCCGGAAAGTTATATTAATCCAAGTATTATTAATAATTCTGATTTTATTTTTCTTTAAAAAGTTTATAAAATTCTGATTTGCTTGTGTTTTCCGGAAAAAGTTTATAAATTCTGATTTATTCCGGAAAAAGTTTAAAAATATTTTAAAAATTCTGATTTTTGTTTTCCGGAAAGTTTTTAACCCTCTCACCTCTTCACGAAATTCTTCTCTACGCGCTTCGTGTCTCATTCCATTAGCATCCGTTTGTCTCTGTTCATATTCACTTTTATAACCCCCATTTCTACTAGGAGATAATAAATAATCTCCACCTCCAGCTCTACTATCGCCTCTATAATAATCAGAAGCTTGAGTACCTCTACCAGAATCATAAAATTGATCACGGGGAGAATAAGAACTTGAACGCGAATTTGCTCCAAAACGACGGGCAGCAGTTGATTGACTTTCTATTGGTATAGCCCTTTCTCTACCTTCTATTGCTTGCCAACGCTTTTGGGCTTCGACTGTTAAACGTCCCTATAAATTAAAAAAATTTTTTCTTGGAAAAATTTTTTTAGAAAATTTTTTTGAAAATTTCAGAAATTTTTTTCCAGGGCCCTATTTCAATTGTCCACAGATTCTGTGGTCTGCGTTCTGTGCACAGACCGCAGAACCACAGAAATTCTGTTTCAATTATTCCACAGATTCTGCGGAAAAAGGAGTCCGCAGATTCTGTGGAAACATGCACAGAATCTGTGGAAACATCCACAGATTCTGCAAAACATCCAAAAACATGCAAAAACCACAGAATTCTATTTCAATTATTTTTCTGTGCACAGAAAAAAATCCACAGATCTGTGGCTTTTTTAGTCGATTCTGTGCATTTCTGTTTCAATTATTTCTGTGGTCTGCGGAAAATACACAGAATTCATTAAAAAATCCACCCTAAAATTTTTTCTGCGAATTTTTTACGGAAAAACTTTAAAAATTTTTTTCTAGGCCTAGGCTTAACCAAATTTTAGAATTTTTAAAGATTATTAGAGTTTGATTCATTCTCTATTTTTCGATATAAAAATTATAATTTTGTTACTTAAAATTATTACTTAAAATTAATTTTGAAAAAGGTACATCATTTTTTAGCATTTTTTGTTATATCCAAGCAATAAAAAAATAAAAAAACGCGAGAGATTCTGAAATTTAGAGCTATGATGTTCTAATCATCATGGATATCTCTAATGAGGGGATTTTTCCCCGGGATCTCTTGAGGATATCTAGCCTGGGATATCTCCTATGATCTCTCATTGATATCCGTCATAATCTCTCCTCCTATTTAATGATAGATTTCCTCCTTA
The DNA here is from genome assembly GCA_963681835.1 of Meloidogyne enterolobii. Lineage (NCBI taxonomy): Eukaryota > Metazoa > Nematoda > Chromadorea > Rhabditida > Meloidogynidae > Meloidogyne > Meloidogyne enterolobii. Next base: position 451,059 of record CAVMJV010000083.1, on the reverse strand, counting down.
ATCCCTCCAATATATTAAACCTCAAAATCAATGGATATCCCACTTAATCCCTCCTCTACGATTTTCAAGTTCCGATGACTGAAATTTTGGATTCCAGGCATTTTCGATTTCCAGGAACCTCAATTTCTGACTAAACAATCCCCAGTTTTGTAACATTTCCCTCCCTTGCAACAACATCTATCGTAGTCTCCTGACTTTTCCATCTCCTGATTTTTCCGATCCGAAACATTAATTTAATTGGGGATTTAAGGATATTGGATGAACCAGAAAATTAAGCGGTATATCAGCGGTTTTAAAGTGATATCTAAAAGATTTAAATGGATTTTATGTGATTTGGAGGGAAAATTTTTAAATTTTTACAATATTTTTCAGTTTAATTTAAGAATTTTTAAAGTTTTTCTTCAAAAAATCAGGTACCATTAATACTGCAGTAGTACCGAACTGTCCTAACCATTTTTCGTTTCAATAACACTTTATTTTCAAAAACGCGGAAATAAAAAGTTTGAATTTAGAAGGAAAAATACACAGAACCACAGGAAAATAATTGAAATAGAAATTCTGTGGATCAGTGGAAAAAATCCACAGATTTCTATATTTTCCACAGAAATTTTCATCCACAGAATCTGCGGAATGTTTCCACAGAATCAGTGGTTGATTTCGCAGAATCTGCGGGCACCACAGATTCTGTGCACACAGAATTTAATTGAAACAGAATTTCCGCAGAATCTGTGTTCTGTGCACAGAATGCAGAATCTGCGGACAATTGAAATAGGCCCCAGAAAGAAATTTTTAAAAAATATATTTACATGGCTATCGACATGGCTTGAAATAGATTGAGGCTCCACATCAGAAGGCAATTGATATTTACGGACAAAATACTACAAAAATAATTTTAAAAGGTTAAAGAAATTCTGGTTTTTGTATTTTCTGTTTTAAGATTAATTTATTTTGTGTTTTCCGGAGTTGTAAAAATTCTGATTTTTGTTTATTAAAAGGTTGGTAAAAAATTCTGATTTTTTCCTGTTTTCCGGAAAAGGTATAAAAATATTAAATTCTGATTATTTTCCGGAGATGGTATAAAAATTCTGATTTTTTGTATTTTCTTGTATTTTTATTAATTTTTGTGTTTTCCGGAAAGTTGTAATAATTCTGATTTTTGTATTTTTTTGTATTTTTCTTAAGCATAGTTTTGTGTTTTCCGGAAAAGTTATAAAAATTCTGATTTTTTGTATTTTCTTGTATTTTTCTTAATTTTTGTGTTTTCCGGAAAAGTTAATTTTCTCTAACAAAGGGTTCTGAAATACTTTCCCCCCTAATTTTAAATTAAATTACCATTTTTGTATAATTATCACGATCACGAACATCCTCGTGTCTACCTTCTATCAACAACGTATCATCCAATGTTTTTACTTGTAATTCCTCCGGGCGGAATTGGTAGCAGTCAATTTCTACAGAAAAACGTTGACTATCGTTTGTAACATTTGTCTAAATAATTGTGTTTTTTAAAGACTGATTTTTGTATTTTCCGGAAAAGTTTAAAAATAAATTCTGATTTAAGTGTTTTCCGGAAAAATTAAAATAAATTCTGATTTTTGTGTTTTACGGAAGTTTAAAAATTCTGATTTTTGTGTTTTACGGAAGTTTAAAAATTCTGATTTTTGTGTTTTCCGGAAAATATATTTATTGTTTCCGGAAAAGTTAAAATAAATTCTGATTTTTGTGTTTTCCGGAAAATATTAAAACCTCTTATTATATTTTCCGGAAAAGGTTTAATAACACTAAATATTCTGATTTTGTTTTCCGGAAAAAATATAAAAATATTATTCTGTTTCCGGAAAAAGTTTAAAATTAATTCTGATTTATCTCTATTCCCCACCTTAACATCAATTCCTTCTTTAAATACAGGCTCCGCCCATCTTGGGTACAAATCACGCCAAAACGGGTCAGAGCGCCAATCACGGTCAAAACGGTCCAAATAAGAAGAAAACTGAAAAATTACAAATTTATTTTTAATTTTTAATTAAATTCTGATTTTATTTTTTTATTTTTTAAATTTTTTTATTAAATTTTTCGCACGCTCGCGCCTCTGAAAAGCGTTTTGGTGGTGGATCTGACGTTGAAGAAGGCGAAGTTACAAAAGGGCGTGTTTGATTAGTTGATATAAAAGTTGTTTTTGTTGAAGGCCTCAAATGAGGAAATGCTTGATAAAATTCTTCTGAGAAGAAAGGGCGTTCTTCTTCTTCTTCTAATCCATCTCTTGTTGTTGTTCGTTCTATACTCAAATTAATAGAGGTTAAAAAAATTCTGAAAAAAAATTCTGATTTTTTATACCCTGTTTTGTCCAACTTTTTCTTTCCCAACTTCTTTCCTCTTCTTCTTTTTCCTTCTCTAACCCATTATAATTATATTTTCCGGAAACATTTTCCGGAAAAGTTTTATTTTCTTCTCCATTTATTGTTGTTATTGTTTTTGCTCTCTAAATTTTTAATTTTTATTTTTTTTTCTCTATTTTCTCCAAATTATTACAGTTTCGAAATCTCTGGTTTCTGATGATGTTGTTTGATCCCCCACATTAATATATTCATCTACTAACGGTTCTCTCCATCGAGGACTGGGACGTGGACGAGTTCTTTCGCTCTCACTCATTTTTTAAATTTTTTTAAAATTAAATTTTAAAAAATAATTCGATTAGTCGTACTATTTAAATTAAAATATATAAAATCGATATAATTTATCTTAAAAATTTATCTTAAAATATTACGGCTTAAGAAGAAGCTAAATTTAAAACTTATATTTTTGAATATTCAGTCAAAAATAAAATACAAAATCAGAATAATAAAATACAAACCTTCCGGAAAAATATATAAATTAAATAACCTTCCGGAAACATAAAATAAATAAATTCCGGAGAATATATAAAATATAAATCAGAATTCCGGAAAATATGTACAAGAATAAAATATAAAGAAATATAAAAATCAGAATATTCTTTTCCGGAAAATACAAAAAAAATACAGAAAAAATACATATATACATTCCGGAAAACACATATAATAAATTCTGAAATATACCTATAAAAAACCAGAATTTATATTTTCCGGAAAATACAAAAATAAAATTCGAAAATACAGAAAAATACAAAAACCAGAATATTCTTTTTTGTTTTCCGGAAAATACAAAAAAATACATAATTAATTTAAAAATACAAAAACATTAAAAGCATGTATAGAAAGGCGAGAAAATTGATTATATAATTAAACAATTTAAACAAATAAATTTTTATTTATGTATCTTTATTTATTTTTTATTTACTTTATGACAAATACAGCAAAAATAAATATATACGATTTTGCCTTTGCTGTATTTTCTAAATATTTTTTTGTTTACCCATTGGATTGAACAATTTTATTTTTTATTTTCTCGTTGAGGGAAATGAAAAAGAAAAAAAGAGAAAAATAAAATAAAAAAAAATTTAAGCTGTCTGTTAGAATTTTTTGTTAGCACGCTCGTTGAGTGATTGAATCCCTCCCCTCTTTCGCCCTCCAAAAAAATAATTTTATGTATTGTGAAAGGTGCAGATTGGGACTACAATAAAAATGAAGAGAGAATTGCGTAAAAATGTTAAATACCAATTATTTGTATTTATGAGGGGAGGATGCGCGCGAGAATGAGGAGGGAGGTATTTCATAACATGTGTATGAACGGATGGACCTCTAGAAAATAACAATGGTAAAATACATTGTTTTTATAGAAGATTAAAATTGTTATGAAACACAATAAAACAGAAAGAAAATACAAGAAAATACAAAAAATCAGAATAATTATATACTTTCCGGAAATGTATAACAAACTTTCCGGAAAATACAACTAGAATCAGAATATTATATATAAACATTCCGGAAAAAGTTTCCGGAGAAAATAGAATCAGGAAAAATGATATAAACTTTCCGGAAAACCGTTCCGGAAAAATATAAAATAATCAGAATATGTATATAATTTTAATGTATATAATTTTCCGGAAAATACAAAATTTTCAGAAAAACATTCCGGAAAATATAAAATAGAAAATTAAAAATATAAACTTTCCGGAAAACAACATAGAAATACTAATCAGAATTAATAAATCAGAATATAAACAAAACATTATTACAACTTTCCGGAAAAATCAGAAATATTAATCAGAATATAAACAAATCAGAATATCAACAAAACATTATTACAACTTTCCGGAAACTATATACAAAACATTAAAAATATAATAATAGTCATACACAAATATTTTTGTATTTTATTAGAAAAGATAAGCCTGTAAAATAATGGTTTTTTGCCTTTTATTATTGTTCATTCTCTACGGAGGCGTTTAATAAAAAAATATAGGAGAGCGTACACAGCTTATCGAGAAAAAAATTTTTTTATTGAATCATACAAGGCAAAAAAATATTTTTATGGAAGGAAAATATTTTTTTAATAATTTTTTTTATTTTTTCGCATTTAAAAAATTTTTTTAATTAAAATAATAAACCAACCCGAGGCACAATAGCATCCATTCGTGGCCAATCAGAAGGCCAATCACGCCACCAACGGTCAGTATCGTGAGAACGGAACTAGAAAATAATAAAATTTTTTAAATTTAATTTAATTTAAATAATAGAAACAAGAACAAAAATTTTTTTCAAAAAATCATGCCATTTTTCGAAATTGACGCCCTACAAACTTGGGAAAATCAGACAAATTTGTGTTGTTTTCTATTTTTGTGTTTTTATTATTCTTTTTCATTTTCGGAAAAAAATTAAAAATCAGAAAAAAAATTATTTTTGATTTTTTAACAATTATTTTTGTATAACAGTCAATTTCCTTTTAACCCCTCTTTTTTTGTTAAGTGTTAAGTACCCTTATACAATATATAGAAAACAACATAAAAACATTGTATATATAACAAACATCAATATAACTAATTTTGGAAAAACATTCACCAACATTTTCCGGAAAATGTTTGGGGAGGGGGAGGAATGTTTCTATAGTAATTAAATAAAGTTTTCCGGAAAACATAAAAAAAGTTTCGAACATTCCGGAAAACATCAAAAAAAGTTTCGAACATTCCGGAAAACATGACAAAAATAAATAAAGTTTCCAACTTTCCGGAAAATACATTCATACCTAATTGTATTTTTTGTGTTTTATAAACTTGAATTATTGCTTCAAGTTTTAAAAAAGTTGAAGCAACAAGAAAATAAAAATACAAACTTTTTCAGAATAAAATTTAAACCAGAATACTCACACCCTAGAAACTTTATTTTTATTTAATCTTTATATGACCCATTTTTTCTATTACTAAGAAGATTTAGTCTTTTTAATAATTTTATTTGATCAAAAAATTTTTTTTCAAAGAAAATCCTCTTTTTATTCATTTTCATGAAAATCCCCCTTTAATATTTTTTTTTTCAAGGAGGTGAAGAAAAATAATCTTTGAGTCAACGTAAAGGTAAGGCTAGTAGTAGGTGACTAGCAGTCTTTCAAGGTGTTTATAAACAAACAAAAAAATTTTTTAAGAGACAAACAAACAATAACAAACAAAAAATTTCTCTTTTTGACTCACCCGATCAAGCAAATCTCTAGGTCTAGGCCAATCCACAGGCCAATCTTCCCATTCACGGCTAAATCGGTCACGCCATGTAGAGTTCCAACTACTCAATCTACGTTCTGGCCAATCACGCCAAAAAGGATCTTCGTCCCAATGACGGCTTGAAACCAATGCCATTTGTTTTGATTGTTTGTTGTTTTGTTTTTAGTAAATAATAAAATCTGAAAATAAAAAAAAACATGTTTGTAAAACATTAAAACTTGAACTAAAACTTGTTTTCCAACCTTTAAAACTTGTTTTAGTTCAAGTTTTAAAAAACATATTTCATTAAAAACATGTTTTAAACACCCAAAACATTTATTAAAACTTGAAAACTTTTTAAAAAAAACATCAAAACTTTTTAAAGAACATTACAAACATGCTCAATTAAAACCATTAAAACATGTTTATATTTTTTTAAAACATGTTTTAGAATGTTTATAATAAAAACATGTTTTAGTCACTCAAAACATAATTAAAACATTAAAACTTTAAAAACACCAAAACTTTTTTTAAATAAACATTAAAACATGTTTTTCTCAAAAACATGTTTAAATTCTCAAAAACATGTTTATAATCTCAAAAACATGTTTATAACTCAAAAACATGTTTATAACTCAAAAACATGTTTATAATCTCAAAAACATGTTTATAATCTCAAAAACATGTTTAAAAAACTTTTTCCAATTTATATACCCAATTTTATTTTTCTAATTTAATATAGAAAATTCTCGAATATTTTTTTAAAAAATTTATAAAAATAAAATTGAATGTTCTCCTTCGAGAAAAATTTAATGAGAATAAAGAATGATTTAAAAGAATGTGTTTTTAAATGGTTTTTTAATTTTCCTTTTATATATAGGCCCCAATTTCACTGCGCGAGCATCAAAACCAAAAAAGAAAAAATTAAAAACAGCCTGTTCAATAGTCAAAAAAATTTTTTTCTTTTTTTTTAAATTTATTACAACACACAACCAAAATTATTGAGAAATAGAAAAAAGAAAAAAATTCTTCAACATATAACATTTTATTTTAAAAATGTTCAGAGAGAATGCCTTTAAAAAATTTTTTTGTTGATTTTAATTGGTTTTCTCTCCTAAATCAAAAAATTTATTTTAATTTTAAGGGCGTTGAATTAAAAAGAAAAGAAAAAGAGAAAAGAAAAAATAAAATTGAAAATCCATGTTAAAAAAAGAGGTGATGATTCATTCAATTTATTTAAGAAAAGACAAATCAGAATTTTTTTAAAACACAATTTTGATTTATTGTGTTTGACTAATTTCCAGTTCAACGAAAATCAGAAAAAGAAAAATGGGTGTTTATAAAAACATACAATTTATTTTTAAAATGTTTTAATGTTTTTAATGTTTTAATTGAAAAAAACATGTTTTAATGAAAACTTTAAATGTTCAAGTTTTAATGTTTTATTTAAAGTTTTAAAACTTGTTCAGTTCGTTAATAAAACAAAACTTTTTTAAAAACTTTTTTTCAAACATTCAAAATTATTTAAACTTTTTAAGAAACTTGGATGTTTTTAAAAACTTGTTTAAAACTTTTTCTGAAATTAAAACAAGTTTGAAAACAAGTTTAATAAAATTAAGTTTGTTTAAAAAATTAAGTTTGTTTAGAAACAAGTTTATTTTTCTAAAACTTGTTTTTATAAACATGTTTGTTTTAATATTTTAATAAAACATAAACTCACCATTAAAGAGTAGAGAAACATGTGATTTGTTTGTTGATGACTCATCACAACTAAAACAAGTTTAATTCTTTAAAAATTCTTTTTTTTTTTTAATTTAAAAAAGGTATTTGATACAAACATGATGATTTCATTCTAACTATGTGTTTTTGTTGTAATTTTTATTTCACATTTAAAAATAAATTTTATAATATATTGCTTATTTGGATACAAAATATACAGAAAATGACTGTTCTAAAAATAGGGGAAAAATAAAAAAATCAGAATTTTTTCAGAAAAAATTTTTTTGGAAAAATCAGAATTTTTATTTTTAATTATCAGAATTTTCACTGAAAAATTCTGAAAAAAAATTTCTGAAAATTCTGAAAAAAATAATTTTTATGAAAAAATCAGAATTCTGATTTTCAGAATAATCAGAATTTTTTTTCTGAAATCAGAATTTTTCTGAAAAATTCTAAAAAAAAAATTTCCAAAAAATTAAGAATTCTGATTTTCTGAGGAAACAGAATTTGTTTTTTGGGGAGATGAGATAGATTTAAAAAAAGGTTATAAACCCGTATAAATTCTTGTAAAAAAGATCAAAAATTAAAAAAAATTCTAAAATTTCTTCAAATATATTTGCTTAATCTTTGCATAAATTCTTGTAAATTTAAGTCTAATTCACTAGATGTTGGCCTATCTTCTGGTATTGTTGTCCAACAAGAACACATAATTGAATAAAGCTCATCAGGGCAATTATAAGGTTGGGAGAGGCGAAGACCGGCATAAACTATTGCCTAAAAATTAAAATTGATGGATTCTAATTTTTTAAAATAAAAAAAATTTTTGAAATTTTTCAGAAAATTCTGGTTTTATAGAATAGAAATTCTGTTATTTCAGAAAATCGGAATTACTAATTTTCAGAAAAATTCTGGCTTTCTGAAATAATTTTTTAAAGAAAAATTCTGATTTTTCTTGAAATCAGAATTCTGAGTTTTATAAAAAATTCTGTTTGCTTCAAGATAGAAATTCTGATTTAAATTCAGAATTTTCTCAAAAATATTCTGGTTTTACATAAAATCAGAATTCTGATTTTTTAAAAAAGATTCTGATTTTTCCAAAAAAAATTTCAGAATTTTCAGAAAATCAGAATCGTAAATTCTAAAAAATTCTGATTTTTCAGAAATAAAAATTCTGATTAAAAAATAATCAGAATTTATAAAAATAATCAGAATATTTTTAAATCAGAATTTTTATTTCTGAAAAATCAGAATTATAATATTATTATTTTTACTTGTTCCAACTCATCCTCATGTATTTCATTATATGGCAATTTTCCACAATTAAAAATTTCCCAAATTAGAATTCCACATGCCCACACATCTGTAGCACTATTCCAAATATTATTTTGATTATTATTTTGTTTATTAAATTTTTTATTAAAATTAAATAATTCTGGGGCCATCCAACGAATAGGTAAATAATTTGAAGAATATTCTGTTTCTTGTAAATTATTTTCTTCTTTTTTATAATCTTGGGGAAATAAATCACTTCCTGAAATTATTTAGAAAATTAAAAAAAATTTCAATTTGAGGTAACCTAAAGCAGAATCACATAATTGAGAATGTAAGCGAACACGTCCACCGCTCATTTTTGTATGGGAAACTAAACAATTTCTGAAAAAAAACAGAATAAAATTTCAGAATAAAAAAAATTAAAAATCAAAATTCTGATTTCTAATTCTGATTTTGAAAATCAGAATTCTGACTCTAAGTTCTGATTTTGCAAGTCAGAATTCTGATTTCTAATTCTGATTTTGAAAAATCAGAATTTTCAGAAAACCAGAATTTTTCAGAGAAATCAGAATTCTGTTTTTAAATTCTGGGTTCTTTATTAATATCCCGCCCCCCACCCCTATTTGAGTCTCAGATTAATTTTCCTTCCTTGCTGCCAATCATTTATTTTTCCTCCTTTTTTAATGTCAATCATTTTCTTCCCTCAAATATAAGACACCCAAAAGGGCGCGCGGCCATAAAGGCGCAAAGCCATAACTTGCTTCATGGTTTTCAAACCTTACAAAAATTAATATTAAACGATTCCTTTCATCGAGCTAAAGAGATTGATAACAAAAATGACAAGGCCCCAAAATATTACAGAAGGTTATGGCTTTGCGCCGTTATGGCTGCGCGCCTTTTTGGGCTGTACACCTCAACTATCATAAGTTTCTAACTTGCTTTTTACTTATAATATTCGAGGGAAGAAAATGATTGGCATTAAAAAAGGGAGGGAAATAAATGATTGACAGCAAATAAGGAAAAATAATCTGAGACTCAAATAGGGGTGGGGGGCGGGATATTAATAAAGTACCAAATTCTGATTTTAAAAATCAGAATTAATTCCGAAAAATCAGAATTTTTCAGAAATCATAATTCTGATTCTTAAACTCAGAATTCTGATGTCTAATTCTGATCTAGAAAAATCAGAATTTTCCAGACTATCAGAATTTACAGAAATCAGAATTCTGATTTACAAAAAGCAAAAAAATCAGAATTTTACAGAAATCAGAATTCTGATTTTGTTTTAAAAATCAGAACACATTATTACCTTGTAGCAATGTCTTTGTGTATTATACCAAATTTATGTAAATGACGAACAGCAGAAACAATTTGTGAAGCTAATAATACTAAATTATGTATTCGAAGAGTTGTAGTTGTTTCTGAAATTTCTAAAGTTGTTGTTGCAGGAGCATTAGTAGTAGATGAAGATGAAGAAGGCGAGTTTGTTACAACTAAATTTTTTGACAATTTTTTTGAGGCATGAAAAATCGAAAATGTTTCAAGTCTTTGAAGCATGCTTCAAATTTTCTTGAAGCATGTTTCAGATAATATAAAGCATGTTTCAAATAACTGAAGCATGCTTCAAAATTTTTTTGAAGCATGTTTCAAATTTTTGAAGCATGTTTCAGATAATCTGAAGCACGTTTCTACTTTTTAGAAGCATGCTTCATATATCTTGAAGCATGTTTCTGATTTTTTGAAGCATGCTTCATATTTTTTGCTACAGATATTTTTTGCAGCAAATTGCTTCAACTTACCAATTCGAGGATTTTCCATTTGTCCACCACCACCTTCCTTTCCCCTTTCCACATCTCTATTATCATCCTTTACCTTATTCTCCTCTTCTTCTTTAATCACCTTCTTTTCTTCTTCCTTCAATCCATCACCACTACAACTACTTCCCTTTCTGAAACGTTTAGCCCAACTTTTAACTACAACCCCAGGACTAACTGAAGAAGATTTTTTGTTATTTAAAGACGCATTAAGTGCTTGTTCTCTACATTCTTGCAAAAAATTTTTTAAAATTCCAAAACCATCATGAGCATAACAAATTAAAGGTAAATCACGAACTGAGTCTGGATTCAAAAAATTACCAAAAGTTGCGGCTGCGATAACCTACAAGAGAAAAGTTTATTTATTATTTGAAGCATGCTTCTAGATTAAAGAAAAAAAGCAAAAAGAAAATCAGCATATCTTCTAAACATTCCGGAAAACAAATAAAATTTAAAAATTTTTAAACATTCCGGAAAATAAAATTCGAAACATTCCTAAAACTTTCCGGAAAATGCAAAAATATATTTCTCCCCGGAAGGATTAAAATACTCCCAACATTCCGGAAACAAAATCTTAAAACTTTCCCAAACTTCCGGAAAACATGTAAAAATTAAAACATTACAAACATTCCGGAATTAAAAATAATTTTAACCCTTCCGGAAATATAAAAATAAAAATAATTTTTTCCGGAAAAGTTAAAATATTCCAAACATTCCGGAAATAAAAACACAAAACATTTTAAAACTTTCCGGAAAACACAAAACACAACAAAATACTAAAACATTCTACTAAATAAACTTGCCTGCGCCAAATGTGGATGTGGCGGCACATAATGAAACTGCAAAGCAGCACGTAAAAAACATTCAAATTGGATTCTATCTGCATCAGGCTTTAGAGTTTTACAAATTAGTGCAGTATCTTCTTTAGCATCATCCTCCCCATCATCAACTTCATCAACAACAGGCCTATTTCCATTTAACCCTATTTGACGCCAATTTGCCCATACTAACTGTCCAAAATGTCCTTCCATTTCAGGCTTATGGCATTGTTCAAAAAGATTTCTATCTGCATTTAATTCTATTAATGCTGAATTAACATCCACTTGTTGGTTGTTTCTTTCATAAATTATTTTACTTGTTAATTTTTGTTGTTGTTGTAATGCGGCTGCTGATGTTGAAGGCATTTGAGGGTCAAGTAAAGGTTTACGTTGTTCGTCGTCTAGTACTGTTTTTGAAGAAAAGGAGGAGGCAGTAGTACAACTATTAATTGTTGCTAGTCCGGTTGTTGTTCTGGAAAAAATATAAAATCAAAACTTTCCGGACAAAAATCAGAATATAACTAAGTTTCCGGAAAACATATAAAACAATATAAAACATTCCGGAAAAATATGTAAAAAATTATAAACATTTCCGGAAAATATAAATTTAAAAACTAAAACTTTAAGGAATATAAAAATCAGAATTACTCCAAAACTTTCCGGATAAAATCAGAACATCTATTTCTATTTTCCGGAAAACATATAAAATAATATAAAACATTCCGGAAAATATGCAAAATATAGTGTTTTTAAACATTCCGGAAAACATAAAAATTAAAACATTCCGGAAAACATATAAAAATTAAAACATTCCGGAAAACATAAAAATTAAAACATTCCGAAAAAGTATATAATAAACTAAACATTAAAACTTTCCGGAAAATATACTACAAACAAATCAGAATATTCTAGTTTTAAAACACATACATTTTAGATAATCCACTTTTACCACTATTAGCTGTTGAACTTTCTTTTAAAGAACCCCCATTAATTAATTTATTATTTTTTTGATCAATTCCTTGTTGAAATAATATTTTTCTTCTTATAAGGGATGAACGTGTTGAATTATATAAAGAACCTATTTTTGATCTTCTTCTTCTAAAAGAAAAATTATTGTTTGTTTGTTGTTGTTCTTTTTCTTCTTCTTGTTTAATACAATAACAACAACAAAGTAAAACTGAACAAACTAGAGCAAATAGAGAAACAGACGCAACAAGTAATTGACAAGGAAGAGAAAGTAAACTTATAAAAGAGAATAATGGCCAAGTTGAATAAGTTGTATGTTGTTTGTTTTGTTTGTTGTTTTCGTTGTTGTTGTTGTCGTTAATGTTTAGATGGTTGTTTGAATCTTCTTCTAAAAATGTTTTTATAAAAAATAGAATCAGAGAAAACATGTTTCTGATTTTCTTTTGCAAATGTTTTTAAGAGGAAAAACATGTTTGAATCTTCTTCTGAAAATGTTTTTATGGGGAAAAACATGTTTTTGGTTTATTTCTGCAAATGTTTTATGAAGAAAAACATGTTTTTGTTTATATTTTTGCGAATGTTTTTAAGAACAAGAACATGTTTTGGACATGTTCTGAAAATGTTTTAAAGAGGAAAAACACATATAAAAGTTCAGTTTTGCTTCTAAAATGTTTTTAGTAAAGCAAACATAGAGAAACACATTATCACAGAGGATATTTCTCTTAAACTGAAGAAGCCCAAAAAAATAAAAAGAAGCCAGAAACGGTTCCTTTTTTTAATATTTTAATAATAAACTCGTCAAATTGATGAAATAAAATTTTATTTTATTTTATATTAAGTCTTCTTTCCTCATCCATCGATTTAACAACTTTAACAACAACCGACCTTTATATGCTTTTTTAAAGTTTTTTCTTTTCAATTTTAATTTTTTTTCCTCAATAATCGAAAATTAAGAAAAAAAATAATTTTCCAAAAAAAAATTTAAAATTAAAAAAAATTTTTTCCCCTCACCTTGAGCAAAAGCCCTTCTCCTTCCTTCTCTATACGAACATATTTTCTCTTGTTTTAAAGTTAATTGTAATAAAGATGTTTTTGTTGTTGTTATATTAAAATTTAAATTAACACGAAATTGACCAGAACGTGCTCCAACACATCTATATTCAACTTGAAATTGTTGGGGAATGTTTGGGACGTAACCTTTTGGCGAAATTAAAACAATTGGGACAACATCAAAATGTTGGGAATTTGCTTGAAGAGAATAATAAGTCTGAAAAATAATGATAAAGTTGAGAAAAACAAGTTGAGAAAAACATGTTTTGCAATGTTTTAGTAATGTTTTAGAAAAAGTTGGAAAATTCAGAAACAATGAAAGTTACAAACAAGTTTGTAATGTTTGAAAAATAAACTTGTTTGGAAAACTTGTTTTTCTAAACTTTATAAATAAATAAAGTTGCAAAACAAGTTTGTAATGTTTAAAAAATAAACTTGTTTGGAAACAAGTTTTACATGTTTTGGAGGAAGTTAAAATTGAACTTTATGGGTTAGTAAGGCGCAGAACGTTTAGGCGCCGTTCCCTATAACTTTTGAGTGGATTACCCGTTTTTGATAAATTTGGTATCATTCGCTAAATAATTAAAATCACTAAAAAATTTACCATTCTGTCAGAACTGCTCCAAGTAAATCTAAGTCGACTAATATTTTCTGCTAATCTGTAGGGGAATTTTGTAGAATATTCATTAATAACACCATCAGTGACATAATCCATTCTAGCAGATATTCCTTTAAATAAAAAAATTAATTTAAAAAAAAATTCAAAGAAAATAGAAAAATTCAAAAAAAAATAATTAAATTTTACCCAAAGTTCTATTCATTTCATCACTTTCAATATACAAATTAAATGCACTAATAGTGTTAAATACAAAAATAAAACAAAAAATCAGAATTAAAACAAAACAAGTTGTAATTGTAAAATTGTACATTTGTTGAAAAAAAAAATAAACTTGTTTTTGTTGTTGTTGCTTCAAGTTTATTTAAATATAATTACATTTTCTGATTTTTTAATTCTGAAAAATAATTCTGAAAATAATTAAAGTTGGTAAGTGTATGTATAATAAACATTAATTAAACTTGTTCGGATTCAAGTTTATTTTTTTCTGATTTTTAATTCTGGAAAATAATTCTGAAAAAATTAAACTTGGTTATAAACATTAATAAAACTTGTTCGGATTCAAGTTTATTTTTCTGATTTTTAATTCTGAAAAATAATTCTGAAAAAAATAATTTAATAGGGTATACTACTATTTATTATTAAGCTACATATAATTAAATGTCCAAAAATCCAATTTTTGTCTATAATTTTAGAAAAATAAATATTGCCTCAAAAGATAGCTAAAGGCACAATTTATTTATAATAATTAACTATTTATTTTTATTTCAATTGCTTTTGTCTTTTATTTTTTTTTTTGAAGATTTCCCCAAAATTTTTTCAGAAGAAACATTTCTCTCTCCTTAAAAAGTTGCTTCAAAGACAAAAAAAGGTTGCTTCAAGGAAGTAAAATTCAAGTCTAAAAAAATTTATATAATTTTTTGAGTGTTATTTAGACTCTTTTTTAATAAAAAAAATATTATAATAAAATATCAATTAAAAAAAATTTTTTTATGAACATGAAACAACAGTTGTAGCAAGTAAAATTAAATATTATTTATGTCTAAATATTTTTTCCTTTTAATAAAATAATAAAAGTGTTGATAATATTAAAAGATCATAAAAGAAGGTTAAAAAAGAAAGTTAAATTTATATACTCAACATTTTTTATTTTATATATTATTTAAATGATCGATCAAGCTTCAAGTATATAAGCAAGTTAAACATAAAACAAAAACATTTGGTGTGTTTTTATAAGAATAAATAAATATAAAATAAATAAACTTGTTTTAATTGAGTAATAAAAACTTTTAAGTGTTTTTAAATAAACTTTGTTTTTAATTGTTTGAAAAAATAAAAATTGTTTTGTTAAATAAACTTGTTTTAAAACAAACTTGATTTTAAATAAACTTGATTTTAAATAAACTTGATTTAAAACATGTTTTAATTGAGTTCTGAAAAAAAGATAAAAACAACACAAACTTATTAAAACAATAAAAACAAAGAGGAATATAAAAACCAGAATTAACAAATCAGAATTTGAAAAGTAGAAATACAAGAAAATTCTGGTTTTAAAAGAAAAATACATAATAGTTTTAAAATCAGAATTAGTAAAATCAGAATTAAATTTTAAAAATGGTAGACTAAATAAAAATCAGAATTAATTTCAGAATTAATGTTTTATATAAAATCAGAATTCTCCTATACACAATAATAAAAAATCAGAATTATTTCTAGTTTAATTCTGTTTATATAAGCAAGCATGTAGTCTGTTCAAAAATTAATTTTTAAATTAATTTATGGAAAAGGAACACATTTTTTATATTTTCTATTTTAAGAATATATTCACACACAAGTGCTTCTCCTTTATTTTAAATAATATTTTCCTTAAATTCTCAACATTTTTAAAAAAGAAAAATTTTCCTCTTTTTTTCTATCAAATTTCCATTTTCTTTTAAAAAATAAAAGAAATTTAATGAAGAAGAAAAAAAAGAAGGTAAAAAAATCTCTGTGTTTTATCTTTCCCTCTATATTATCCCCCTCCCTAAATCCCCTCCTCCTCTTCACAAGAATATCAAAAATTTGCAAAGAAAAAAAAATTTTTCCTAAAGAGAAAAGATTTTTGATTGAGTTTTGGCTTATAAAAATTAAAAAAAAAATTTTTTTGGAAACAAAATTTTTCTTCTTTTTTTGGTATCATATGATAGAGGATTATTAAATTCTACAAAATAGGGAATTAAAATTTAATTTTAAAATAATTTTACAAAAATAGATTTTTACAGAAAACTAAGTCTCTTTATTTGGATGCTTTTTAAAAATGATTTTTGGTCGGGTTTTTGGTCTTAACTTTTTTTGCAGATTAAATTAAATCAAAAATTATTTTTTTTTATTTTATAGAGAATTTAATTACCTATCAAACACTACTAAATTTGGATTTAAAAAATTAATTTTAGTTCAAGTTTTGAGGTAAAATGAAAGCCAGCTAAATGATTTTTGATCGATTCTGGTCGTTTTTTGGTCAAAATTTTATTCAGAATTTTTTGCAGATTAATTTTAAATTAAAAATTATTTTTTTTATTTTATAGAGAATTTAATTAGCTATCAATTTATACCATATTTGGTCCAAAAAATTAATTTAGTTTCAAGTTTTGAGGTAAAAAAGTAGTGGGACTTAAATGGTCTACTTGCTTAAAAATGCCTTAAATTTAGGAAAAAAACAGAATTTAAAAATGAAAAAAAAAACAAATAAAATAAAAAAATAAAAGATTTAACTCCTTCCTGAATAGTCAAAAAAAATTCTCTTTTAAAGGAAATCATTTAAAGTAGTAAATGCGTTGATGTAATAAAAAATGTGTGTGTACTTTTTAAAGGGTAAATAAAAAATAACAGAATAAAATTGTTGTATTAAATTAAATTCTGATTTTGTTTTATTTGTTAAAAATAAAACAAATAAATAATGAACTGGCTATAGCATGATAATTCTGATTTTTTAATAAAAAGATTCTGATTTAAATACATACAATAGAAATTCTGATTTGTTCTGAAAGAGAAAAATAGTGATTTTTATGAAAAAATTCTGATTTTTATTTAAAGAAATCAGAATTTCTTTAAGAAAAGAAAATTCTGATTTAAAAATACATACAATAGAAATTCTGATTTGTTCTGAAAGAGAAAAATAGTGATTTTTATGAAAAAATTCTGATTTTTAAAAATTCTGATTTTTATTTAAAAAAAAATCAGAATTTATTTAAGAAAAGAAAATTCTGATTTAAATACATACAAAAATAAATTCTGATTATTTAAAAAATAGAAACAAATTATAATTTTACATTGCATAAAATATAAACATTAAATTCTGATTTTTAAAAAAAAATGTCAAATTTAAATGTCAGAAATATGTAGTAAAATGTTTTTTAGTCACATTTACATAAATGGTCATTGTGAATGTTGTTTTATTATAGTTTAGTTTTTTTTGTTGGGGTTATTTGCTTCTATTTTAAGAGTGTTGAAAAGGTAAGTGGTTGGTTGTTGAGGAAATGTAGTGGTTAGTGGGGGGTTGGTGGTGACTGCGCGCAGCAGTTGGAGAGTTTATATATATTATTGTTATTTTTAGCCCTCATCCCCTTCAAAAAAATAAATAATTCATCAAAATCGTGCCTCAAAATGGCGTCTAAATAGGACACAATAGAGTATGGAAAGGAAACAAAAAAAAGAGGATTTCAACAGAGAGTGATAGTAGAAGAGAAAAATTCTGATTTTTTAATGAAAATAAAAAATCAGAATTTTTTAGGAAAAAGGAAATTCTGATCTAAAATAAATATGCAAAAATTCTGATTGTTAGAAAAATAGAAAATTATTAAAATTCTGATTTTTTAAAATTCTGATTTAAATACAAAAAATAAACTTCTGATTTTTGTTAAAGAAAAAATTCTGATTTGTTAAAAAAGAAAATTCTGATCTCTAAATATAAAAAATTCTGATTGGTAAAAAATATAAAATTCTGAGAATTCTGATTTTTCGAAAAGAAAAAAAATTCTGATTTTTTCCTTCTTCTGACTATAATAAAGTTCATGTAGTTTTTAATTGTCTAGACTTTGAATTTATACAGATTTTTATTTATTTAAAACTGAGTGTGTGTGTAAATTATAAAAATTGCATTACCTAGACACTTAAACTATAACTCAGAGTCAAATTAGCATATAAAACAAACTTTATATTTTTTTTTTCTAAAAATAAATTATATTAAAAAAAAGTCTGTCTCTTCTCTACAGACAAAAAAAAATAAAAAAAAAATAAAAAATATTTAGACAAAATTTTTTTCCTTCCTGAGTTTTTAACACTTTATTTTTCATTAGTTTTATTTTATTTTATCTTTTATTTTATTTTTTAAAAAGTATTTTCTTCTATACTTATCAAGAATGAAGTGAATAAATGAATGAATTGTTTGAGTGAGTGAAAAAAGCTTCTTTAAAAAATTCCCTATACTTAAATGCTTCCTTATTTTTTTAACAGAAGAAAAAAAAATTTTTTACGAGAAGGAGGGTCAATTTTTAAGGAAATTGAAAAATAAAAAAAAATTTATTTTTTATTTGACACGGCAAAAATTAGAAAGAAAAAAAAATAAAAATAAAAGGAAAATATAAAATTAAATCATGAAAAGTTTTTTTGTTGTAAAAATAAATAAAAAAAAATTTTTTTTTTAATTTTAAATTTTACTAAAGACATAAGAAGGAAAAATAAAAATATTAGAACAAAAAAATTAATTAATTTGTTTAAAAAAGACTCAAACTCAAAAATGCCTTCTAATAATATTACATAAAATAGGCTACATTTTCCTTTATTAAAAAATCTCTAACAAAAAATTTTTTTGTTTAAAAAAATACCCCTCTAAAAAATTATTATTATTTACCTATTTATTTATTTAAATTAGCTAAAATTTTCTCTCATGCTTTTTTTGCCCTTTGTTTTCATTAAAGTAGTTTGTATGTACTGTTCTTATGAAATATTAATTAATTGAAGAAGGTAAATAATGAAAAAATTCAAAAAATAATAAAGTACAGCAGATGGCAAAAACAGAAAAAAAGAAAAATAAAACAACATGTGTAAGTACAATTAAAATTACTTTCCGGAAAGGAAAATTGTTTAAATGATGATAAATACATACCTATTTATTTAATATTTTATTGAGAAGAGTATTTTCCGGAATAGAGAATAGAGTGTTTTCCGGAAAGAATATAGTCTATAGTATTTTCCGGAATATTTACCTGAGAAAGGTATTTTCCGGAATAGAGAATAAAACATTTTCCTGAAAGAAGGAATAGAGTATTTTCCGGAAAGAAAATAGTCTATAGTATTTTCCGGAAAGAAAATAGTCTATAGTATTTTCCGGAATATTTACCTGAGAAAAATACAAACTTTCCGGAAGGATGTTATTTAATATTTTCCTGAAAATAAATAGAGTATTTTCCGGAAAGAATATTTTTAAAAGGTCGCGTAGATAAATAGATATATATTTTCCGGAAAAGAGAAACAGAAAGAAACAGAATAGTTCTGATAAGAAAAAAAAGATTTTTTTAATTAAAAAAAATTTTTTTTAATTTTAATTTTAAAAATTAAAAAAAATTAAACAAATATTCAAATAAAAAAATTTTTTACATTTCTCTCTCACATCAAACATCCACCACTAAAAATTTTGGTAACAAACTATAAATTGGGTATTACATAATGGACCAAACCTCTTTTAATTAAAAAAATTTTTTCTCAAATTAAATTTTAAGCTTTAAAAAAAATTTAATTTAGAGTTGGATTTTTTAATCCAACACATTAAAAAAAATTAAAATTTAAAAAATTTAAAAATTAATATTTAAAAATTTTTAAAATCATGAGGTAAACGTCAATGAAACTTGACGTTCCTCCCATAAGAGAAAAGAGAGAAGAAATATAGAGAGAGAGAGTTTATTCAGGAAGTTTCATTTTATTTTATAAAAAAAATTTTTTTTATAAATTTTTTTAAATAAATTTATTTTAATTTTATATAGCTGAACAAACTTAAAAAAAATTAAAAAAAATTTTTTTTATACCCACAAGTTTTTTTATACCCACAAGTTTTTTTATACCCAAAAATTTTTTTAAATAAAATAGGGAGTGAATACACCCAAAATTATCAGTTTTTAAAAAATTAAAAAAGCGGCTTTTTCTAAAAATAAAAAAATTTTTTAAAAGAGAAAAAATGAATAGTTTATATTCTCTTTTAATTATTCTTTCATTATTGGTTTATTCTAATAATGCTGGTGGAGCAACAAAAGGTGGAGGTAAAGCAACTAGTCCTCCAAAAGGAGGTGGAAAGCCACAGCCGCCAGCCTCTTCTGGAAATAATAATGCTTCTATTAAAGATTATGCTGCTTTACAATTGGATACTTGGAGAAGTCAAAATGTAAAAAAAAATTTTTTTTAATTGAAGAAAAACTTATAGAAAATAGTATAGATAAGAAACAGGCTGGGGATGAATGTGGAAGACTGTGAGTGGGGGGTCCTGACTGTGACTGTGAGTGGGGGGTCCTGACTGTGACTGTGAGTAGGGGGTCCAAGAAGACTGTGAGTGTGGTTTGGCGATAAAGAACCGAAGAGGTTTGTCGGTTCGGTTAACTCCGAAAATTTTACTGAAACCGACAACTCTAAGACTGAGGACAGAATTGGATAAAATCAGGACATATATTTGAAAGAAAGAATTGAGAAAAAATTTGCTGACGGAAGAGGAGGGTTTTCAAGGGGGATTAAAGAAAGATTTTGAAAGACTTTGATTGACTTGAGGATACAAATTAATCACGGTTGGAACTGTATTGAAATGAGCTAAGGGAATTAAGAAGAGCTATGGAGGAGATATGAGAAGACTTGGGGCTATTAAGAATTAAGAAGAAATATGGGGGAGATAGAGAAGACTTGAGGGGCAATTATAGAAGAAACTCTAATGTAAGTAAGAGGAAAATAAAAATAAACTAAAAAAATAAAAAAAACTATTCTCTCTTTTTTTAGAATCCAGTCAATGTATTGACAGCATCAAACGGAATGCCTGTCCCTTCATTAACAGATTCATTAACTGTCGGACCCCGAGGCCCCACACTTTTACAAGACTTTGTACTTCTCGATAATCTTTTCACCTTTGACCGTGAACGCATTCCTGAAAGAGTTGTGCACGCTGTTGGTGCTGCAGCTTTTGGAGAATTTGTTGTTACAAATGATGTTACAAAATATACAAAAATGGATATGTTAAAAAAAATTAATCAAACTACTCCTGTTTTTGTTCGTTTCTCTACTGTTGGTTAGTTTGTTTGTTATATTTTCCTTTTGTTTTGTTAGAATGTTTTTCCGGAAAATGTTAGAGATAAAAAAAACATTATAAATACTATAACAGAATGTTTTCCGGAAAGGTTTAAATTAAAATGTTTCTTACCGGAATTTTTTCCGGAAGATTAAAATGTTTGTAAAGATGTTTTAGTTTTTGTTTGTTAAAATGTTTTCCGGAAAATGTAAAATTAGAATGTTTTTCGTTAGAATGTTTTTGGAAATTAAAACTTGTCTTTTTTGTTTGTTAAAATGTTTTCCGGAAAGTTTAAATTAAAATGTTACTCGTTAGAATGTTTTTCCGGAAAAGTTAAACAAGTATTTTTCGTTTATTTCAATGTTTTCCGGAAAATAGAATTAAGCAAAACAAATTGTTTTATTAAAATGTTTTCCGGAAAAACTCAAAGTTTAAAAACTTAAAAACATTAATCTAAACATATTTAATTTTCCTAAAAACATTCCAACAAAACATTCTAAACAAAATTAACTATTAAAAATAAATTATTAAAAGGAGGCCGAGCTGGAAGCGCTGATACAGCAAGAGATCCTCGCGGTTTTGCAGTAAAATTTTATACTGAAGTTGGAAATTGGGATCTTGTTGGAAATAATTTGCCAGTTTTCTTCATTAACGACGCTATAAAATTCCCAGCTTTTGTTCACTCCCAAAAATTAAATCCAGTAACAAACTTGGGTGACCCAACAATGACTTGGGACTTTTTATCTTTGAATCAGGAATCAATGAATATGGTTATGAGAGTTTTTTCTGACTTGGGGACGCCTGATGGTTTTCGTAAAATGGATGGATTTGGTGTGCATACTTTTGTTTTGGTAAAAAAAATTTTCAGAATTTCAAAAAAATTTCTAAAAAATTTCAAAAAATTTCGAAAAATTTTTTCAAAAATTTTCAAAAAAAATTTTTCAAAAAAAAATTTCTCCAAAAAATAGGTAAATGCAAGGGATGAAAAAGTTTATTGCAAATTCCACTGGATAAGTCAACAAGGACATGCTAATTTGACAGCCGAACAAGCAACACTTTTGGCTGGTACTAACCCAGGTTATTCTACTGGTGATTTATACAATGCTATTGCACGTGGAGATTTTCCAAAATGGAATTTAAAAATACAGGTTTAAAAATTTTTTAGAAAAAAAATCAGAAGAAAAATCAAAAGAAAATCAGAAAAAATCAGAATAAAATCAGAAAAGAATCAGAGAATATAGAATATAGAAAAAAAATCAGAAAAAAACCAGAAAAGATCAGAAAAAAATCGTAAGAAAATCAGAAAACCAGAAAAAAATCAGAAAAAAAATCTGAAAAAAATCAGAATAAAATCAAGAAAGATCAGAAAACCTAGGAAAAAAATCGGAAAAGAATCAGAAAAAATTCAGAAAAAAATCAAAAATTAGAAAAAATCACATTATCAGTAAAAAACTTTTCCGTTAAAGGTGATGACTGAGCAACAAGCTGCCAAACTTCCATTTAACGCATTTGACCCAACCAAAACTTGGTCTCAAAAAGAGTTTCCTTTAATTGATGTTGGTACAATGACACTCAATAGAAACCCAGAAAACTATTTCCGGGATGTTGAACAGGCCGCTTTTGACCCTGCACGAATGGTTGAAGGAGTACTTCCTTCCACTGACAAGTTGCTTCAAGGCAAGTTTTTTTGTAAAAACAAAACATGAATTAATAAAAATCAGAAACATTGCAAACCTAAAAACATTTCAAACCTAAAAACATTACACATAAAACAGTATAAACATGTTTTGAAAAACACCTAAAACTTTAATAAAAACATTCTTTAAAACATCGCAAAACATAAAACTCGACTAAACAAAAACAAATCCAAACTTAAAACAATAAAATTAAAAACATACAAACATGTTTTAAAAACACCTAAAACTTTAATCAAAACATTCTCTAAAACATCGCAAAACAAAACTCGACAAAATAAAAACATTAAAAACTTTAAAACAATTAAACCCCAAAACATTTACAAACATGTTTTGAAAGCCATTTTAATTACTAAAACATGTTTTGAAAAGTTTGGAAAACAAGTTTGAATAAAATGTTTCAAACACAATTTTAGAAAAACATTCTTTTTTAACCCAAAAACATTTTATACAGGCCGTCTCTTCTCCTACCAAGACACACAATTTTATCGTTTGGGAGCTAATCACATGTTGCTACCGGTCAACTGCCCCTACAAATTTAGATATGCTAATGTTCAAAGAGATGGGGCAGCACGTTTTGATAAAAATGGGGGAGGTTCTCCAAATTATTTCCCCAACAGTTTTGGTGGGTATAGAATTGCTGGTGTTCAGAGTACTTGGAATGTTGAAAATGCAACTGTTGGACGTTACAAACAAGCCGAAGACTATTTTGTTCAACCAGCTGAGTATTGGAATGTAAGCCTTAAATTTTTGTTTCTCCCTTTAATTTTAAAGGGCATTTTCTGGCCTAATATACCCTTTAACCTTCCTCTCTCCCCCTACCCTCCCATTATTCTAAAAAATTTTTCCTTAAAATCTACCCCATTTTCTAGGAATTGAGCCCTGTAGACCGTCAACATTTAGCTGAAAACATTGCTGGTTCATTAGGAAATGCTTTACAAGAAGTTCAAGATAGAATGATCCCATTGTTTACAAAGGTTAATCCAGCCTTTGGGTCAATGGTGAAAACTGAGATTGCCAAACGAAAAGGTACAAAATAAAAAGAAAGTCTAAAAATAATTTGAAAATACTATATGGATTTTCTATCAAAATTATACATATTTAAATGTCTATTCTGTATACCTAAATATTCGCCTTTCCTATATTACTACTATAAAGATAAAGTTCAGAGTAAAACAAACTTGCTTTCCTAACAAAAACATGTTTTTAAACAAACATCCTTAAACGAACATGTTAAAAATAAAACGTAAAACAAATCTAATAAAAACAATAACAAAAACATGTTTTTAACAAAACGTGGTCTAAACAAAAACATGTTTTTAACACAAACAAGTTGGACAAAAACAAGTTCAATAAAAACAAGTTCTTAATAAAAACATGTTTTTAACCCTAAAAACATTAAAAAATAAAAATTACAACTTTCTTATTCCAACTTGTTTTATATAAAAATTTTAAAATCTAGGGAAAACCAAACAAACACAACCACCACCATGTAAAGGAAATTGAAAACACACAAAAACATTAAGAAAAACATGATCATATATAAATGACAAAAACATTTGTTAAAAACATATTGTCTTTCTCAGAACTTTATTTTAACAAAACCTTTCACAACATTTTATTAAAAACTTGCAACTTTTATTTCTTTTAATTATACTAAAAATTTATTAAAAATAAAAATATGGGAGAAAATTTTAAGTGATTTTATATAAGTAATAAGTTAGTCCAGTTAAAAATAAATTTGACCAAAGTTTAAAAAAATTTAAAAAAATGGCAAATTAATTAAAAAAAAATTTTTAAGTGAAAATAAAAAATAGGCAATATTAAAAAATTAAAAAAATATTAAAAAATAGAAAAATAAGAAAAAAAATAAAAAAAATGAAGACAAGATTTAAGGCTTAAAAAAATTGGTTAATTAAAAAAAAATTTTTTTATCAAGCATTTTAAATTTTTTTAATGGTGAGAGGGGCAAGAAGCTCTATCAGGCAGTAGGCACTGATGAACAACAACATCAGCACTAGCACTCTCTTGCTATAAAAGACAATTTTTAAATATTTTTTACACGTTGGGAAAAAATTACTGATCCGAATATATCAGTATAAGCCCCTCTTAGGGTCATTTAAGTATACGAAAAATAAAAAAAATTAAAAATAAAACCCACCACCACACAATTTTCAGTTAAACAAGCCTCCCCCATTTTGTTGTTGTCCATCCATTACAAATTTTGTAAATTGTTTAATTTCTTCACTTGTTAGGGTTGACAAAAATATTGAAGAAGACGCATTTTTGTTAGTCGAAACAATTAAATTAAATAATTGATTCATTTTAGGTATTAATTTGGCAAAGGGAATTGATGCTCCATTAATTAATATATCGTCCAAAAACTGAAAAAAAATAAAAAATTTATTTTTTTGAGGAAGAATTTATTAAAAAATATTAAATTTTTAAGAATTTTTCAATTTAAAAGGTGAGGATCAGAGCTGCACACGAAAATAAAATTTTGTCCTCAACGAAACACGAAACGAAAAAAAAGCAAAAAAAAATTTTTTTAAACAAAAACGGTACGAAAATTTTTGTGCAGCTTTGGTGAGGGTCATTTGAGAGTATATACACACCAAAAAATTTTCGAGAAACTTTTCAAAAAAAAATATTTTTTTTTAATTTAAAAAGACAGAAGTATTCCAAATATTCCCACAAAATTTTTAGAAAAATTTTCTCAAAAAAAATTTTTCCCCAAAATTTTCAAAATTTGGAAACCTTTGGGTATTTCCAAATTTTGAAAATTTATTTAAAAAAAAAATTCTTTTAAAAACCTTCAAAATATTTTCAAAATATTTATTAATTAATTCATCCATCAAAGTTTTACATTGTTGTGATTGCAATACCAATAAAAGTTGACAAAATAAATTTTCCAAGTTTTGCCTGTCTACAGGATTAAGTGAAAATAAATTGAGCTTAAAATTAAAAAAAATTTTTTAACTAGATTTAAAATTAAAAAAAATATTTTGAAAAAATATTCAAGTCTGGATTAGCATGAAGATTACCCAAAACCTAACGAACCTATGAAAATTTTGAAAAACTTGACTGTTGTGAATTGACTTTTCCCCCAAGACTTTTTCTTCCAATCCGTAAAAAATTAATTTGTATAATTTTAAAAGAGTGGGGCCTGTCAAGTCACCTAACAAAAAAAACGGGGCTCAAAAGGCTCATTCGAATGCCATATGATCAATCTGGCAGTTTAACATAAGTACTAACCAAGAATATGCCGGATTGAGAGAAAAATAAAGAGAGAGCTACGAAATGAGTTTCCATTAGGGTTCTGAATTTACGGCTCTTTTCACGAGGACGGAAGTTGTAGTGGTTTTAGCCTTGGCTACAGTGACGGTGGCTCTGGAAGGAGAAAGCCCCGTTCCACCGTCTTCTCCGGGGACGGTGATGGAATCATAGTTTCAACCGAAAAGAAGTCTCATGATTTTTAAGGTAACCCACCAAACAAGTAACCCGTTACGAACCCTCAGAAAATTTTTTTTAAAGACCCCCCAATTTTTTTTAAAAATTTTTTATAAAAAATTCACACAAACCTTATCTCCTCCTCTTGGCACAACAAAATTAGAAAAATTGTCATTTTTCTCTTCACCAATTTTTTTAATTTTAACCAAAGTTTGTTCCAATAAAAAATGAAAATCTTCAAAATTAAATTTTTCAGCCAAACCAATTTTTTCAAAAATTTCAAAACAATTTGTTTCAATTAATTTTAATAATAAATTTAATCCTTCTGTTAATAAATATTGAATTGAATCACAAAATAGAATTTGGACATTTTTGGAAAAATATTTATTTGGGTTTATTGTTGTTGTTTCTTCATTACTAGTACATTCAATATCATCAAAGAAAAATGATTTTAATAATTTTCTAAAAAATATGTAAAAAATCTTTAAAATGCAAAAAAAAATTTTTTTTAGAGTTGTTCCTAAAAAATCTCCTAGGATATCCAGAACCGAATCGAAAATAAAAATATCCAAAAAATCATTGGCGTGTTACTTGTAAGAGGCTCATTGTCAGTTCCGAACCAAAAACTCTGCTTAAAAAGTGTTGAGTCCCCTAACCATTTTTTGGAACACAGACAACACTTACGGCTACCAAAAACATCATTTAAAGGTGCTGGCACGTTCCGGATGTATCACTAGACGGACCAGAAAATTTAAATTGGTAACGGTAGCCTAGAAATCAAAAAATGGCTATTTAGGAGTTAAATCACATAATGTGGTTAAATATTTGAAAGTTTAACTCATATCACGTCTAACCCAGACCCTTGAACTTTTTTTTGGCTAAAACCCCCTACTCGAAAGTCTTACCCCCAATAAACCTCGCCCGTGAACTTTTGGCCCGAATCCTTCACCTTACTAATAAAAAACTTTTAAAACGAAACTAACATTCCATCATTATAAATTGAAGTAGCATTAAAATCATTTGAATGTTTTGTATTTTGAATTAATTCATTACAGGCAATTTGACATAATATTGCTCTTTGCGCTTTCAATACAATTGTGACTAACGGGAAAATGGTTATAGCAGAAAAGATTTTTGAAATTGACAGAACCTGTAAAATAAAAATAATCAGTAACTCTTATAAAATGGAAAGGACTGTTATTTGTACGCGGCAAAAAAAACCCGAATGGGACCTAATGTCATCCCGGCTTACTAAACTACCAGGAAGCAAAACCCCATGGAGCAATAACCTTAGAACTTCAACAAGTTAAAACTGTCAAGAACGGAACCATGGACCTAATTTATTTTTTGGAACACAGAAAAACACTTAAGGCTACCAAAAACAAACATATAAAGAAATTAGGAGATCAGAGAAAAAAAATAAAAATCCTTGGAATAGTTAAGTTTGTGTTTCCCCTTTTTTTCTTTCCGCTGTAGTGTAGTGTACCGAGGTAAAAGTTCGGGACGTGACATATGTCACACGATTCGTCTCAACGAGCTCAGTCGAACGGTACCACTCCCAATTTCCGAAAATGATTCTGGACCGTTATAGGAGTGACATGCCAAGTCCCGAACTATTACCTCGGTACACTACCCTACAGCAGAATAAAAAAAAGGGAAACACAAACTTAACTATTACCAAATCCTTAAAACTTAAGGCATCCCTTATACATACATAGAGAGGACACAACTTCAAGCCCCTCCAAATTCCTTTAAAATCTCAACGGAACTATACACACACTCCAAGTCTCCCAAATTTATTCAAAATCGTAACAGGCCTACTCACACCAGAAACAACTCCTCAAGTCTCCCACCTTCCACAAAAATAACCCGAATCCTAAAAATAATAATAAACCTTTAATCTCTCCCACAGCTCTATTTTCCGTTTTGAATCAATTTCAGGCGTTGAAAGTTGTTCTAAAAGAGAATCTGTATCAAAAGTATTGTCCAACTTGGCTTTTAATTGAACTGCGATTTTAAGTAAAACTTTGTCACAAGCCTGTTGATTCAGTTCTATCATTAATTTGAGGCGTTCCTAAAGGATAAGAAATGAATTCATCATCACAAGTTTTCTGTCCTTAACATCCTAATAGTAAACCAGAGACCAAAATTTAGAAAAACAGAATCCTGAGTTGAAGTCTAGGAAAACCAAACTCAGTCAGGAACCGACAGAGCAAGCTACTTGAGTTGTTAACCCGGGGAAAGTCATTAATTGGAGCCCAGGAAAACTCAAACTGAGGAAACCACAGAGCAATTTTAAATTTTATGTAAAACTTTGTCACCTGGTTTACATAAAATTGGGCTTGAGCTGTTTAATTGGGGAAGTAATGGGTTTAAGTCCAGAAAAACCATACCTCAGGAAAAAAATTTGTCCATTAAAGCTCTCGGTTAACTCCTATTTATGTTTGTCTTTAGTAGAGATCGAGCTGGGTTTAGACCGATTTTTTGTACCCAGAGTCTAGGCCCAGGCATTTTTTACCTTCCTGGGTCTGGGTTTTCCTGGACTACATGCCCAGGATCCAGCCCAGTTCAATAAATCAAACCCAGAACCCAGTAACAGGCCTTTCAAATATCTCAATCTCAGTTTTTAGAATAACGCCTCAAAAAGCTTAAAAATTAATCTTTTCCCTAAAGATTTCGATTAAAAAAAGAAACCTCATCCAAACGTTCATCTATCTGTTTATCTTCATTATTTTGTAAAAATGAGAAAGGTTGTCGAACAAAATCGTTGAATGTTGAAGTTTCCAATAAACGTTTAGCTCCATAACATGTTGCAACCGCAGCGACAGTTCCAGCAGCAATTTTGCGTTTATGGCGTTTAATAAATTCAATAGTGGAGAACATTAAATTATAAAAAAATTTTTAAATCTAAAATTTTGAGAAAAATTTTAAAAAATCTGATTAAGGTCGAACGAACGAAAAAATTTTCTTGTGAAACGGTAAGACTCAAATGGGGGTAGAAAGATAACGAGGGAGAGAATAAAAGGAGAAAAAAGAAAGGCAAAAAAGAAATAAAGGAAAAAAATTTTAAATAAGATTTTTTGGCGTAAACAGAATGCCAAAAATAAAAAATAAAACTGAACGACTTAGAGTCAAGAAACAATCGATTAATCAAACGAGCTCACCCCTTCCTTTTGCTCACCCCTGCCCAAACCTTTTCCAAGGATCCCAATCACGCATTTTTCCATCCAATTGATTCTTGATTGTAGAAGCACCACCACCATCCAGATCACTCTAAAAATATCTCAAAACAAAAGAAAATTAAACAAGACAAAAATTTGAACAAAGACAAAAAAAGACAAAACAAGTGAAAAAATGAGCGGAATGAGAGGGATCGCAAGCGCATTTTTAGCAATTTTTCGATAAAAATCCTTAAAATTTACCAGGCCAACAGTGAAGAAAGGGGGACCACGAAGAGCATTCCATCCACACGAGCAGCCAGTAGATGCACAAGAGCCACCAGATCTAGCTAAAAAATACCCACCCTCCCTCCTCAATTTTTAAAAAAACAAAACCACACCGTCCTCCACCAAACAGCACCACCCCAGCATTGAACAGCAGCACCACACCAGCATTGACAGCAGCACCACTCCAGCATTGACAGCAGCACCACACCAGCATCCATCTATTAGAAGAAAAAAAATATAAAAATAAAATAAGGATTATTTTTTAAATTTTAAAATAAAAAAAACCGCACATGCATTGAAGAACAGCACCATGAAGAGCAACCACCAACCATCATGTAGAGCAACCATCACCATGCAGAGCAACACCAACCAACATGAAGAGCAACCACCACCATGAAGACAAAAAAATTTTTAAAAATAAAAAAAATAAAATTTATTAAAATTTATAAAAAAAAAACAAAAAAACCGCCACCATAGAAGGCACCAAGACCACCACCAACATGAAGGCCACCACCACAAGCACCACCAGACGAAAAAACATGAAAATAAAAAAGGTTATTTTTTTAATTAAAAATTTTAAAATAACATGGGGAAAAAATCACCGTTTGATGGAGCCACCATGAGGACCACATCGCAGTGCAACCATGGGGCCTTCAAATTGATGGAAATTAGTTCAATTTTTCAAAATTTTTAAATTTTATTTTATAAATTTTTGCGTTCGCAGCAAGGGGGCAGTGAGAAAAAAAACGAATAAAGAATGAAAATACGAATAAAATAAAAAAACGAATGAGATGAACAAAAAAAAATAAAAAAAATCAATAAAAAAAACAAAAATCTCGCGAGATTTACGAACCCCAGAAAAAATCCATAATCAAGAAAAAAAGTGAAGCCAAAACTTTTTAAACTAAAAATCTACACAAGCTTACTGTAAGTAATTCTGTTAATTTTCAATTTGGAAAATTTCAAAGTGTCAACTAGTTGATATTTTGTCAAGTACCCTAAACAATGGAGAATTCCAGTCTTTTTCCATTCTTTTTTGCATTTACCTAATTTTCTTTTCTAGCAGCGTGATTGCTTTTTTTTGTTTGTCTTTTTATCTGATTAAGGATCTATGGCGGATCCATTAAATAAATTTACCTAGAAAATTATCAATAAATTACCCGATTTTATTTTTCTCGTTTAACGAAAATTAGGGAAATTAATTCAATTTTAATATTTTTTCAGTTTCAGAGACAAAAATCTCACGCATTTCCAACTTAAAAATTTATTTAAATTGTTTTTTGTACCAACTTGGATTTTTTCAATTTATGCAGCCTTCGACTAGTGCAGTTCAAAATCTAGCCTCAAACATTTTGGACGAAAAGGATTTGGAGGAGGAAGATGCCAAATTTCTTCTAAAAGCTTTAGGTTTGTTATTTTTTAGTTTGGGTGTTTTTAGGGACTGGTGACCTCATTCTTAGGGACCTCATAATTTTGAACTTTGGGCATTTGGTATTCGGTCAACTTTTCATCTTTTTGTCCTCCTGGACTGTTCCTGGATGTCTCTAGTATTTTCCTTGAATTTTTCCATATTTCTTACTTTTTTTTGTCTGCTCTTTGAACTCTATGGTTTAATGAAATCTATGGTTTTCTCCTAAAAATTTTTCCAAATTCTGTCTGGTCCTAAAAGCAAACAAAAAAAGCTATGGGAATTTTCCTTCTAATTCCATCAGACTTTCAGAATTGGGAAAACCTTAAGGCCGACACACTGTTCTTAAAAAATTTAAATAAATTTTATTTAGAAAAACAAGCTTTTGAACACGTCCTCTATGCTTTTCGGGCGCAAGGGCCACTTACAAAATACAAAGAACTTATTCTTGAACACTTAAAATCGGCATTATTGTTTGTTTATATTTTTAAAAATTAATTTATTTTTTATATTTAGCATTACTGACCAGGAATTTTCTTTGAATCTGAGAATTGCGGCGAATAATCCATACTTAAATGAAATTGTTCAAAAGTATTTTTTTCTCTTAATTTATTTTTAATTTATTTGGGATTTTTTTGGAATCTATACTCCCAGGCTACTGGCCTTGAAAAGTATAAATATCGAACAATTCTTTATTCTTTATTTTCAAGTTTTCACGAGTTTGAGCAATTCCCAAATTTTAGATTTGCCCATGGATACATCCTTGAGCTCTTTGAAGTTGACCCCTTGAAAATTTTTGAGGGTTAAAATTTTTTGGAATAAGTTATTTTAGGAATATCACGAAAAGCTTGATTATTTCCTTAAACTAAAATGTTTTTAAAAATTTTAACAAATTTTTATAATTCCCAACTTTTCACTCCCCATGGTTACATCTTTGAATTGACCTGAATTGACCATTTTAACGTTGACTCTCTTAAATACCAAAATCGAACCTCTTTCTTTATCTTTTTCCTTCAAATAATCCATTTTTAGATTAAATCCTTCTTACGACAATTTTTCTGAATGGTTAGCTGCTGGTTTGGACCTAACTGGAGCTGAATTGGCTAATTCTAGAAGGCAACAATTAAATAATAATTCATCTTTGAGTGATCAATCAACCCAAATCCTTCGTGAAATTCGTCGTCATAATCGAAATCTTTCTCGGGAAAGTTGTGGTGCTAGTGAAGCAATTGCTGAACTTTATCAACTTCCGAAACGGCCTTTTAGTTTGTTTTTAATTTTTTTTATTATATTTTTAAAAATATTTGGGAGCAATATACCGAATAGATTTCTAACAGAAATTTCCTTTTAGGTCTGACATTTTGGTGTAGTGGGATAAATTTATTTAAAAATGAGGTTGAGAGTTCGAATACCACCGATGGATAATGATTTTTAGGTGATTACCACTTTGGTGTAGTGGGATAAAATCAATAAAAAAATTTATTTTTATGTCGACGGTTCGAATCCCATTGGGGGACTGCAATTTTTATTTAATTCATAGGTGATTACATTTTTGGTGTAGCGGGATAAAATTAAGAAAAAAAAAATATTTTTTTTTGCTTGAGGTCGTGGGTTCGAATCCCACTGCGGAAAATTTTTTTAATATAGTTTATAAAATAGAAAATATAAATATTTTCTTCTAGTGCCTGAAAGACTTCGAAAATTACTTCGAGATACTGAAGCAGATGGAGCTGTTGTTGATATCCCCACTGAAACAATTAAAAAAGAAAAATCAGAAATAATACCTCAAATAACAACAAAAACCACAACAACAGCAACAACAAAACCAACAGTTGAAACAAAACAAATTAAAAAAAGAAATGTTGGGAGACCAAGAAAATATCCTAGAAAAGAAGAAACAAACAACATTAACAACAACAATGTTGAACAACATAAACAACAAGAAAAACATCAACAAACAAAAGAAGAAACACAAAAACAAATAAATAATAATAATCACAACACAAACAACATTAATTGTTTTAAAGGAAAAATTTGGGGGAAAAGACGTCCTAATAGGTTTGTTTTAGTGTTTTTATTAAAAAAATGTTTGTTTTAAATTATGATATTCTGCTTTATATTTAGTTTATTTCTGCATGTTTTTATTATATTCTGATTTTTGTATTTTCTTCCGGAAAGGGTTTTCCGGAAATGTTTGTTTTAAATTCTGGTTTTATATTAAGTTTGTTTTTAATTCTTATTTTTGTATTTTTCTTGCGGTTTTCCTGCATGTTTGTTTTAAATTCTGATTTTTGCATTTCTCTTCTGACAATGTTTATATTGGAAATGTTTGTTTTTAATTCTGATTTTTGTATTTTCTTACGGAAAATGTTTTGTGGAAATGTTCGTTTTAAATTCTGATTTTTTATTGTTGTGTTTTCAGGAATTGGTGGTTAAATTTAAGCATGTTTATATTAAATTTTGATTTTTTTATTAGTATTAATTTATTCTCAAATCGATGTTTTTGAAGCTTCTTGAGTATGCGATAATTCGTATCAAATTAAATATGAAACAAATAAAAAAATTTTTTGTTTAAAAATTAAATATTTTTGATGTTTATATATTTGTGTTTATTTTAATAGGGCAAGTTTGTTTTGAACTAAGAAAAAAATTTTTTTGGTGATTTTTTGAGGGTTTCGGCTGTTTAGTGTTAATATAAATTTTTAATTTTCTAATTTTTATTATTTTTTTAAAGGTGGAAAGACTCAGATGATACAATTAAAAAAGAAGAAAAAATTGCTTCAACATTTTCTTCTTCAATTTTTGCAAATAAAATACCAGAGCATTTAAACAATTCATTCAAACAAATTTATTCTTCTACTTCAAATAATTCTGTACTCATTAATAACCATATTATTCAACCTTCAACAAGTACAAATGTTACTAGTTGTTCAACTGAAGCAATGGAAAATTTGGCTGATTTGGCATTGGCACAATTGGCGGTTTTCTTTTTAAATTTTCTTTAATGAATTTTTTTTTAAATTAAAAAAAATTTTTTTTGAATTTTTTTAGAATTTTTTTTTATTTTTTTTTTTTGAAATTCAAAAAAAAATTTTTTGAATTTTTAAAAAATTTTTTTAGAAATTTTTTTAAAAATTTTTTTGAAATTTTTTTTTGAAATTTTTTCATTTTTTTCTTGAAATTTTTTTAGAATTTTTTAAATTTTATTTAATTTTTAAATTTTTTTTAAATTTTTTTCAATTTTTTAAAGGAATTCCCATTAATTCCGTCTTCGTCTACCTCAGTTTTATCATCTATTTCAATGCCTCCACCTCCACCTCCTCCACCTATTACTTCAATAAATACTTCAACAAATTCTACCCAAATTTATGGTATTAGTAACAACTTAAAATCAACAATAACAACAAAAAATGAATTGTTTCAACAACCAAATAATAATAATAAATTTAATAGTCAACATAAAAAAGATGTTAAAAATGATTCTGATAGTATAGGTTTGTTTGAAAAAAAATTTTTTATCAATTTATTTTTAAAAATTATGTAAACGGTTTAAATACCTTCTGTCCATCCAATTTTTAGTAATTAGGTCAAATTAAACTCATTTTCATAAAAAATTTAAATTTTTTTTTCCGAGGCTTTTTTTTTGGGGTTTTTGGTTTTAAGTAAAGTCTACATAAATTTATTTTCCAAGAGATTCGTTCTCTTTTTTGGACTATACCAATGAAAGGGTGTTGTTTTTGATAATAAAATTTTGGTCTTCGGTTTTGTCTTCGGTTCATGTCAGTCATATTCTGAACCTTAATAACATAAGTAAAAAATTTATTTTTTTTTCAGATGAGAAAATTGTAAAAATTTTAAAAGAACAACTTGGTGCTGAAGGTACTTCATTTGTTGTTAATGCTTGTGCTCGTGTAAGACCTTTTGTATTTGAACGGGATATACAAAAACAGAAACAACAACAATATGGAAAAGCTGAAAATAAAAGGTTTTTAAAAAAAAATTTTTTGGAATTTTTTTGAGCATTTTAAATTTGATTTTGGATATTCCTTTTTATACCTTATCTGATTTTGAGTTAAAAAATATATTTTTTCCATCAATTCTCTTTCTCTTCGATTTTTAGTCCTTTACTTAATTTCTCTTTGCATTTTCTACTCTAATTTGTAAGTTTGGTCTTTCTATATTACAGTCGAATCTCGATAAAGCGTTTTGCTCGGAACCAAAA
The DNA here is from genome assembly GCA_963681835.1 of Meloidogyne enterolobii. Lineage (NCBI taxonomy): Eukaryota > Metazoa > Nematoda > Chromadorea > Rhabditida > Meloidogynidae > Meloidogyne > Meloidogyne enterolobii. The sequence continues at coordinate 415,685 of CAVMJV010000083.1, read as the reverse complement.
TTTGGTGTGCATAATAAGAAGATTTGGAGACGCACACGAATTGTGAGCGATGTGCTATGGAGTGATAAGAAGAGGTTATGTATTATTGTTGGCTGTATTGAGATTTGATTATTTCCTGGCTATATCGAGATTTGATTAGTACTTTCTTCTCATAAATTTGATTACCTTAAATCCTGGAATAATTACCAAGGATAATTATTATTTCGACTTTTCGTTGAAAGGGGTAATTAAAAGAGCGGTAGGGTAATTATTTGAGAGAGGGACATTATGTCAGCAGTTAGGATCTTTTAAAGTTATTTTTAGAGAATTTCTCATAATTTTTTAAATTTATCCAAAAAAAATTTTTTTTATTTTAGCAACTTTCATTATTCAAATCTTCTACTTTCTCGTAACTGCAATAATAAATCTATTATTGATAAAACAACAACAAATAATAGTTTAACAACAAAGTATATTTCACCATCCTCTTCAAATTGTGTTGATATTATTGTTGATGTTGTTGATGATAGTCATTTATACAATGAAACAAAAAATAAGGATAATTTGGATGATTATATACAAATTGAAAATGATGATAATTTTATAAAAAATAATTGTAAACAAGGGAAAGAACAAAATGGATTTGTTGCTGCTGATGGTGGTAGTGGTAGTGGGGAAGAAGAAATGAAAATGGAGTATTTTTTAAATTTATTTTAGTAGTAAAAAATTTTTTTTTTGTAGTGTTTCAAGTGTGGTACAACCATTACCTCCTACTACTACAACAACAACATCAGCGCCAACTTTGTTTTCGACAAAAATCATTCAAAATATTCCAGGTTTGTTTTTAAATTTTATTTCTTAAGTTGAGATAGAGGGGCGTACTTTATTGCAGTCTTGTCCAATTCTGTTGGTTTGAACTGGCCTTTTTTTAATTAGAGGGGCGTACTACTTTTCGAAAGTACTTTTTGAAATGACTTTTTGTTCTTGTGTTTTGGGGTCGTTCAATTTCTTTTACACCGGACATGGGTCGGATTACCCGGAATCTGGACTTCTTAGCTGCCTAAAACCCATCCGAAAACAATTTTCAAAACCATTCCTATTTATTTTCTTGGCCCGATCCATCCCAGGTTTATACCAAAATTAATATGTTTTTTATGTTAAAAATGGGAAAAGTCCTCAAAATTTGGCAAATCTTTTTTTGGAAGAAAAAGAAGCTTAGGAATACTCACAAAATTTTTTTTATAATTTTAGTATTAATAGAAGAGGAAGCATCTGGTCTAGATTTTTTGGCGTCAACAGCAAGTTTATTGCAACCAATTGAAATGAACAAGTCAAATAGTGAAAATAATAAAGGCAATTTATTTAATGAACAAAATATGAGTAATAATAATAAACAGCGGCATTCAACTTTTACAAAATGAGAGAGAAGAAAAGGTTTTTTTTTAAATTAAAAAATAATGGTAAAATAATAGGAAATTTTATTGTTATACATAGTATAGAGTAAAGAATAAACAACATTTGCGGACATTCGCAAATGTTTGTAATTTTTCTTTCTAAAAATTTTAACTTGAGAAAAAGATGGTTTTGATTCCGCCATTATAGGACTAGCTTAAAAGAAACTTGAGGGGAATTCTGATATTTCCAGATTTATTTTGAGGGGAATTCTGATATTGAGGGGAATTCGGATATTCCCAGATTTATTTATTTTATGAAGTTTTCATAAAAGAATTTTTTGAAATCTTGTATTCGTTTACTAGTAGTCCAATTTCCAAGTCCAATTTTCTACTCTTCAACTTTTACAAAACTTCACAAAATATTTCCCAATACCTCTCCCCCTCAGCATTTGGAACAAACATACATACCTCTCCCATAGCGTTTTTTGTTTTCGGTTTTTCCTTTTGTCCGCAAATGTTGATTCGCGCAAATTTTATCTAAAAAATTTTTTATTTAATTAAAAATGTGTGAACTTGTTATATTTTAGATTCAAAAAAACATTAAAAAAATACTCAAAAATTCCCTCGTTTTTATATATTATACTCTCTTTTTTTGCATTTACTTATAATATTTTTTAAAATTTAAAACTGAATTTATTTTTGAGGAGGAAAATTAAAAAAAAATTTTTTTTTCAATTAAAAAATAAATTCATTTTAAAAATAAATAAAGGTTTATGATAGTCTCAGAAACCTTTATATAAAATTTTAAATTTATAGTCGAATCTTGTTAAGAAAATAAAAAAAAAATTCTCGGGACAATCTCTTAACTGCTAGCGAATTAATTTTTAACTGCTAATTTAAATGCTGTCGAATTTTTTAACTCATATAACGTTAAAACTTTTTTTTTAAATTTTTGCGGACATTATTTGCGGACAAGATTTTTTATAAAAAAATTTTTTTAGCTGTATTAAAGCTGTTCAAACAAATACGTTTTTCGATTAGAAATTTTTTTAAATATTTTATAAAGGTCTCTGGGACTATTTAATTACTGCTGCCAAATATATTAAATTAAAAAAAATTTTATCTTACTTCAATCTTCTTTTTATTGTCCCTATTTGATGATTAAAATATTTTAAAAATGAATTCAAAAAAAAAAAATTATTTTTTTGTCTCCTTTTCATTCTCTCTCGCATTAACTTGTTTAGAAAAAAAATAAATTAAATTCTATATATTGTCTATTAAAAATAAAATTTTTTTTGAGGAATAAAAAAACTTGGTCTATATTTTCTTCTGATTTTTTCAGCTTTGGAAAGTGATTTTTTCCCTTGACACTAAGGTTGTTCACTACAGGTTATTAACCGGTATTTTCGGTTACTTTGACCCCCAATGTCCCGTTTAGCCCCGCCGTGGATTTTAAGAAGATCACTTTCCAAGTTAACACAAGTGTTGGTAATAGTGTCGTTTCCCGACCCCATTTTTTCTCCCCTATTTTTTACCCTATGTTTGTACGGAATGGTCAAATTTTCCCCTTTCTTTCATCAAATTTGCCTTTCCATATTTTGCCTAAAAACAATCAAAAAGATTAATTTGTGATATTTTCCGCACTTCTTTTCTCTTCTATAATAGACAGAAAACATCTTTCATGCTTGGTGTTTCTCCTTGTGAAAGAACTGAATAAAAAATTAATCTTTTTGATTGATTTTAGGCAAAATATGGAATGGCAAATTTGATGAAAGAAAGGGGAAAATTTGACCATTCCGTACAAACATAGGGTAAAAAATTGGGGAGAAAAAATGGGGCCGGGAAACGACACTATTACCCAAGTGTTTAGATCACTTTTAAATTTTTTTTCTAATTAAAAAAAAATTTTTTTTAAAGGTTAGAAATTTATCTTTTAATGAAATCAAACAGGTTTATAATTTCAAGTTTATTTTTGTTCGGATCATGTTTACTTCTCAGCTTTTCATTTTTGTCAATTTTTACTGGAGCTTCTACATATTCTTGTAAATCGCCTACTGGTGCTGATGTTGACTGGTTTGCTTAAATTTTATTTATTGGAGGGTTGCCCTTTGTTTTTTTTTATAGCTGGGGGAAGGGTCTTTTTTTTACTCCTTCAAAATTATTTAAGTTTTATCCAGCAAGGTGTATAAAATTTTTTGTTAAAAGATATAAGAGTGGGCTTAATCTTGCGGATAAAACTTGCGGACTTTTTGGGATTATAAAAATTGTAAGGAAGAAGGTTGAAATTACTTCTTTCAGGACTATCACAATGGATTTGGACCTGATCAAAAGCAGCCTCAAACCGATTTTGGTGAAGGAAAGACTCAGCTTTTGCCTGACCTGGATCCTGAGGGTAAATTCATCATCTCGACACGTGTCCAATGTGGGCGTTTTCTTCAGGTTTTTGTGTGTTGTTAAAATATGTTTATTTTTCTTGTGCATGGGTATCCGTTCAACCCGTGCTTGACTAAAGAGAATTATACTGAAATACAGGACAAAGTTAAGGGAGTCTTTGACCAGCTTAAGTCTGGTAGGTTTCCCTTTACAGTTTACATTAATATTCAGATGCTTAGCTTGGTGGCACCTACTATCCTTTGGAGGGAATGACTAAAGAGGTTCAAACTCAATCAATCAAGGACCACTTTTTCTTCAAAAAAGGAGACCGCTTTTTCAAGCTGCGAATGATTGTCGTTATGCTTGTCGTATTTTATATATTGTCTATTAAAAATAAAATTTTTTTGAGGAATAAAAGTAAAAACTTGGTCTATATTTTCTCTTGCTTCAAGCACGCAAGTGTTTTGATGACTTTAAAAATTTTTTTTCTAATTAAAAAAATTTTTTTAAAGGTTAGAAATTTTCTTTTTAATGAAATCAAACAGGTTTATAATTTCAATTTTCTTTTTGTTTGGATTTTGTTTACTTCTTATCTTTTCATTTTTGTCAATTTTTACTGAAGCTTCAACATATTCATGCAAATCGCCTACTGGAGCTGATGTTGATTGGTTTTTATTTTTTTATTTTTTTTGGATTTAAGGGGGATTTTTAATATATAAGGAAATGATCCGTTATACTCTCAAAATTCTGAAAGTTTACCCGCAAGGTGTATATAATTTTTTATTAAATGATTTAAAAGGGTTATTTAGAAAGCCCTTGCAGGTTTTAAGTAAGAAATTTAAAAAATTTTGCTGATAAAACTTGCAGACTTTTTTTGGGATTATAAACAAGGGTGAAATCCAATTGACCATTAGAAACACTCACAAGATGGGGCCCTATTAGGTCAATCGTTAGAGCACCTTGTATTTGTCGAACGAACAGGGAGGGACTCACAATCAGAGATCGAACTGCGTCTGGACCAAGCCTGGGGTTTTTCTGTACCCAGAGTCCAGTAACAGGCCCAGGCTTTTCAAAAATCTCTATCTCTAGTGATCAGTAATGACTGACAGAATGCTCAAAGGGTCGATGCCTGTCTGGGTCATTAAACTTTTTCTCTAACTTTTTTAAAGGTTCGTAGCTTACAAATTACCCAATTCAATTTCTAATGGAACATCCTTTCTTTATGCCGATTCTAAAAATGGACAAGATTGGACTTTATCTAAAGCTAATATTGAAGATGAAACTTCAGCTATTGGTAGAACAATACTTCAAATATTTGAAGCTAAAAAGGCAAAGACTGATTTGATTGCTTTGTATAATGATGAAAATCCAAATGATGGAAAAACTGATTCTGGACGAGCACATATGAAGGTTTATATAAATTAATTAAAAGGAAATGTGAAGTTTATGTAGAATCTGTCGATGAGGATCATCCTGAAGTGTTCATTTTAAGGGACCATCAAGAAAAGATATGTTTAGAGGTAAAATATTCTGATAAAATATTTCATCCTGAAGTGTTCATTTTAAGTGGCCATCAAGCAAAGATATGTTTAGAGGTAGAATGTTAAATAAGATTAAAAATATTCTGATAAAATATTTTTTGATTAAAATATTACGACATTTTAGTAGTATTTTCGAAATTTTTTACAAATCTGAATTTTTAGCGCCAAAAAGGAAATATAGTTTAAATTTTTAAAAATAATTGAAATTAAATTTTTAGTTTAATAAATGAAAAGTTGGCTGCTAAAGAAAAAGAAATTGATTTACTTAAACAAAAAATCGATCTAGACAATGAAAAGTAAGTCTCTCATTCAAATAATTTTAACCTAAATCCTTTTTTTATTTATTTTATTTATTTATTTAAAATAAAAAAACAAGCAACAAAACGGGGTGAGCCATTTACATTGTTGCACTATATATTGATTTGTATTAATTACCCTATTTGGACATTTAGAATTTTATTTTTATTGTCTATAAGTTGTTTAAAAAACCATTAATAAATATCCTAAGCGTGTTTATTGTTAATATAGTGTATTTTTGAAGGGGAAGAGAAAGTTGGTCTTAAGTCATTTTTGAGCCAATAGGGGGAGATTGGCACCCAAGGGGTCTTTATATCTCTTGTAATGACTGATATTACTTTTAATCAATCCCTAAAATTAATAATCCACAAGTTTTTAGTTATATTTATTCCTTTCTACTATAAATTTAAAAATTGAGTATGTTTACTAAAGGCACCACCAACAACATATTAACATAAAAATCTAAAATATTATTATAATAAGAAATCTGAAACTTATAGGTGCTCTAAAAGGCAAAAACCCAATAATTGTAAAGGAGAGGTAAAAGCTATAAATAATGAAGTTGTTGAGCTGAAACAGCACAACGCAGCTAAATGCCAAGAGGTCTGATTTAAAAAATTTTAATTAACGTGTATGTTTATTAATTCTGTTATTTAGATTCGATTAGTCTTACGATGACAAGTTTATTTTAGAATTTATTAAAATTTTTTAAATTTTTTAGTTTGGAAATATTTTTTCGTTTTCTAATTTTATTCTTATTAGAACGCTGCGCCAACCGAAGATAGATAGTGTAAAGATAGATAGTGTCTTAAGTTATAACTTATTTTCTTCTTGAAATAGTTAAGGCGTGAGAAGCTCAAATCCATTGTTATTTTTCAAATATCCTACGTTTAGTCACCTATTGAAACCTATTGGAGATTTTTAACCTAAAATAGGTTGTAATATATTTCTATTTATATTTCTATTTCCTATTTTTGACACCTATTCTGTCATTTAATACAACCTATTTAGGCTAATGAACACTTTGAAAATTAAATTTTCTTGAGTAAAAATGCGAAACGAATGAAAAACATCATAAGTGCTCCAACGGTGAAATTAAGAGTCTTGCATTTGAAAAAAACCCGGGACCTGAGAAAAACCCGACCCTTTTTAACAAATTACTTTTCTCTAAAATCATTAGAATTTGCTTTCTACAACTCAAGAAGAAGTCGCTCAGCGTATAGCTAAACTAGAAAGTGATAGAAGTGAATTGCAAGAGAAGTGAAATCAATTGGAAGCTGCTCAAAAAGAAATTGAAAACTCTAAAAATAATTTACAACACGAGGTAGTAATAAGTTTTAATAAAAATTAATGATTATATGAGCAGATGGAACAAAATATGGCATATTATAATGACGAATTAAATAAAAAAAGAGAAAGAATAAATAAATTGGAAAATGAAAAAGAGTAAGTTTAGAAACGTATAAAAACTTAGGACAAATAAAACTAAGTTAAGTTTCCCAGTATTTGGAACAACCTTCCCCGACGTATCAAAAACCTTAAATAATCTCGAACAAATAATAAAATTAAAAAATCTAACGTAGACAGTGACGAAACAAATGAGTTCAAAACACGGATGGACCCAAAAAAAAGAAAATTTTATAAAATATTCAAATTTTGTAGAAAATTAGAAAAGGAATCTGATTAGAGATAAGCAATACGACCTGCTTAGACAGGAAAATGACTTGCTGAAATATAGGTAAACTATTTTATTTCTTATTCCAATAGATTTAACTACAATTCTTAACTATGTTCTTGATTTGTTATTATGAACAAATAACAGTAAAACTAAAAAATCTAAATTGATTGAAATTTAGATTGAAAAAATTGAAAATTGAAATTGAAATTGACAATGGAAACCCCATTAGATTGAGGGAAAAATCAAAATGCTTAAAAAATAAAACGCTTATTTTTTACAAGATCTGAAATTGAAAATATTGAGGCTGGGTACAAAAAGTTGCAGGTATATCAGGGCATTTCATATTAGAATCTTTTTCAACTTTTAGGTGGCAACGGAATGCAGGTCTCTTCTCAAGAAGTACTTCACTAAGGAAGTTATGGACCAGTGTAAAGGACTCACATCAGAACTAAGCTTGGTGCGAACTTGCTTGATATGATCCAGTCTGGAGTTGCAAATCTTGATAGTGCAATTGGTGTTTATGCGTCTGATGCTGAGTCTTACACTCTCTTCAAACCACTTTTTGACCCGATCATTCAAGTTGTTTTTAAATTTTTATTTAAATATTTTACTTCTTTCAGGACTATCACAATGGATTTGGACCTGATCAAAAGCAGCCTCAAACCGATTTTGGTGAAGGAAAGACTCAGCTTTTGCCTGACCTGGATCCTGAGGGTAAATTCATCATCTCGACACGTGTCCAATGTGGGCGTTTTCTTCAGGTTTTTGTGTGTTGTTAAAATATGTTTATTTTTCTTGTGCATGGGTATCCGTTCAACCCGTGCTTGACTAAAGAGAATTATACTGAAATACAGGACAAAGTTAAGGGAGTCTTTGACCAGCTTAAGTCTGGTAGGTTTCCCTTTACAGTTTACATTAATATTCAGATGCTTAGCTTGGTGGCACCTACTATCCTTTGGAGGGAATGACTAAAGAGGTTCAAACTCAATCAATCAAGGACCACTTTTTCTTCAAAAAAGGAGACCGCTTTTTCAAGCTGCGAATGATTGTCGTTATGCTTGTCGTATTTTATATATTGTCTATTAAAAATAAAATTTTTTTGAGGAATAAAAGTAAAAACTTGGTCTATATTTTCTCTTGCTTCAAGCACGCAAGTGTTTTGATGACTTTAAAAATTTTTTTTCTAATTAAAAAAATTTTTTTAAAGGTTAGAAATTTTCTTTTTAATGAAATCAAACAGGTTTATAATTTCAATTTTCTTTTTGTTTGGATTTTGTTTACTTCTTATCTTTTCATTTTTGTCAATTTTTACTGAAGCTTCAACATATTCATGCAAATCGCCTACTGGAGCTGATGTTGATTGGTTTTTATTTTTTTATTTTTTTTGGATTTAAGGGGGATTTTTAATATATAAGGAAATGATCCGTTATACTCTCAAAATTCTGAAAGTTTACCCGCAAGGTGTATATAATTTTTTATTAAATGATTTAAAAGGGTTATTTAGAAAGCCCTTGCAGGTTTTAAGTAAGAAATTTAAAAAATTTTGCTGATAAAACTTGCAGACTTTTTTTGGGATTATAAACAAGGGTGAAATCCAATTGACCATTAGAAACACTCACAAGATGGGGCCCTATTAGGTCAATCGTTAGAGCACCTTGTATTTGTCGAACGAACAGGGAGGGACTCACAATCAGAGATCGAACTGCGTCTGGACCAAGCCTGGGGTTTTTCTGTACCCAGAGTCCAGTAACAGGCCCAGGCTTTTCAAAAATCTCTATCTCTAGTGATCAGTAATGACTGACAGAATGCTCAAAGGGTCGATGCCTGTCTGGGTCATTAAACTTTTTCTCTAACTTTTTTAAAGGTTCGTAGCTTACAAATTACCCAATTCAATTTCTAATGGAACATCCTTTCTTTATGCCGATTCTAAAAATGGACAAGATTGGACTTTATCTAAAGCTAATATTGAAGATGAAACTTCAGCTATTGGTAGAACAATACTTCAAATATTTGAAGCTAAAAAGGCAAAGACTGATTTGATTGCTTTGTATAATGATGAAAATCCAAATGATGGAAAAACTGATTCTGGACGAGCACATATGAAGGTTTATATAAATTAATTAAAAGGAAATGTGAAGTTTATGTAGAATCTGTCGATGAGGATCATCCTGAAGTGTTCATTTTAAGGGACCATCAAGAAAAGATATGTTTAGAGGTAAAATATTCTGATAAAATATTTCATCCTGAAGTGTTCATTTTAAGTGGCCATCAAGCAAAGATATGTTTAGAGGTAGAATGTTAAATAAGATTAAAAATATTCTGATAAAATATTTTTTGATTAAAATATTACGACATTTTAGTAGTATTTTCGAAATTTTTTACAAATCTGAATTTTTAGCGCCAAAAAGGAAATATAGTTTAAATTTTTAAAAATAATTGAAATTAAATTTTTAGTTTAATAAATGAAAAGTTGGCTGCTAAAGAAAAAGAAATTGATTTACTTAAACAAAAAATCGATCTAGACAATGAAAAGTAAGTCTCTCATTCAAATAATTTTAACCTAAATCCTTTTTTTATTTATTTTATTTATTTATTTAAAATAAAAAAACAAGCAACAAAACGGGGTGAGCCATTTACATTGTTGCACTATATATTGATTTGTATTAATTACCCTATTTGGACATTTAGAATTTTATTTTTATTGTCTATAAGTTGTTTAAAAAACCATTAATAAATATCCTAAGCGTGTTTATTGTTAATATAGTGTATTTTTGAAGGGGAAGAGAAAGTTGGTCTTAAGTCATTTTTGAGCCAATAGGGGGAGATTGGCACCCAAGGGGTCTTTATATCTCTTGTAATGACTGATATTACTTTTAATCAATCCCTAAAATTAATAATCCACAAGTTTTTAGTTATATTTATTCCTTTCTACTATAAATTTAAAAATTGAGTATGTTTACTAAAGGCACCACCAACAACATATTAACATAAAAATCTAAAATATTATTATAATAAGAAATCTGAAACTTATAGGTGCTCTAAAAGGCAAAAACCCAATAATTGTAAAGGAGAGGTAAAAGCTATAAATAATGAAGTTGTTGAGCTGAAACAGCACAACGCAGCTAAATGCCAAGAGGTCTGATTTAAAAAATTTTAATTAACGTGTATGTTTATTAATTCTGTTATTTAGATTCGATTAGTCTTACGATGACAAGTTTATTTTAGAATTTATTAAAATTTTTTAAATTTTTTAGTTTGGAAATATTTTTTCGTTTTCTAATTTTATTCTTATTAGAACGCTGCGCCAACCGAAGATAGATAGTGTAAAGATAGATAGTGTCTTAAGTTATAACTTATTTTCTTCTTGAAATAGTTAAGGCGTGAGAAGCTCAAATCCATTGTTATTTTTCAAATATCCTACGTTTAGTCACCTATTGAAACCTATTGGAGATTTTTAACCTAAAATAGGTTGTAATATATTTCTATTTATATTTCTATTTCCTATTTTTGACACCTATTCTGTCATTTAATACAACCTATTTAGGCTAATGAACACTTTGAAAATTAAATTTTCTTGAGTAAAAATGCGAAACGAATGAAAAACATCATAAGTGCTCCAACGGTGAAATTAAGAGTCTTGCATTTGAAAAAAACCCGGGACCTGAGAAAAACCCGACCCTTTTTAACAAATTACTTTTCTCTAAAATCATTAGAATTTGCTTTCTACAACTCAAGAAGAAGTCGCTCAGCGTATAGCTAAACTAGAAAGTGATAGAAGTGAATTGCAAGAGAAGTGAAATCAATTGGAAGCTGCTCAAAAAGAAATTGAAAACTCTAAAAATAATTTACAACACGAGGTAGTAATAAGTTTTAATAAAAATTAATGATTATATGAGCAGATGGAACAAAATATGGCATATTATAATGACGAATTAAATAAAAAAAGAGAAAGAATAAATAAATTGGAAAATGAAAAAGAGTAAGTTTAGAAACGTATAAAAACTTAGGACAAATAAAACTAAGTTAAGTTTCCCAGTATTTGGAACAACCTTCCCCGACGTATCAAAAACCTTAAATAATCTCGAACAAATAATAAAATTAAAAAATCTAACGTAGACAGTGACGAAACAAATGAGTTCAAAACACGGATGGACCCAAAAAAAAGAAAATTTTATAAAATATTCAAATTTTGTAGAAAATTAGAAAAGGAATCTGATTAGAGATAAGCAATACGACCTGCTTAGACAGGAAAATGACTTGCTGAAATATAGGTAAACTATTTTATTTCTTATTCCAATAGATTTAACTACAATTCTTAACTATGTTCTTGATTTGTTATTATGAACAAATAACAGTAAAACTAAAAAATCTAAATTGATTGAAATTTAGATTGAAAAAATTGAAAATTGAAATTGAAATTGACAATGGAAACCCCATTAGATTGAGGGAAAAATCAAAATGCTTAAAAAATAAAACGCTTATTTTTTACAAGATCTGAAATTGAAAATATTGAGGCTGGGTACAAAAAGTTGCAGGTATATCAGGGCATTTCATATTAGAATCTTTTTCAACTTTTAGGTGGCAACGGAATGCAGGTCTCTTCTCAAGAAGTACTTCACTAAGGAAGTTATGGACCAGTGTAAAGGACTCACATCAGAACTAAGCTTGGTGCGAACTTGCTTGATATGATCCAGTCTGGAGTTGCAAATCTTGATAGTGCAATTGGTGTTTATGCGTCTGATGCTGAGTCTTACACTCTCTTCAAACCACTTTTTGACCCGATCATTCAAGTTGTTTTTAAATTTTTATTTAAATATTTTACTTCTTTCAGGACTATCACAATGGATTTGGACCTGATCAAAAGCAGCCTCAAACCGATTTTGGTGAAGGAAAGACTCAGCTTTTGCCTGACCTGGATCCTGAGGGTAAATTCATCATCTCGACACGTGTCCAATGTGGGCGTTTTCTTCAGGTTTTTGTGTGTTGTTAAAATATGTTTATTTTTCTTGTGCATGGGTATCCGTTCAACCCGTGCTTGACTAAAGAGAATTATACTGAAATACAGGACAAAGTTAAGGGAGTCTTTGACCAGCTTAAGTCTGGTAGGTTTCCCTTTACAGTTTACATTAATATTCAGATGCTTAGCTTGGTGGCACCTACTATCCTTTGGAGGGAATGACTAAAGAGGTTCAAACTCAATCAATCAAGGACCACTTTTTCTTCAAAAAAGGAGACCGCTTTTTCAAGCTGCGAATGATTGTCGTTATGCTTGTCGTATTTTATATATTGTCTATTAAAAATAAAATTTTTTTGAGGAATAAAAGTAAAAACTTGGTCTATATTTTCTCTTGCTTCAAGCACGCAAGTGTTTTGATGACTTTAAAAATTTTTTTTCTAATTAAAAAAATTTTTTTAAAGGTTAGAAATTTTCTTTTTAATGAAATCAAACAGGTTTATAATTTCAATTTTCTTTTTGTTTGGATTTTGTTTACTTCTTATCTTTTCATTTTTGTCAATTTTTACTGAAGCTTCAACATATTCATGCAAATCGCCTACTGGAGCTGATGTTGATTGGTTTTTATTTTTTTATTTTTTTTGGATTTAAGGGGGATTTTTAATATATAAGGAAATGATCCGTTATACTCTCAAAATTCTGAAAGTTTACCCGCAAGGTGTATATAATTTTTTATTAAATGATTTAAAAGGGTTATTTAGAAAGCCCTTGCAGGTTTTAAGTAAGAAATTTAAAAAATTTTGCTGATAAAACTTGCAGACTTTTTTTGGGATTATAAACAAGGGTGAAATCCAATTGACCATTAGAAACACTCACAAGATGGGGCCCTATTAGGTCAATCGTTAGAGCACCTTGTATTTGTCGAACGAACAGGGAGGGACTCACAATCAGAGATCGAACTGCGTCTGGACCAAGCCTGGGGTTTTTCTGTACCCAGAGTCCAGTAACAGGCCCAGGCTTTTCAAAAATCTCTATCTCTAGTGATCAGTAATGACTGACAGAATGCTCAAAGGGTCGATGCCTGTCTGGGTCATTAAACTTTTTCTCTAACTTTTTTAAAGGTTCGTAGCTTACAAATTACCCAATTCAATTTCTAATGGAACATCCTTTCTTTATGCCGATTCTAAAAATGGACAAGATTGGACTTTATCTAAAGCTAATATTGAAGATGAAACTTCAGCTATTGGTAGAACAATACTTCAAATATTTGAAGCTAAAAAGGCAAAGACTGATTTGATTGCTTTGTATAATGATGAAAATCCAAATGATGGAAAAACTGATTCTGGACGAGCACATATGAAGGTTTATATAAATTAATTAAAAGGAAATGTGAAGTTTATGTAGAATCTGAGGATGAGGATCGTCCTGAAGTGTTCATTTTAAGGGACCATCAAGCAAAGATATGTTTAGAGGTAGAATGTTAAATAAGATTAAAAAATATTCCGATAAAATATTTTTTGATTAAAATAAATTCTGATTTAAATTTCCCCTTTTAAATGTTTCATTACTTCAGAAAAAACGCCAGGTGTACCTCCTCCCCCTTTAGAACAACCTCCTCTACCTCATGTAGATAATAATCCTTTAAATATACCAGCAATATATGAACTTTCACTAGAAAAAGAGTTAACTTGAAAAAGAGTTAACGAATATTAAGCAACAGTTGGGGGATGCTGAAGCTGCTCAAAAAGAAATTGAAAACTAAAAATAATTTACAACAAGACCAACGACATATTAACATATAAAAATCTAAAATATTATTATAGGAAATCTGAAACCTATAGGTGCTCTAAAAGGCATAAACCCAATAATTTTAAAGGAGAGGTAAAAATTATAAATAATGAAGTTGTTGAGTTGAAAACTAATAGTTATTTGAGTTGAAAACTAATAGTTATTTCCCATTTACCACCCTTATAAAATTTTGAAAACTAATAGTTATTTTTAAAATTAAAACAAAATTATTAAACATGTAATTTAGATTAATAACGACAAATTACTGCAAAGAAGAATTGTTAAAAAAATTTAAATATACAACCATTGAAGGATGAAATAAAAAATTAAAAGAAGATATAGATTTGAAGGAGAAGAAGGAAATTTTAGACAGGCAAAAAATTGAAGAACTAGAATTTAGGTGTGTTACAATATATCCGGGGTTTTGACTTGCTCCCGTTTATAAGCCTAAATTTTTGAGTGTTCGCGTTTAAATCGCACAATTGTCCAATTATTTTACGACTATAATAAATTCAGGCAGTTAAACGTGAGCACTGAAACGAAGTGTATTAAGAAAATATTGAGTAAAAAATTTAAGTTGGCTTAGGACATTAAATATGGAAAAATTTTTTTAAATTATAGATTGAATGAAGCTCATGGAACTACAAACGGGGAAAATGTATGCTAAAATTTTCCAGTTCTTTAAGTAGTTTACTAAAGGCAGCACCAACGACATATTAACATATAAAAATCTAAAATATTATTATTATAAGAAATCTGAAACCTATAGGTGCTCTAAAAGGCAAAAACCGAATAATTGTAAAGGAGAGGTAAAATTTTTAAACAATGAAGTTGTTAAAATTTTGAGTTCGTCTACACTAAAGATTTTGGTGTGGTAAATAATGTTAGACTCTAAAAGTTCATTTGCTGAAAATGTAAGTCTAGCAACCCCGACAGCAGTTCAGCAACTAAGACTCACTCGTCTCCAAATGAGAAGGCAATTCTTCTCATCGACTTTTTCAAAAAGAAAACGACGCCGCTCCACCAACATTCTACTAAAAAATACTAAATACATACTAAAAATTAAGAAAATTATAATTAAAATCTGATCTATACCCATACGATTTATTGCACTTTTTCATAATACCAACATTTGTTGCTGCATTTAACCAGCTTTTTCTAAATTTTCGATTTTCGAAAGATTTCAATTTCCTTAAGAATATACGTAATGATCAGACTTTTCTTTCATCTTTTCACTTGATTTCCCCCATGTCCCCGAGTGCCGTATCAGTTATGCTATATAATGGATTTAGAGATACCGGAGGACTATGGATGACGTCAGGGTATTTGGGGAAATATCAAAGATTAATTTCTATATTTTATCGCGCCGCAGGTGAAAATTTTGAGGGTTTTGGAGGGCTAAGAAGCTAGAATTTCTTTTTTCAACGCCGCAGAAAAAATTTTAACTCTTCTTTCTTACTCTTTAAAATAAATCATAAGTTTTTCATTTTCTTTATATCTCTTGTAATCTCCTGATATTACTTTTAATCAATCACTAAAATTAATAATCCACAAGTTTTTAGTTATTTATTCCTTTCTACTATGTTTACTAAAGGCACCATCAACAACGTATTGACATACAAAAATTTAAAATATTATTATAATAAAAAATCAGAAACCTATAGGTGCTCAAAACGGCAAAAACCGAATAATTGTAGAGGAGAGGTAAAATTTTTAAATAATGAAGTTGTTATGCTGAAAGAACACAATGCAGCTATCTGCAAAGAGGTCTGATTTAAAAAATTTTAATTAACGTGTATGTTAAATTTTTTAGTTTGGAAATATTTTCTCGTTTTCTAATTTTATTTTTATTAGAACGCTGCGCCAACCGAAGACTTTTTGGAACAAATTGGCAATAAATCTTTAAGACGCCTTTCTAACGCTTCTTTGGAAAGTGGCCTTTTAAATGCACAAGTTATTCCCAACAGCATAAGATTGTCTGCCTCTCCATTAAATGACATATCTTCGGATACAGAAAGCAATGCTGCAGAGAATGCAGAATTTGATCAATTAGATGAAATGCCTCGTTATAAGGTTAACAAATTACTTATCTAACAAACAATTTACTAATAACAAATTACTTATCTCTAAAATTATTAGAATTTGCTTTCTGCAACTCAAGAAATATTTTCTGGCAATAAATCTGCAACTCAAGAAAAAGCCGATCAGCGTATAGCTAAACTAGAAAGTGATAGAAGTGAATTGCAAGAAAAGTTGAAATTAATTGGAAGTGGAGAAAAGGTTTATTATTATTTAGTTTTTAGTAGATTGGAATTAAAAAGAATAGATTTAAGTTTGATCATAAAAGTCTTATGTTTGTTTTTTAAGGTTGATGAACAAAATGAAAAAATCAAAAAGCTTCAAGACCTTCTCACTAAATGTAAGGATGAAATCACCTCAAATCGTGGCACTTTATGGCCGTATCACTTTATTTTTTTTTTATTCTATATATTGTCTATTAAAAATAAAAATTTTTTTTGAGGAATAAAAAAAAACTTTATCTATATTTTCTCTCTTACTTCAAGTGACACAAGTGTTTTGATCACTTTAAATTTTTTTTTTCTAATTAAAAAAAATTTTTTTTAAAGCTTAGAATTTTTTTAATGAAATCAAACAGGTTTATAATTTCAAGTTTATTTTTGTTTGGTTTTTGTTTATTTCTCAGCTTTTCATTTTTGTCAATTTTTACTGGAGCTTCAACATATTCATGCAAATCGCCTACTGGAGCTGATGTTGACTGGTTTGCTTTTTTTAATTTTAGGGTTGTTGAAGGGTTGCCATTTTTAAGTAGATGCTCATTTATATGTACTCCTTCAAAATTCATGAAGTTTTTCTGTAAGGTGTATGATTTTTATTAAAGTAAGATTAAAAAAATCTTGCAGACTTTTTGGGAGTATAAAAATTGTAAGGAAGAAGGGTGAAATCCAATTGACCATGTGAAACACTCCCAAGATGGGGCCCTATTAGTTCAATCGTTAGAGCACCTCGTATTTGTTGAACGAACAAGTGCTTACAAGGAAACATATCGAACTATATGGGAAATTTTGTATCTTTTTGTACCACCGTGTAGAGCATGTCGATAACCTATTGCCAATTTTTGGCTCTGACCCCCTAATTCTAAAAATTATAGGGTTTCAAAGTTTCAGTATTTTGGAGCGGTTCCTTGTCAGCAATGTCTGACAGAATATCCAAGGGTCGATGCCTGTCTTTTTGGGTCATTAAACTTTTTTCCAAATTTTTTAAAGGTTCGTAGCTTACAAATTACCCAATTCAATTTCTAATGGAACATCCTTTCTCTATGCGGATTCAAAAAATGGAGAAGATTGGACTTTATCCAAAGCTAATATTGAAGATGAAACTTCAGCTATTGGTAGAACAATACTTCAAATATTTGAGGCTAAAAAGGCGAAGACTGATTTAATTGCTTTGTATAATGATGAAAATCCAAATGATGGAAAAAATGATTCTGGACGAGCACATATGAAGGTTTATATAAATTATTAAAACGGTTAGATTTTGCGGAACAAACATCTCTCCTGGGAGCGTTTTTCCTGGAGGAACATCTTTCAATCACAAACATAACATCTTTCAATCACAAACAAAACTAATAGTTATTTGAGTTGAAAACTAATAGTTATTTCCCATTTACCACCCTTATAAAATTTTGAAAACTAATAGTTATTTTTAAAATTAAAACAAAATTATTAAACATGTAATTTAGATTAATAACGACAAATTACTGCAAAGAAGAATTGTTAAAAAAATTTAAATATACAACCATTGAAGGATGAAATAAAAAAATTAAAAGAAGATATAGATTTGAAGGAGAAGAAGGAAATTTTAGACAGGCAAAAAATTGAAGAACTAGAATTTAGGTGTGTTACAATATATCCGGGGTTTTGACTTGCTCCCGTTTATAAGCCTAAATTTTTGAGTGTTCGCGTTTAAATCGCACAATTGTCCAATTATTTTACGACTATAATAAATTCAGGCAGTTAAACGTGAGCACTGAAACGAAGTGTATTAAGAAAATATTGAGTAAAAAATTTAAGTTGGCTTAGGACATTAAATATGGAAAAATTTTTTGAAATTATAGATTGAATGAAGCTCATGGAACTACAAACGGGGAAAATGTATGCTAAAATTTTTCAGTTCTTTAAGTAGTTTACTAAAGGCAGCACCAACGACATATTAACATATAAAAATCTAAAATATTATTATTATAAGAAATCTGAAACCTATAGGTGCTCTAAAAGGCAAAAACCGAATAATTGTAAAGGAGAGGTAAAATTTTTAAACAATGAAGTTGTTAAAATTTTGAGTTCGTCTACACTAAAGATTTTGGTGTGGTAAATAATGTTAGACTCTAAAAGTTCATTTGCTGAAAATGTAAGTCTAGCAACCCCGACAGCAGTTCAGCAACTAAGACTCACTCGTCTCCAAATGAGAAGGCAATTCTTCTCATCGACTTTTTCAAAAAGAAAACGACGCCGCTCCACCAACATTCTACTAAAAAATACTAAATACATACTAAAAATTAAGAAAATTATAATTAAAATCTGATCTATACCCATACGATTTATTGCACTTTTTCATAATACCAACATTTGTTGCTGCATTTAACCAGCTTTTTCTAAATTTTCGATTTTCGAAAGATTTCAATTTCCTTAAGAATATACGTAATGATCAGACTTTTCTTTCATCTTTTCACTTGATTTCCCCCATGTCCCCGAGTGCCGTATCAGTTATGCTATATAATGGATTTAGAGATACCGGAGGACTATGGATGACGTCAGGGTATTTGGGGAAATATCAAAGATTAATTTCTATATTTTATCGCGCCGCAGGTGAAAATTTTGAGGGTTTTGGAGGGCTAAGAAGCTAGAATTTCTTTTTTCAACGCCGCAGAAAAAATTTTAACTCTTCTTTCTTACTCTTTAAAATAAATCATAAGTTTTTCATTTTCTTTATATCTCTTGTAATCTCCTGATATTACTTTTAATCAATCACTAAAATTAATAATCCACAAGTTTTTAGTTATTTATTCCTTTCTACTATGTTTACTAAAGGCACCATCAACAACGTATTGACATACAAAAATTTAAAATATTATTATAATAAAAAATCAGAAACCTATAGGTGCTCAAAACGGCAAAAACCGAATAATTGTAGAGGAGAGGTAAAATTTTTAAATAATGAAGTTGTTATGCTGAAAGAACACAATGCAGCTATCTGCAAAGAGGTCTGATTTAAAAAATTTTAATTAACGTGTATGTTAAATTTTTTAGTTTGGAAATATTTTCTCGTTTTCTAATTTTATTTTTATTAGAACGCTGCGCCAACCGAAGACTTTTTGGAACAAATTGGCAATAAATCTTTAAGACGCCTTTCTAACGCTTCTTTGGAAAGTGGCCTTTTAAATGCACAAGTTATTCCCAACAGCATAAGATTGTCTGCCTCTCCATTAAATGACATATCTTCGGATACAGAAAGCAATGCTGCAGAGAATGCAGAATTTGATCAATTAGATGAAATGCCTCGTTATAAGGTTAACAAATTACTTATCTAACAAACAATTTACTAATAACAAATTACTTATCTCTAAAATTATTAGAATTTGCTTTCTGCAACTCAAGAAATATTTTCTGGCAATAAATCTGCAACTCAAGAAAAAGCCGATCAGCGTATAGCTAAACTAGAAAGTGATAGAAGTGAATTGCAAGAAAAGTTGAAATTAATTGGAAGTGGAGAAAAGGTTTATTATTATTTAGTTTTTAGTAGATTGGAATTAAAAAGAATAGATTTAAGTTTGATCATAAAAGTCTTATGTTTGTTTTTTAAGGTTGATGAACAAAATGAAAAAATCAAAAAGCTTCAAGACCTTCTCACTAAATGTAAGGATGAAATCACCTCAAATCGTGGCACTTTATGGCCGTATCACTTTATTTTTTTTTTATTCTATATATTGTCTATTAAAAATAAAAATTTTTTTTGAGGAATAAAAAAAAACTTTATCTATATTTTCTCTCTTACTTCAAGTGACACAAGTGTTTTGATCACTTTAAATTTTTTTTTTCTAATTAAAAAAAATTTTTTTTAAAGCTTAGAATTTTTTTAATGAAATCAAACAGGTTTATAATTTCAAGTTTATTTTTGTTTGGTTTTTGTTTATTTCTCAGCTTTTCATTTTTGTCAATTTTTACTGGAGCTTCAACATATTCATGCAAATCGCCTACTGGAGCTGATGTTGACTGGTTTGCTTTTTTTAATTTTAGGGTTGTTGAAGGGTTGCCATTTTTATATATAGGAAATGGTTTTTTATACTCCTTCAAAGTTTTGGAAATTTTATCCGCAAGGTGTATTTAATTTTATTAAAAAATTTTGCGGATAAAATTTGCAGGCTTTTGGGTGTATGAAATTTGTAAGAAAAACGGCTAATTTGCCATTTAAAAACACTCATAAGATGGGACCCCATTGTTCAATCGGTAGAGCAACAGGTGCTCATCAGAGCAACAGGTGCTCACTGAACAGGTGCTCATTCAGTAGAGATGGAGCTGAGTCTGGACCGAGACCTGGGTTTTTCCTGTCCCAGAGTCCAGGAATAGACCCAGGCTTTTCAAAAATCTTTATCTCTAGTGCTCAGCAAATGACTGACAGAATATCCAAGGGTCGATGCCTGTCTTTTTGGGTCATTAAACTTTTCTCCAAATTTTTTAAAGGTTCGTAGCTTACAAATTACCCAATTCAATTTCTAATGGAACATCATTTCTTTATGCCGATTCTAAAAATGGAGAAGATTGGACTTTATCTAAAGCTAATATTGAAGATGAAACTTCAGCAATTGGTCGAACAATACTTCAAATATTTGAAGCCAAAAAGGCGAAGAGTGATTTAATTGCTTTATATAATGATGAAAATCCGAATGATGGAAAAACTGATTCTGGACGAGCACATATGAAGGTTTTTATTTAAATTAATAAAACAGCCAAATTTTGCGAACAAACATCTTTCTTGGGAGTGTTTGTATGTAAAATTCAAATTGCTGTTTTTTTTAATTTGATGGCCATGGGGAATAGGAGAGTAGATTATGAGGTTGAATTATTCTGAGCAATACTTCTACTTTTAAGATACCCATCATTATAAGATAAATTTTTAAACCCTCAAGTTGTCCGCAGGTCTTGTCCGCTAAATTTAACCTTATTTGTTTTAGTAGTGTAACACTGCCTAAAGGTCGAATTTTGTGTCTATGGTTCAAACCCCATTCTAGGAAATCATTTTTAATTTTATTTAGAATTTTATTTTTTAGGGTGTTGTTGTTTCTAGCAATAAAAATGGCTTTTGGCTTGTTCATTCTGTTCCAAAATTTCCTTTGTCTTCAGAAGAAAAATATTTGTATCCAGAATCGGGGAAAAGAAATGGCCAGTCATTCTTTTGTTTGTCTTTTTCAAGTGGTGCTCTTGAACAAATTGGTTTTTTTTTTTGTTTTGTAATATAGTCAGACCTCCCTAATTAAGCCTGTAAGAATCGCATCTTTTAAGTGAGGTTATAAGGATATTGGGGTCATTGTTATTTTATCTAAGCTACAGACAGCGATACCCCTCATTTTAACGTTTCATTCATTGAATATTAGAGATCGAGCTGGGACCAAGACCTGGTTTTTTCAACTACAGGTCCAGGATTCGGGCCAGGTCAATAAATTAAATATATCAACAGGCCCAGGCTTTTCAAAAATCTTGCTACCAATTTAAAGAAAACAATTCGAGTTTGGGTATCTAAATCGTACTTTTGACTAAAATCTTTTAAACTTTGATTTTTGATGAGCTCGAAACCTTAATTAGGCAAAAAAAACCTGAAAGCCAAAAAATTTGAGGCAAAAATCCTTTTAATAAAAAAATATTTTTTTAAAGGTCATCAACTTTTTGTCGCTCAACCAAACTTTTATGATGTCCAATTACCTTCATCATTCGAAGAAAAATATGCAGATTTGGCTAATTCAATAAATAAAAAATCTTATCCAAAATCAAAACCTTCATTTTCTGTTGCTAATATACAACTTTTAGATGGTACAAAAATTACAAGTTTTTCAAAACATAAAAGGTTTGCTAAAGGTTTGTTTGTGGATTTTTCTTTAAAGTAGAAATTATTTTTTGGTAGGGCAGCCTTAGAAAACACCCCCATATGTTTTGATAGTTTTTTTAATTTCTGATTAGTGGGAAAATATTTTTTTGACATTTTAACAGTTAAAAAGCAGTTGTTGACCTTTAAAAAATTAATTTTTCACTTATTTCGAAAAAAATGGTAATTGTGGTTTAGTGGGTTAATTTTAATTTTTGTAGGGTAATTTCAACCCAATTTTAAAGTTGTAGGTTCGAACCCTGGCGGCGTAAAAAAATTTTTAATGTATCTAAAAGGATAGTTTCTTTGTAGTTTAGTGGGTTAGTCATGTTTTAGTAATGTAAATCCTATCAGAGGGGGTGAAGGTTCGAACCCGATAGTGTAAAAATTTTTTTTCAACACCCTATGGGTGGTAAATATTATCTAAAAATAGGATTTTATTTTTTTAATTTCATTAAAAATTTTTCAGATTTATATTATGATTTGGTAGCTCCAGAATTGAAATCTTCATTTTACACAGAAACATGGTTGGTAGGACGTGGAGATCTCCCTTCTGACTGTGATACTAATTTCAAAGTATTTTTTAAAATTATTTTTTAGGGATTTTCCGTCTTGTACTCAATTAATTAAAATTATATCCCTTGAAGAGGTTTGAACCTTCACCCCCTATACCTTTAAAAACGGGTTGAAATACCTTGAATTAACCCACTACACTACAAAAACAATTCTTGAAAATTTAGAGAAAAATATTTTTTGAAGGTCAAAAAAAATGTTTTTGACTGTTAAAAAATTTAAAAAATTGTCAAAAAATATTTTTTTTGATAGAGGTTCGAACCTACGCCCATAAGAAAGGTGGAATTTTTCTGTATTATCCCACTACACTACAAAAACCATTTTAGAAATTTCAAAAGAAAAATATTTTTTGAAGGGTAGAAAAATGTTTTTTACCTTAAAAAAATTCTAAAATACTTTAAAAATATTTTTTACCTCACAGAGGTTCGAACCTACACCTATAAAAAAAGGTTGAATTTTTCTGTATTAACCCACTACACCACAAAAACTATTTGTGAAAATTTAAGAGAAAAATATTTTTTGAAGGTTAGAAAAATGTTTTTGACTGTTAAAAATTATAAAAAATGCCAAAAAAAATTTTTTTTCCTCAAAAAAATTGTCCTTTCTTCCTTTTTCAGATTCACAATATTCAATCAATTCAATTTTCAAAACCTTTTGACAACATAAAATTTGACAATACAAAAGATCACTCAAAATGGGCTGTTAGTCAAAAAACAATTTGTATTGGAGATATAAATAGACAAAAATCTCAATCAAAACGTGGAGGAGGAACTGTTTGTATGGAAAATAAAATTATAGCAAAAATGTATTTTTCGGCTATTGGGGCTGTTGAATGTTGTATTAATGAAACTGAATGTTCTCCTAATAATAAGGGAAGGAGGAAGGGAAGTTTAAAATAATTTTATTTTAATTTTATTTTATTTGGAGAGGGGGAGAGCGTGGTATTATTAAAAAAATTTTTGTAGACAAAATATTTTTCCATGTGAATTTTTTGTCCGCAAAATTTTTAAAATTTTTTTAAACATCTTAATAATGGGATTTCCTATTTTTGAAACGTGAAATTTTGTTGACGATTTTGTCAATTTGACCATGAATGGATATTTCCACTCTTTTTCTTTTAACCTTTTTTTGAAAAAAATTTTTTTGTTATTTTAAATAGGGGTTGTCTGTTCCGAAAATTTTTTGTTTCGGTTAACTGAAGATTTTGTTAATACAGACAATCCTAGAGTCCTAAAAACTTACACGCAAGCTTTTAATATTTCATGCTTTTAAAAATTATTTTTTTTTCAAGGCCTTACCAGTATTTTTTTTGTATTTAAATAATTTTTTGTATCTAAAAAAGCCAGTATTTTTTTTTACTAAATTTTGTAATTTTTTTTTAAAAATATTTAATAATTCCTAATATTGTAAAATAATAAAATTTATTAATTTTACTATTTTTAAAATTTATTTTGTGTTATTTGACCATATTAAATATTTACTTTTATTTTGGTTGTTTAGTCAATATAAAATTTTTAGAAAATTTTTTTAATGGAAGAAAACAAAAATTTACAAATTTTAAATAATTTGGAAACAACAACAAATTCCTCAGACATTGAAATAGATGATAAATTATTAATTAATGGAATTGAAAATACCCAAGATTTGCGTGATTGTTTAGCAAATATAGAACAAGAATTACAACAAATTGGTCAATTAACAGTTGAAGATTGTATTAATAATGGAGATAAAATTGCTGATTTGGCTAATGAAATTGAACAGTGTGACGGGATTTTGGAGGTTTTTTTAAATTTTGATTAAGTTTTGGGTCTGATCATAGTTCCTAGTTTGCAAAATTTTTATTTTCGTACAAATTTTCAATTTTGCGGGTAAGTTTTATTTTTGCGGATTTTTTCCTGTATGTAAGTGTGAAAAAGTTTCTTGGTTAACGTAATTTTTTATACTCTTTAAAAAATTTTCCTTAAAATTTCATGTGGGTGGTCTGTGTAAAATGAACTTTTCAGACTTATGTTGGGAAAGCTTTTTTAATCATTTTTTGGAGTCTGGGTCAAAGATTTGATTATTTTATTCATTGAAATATAATTTTACGTTAAAAAGCATCCTTTTATTGATTAATATGTACAGTAAAGATTTTTATCCGCGAATCTTATCGTTAGAATTTAGTCCGCAAATCGTTTTAAGGAAAATCCGCAAAATATTTTTAATAAAATTTTTTTTCTTTCTAGGGAATGGAAAATATGTTAGTCAATTTTTTGGGTGATCTGGGCAAAATTAGTGGGGATATGAAACATTTGAAGGAGCAATCAATTGAAATTAATCAACAATTAAATAATCATCAAAGAGTTAGAGCAGAGCTTAGCCAGGTTTTTTTTGAAGGTTTTTCAATTTAAATGGAAATTTTTTTAGTTTGTTGATGATATGGTGGTTCCACATTCGATGATAAAGTTGGTTTTTTTAAGATTTTCAAAAAAATTTTTTGCGGACAAAAAATTTTTGTCCGCAAAAATTTTGCGGACAAATTTAAAAAATGTTTTTTTCAGAATAATAACAGAAAAAGATGTAAACAGCACAGAATTCTTAGAACAGCTTCATGAACTTCAGCACAAATTACAATTTATTAAAACTCAACAATTTAAGGACGCAAAATCTGTTGGGGATGTAAGAGATGTTGTGGAGAATTTGAAATATAAGGTTTTTGTTTTAAAATAATTAAAAGGTATAGAAAATAAGCCTGTTTTAAATAAAATCAGAATTTTAAATGAACATGTTGTAAATAAAATCAGAAGTTTGAATAAACATGTTTTACATAAATACATGAAATCAGAATTTCAAATGAACATGTTGTTAACAAAATCAGAATTTTTAACAAAACATGTTTTAAGCAAATCAGAATTTTAAATAAACTTGTTTTGATAAAAAAATCAGAATTTTAAATGAACATGTTTTTCATCGAACAAACATGTTTTTAATTAAACTTGAAAATGAATGTTTAAAATAAACTTGTTTTTACAAACTTGTTTTGATTAAACTTGAATAAAAAATTAAGTTTTTTTAAACAAACTTTGTTCTTTTAGGCATTAGAAAAAATTAGAGAATGGCTACTTTTAAGAATTTCTTTGTTTCGCAAACCTTTGACAAATTATCAAATCCCTCAAAATGCTTTGCTTAAAAATAGGTTTTTTTTTAATTTTAAATTAATTTTAAATATTTTTTATTTTTTGATTTTTCTACGAATTTCTTCTTGGAAATGATCGTCAAGTTGCTTATGAAATTAAGGATGAATATGTTGACACCACAAGCAAAATGTTTTTTACTTATTTTAAGGCTTATGTTACTAGGCTTTTTAAATTACTTGTGAGTTGAAATTTAAAGAAGTAAACATGTTTGTGAATAAAATCAGAATTTTTACTAAACATGTTTTAATTAAAATCAGAATTTTATATAAACATGTTTTAAACAAAACCAGAATTTTTGGCAAATATGTTTTAATTAAATCAGAATTTCACATAAACATGTTTTAAACAAAACCAGAATTTTTGGCAAATATGTTTTAATTAAATCAGAATTTCAAATAAACATGTTTTAATTAAAATCAGAATTTCAAATAAACATGTTTTAATTAAAATCAGAATTTCAAATAAACATGTTTTCAGATGTCAGATAAAGCAACAAAGTCTGATTTACTCGGCTCGGACAACACATGTTTTAAACAACCTACAACACTTTCTAATTTACCAAGCATTTTTACATCTTCAAATAAAACACAACAACACCATCAACAACATAAAGGACAAGCAACAGTGTTTTCTTTAGGAAATCGACAAAATGCACTTTTGGATGATATTTTGGCTCCTTTAATTGTTCCTAATGTTGCACAGGAAAATAATGAAACAGTTAAGAAAAAATTTTTTAATTTTTTTTTTGTTTTTAAGATGTTTTAATTTGTTTATAAGAAGCCTCTTGCCCTTCTAACAAGGGTTTTTTCTGTCATAACTCTGTCCAGAATTAACTTGAAACGTTAAATTTGGTGTCATTCGATTCAGCTTAAAGAGGCGAATTGAATAAACCATAAATATTTTCTTTTTTAAAATTTTGGGTTCCTTTTTTATTTTTAATCAAGGCCTAGTTGTAGTCTGGGAGGGGACTTTTAACGAAATTTCGTTTAGAAATTAATTTTAAAAAAATCTGAATTTTTTTTTATTTTTGAAATTAAATTTCTCTCTTTATACCCTATCAAAATTAATCTTAAAATAATTAAAAAAATAATTTTTTTTCAGTTCCAATTTGAATCACTTTTTCGAAGCGTTCAATATGCTATAGTTGATCATTGTAGCAGAGAGTATCTCTTCCTTTGTGATTTTTTTCTTGTAACGGATCAATCAGCTGTAGATTTGTTTACTCATGTTATGGGACGTTCTATTACACTTTTACTGGTTTTTATTTTTTTAATTTTTTGGGATTTTGATTTTTTTGGTTATGTTCACCAAAAAAATTTTTTATGAAGGCATTATCTCTTATCCTATTGTTTTCATGCAAAAATTATTATTAAAAAAAAATTTAAAAAAAAAACATTTTTGCGAATAATAATAGTTGAGGAGAAACTTTAGGACAAACTTTAGCACAAAAACCCCAAAAAGTAATTTTTTAGCTTTGGTCTAGTTTATGAGTCCAATAAAGCTTTATGCTTCCAATAAATTCATAAAACTTTTGTTTGGATTCTAAAGTTTTTATTGGACTCATAAAGCCTTATTTGACTCATAATCTAGACCAGAGCCAATTTTGATTGAATAAAAAAATTTTTTTTTCAGAAAACTTTAGAAGAACGTATAAATTTAAATTATGATGCAATATCTTTATTTATTTGTATTTGTTTTTGTACAAAATATCGTCAATTAATGATTTCACGTGGAGTTTTAGCTATTGAAACATATTGGGAAAATGTTGAAAAAATGTTGTGGGATAGATTTGAAGTTGTAATGAAATCACATAATGAAAGTATTAGACAATTAGATGTTAGAAAAATGACTGTGGATACGAGGCCTCATTATGTTTGTTTTTTTTTTGAAAATTTTTTTTTTGAATTTTTTTTGAGGGTAATAAAAAGGGATTTTTGGGGTACTTGAGACTTTTGCTGTTCGTTATGTTGTATGTTATAGATTTTTCCGGCTTCCGGCTAAAAAAACAGCACAAAATCCTTGCTAGAAAATGCACATTCTCTATTAAATGAGCCCGGTCTCAGCCGTTTTTAGGTTGGACATCTCGCAACTTTTCCTTGTTAGATTAGTTTATGGTTGCTCGGCGAGATGCTCCGATGCTCTTCCCCTGTCCTTAACATCGGCGGAGTGTTTTTGATTAGAAAATTTTTAACATTAACTAGTGTAATCTTTTTTTTTAATTGTTAAAAAAAGTAAGTTGTTCGGAGATTTTTTTGTTGGTTTTTGAAATTTTACAATCAGTTTTTCTGATTTTAAAAATTCGGGCCTCAAGCGGGTTCGAACCATCGACCTTCAAACCTCGTTGTTTTTATCTTTATTTTTATTTTCTAAAAATTTTTTTTTCTTTTTTAGGTAATTAGAAGATATGCAGAATTAACAAGTTCTTTGTTGGTTTGTAGTGATTTGGCTTATAAAAAAATTAATAGCCAATTAATTGCTATTTTGTCTAGACAACAAGCAGAAATTGAAGGTTTATTAAATCGTTTAGCTACACAATTAAAAACAAAAAAGGAGAGGCTAGTATTTCAAATAAATAATTATGATGTGATACTAACTGTTTTGAATGTGAGTTTAATTTAAAAAATTTTTTAAAATTTTTTTTGGAGGATTTTTAAGGTGGGATAAATTTTGCAAATCTTCCAGGACTTGGAAAAAATCATTTTCCCCTCATTGGGATTCGAACCTTCTACCTAAAAAATATTCTCTTTTTTCACAATTTTACCCCACTAGACCATTAGTGTAAGTCTTGCAGGACTTAAATAAAAAAATTTTTCCCATAGGGATTCGAACCTTTTACATATTCTTCCTAAATTTATCCCACTACACCAAAGTGGTATTTTTTTCTAAAAATCAACCTAATTTTTTCGGACATTTTTATTCACAAATTTACAACCAAAAAATACATACAGACATATATAGATACATACAGAAACATTTTAGAAGGATATATAGGACAGAAAGATTATACATAGCATAAAGCTGGGATTAGAGAGAATATATTAAGGGGGTGAATTTTTTTTTGAGATTATATATTTAAGTCAGAAACACAACAATATGAGGGGAAATAAGAGGGAAATATTATACATATTTAGACAAATATATAGTGTGTGGTCTAAACAAGTTTTTTTTGAGAGGGAGAAGAGGGGGGTTTATTTATTTATATATCTTCTTTTATTCTTCCCTCTCTTTCTCTCCATTCTTCCCTCTCTTTCTCTTCATTCTTCCCTCTTCCCTCTCTTCTTCTACAATTCCAGAGATGCTGTGTTATCAATTGCAGTACTAGTTCCCTTCTTATTATCACCTTCTTCAGCATCCTTCACTCTTGAACTCTTCACTCCTCCTCCAGCTGCTGCAGAGTTGGTAGTTTTGTCGTTCATGCTGGTCAATGATTTGGTGTTGTCTCCTTTCGATTTGGTGCCCTTGTCGTTCTGTGATTTGGTGCCCTTGTCGTTCTGTGATTTGGTGCCTTTGTCGTTCTTTGACTTGGTCCCATCTTCATCCTTTTTTGATTTTTTGTTGTCGCCCATCTTTGACTTGTCTTCATCATCAGCGCCATCACCACCGCCGCCCTTCTTCAAGAAGAAAAAGAAGACAAGTGCCCCAGCACAAGAGCTACACAGAAGCAGAACCACAACAACCACAATAATGATCCACGCAGAGCTTTTAGGTTCTTCAGTTGTTGTTGTAACCGTTGTAGTTGTCGGTTGAGTGGTGGTTGTAGTTGTAGACGATGTAGTGGTGGTCGTAGTTTGAGGGACGACAGTCAGCAAATCGTAGTTGGCCGTTGACTAAAAAATTAAGGAAAATTTTTATTCTAGAAAAAAATTTTTTTCTTGAAACTTACGAAAAGAATTTGAAGCTCCTCGCATTCAGGTCCTTTCGGCGATTCTTCACTCACTCCTTTTGGTATTTTATTACCAAGTGGAGGCAAAACCCATTGGATCATGCGAGATGCCTTTTGCGGAAGAAGATGGAAGGCCAGCAAATGTTTCTTCTTTGGGTCCACAGGATTCGTCCCATTGATCTCCCATGTTAAGGGCGTGAGGATGTTTCCAGCGGGATTTTGTGTACAGTTGTATTCGTTGTATGGTTCCAAAGCTTCTTTTTTTCCATCAAATCGAACAGAATATTTATCGGCTTTCTCGATCTTTACTTTTCCATACGTACGCTTCTCGAACAATTTCATTTCTTCCGAAGCATGTTTGTACGAAGGACTGCCAACTGAAAATTTTGAAAAAAAAAATTATTTTTTATTGGACAGATTGAAAATTTTTTTTTCTTACTTGGATTGATTAGAAGATCTATGTGTTCTACATTCTTGAGAGATTTGGCCCATCTAAGTTCGAGGCCCGTCTTTTTGATACACACCTTATCAAAGCAGACATCACTCTTGCATCCAGCGGCAGAAATGTCTAGCTTTGGTCCGTTATCCCTGAGTTCTTCGAGAATGGTTGGATGGCTGTAGGCGAAGGGCAGTCTAAAAAATGATGAAGATGAAAAGGATTATAGAGCTTTGAAGAGACTTACACGTTGTCATTGTAGCCATCGAATTTTTTGTCATCCAATTGTTTGAGACATCCTGCAGGACCACCACCCTCCACATTTCTCAAGAAAACAGAGAATTCGATCTTGTCTTCCAAATCGGTGTAGAGATCCACAGTGCAACCGCTTTCAGCCGCCTTGGAGGTTTTGGAGTAGCTGAGAATACTGGAAAAATGGGGAAAAAATTTATTTTTGAACGATCTAGGCCGAGAAACTTACATGTATCCTTTCTCTTGATCTTCACCAAGTTCAACATCGCATGCCTCGGGATATTTCTTCTTGTACCCCTCATAGTCTTCTTTGGTAGTTGCAGGTTTTGAGCCCTCAAAAAGTGTCACTTTCTTCTTTCTATCGTCCAAGGTGTGTCCTGCCAGGCCGACGGGTCTTTCTTTTTCCTCTGCTTGCATCACTTCATTCTCCTCTCCTCCTCCAGTTGCGGTAGCGGTGTTGTTGACCATCATTCCTCCAAGCAGCAGCAAAAGAAGAATTGTGACAGCACTTTTGAAGTAGCTGAGTGGTGATGACTTCATTACTACTGATATGAGAGCGTTTGTTGTTGACTTGAAGAAGCGGGAAGCAGCACACACACACACAAGTTTTTGTTTGTGTTGAGACGATTGTAGAGAGAGTGTTGGAGAGATTTATGTTGAAGAGGTTCTGTTTTGTTTAGGAGAAGAAACAGGCTTTTATAGTGCAAAAATCGAGTCACTTCTACAGCATTTAAAAAACGCTTAGTTGGAAGTTAAGCGATCATAGGGTGAAGAGAGAGAACCTGTGAATAGGTGGTGTAGGCGAGGTTATAGCGAGCACAGTCGCAGCGTTGTCGTAGGTTCGAATCAAAGTTGGATCGGGATTCCGACAGCCCTGACCTACGTTTTTTTCCCTTCCGATTTCCGAAAAAAAAAGTTTGATTTCCAAGTTCCGACTTGTGAGCCAGTTCCCATTTCTGGCTCTTCCGATTTCCGACACCTCTGACTGTTCTGATCCTCCTCTGGTTCGGATTTCGGAAATTAAAATAGAATTTTTTTAAAAGTGTCTATCTGGGTAAATCATGCCTCAATGCGAGACTATTTCAAGCTTCAAAAGAGACTGGATTGGGAGTGTCGTAAGAGAATCGAGAGACCTCGTCTCGGCTCGGTCTCTACTTAAAAATGCTTCAAAAAAAATTTAAAAATTCAAAAAAAAATTTTTTTTTATTTTAAAGGAAAAAGTAGTCCCAGAATCAAAAGAAAGGACAAGCTTTTGGGAATTACAACAAACAAAAATAGCAGCATATGTTGAAGAAGTATTATCACCACATTTTTCTCCTCTTATACAATTTGTAAATGAATGTGAACCTTTAATTGAATCAAATCATTCACAATTATTAGCTAGATATACAGTAAAAGTTGTACAAATTGTAAGAACATTTAGTGCTGAATGGAGACGTTCTGTTGAAGCTATAAACAATGAAATACTTCATTCTTTTACAAACTTGAAAAATGCTGCTAATATATTACAGGTATATAAAAATATAAACTTGAGATTACAAACTTAAGATTACAAACATGTTTTGAGTAAAATCAGAATTTTAAATAAACATGTTTTTGACTAAAATCAGAATTTCGGATAAACATGTTTTTGATTAAAATCAGAATTTCTAATAAACATGTTTTTAAATAAAATCAGAATTTCTAATAAACATGTCTTAAATAAAATCAGAATTTTAGATAAACAAGCATTGAATAAAATCAGAATTTTAGACAAACATGTTTTTAAAAAATCAGAATTTTAAATAAACATGTTTCTAAGCTAAATAAGAATTTTAAATAAACATGTTTTGGAAAAATTTCGGAAAACGAACAGATCCGAAATAGGTCGAATTATATGTCATTCGAAAGAGCTCGTCGAGCTGAGTCGAATGGTGAAAAAATTTTCGTGCGGACTCATAGAGGGGCTGAGATATAGGTCCGCGAAAATCGAAAAACCATATGGGGGACCAAGCACTTTTTTGGGGTGAAAATTTCGAAAATGCAAATAATAGCTCATTCGAAAGAGCTCGTCGAGCTGAGTCGAATGACACCAAAATCAACTCGATATCTTGATTCTGAGCCGAGATAGAGGCTCAAAATGGTCAACGTAAACCTATGGGGCGTAGGCGAGGCGCTTGTGCAAAACCCCGCGCTTCGCGCGGGGTTTTGCGGCACGCGCCTCGCGGGGAGTCTACGGGCGATGGGGCTGGGTCAGTAACATAATCCTATTCCAATTATCGCTGTAATGGGTTATCTGGCTTCCTCCGTAGCAGGAAAAACCTCGACGGATACCAAAGGTAAGGAGCTAAAACAAACGGTCATAACTTTGTCAAATCAAGTCAGATTTCGTTGATTTTGGTGTCATTCGACTCAGCTCGATGAGCTCTTTCGAATGAGGTATAATTTGCATTTTCGAATTTTTCACCCCAAAAAAGTGCTTGGTCCCCCCTATGGTTTTTCGATTTTCGCGGACCTATATCTCAGCCCCTCTATGAGTCCGCACAAAAATTTTTTAACCATTCGACATAACTCGACGAGCTCTTTCGAGTGACATATAATTTGACCTATTTCGGATCTGTTCGTTTTCCGAAATTATACCCATGTTTTTAAGCAAAATCAGAATTTTAGATAAACAAGCATTGAATAAAATCAGAATTTTAAACAAACATTTGTTTTGTTTCTTTTAGTTAGCCTTCACACAATTTATTAACTACTACCAACGTTTAGACAAGGTAACTTCTCATCAAGTTTTTCGTCAATGTCAAATTAGTGGTGATTTGGTTTCATATCAACATATAGCCGAAACAATAAAGAAATATAAACCAATATTTTGAAGGTTTATAAAATTTATTTAAAGGTGCATAATTTTAAAAAAACTAACAAAAATGTGATATTTTAAGACAGAAAATTCCAAAATATAATTTTAAAAATTTTATTTAAAACATTTTTCAATAAATGTAGCTAATTTAACATCTCTTTCTGATATCCCTTGCACATCATGACTACTTAGAGTTATATCAACCTGTTGAAAAAAATAAATTTAAAAAACATGAACGAAAACACAATTGTTTCAAATAAAATCAGAATTTTAAACAAACAACTTGATTTAGATAAAATCAGAAGTCTAAAATCAGAATTTTAAATAAACAAGTTGTTGGGAATAAAATCAGAATGTCAGATGAACAAGTTGTTAAATCAGAATTTTAAATAAACTTGTTTTAGTTAAAATCAGAATTAAAAATAAACTTGTTTTAGTAAAATCAGAATTTTAAACAAACATTCCCTCCCCTAAAAACAACACCTTATGTTTTATTAAAACCAGAATTTTAAACAAACATCCCTCTAAAAACAACAACAAAAACCACACCTTATTATAAACATTAAACCATTCTGGATGATGATTCATCTTATCAGCCTTTAAAGCTATACGAGTCATAAAACCAAAAGCTTCATTAAAATCTTCAAATTTAAATTCTTTTTGTATAGCGTCTCTGCCAGGTGTTATTTTCCAACCCTTTTCTGTAATTAAAGGTTGAAGCAAGTTTGAACGTTGTTCTGGTGTTAATAGTGGAGAGCCGCAACTCATGTTTTTTGTTTTTGTTGTTTTTGTGTTGTTGTTTTGTTGAACAGTGAAAGATAGAAAATGTTTTGATGTTGTTGTTGCGTCAATAAGTTTCTGTGAAAAAAAGTTTTGAGTTTTAAAAACATTAAGATAAACAACAAAAACAAAAATGTTTTGAACATAACAGAAATAAACTTGTTTTAAAACATGTTTTGAAAAATTAAAACATGTTTTAAATAAACAAGTTTGTTTTAGTTAAAATCAGAATTAAAAATGAACTTGTGTTTTAATAAAACCAGAATTTTAAACAACAACTTGTTTTAATTAAATCAGAATTCTAAACAAACAAGTTGTTAGGAATAAAATCAGAATTTTAAATAAACTTGTTTTTAAGAAACTTGTTTATTAAATAAACATTAAGTTTTGTTTTGTGTTTTATTTAACGTTTGGGATGAGAATAAGAAAATGGGGTGAGAATGAAAATAAAAACATTCTCTTATCTATAGCAGCAACATAAAAAAATATGAATAATTTACTGAGTTTATAAGGGGCAGCTTTTGTCCTTGAAACAACGGGGAATTTGTTGTCGGTCGATAATACTTATTGTGGCAATAATAAAGTGTTCTTTTTAAAGTAAACAAATTGGGAAAAATAATTGAAGTATTTTTCATTGAAAATAAATAACTGAAAAAAGGAGAAAAATATAATTTGTGATTTTTAGTTCTTGATTTTTAAGGACTTTAAAAAAGTTAAAAAGTTTGGAAAATCAAAATTGAAACTTGCTAAATTAAAAAAAAATTTTAATGATTTTAGACTTTCAAGTGTCTTTATGTCGCATTTCTTGGAGTGTACCATTTTGTCGTTGCGACCATTTTGTCTTTAAACAAAATGAAAAACGAGTGAGTGTGACAGACGGTTAGAGAAAAAATATTTTTTTAACAAAATTTTCAAGTTGAAAATTTATTTTTTTTCGTTTCTTTATTGTTTTTAACGATTTCTTTTATGTTTTTAGATTGTTATAAAGTTAAAAATGTTGGCAGATTTAAACGATTTTGTTTACAAACAAGTGTTGGGAGGTGATCCAACACGCAAATCTTTGTTTATTTTGTTGGAGAAAGGGGAGGAACAAGCTGTTTTGATTTGTAGGTTTTTTCGATTGGTTTATTAATTTTTAAAATCAATTTAAAGGCAATAAAGAAGCATTTGAAGAAGATGACAATTTAATCCCAAAATGGCTCAAAAGTGCAAAATTACACTTGTTGACGGAAAATGATAAATATGGAAATTATGAAATGGCTGTGGATCCGGAATTGAATTGCAAGTTTTCTTTTAGTTTTTTTAAATTTTATTCAAAATAAAATACAAACAAACAAAATATATATACAGGACATATACATAGGTGTAGTATATTAAGGGTGAATTTGGCAATATTTAAGTCAACAAACAAAGCAATGGGGGAAAGGGGAAATACATAGACAAATACCAAGTCTAACAAGAAAATATTATTTTTTATATATCACATTGAAGAATCTTGTTTTATCCCTTTTATGATCCCTTTATCTCTATTTATATTTTTCCCATAGACTTTGTCTCTTCGATTGCAGTAGAACTAGTTCCCTCCTTTTTGCCTTCTTCAGCATCCTTCACTTTTGAATTCGTCTCTGCTTCCGAGTTGGTAGTTTTGTCATTGGAGTCATTGTCCATCTTTGACTTGTTGCCTTTGTCGTCCTTTTTAGATTTTGTGCCTTTATCGTCCATCTTTGATTTGTCTCCATCAGAGTCGCCGCCCTTCTTCATGAAGACAAAGTAGACAATTGCCCCGCTACAAGAGCTACACAGAAGAACCACAACAATTACAATGATGATAGTCACAGAGCCTTTAGGTTCTTCAGTTGTTGTAACCGTTGTAGTTGTCGTTTGAGTGGAAGTTGTTGTTGATGTACTGGTGGTCGTAGTAGACGGAACGACAGTCAGCAAGTCATATTTGTCCGTTGACTAAAAATGTTTGAAAAATTTTTAATTCTTGTCAAAAGTTGTGTAACTTACAAAAAGAATTCGAAGCTCCTCGCATTCAGGCCCGTTTGGCGGAAATTTCTTTACTTTTGGATTATCATTATTTGGATCCCATTGTATAATTCGCGATGCCTTTTGCGGAAGAAGATGGAAGACAAGTAGATGTTTCTTCTTTTGATTTGACTTTGCTCCAATGATTTCCCATGTCATAGGTGTAAGGACATTCCCAGCAGGATCAGGTGTACAGTTATAGTTAGAGTATTCTATTATTTCAGTACTATCAAAACAGACAGAATAATTTGTTCGTTCAACCTTCACTGTTGGATACTCCGGCGGTTCTCCGTAGAATATCTTCATTTGCTCAGACGTTTTTTTATATCCAGGGCTTCCAACTGAAAAATTGAGAAAAAACAATATAAATGAAAATTTTCTTACTTGGATTGATCACAAGGGCGATATCAAAGCTAGTAGTTCTGCTCCATCTAAGCTCAAGACCCGTCTTTTGGATACATTTTTCTTCTACACAGATTTCACTTTTACAGCCTTTGCCAGACTTTCCTTGAATTGGTCCTTCATTTATGAGATCCTTTAGAATGGTTGGAAGGCTATAAGCGAAGGGCAGTCTAAATGATGATAAATAAAATTTTTAAGTTTCGTGAAAGAAAAATTTATTCCTTTGTGAAAAACTCACACATTATCATTGTAGTTATCGCAATCTTCCTTCACACATCCTTCGGGACCTCCTCCATTATCATTTTTCAAGGAAGTCTTGAACTCGATCTTGTTCTTAAGATTGGTGTAGAGATCCAAAGTGCAGCCTTTTTGCGCCGCTTTGGAATTTTTGGAGTAGCTAACAACGCTGGAAGGAAAAAATATTAGAG
Organism: Meloidogyne enterolobii; assembly: GCA_963681835.1. Classification (NCBI taxonomy): domain Eukaryota; kingdom Metazoa; phylum Nematoda; class Chromadorea; order Rhabditida; family Meloidogynidae; genus Meloidogyne; species Meloidogyne enterolobii. The sequence continues at coordinate 378,730 of CAVMJV010000083.1, read as the reverse complement.
GATATTAATTCCAAGCAAAGGCTAACTTACATATATCCAGCCTCTCCTTTCTTTGCACCTTCGCCAAGTTTAACGTCGCATGCATCAGGAAAGAGCTTTTTGTATTTTTCGTAGTCTTCTTGGGTGGTTGCAGGTTCTGAGCCCTTAGCAAGTGTCACTTTGTCCTTCTTCAAGAGGTGTTTTGCCAGGCCAACGAATCTTTTGTCTTGTTCTGCTTGCAGCACTTCTTTCTCTCCTTTATCTGCGGTGGTGGTGTTGACCTTTCCTTCTAGCAGCGGCAAAAGAAGAATTGTGACAGCAAGTGCAATGTTGTAGATGCTCTTAGACTTCATTCCTTAGCGGTCGTTGACTTGACGAGAAGCAGGAAAACACAAATTTTGTTGAGACGATTGAAGAGTGTTGGATTTATGTGAAGGTTGTTTAGTTAAAGATAGGCTTTTATAGGATGATTATCCCTTGAAACACATGCAGATGTATGTTTTGTGGCTCAGACCAACGTACAGCGTAGCCCAACTTACCGCAGAGCTATAACTTCATTCAAAATAGTCGAATTCAGTACGCTTTGGTATGGTTCGTTGCATCTCGACAAGCTGAATCGAAAAAATTTGCCGGAAATTAAGATAGGACCAGACGCGCACATTTTACTCACAACAAATTTTCTTCCGAATTTACTCTATTAAATGAGTACAAATATTACCTTTTTAATTAACAATTAACTTTACAAAACATTTCAAAACAAATACTACTCTATTTTTTGGGGGAAAAAAGATAGGACCAAGCTAGTTAAAATTAAGAATATCGACATTTGTTCGGTCAAAAATTCTATAAAAATTTTCATGAACATTTTTTATGAACGTCCCAGTCCCTTCAGATAGGCATTAAACGAAATTTTTATTTTAGCTCTAGAAAAAAATTTTTATAAAAATTAAAAATATTTTTTGAAGTACCGAACCCCGATTTTTTGTTGATTTTTGAGATATGAGATTTCGATGAAGAAATAAGTTATTATCGATGAAAATGTTCATAAAAAGTCTTGTGTAATTGCATATTTTGATAATTTTTCATATTTTTTCTAAAATTTGAGGCAAAAAGTGCGGAACGCGGTAGCGGGAGGATCATAAATTTTCAAGATTTTCGCCTGATCTAATTTAACGCTCACGGCACGTTAGGGTAGAATTAGTTCCCTTACTCTTAATCTTTCAAATTCTCTTTCCTAGTACTCTCATATGCGCCTTAATCTTTTTATCTCTTCAAACTAATGTTGTACCACTACTCCATAATTTTTGCTTTCCGAGTTAATAAAGGATGAATTTTGACCAGTGCTGGGTATTTGCCATTTCTTGGCTCCGGGGTTTCAAAATTTTGGCTCCGGCTCCGAGCTCCGGGGTTTCAAAATCTTGGCTCCGGCTCCGGAGCCGGCGATTTTCGGAGCCGCTCCATGTTGGCTCCGGGTCCGGGTGGAAAATCAATGAATTATTTTTCATTGGGGGATCTAGGTAGATAAAGGGGGATGTCGAGTGATATAGGAGGATTAAGAGGGTTATCAACGGATTAAGCGGGATTTGGGTGGATTATCTTGTGAATTAAGAGCGATATCGAGGAATTAAGCTTGATTAAGAGGGATTTAATTTATCATTCTCATTATCACTCGCTTTTTTGCGCCGCAGGCGAAAATTTTGAGAATTTTGTAAGATCCTTAAGCCAAAAATCATCCTTTTTTGCGCCGCAGGCAAAAATTTTGAAAAATTTGACTCACAGGAGACTAAAATTAATCAATTTAAAAAATTTATCCAGCTTTATTTATTTAAAAAATGCCTATTATAATTTATTTTCCAAAGAAAAACAATTATTTAATCATTTTTTGTAATATTTTTCGAACCTATAACTGGATAAAACTCGGAACCTAACTAACTATCCATTCAACCACAACTACATTACTAAGGAAAGGAAAGAAAATCTTTTTTACCCGTCTCAATTTTCTCTTCCTTTTCTTTTCTCGCCTACCATCTTTGCTTACTTTTTCTCTAACCCATCTTTAGGGGTGTATAGCCGGAGCCGTGGGGAATTGGAAAACCTTGGCTCCGGGCTCCGGGGTTTGAAATTCTTGGTTCCAGCTCCGGCTTCGCCGGAGCCGGCTCCGGAGCTAGCTCCCGGAGCCATATCCAGCACTGATTTTGACTCCTAACATCGTGAAAACAGAGAATTTTCGCCTGCGGCGCTTAAAGTATTGGGCTATGGTTTTTTGCCCGAATTAACATTCTAAAAATTTTGGCGCCCATATTGGCCGATTTTGGCGTTTGGCGCGTTTAAGAATTTGAAAAATTGGTGTTTGGCGCGCCGCGCGAATATCAAGACCTTGTACCACAATTATTGTCGGTAAGTCGCTTTGTAGAAAACTACGCAAGGTTTTTTACGGCACGTGGGAGTCAATAGTTGATTAACCCATAGTTGACACATCAAACCATAGGTGAGATCGTAGCTTAATTCCGTTGTCGATCCACTTAGCTAGTTGAGCTAATTCGACTGACAATCGTTTTTTGAATCGTTTTTCGGGAGTTAATTAATATTCGAATCAACCAACCAATTACAACTTTATTCACAAAAATATGCTGAAGAACTAAATACAGAACATCATGGCACAGCATAAGGCTTGTATTATATCAGAGAAATATATATTAAGGATGAATTTTGCAATGTTTAAGTCAACAAACAAAGCTATAGGGGAAACGGGAAAATATTTAGACAAATAACAAGGCTAACAAGAAAATATTATTTTATATCACATTGAAGAATCTTGTTTATCCCCTTCATGATCCCTCTATTTATATTTTTCCCATAGACTTTGTCTCTTCAATTGCAGTAGAACTAGTTCCCTCCTTTTTGCCTTCTTCAGCATCCTTCACTTTTGAATTCGTCTCTGCTTCCGAGTTGGCAGATTTGGAGTCCTTGTCCGTTTTTGATTTGTTGCCTTTGTCGTCCTTTTTAGATTTTGTGCCTTTATCGTCCATCTTTGACTTGTCTCCATCAGAGTCGCCGCCCTTCTTCAAAAAGACAAAGTAGACAATTGCTCCACCACAAGAGCTACACAGAAGGACCACAACAATTACAATGATGATAGTCAACACAGAGCCTTTAGGTTTTTCAGTTGTAACCTGTGCAGTTGTCGTTTGAGTGGAAGTTGTTGTGGTAGTTGTGGTCGTAGTAGTCGGAACGACAGTCAACAAGTCGTAGTACTCCGTTGACTAAAAATGTTTGAAATTTTTTAATAGTCAAAAGTTGTGTAACTCACAAAAAGAATTCGAAGCTCTTCGCATTCAGGCCCGTTTGGCGGAAATTTTCGCACTTTTGGTCTCATTCTTTTATCCCACTTATAAAAGCCAAATGATGCAGACTCATCTCTAGACATAGACTTCTCCCATTGTATTTGGCGAGATGCCTTTTGCGGAAGAAGATGGAAGACAAGTAGATGTTTCTTCTTTTGATTTGGCATTGCTCCAATGATTTCCCATGCCATAGGTGTAAGGACATTCCCGACAGGATTATGGGTACAATTATATTCTTTATATTTTGTTTCCGGATCCACAGTTTTAAATTGGACAGAATACTCCGTTCGTTCAACCTTCACTGTTGGATACACCGGCGGTTCTTCGTTGAATTTCTTCATGTCCTCCTTAGCTTCTTTAAATGCAGGGCTGCCAACTGAAAATTTATTAAAATTAATTTATTAAACAAATCTAGTTTTTTTACTTGGATTGAGTTGAAGGGTGACATTATCGATAGTCTCATTTTTGAATCTGACCCATCTAAGCTCAAGGCCCGTCTTTTGGATGCAGGTTTCCTCTAAACAGATTTCACTGTTACATCCTTTACCAGATTTTTCTTGAAATGGTCCTTTATCTATGAGTTCTTCTAAAATGGCTGGATGGCTATAAGCGAAGGGCAGTCTAAAAGATGATAAATGAAAATTATCACATTTGCGTTAAAGAATTCCTTTGTAAAAAACTCACACATTATCGTTGTAGTTACTGTCCTTTTCCTTCACACATACTTCAGAACCGCCTCTATTATCATTTTTCAAAAAAGCCTCGAACTCGATCTTTTTATCAAGATTTGTGTAGAGATCCAAAGTGCATCCTTTTTGAGCCGCTTTAGAGTTCTTGGAGTAACTAACAACGCTGGAAGGAAAAAATAATATTAGAGGATACTAACTGCAAACAAAGGATAACTTACATATATCCATCCTCTCCTTTCTTTGCATTTTCGCCAAGTTCAACATCACATGCATCAGGAAAGAGCTTTTTGTACTTCTCGTAGTCTTCTTCGGTGGTTGCAGCTTCTGAACCCTTAGCAAGTGTCACTTTGTCCTTTTTTAAGAGGTGTTTTGCCAGGCCAACGAATCTTTTGTCTTGTTCTGCTTGCAGCACTTTATTCTCCTCTCCTCCATCTGCATTGACGTTGTTGACCTTTCCTCCAAGCAGAAGCACAAGAAGAATTGTGACAGCGAGTGCAATATTGTAGATGCTCTTAGACTTCATTCCTGAGCGGTCGTTGACTTGACGAGAAGCAGGAAAACACAGATTTTGTTTGTGTTGAGACAATTGAAGAGTGTTGGATTTATGATGAAGGTTACTAGTTTAAGTGATGAAAACATCGGTTTTTATATGTTGTTTTTATATGTTGTTCATAGAACAACAGCAACAGATTTTGCTCAGGAGTGATGAAAAGGGGCTCTGAATTGATCAAGGGGGATTTAAGTGATATCAGAGGAGGATAAATAATCTATTGATCTTTCGATATCACGACAAAATAAGGATATCAACGGATTCGAAGGGATATCGGAAGAATAAAAGGGAAGTCGAGAATATCGGTGATCCTAAGATATCCAACTCTATGATATCCACCTTACACCACTTAATCCCTCGATATCAGGCCCAAATAAACCTCGAAAATCGAAACCAACCATTGAAATTTCCCGATATCCACCTTAATCCATCCAAAACTCAGATATATTACATCTTACCTTTTCAGCGCCGCAGGCGAATATTTTGAAAATTTTGGAGGATCCGTAAGCCAAATCTTCCTTTTTCTGTGCCGCAGGCGAAAATTACGGAGCATCCTTAACGCAAAAATCTTCATAAATTAAAAATTTTTTGAATTTATAATGAGCGTTAAGTCAGAATTTTCCTTTTTAGCGCCAAAAATTTTAATTTTTCAAAAATTCGGAGTCGAAAATATCACAAAATTTCGAAAATCGAAAGGAAAAAACCTCGAAAATCGAAATTTCGAAACATCTCTGGTTTAGGGTTTCTATGGGCCGTGAGTTCGCACCCGGGGTCGCTTTAGTATAGGCCCACCGAGATCGGAACATGTGGTATATACCATTCGATTCGTCTCGCCGAGCTGAGTTCAAATATGCAAGAATTTTCTGTGGGAGACGAAAACTCGCAGAGATACAGGCCCCCGAAATTTGAAAAAGCATAGGGGGGACCAAGCACTTTTTTGGGGTGAAAAATTCGAATACGCAAATTATACCTCATTCGAAAGAGCTCCTCGAGCTGAGTCGAATGACACCGAAATCAACGAAATCCGACTTGATTGGACCGAGATATAGACCCCTAAAAACCGAAGATCCAAAAGGGCGATTTTTGGAATACAAAATTTTTTATACAAATAATACCTCATTCGAAAGATCTCGACGAGCTGAGTCGAAAGACACCAAAATCACCGTGATTGAATAAGATTAGACAAAGTTATGACACAAAAAACAAGTAACATAAACCTATGGGGCGTCGGCGAGGCGCTTGTGCAAAACCCCGCGCTTCGCGCGGGGTTTTGCGGCACGCGCCTCGCGGGGAGTCTACGGGCGATGGGTCTGAGCTCGTAACATAAACCTATTCCTATCTCCCTTGCTCTGGACGTATTTGGGGCCTCCGTAGCAGCAAAAATCTCCACAAATGCCATAGGTAAGGAGCTAAAATAAAAGATCATAACTTTGTCCACTTATGTCTGATTTCGCTGATTTTGGTGTCATTCGACTCAGCTCGAGGAGCTCTTTCGAATGAGCTATCATTTGCATATTCGAATTTTTCACCCCAAAAAAGTGCTTGGTCCCCCCTATGGTTTTTCAATTTTCGGGGGCCTGTATCTCTGCGAGTTTTCGTCTCCCGCAGAAAATTCTTGCATATTTGAACTCAGCTCGGCGAGACGAATCGAATGGTATATACCACATGTTCCGATCTCGGTGGGCCTATACTAAAGTACAGCCTTCGCACCCTTTTTACCATATTTAAAAAAATCTATGCCAACTTCCATTTCTATTTTATTGTTCGACGAATTGAGAATATTTGAGTACATTTATTCCTTTGGACATTTTGAGATTTTTTTCGAATCGAAAATATAAACGTTTTTGTAGTCTAAACGTTTTGGTAGTAGAGACAATCTCAAAAAACGCAACGCAAGGCCAAAATTTAACTCAAATGACGCAAGTCGCTTAGGCTTCCAAATTTAAAAAAATTTTCGCCTGTGGCCAGACAAAGAATTTGAGATTAAAAGGGATATGGAAAGATTAAAAGGCCACAAAATTGGCGAAAGGAGAGTGAGGAATATTCTTTGCCTGTGGCGCTGAAAATAGAAGATATCTGGCTTCTCTACCTTCCAAAATTCACAAAATTTTTACCTTTGTACAAAAATTCAAATTCCCGACTCCCGAGGTCATTTCCCGACCCGACCCCGTTTCCCGAGCTTTTTTCCTCCCGAGCATCACTAATACACATGGAGATGTTTACAGGAATTTTTGTAGATTTTTCCTAATGTTAGAAACACAAAAATCCAAAGTGCGCTTATAATTTTGAATAATTTTGCAATATTTAAGTCAACAAACAAAGCTATGTGGAAACGGGAAAATATTTAACAAATAACAAGTCTAACAAGAAAATATTATTTTTTATATATCACATTGAAGAATCTTGTTTTATCCCTTTTATGATCCCTCTATTTATATTTTTCCCATAGACTTTGCCTCTTCAATTGCAGTAGAACTAGTTCCCTCCTTTTTGCCTCCTTCAGCATCCTTCACTTTTGAATTCGTCGCTGCTTCCGAGTTAGCAGATTTGGAGTCCTTGTCCGTTTTTGACTTGATGCCTTTGTCGTCCTTTTTAGATTTTGTGCCTTTATCGTCCATCTTTGATTTGTCTCCATCAGAGTCGCCGCCCTTCTTCAAGAAGACAAAGTAGACAACAGCCCCACCACAAGAGCTACACAGAAGAACCACAACAATCACAACGATGATAGTCACAGAGCCTTTAGGTTTTTCAGTTGTTGTTGTAACCGTTGTAGTTGTCGTTTGAGTGGAAGTTGTTGTGGTAGTTGTGGTCGTAGTATGCGGAACGATAGTCAGCAAGTCATATTTGTCCGTTGGCTAAAAATTTTGAAAAATTTTTAATTCTTGTCAAAAGTTGTGTAACTTACAAAAAGAATTTGAAGCTCCTCGCATTCGGGCCCGTTTGGCGAATCTGGAAGCAATTTTGGTACCACATTTAACTCATGACCTCTCTCATGGCCCCCAATATTCTGAACAATCATCTCCCATTGTATAATTCGTGATGCCTTTTGCGGAAGAAGATGGAAGACAAGTAGATGTTTCTTCTTTTGATTAGACTTCGCTCCGATGATTTCCCATGTTGTAGGTGTAAGGACATTCCCGACAGGATTGTGGGTACAATTATATTCTTTATATTTTGTTTTCGGGTCTTTGGTTTGAAATTGGACAGAATACTCCGTTCGTTCAACCTTCACTGTTGGATACACCGGCGGTTCCTCGTTGAATTTCTTCATTTCCTCCTTAGCCTCTTTATATGCAGGGCTGCCAACTGAAAATTTTTTTAAATAAATTTATTAAACAAATCTTTTTTTCTTACTTGGATTGAGAAGAAGGACTATACGATCGATATGGACTACATCATAAATATATTTTGTAATATTTTCCGATCTAATCCATCTGAGCTCAAGAGCCGTCTTTTGGATGCATGTTTCCTCTAAACAGATTTCACTGTTACATCCTTTACCAGACTTTTCTTGAATTGGTCCTTCATTTATGAGTTCTTCTAGAATGGTTGGATGGCTATAAGCGAAGGGCAGTCTAAAATATGATAAATGAAAATTAGTTTCGTGAAAGAATTCCTTTGTAAAAACTTACACGTTATCGTTGTAGTTATCGTGTCTTTCCTTCACACATCCTTCAGAACCGCCTCCATTATCATTTTTCAAAAAAGTCTCGAACTCGATCTTTTTATCAAGATTTGTGTAGAGATCCAAAGTGCATCCTTTTTGAGCTGCTTTGGAGTTCTTGGAGTAGCTAACAATGCTGGAAGGAAAAAATTTTAGAGGATACTAACTCCAAACAAAGGATAACTTACATATATCCAGCCTCTCCTTTCTTTTTATCATCGCCAAGTTTAACATCACATGCATCAGGAAAGAGCTTTTTGTACTCCTCGTAGTCTTCTTGTGTAATTGCAGGTCTTGAGCCCTCAGCAAGTGTCACTTTGTCCTTTTTTAAGATGTGATTTGCCAGGCCGACTTTTCTTCCGTTTTGTGCTGCTTGCTGCACTTCATTCTCCTCTCCTCCACTTGCGTTGGCGGTGTTGTTGACCTTTCCTCCAAGCAGCAGCAAAAGAAGAATTGTGACAGCAAGTGCAATGTTGTAGATGCTCTTAGACTTCATTCCTGAGCGGTCGTTGACTTGACGAGAAGCAGGAAAACAGATTTTGTTTGTGTTGAGACGATTGAATAGTGTTGGATTTATGATGAAGGTTGTAGGTAAAAACTGGCTTTTATAGGATTACTAATCCTTACATAAATTGCGAATGTATGTATGTTTTGTGGGCGGATTTGTCTTTATAAGAGAAGCTCATTTGTGGAGCGTTTTGCTGGACAAGGAGTCAATGGTTTTTTCAAAATTATCGCATCAAGTTAATTTTGGGGCACTAGATAATGGGCTTAAGGTGAGATAATAATTAATTTAGGGCTTATTTGAAAGCGCTTAAAAATTTATTTTCTGAAAAAATTTGCCTAATGACAGGTGAAAGATGGTAAAGTTGGAGAAAAAATGAGCCCGAATAAATCGAAAACCTCCAAAATCCTCAAAATTTTCGCCTGCGACGCAAAAAAAAGAATCTGGCTTCTTGTCTCTTCAAAATTCTCAAAATTGCGGCGAAGAAAAAGGTCGCTTTTCGCGTTTCACTTTTTAAATTTAATTTCTCATTTCGTATTTCGCTTTTAAAATCCGTTTCGGCACACCCCTGATTTTTATCGCTTTTTGGGGGGCGTTTTTGGAACAGAGTGTAAAGCCGATTTTGGTGTCATCCGACTAACAAATAAGTTCAAATTCCGGCAGCCTATAACAATTAACAGTTTCAGCCATAATTAAGACCCGAGCTTAATTTTGTTGTCGATCACTAAGCTCATTGAGCTAATTCCAATGGCATATAGTTCGTTTGATTTGCTTTTCGGGACATATGCTGGAATTTTACTGAGTTAGTAAAGTAGTTGGGCTAATTAATAATCGAAAAAATAACCAATTTTCTCTTACAACTTTATTCATAAAAATATACTGAAAAACTAAATACAGAACATAATGGCTTAGAATCAGAGGTGGGCCGGAATTCAGATTTCCGACTTCCGACGTTTTTTTCCTTCCGATTTCCGACATTTTGGAAAAATTTCCGATTTCCGACAATTTTTGAAGCAAATTATCGTCTAGAGTTTTTCCAAAAATTTTAAAATTTTTGCCTGCGGCGCAAAAATTGGAAGAAATCCGGACTTTTGAGCCAGTTCCGATTTCCAGTTCTTCCGATTTCTGACACCTCTGACTGTTCCGACCCACCTCTGCTTAGAATAAGACATACCATATAAAAAATATATTAAGGATGAATTTTGCAATATTTAGGTCAACAAACAAAGCTATGGGGAAACGGGAGAATATTTAGATAAATAACAAGTCTAACAAGAAAATATTATTTTTTATATATCACATTGAAATTTCTTGTTTTATCCCCTTCATGATCCCTTTATACTTTATATTTTTCCCATAGACTTTGCCTCTTCAATTGCAGTAGAACTAGTTTCCTTCTTTTTGCCTTCTTCAGCATCCTTCACTTTTGAATTCGTCTCTGCTTCCGAGTTGGCAGATTTGGAGTCCTTGTCCGTTTTTGAGTTGTTGTCTTTGTCGTCCTTTTTAGATTTTGTGCCTTTATCGTCCATCTTTGATTTGTCTCCATCAGAGTCGCCGCCCTTCTTCAAGAAGACAAAGTAGACAATTGCCCCACCACAAGAGCTACACAGAAGAACCACAACAATCACAAAGATGATAGTCAACACAGAGCCTTTAGGTTTTTCAGTTGTAACCGTTGTAGTTGTCGTTTGAGTGGAAGTTGTTGTGGTAGTCGTGGTCGTAGTAGGAGGAACGATTGTTAACAAGTCATAGAATTCCGTTGACTAAAAAAATTTGAAATTTTTTAATAGTCAAAAGTTGTGTAACTTACAAAAAGAATTCGAAGCTCCTCACATTCGGGCCCGTTTGGCGGAAATTTTCGTACTTTTGGTTCCTTTTTAGGCTCTGGTCGTACTGTTGTTGCTACTTTTGGTGGTTTTGTCGGATCGTTCTTTCCTTCTATTTTGTTAATTTCGAAGGTAAGTCTTTTTGATAGATGTCGAGATCTACTCCATTCTATTATTCGCGATGCCTTTTGCGGAAGAAGATGGAAGACAAGTAGATGTTTCTTCTTTTGATTTGGTATTGCTCCAATGATTTCCCATGCCATAGGTGTAATGACATTCCCGACAGGATTGTGGGTACAATTATATTCTTTATATTTTGTTTCCGGGTCTTTGGTTTGAAATTGGACAGAATACTCTGATCGTTCAACCTTCACTGTTGGATACACCGGCGGTTCTTCGTTGAATTTCTTCATGTCCTCCTTAGCTTCTTTATATGCAGGGCTGCCAACTGAAAATTTATTGAAATAAATTTATTAAACAAATCTAGTTTTCTTACTTGGATTGAGAAGAAGGTTGACATAATCGATAGTCTCATTTTTAATTGTGACCCATCTAAGCTCAAGGCCCGTCTTTTGGATGCAGGTTTCCTCTAAACAGATTTTACTGTTACAGCCTTTGCCAGACTTTCCTTGAATTGGTTCTTTTAGGATTTCTGATAGATCGGCTGGATGGCTGTAGGCGAAGGGCAGTCTAAAAGATGATAAATGAAGATTGTAGTTTTCATGAAAGAATTTCTTTGTAAAAAAACTCACACATTGTCATTGTAGTTATCATCCTCTTCCTTCACACATCCTTCAGGACCGCCACCATTATCATTTTTCAGAAAAGTCTCGAACTCGATCTTTTTCTCAAGATTGGTGAAGAGATCCAAAGTGCACCCTTTTTGCGCCGCTTTGGAGTTCTTGGAGTAGCTAACAATGCTGGAAGGAAAAAATATTAGAGGATACTAACTCCAAAAGAAGGCTAACTTACATATATCCATCCTCTCCTTTCTTTTCGCCAAGTCTAACATCGCATGCATCAGGAGAGTTCTTCCTATACTCCTCGTAGTCTTCTTCGGTAACTGCAGATCTTGAGCCCTCAGCAAGTGTCACTTTATCCTTTTTCAAGATGTGATCTGCCAGGCCGACGGGTCTTCCGTTCTGTTCTGCTTGCAGCACTTCATCCTCCTCTTCTCCATCTGCGGTGGCGGTGTTGTTGACCTTTCCTCCAAGCAGCAGCAAAAGAAGAATCGTGACAGCGAGTGCAATGTTGTAGATGCTCTTAGACTTCATTCCTGAGCGGTCGTTGACTTGACGAGAAGCAGGAAAACACAGATTTTGTTTGTGTTGAGACGATTGTAGGGTATTGGATTTGTGATGAAGAGGTTTTGTTTAGTTTAGGTGAAGAGAACATGGCTTTTATACGATGAACACAACAACAGCTTTAATGTTTCCCTTGTTGTTTTAATTAGTGTACATGTGTCTAAGTTGGTTAATGCGCAGGCAGATATGAAAACTGAGGAGAGGTTCGAATCCTTTTGATGGAATAAGTTACTTTTGTGTAAACGTAAAGGATTTGGGTTTCTATTGTTCATGAGTTAGAACCATTTTTGGGTCTAAATAATTTTTATTTTGTATTCATTACTTAACGAAAATTAGTTATAGACGCCCTTATCAATTTTTGGTACCAATCTCTTTATCTCAATGAGAGTAATCGTTTAATACTAAATTTTGAAAAATTCGGAAATCTTACAACAAAGTATGGCTTTGCGCCGTTATGCGCCGCTACTTGGACCGCTACCCCTAGAATAGTTATAAGAAAATTTTCAGTTTTTTAGTGACACTTTTAATGTCGTTCACTTTGAAAAGAACTTTTTTTAGAAATTTAATTTTTTTATAATTTTTTAGTGCTCAAAACAACATTAATTTATCCAGCAAATGCTTTTGATATTCAAAAATATCGACGCCAAGAATTTTTTATTTTGAATGAAACACCAGAAGATTATAAGAATATTACTTGTAATTATTTGGTTGAAACTAGACAATTTGAAAATTTGAAGGTTTTTTTAAATATTTTAATTGTTAGGGGATGCTTTCATTTGACTTTTTATGAGTCTGGTAAGGCTGTTTGTGCTCCTGCTAGAAATTTTTTTTTTGTGAATTTTCAAGTTTAAAATTTACTTTGGCATCCGTCAAAGCCGTAGCTACTAGCTAGTGGTTGATATCAGTTGGGCTAAAATGGGGTGTCCCCTAAAATTTTTCGTTACTTTGGCATTTCGAACGCAAATTTTTTTTCAGCCCTTGGTGCCCGTAAAAGTCTCAAAAAATAAAAACACTTACGATTCTTTTGCTCTTTGGACGCAAACAAAGATTGTCTTAGGACGAGGGTTTTAAGAGGCCAAAAACATTTTTTGTTAATTTTTTTATTTTTTAAAAGTGGGTCTACAATTTTTTGGATAAGAAGAGTGAAGAAGAACGCATCATCTATGAAAACCCAGACAAACACGATGGTTTTATTTTGGCTCCAGATTTGAAATGGAATGGGACAAATTTGGATGAACTCTATTTGTTGGCTGTAGCTCATCGACGTGATTTGCATTCTATTCGGTTTTTTTTTATTTTTTGCGAACTCGAACGCTTAAGATTTTTTGGCTTTGGTTTAGTTTATGAGTCTAAAAACCCTTTTATTCTATCTCTCTCCAGCTGAAATATTTTTTAAAATTTGTTTGGGATCTCTTTCAATTTTTAGTCTTCCCGCTGCTTTTTTCTTTTTTTTTAGCCCTTCCGTTGTTTGCTTCCTTTTTTTAATTTTTTTTTCGGTTTTTGTCTTTTTGCTTTTAGAATATAGGAGGAGTCTTTTAAGAATATAGCTGTTACTTCTTATTAGTGATCGAGATTTCTGAAAAACTTGGACCTGTTCCTGGGTTTGATTTATTGGCCTGGACCGGATCCTGGGTCTGTAGTCCAAGAAGAAAACCCAGGCCCAGGAAAACCTTAGGAAGGTCAAAAAGTGTCTGTCCTGGACTGTGTGTACAGGAAAAATCCAGGCATTGGTCCATACCTAGCTAGATCACTACTTCCTATAAAATCAAAAAAAAAATAAAAATTTTTTCCAGTGATTTAACTCCAAATGAATTGCCTCTTTTGGAAAATATTCGTAATGAAAGTGCTAAAACTATTGAAGAAAAATATGGATTAAAAAAGAGTCAATTAAAAATGTATTTTCATTATCAGGTTTATTTTTGTTAAATTTTAAGAAATTTTTAAACAAAAAAATTTTTTAAGCCAACTTTCTATCATCTTCACGTTCATATAGTGCATATTAAATATGAAGCGCCAGGTTTAAGTTGTACTTCTGTGCTGTTGGATTCGGTTTTTTTTTAATATTTTTTTAAATTTTTTTGGGTTCTTTTTGGGTTCATAAGATTTCTGTTCATTGAAAGCATGTGGTTATGGTTTATGTATATTATGATGATTAGTATTTTTTAATTTTCAGCAAGTCAGTGTTATACAAGGGGGTAGAAGGGATTTGGCTGATTTGGTTATCCAATAAATGTCAGGGACATCTGGGTGTTTCTGTTCTAATATCCTATTCCGGTTCAGGTGTTGTCTTTCGAAGCATTTTTTCGAACATGAATAGGGAATGATTTTGACATCTTATTGTTAAAATAGATTAAAGTGAATCCCTGTTGAGTTCTGCATTCCTGTTCAAAAAATCTTTAAATTTATTTTCATTTTATTTTTAATTTTTTTAAAGGTAATCGAAAATTTGAAGATTTATCCTGATTTTTATGCAAAAGCTACATTGCCATTTTTCCGTAAAGAAATTGATCCGCTCTATAAAAAATTTGTTGAAGCTGGACGGGTTTAGAGCTAATTGAGGAAAGGATATATTTTTGATTGGAAAAAATAAAAGAGGTTTTTTGCTTTAATTTTTTTGAATTTTTTGTCAAATTAAAAATCTCAGTTATTTAAAAAATTACTTTGTTTTATTTGTTTACTGCAATGCAGTAATTTACCAAAGTCAGACCTCAAAATTTTATGTACCCCTTCCAGAATTTTATCAACGATCACTATTTGGAAAGAATTTTTTTTATTTTTTAAAAATTTGGTTGGGTTCGTAAATGGGAAAAAAATGTGTAGGTAGGGATGGGGGTGAAAAATAAATTAAGTGCCTCGTTATATATCACTTAATTTTTTTCAATTCTTAAGGAGTGGGGGACATGTGAAAAATGAGGCCTAACTTTAATTTATTTATTGATTATTTATTGTTTATTTTTGATTATTTATTGGAAAATAAAATTTGTTTTACTTGAAAAACATCGTTTGATTTTTTTGGTTTTTATTACTTTTATGAATGTATTTTATATTTTTTTCTTATGCTTTTGAGTTTAAAAAATTTTTTTAGAGAGACGAAAAGGATACAAACTGAAGAAAATGCTCGTTTTCTGGTTTGTTTATTAATATTTTAATTGAAAATTTCGGCTTAAAGACTAATTGTAAGCTCGCGCTGTTAAAAAATTTTTGAACCAACTTTAATGGGGTTGATGGTTCGAGTCCGCTTGCTTCCGATAATTTTTTTCTTGTAATGAAAAATATATTAGAGAACATTTCGACAGACAAAAAATTATAGGAGGCAAGAGGGCTCGAACCATCGACCTATTTTTTTATCAAAATTCAAATTTTACCCACTTAACCACCCATACCATTTTTAAATATTTAATTTCTTTTTCTAGCCCAGCCTGTGGTACTTTATTAACACTTGGAGAAGGAAATTCTTGCAACCAATTTTCATGTAAATCTTGTAGTTATGTTCTCCCAATAGTTGAAAAACTTTCAAGCAAAATTTATACAAAGAAAAAGGAAGAAGAAAAAATTTTGGGAGGTGCAGAAATGTGGGAAAATGCGCAAGTAACAAATGGTTATTTTTATTTAATTAAATTTTACTTAAAGTTGGAGAGGATGTTTGGTGGTGTAATGGTTAGTGTGTTAGATTACACCCCCAAAAGGGGTGAGGGTTCGAGCACCGGGCTGGGCGAAGATTTTTCTTTTGCTTGAAAAATTTTTCCTAAGCCTCCCAAATTTTTTTGAAACAAGGCCTGGGTGGTTAAGTGGCTTTTTGGTGAATTTTGTTGATAAAAATAGGTCAATGGTTCGAGTCCTTTTACCTCTAATAATTTTTTTCTTTAAAAATTCCCTCGAAATTTTTTTTTCTGGAGGGTAACGTCGGAAAAAATTAAAAAAATTTTTTATTGTTTTTTGAAAATTTTTTTAAATTTTCTAGAAAGATGCCCAGTTTGTTCCCATGATAAAGCCTATTTTCAACAAATACAAACACGAAGTGCTGATGAACCTATGACAATATTTTATCGTTGTGCAAGTTGTGCGCATAGATGGAAGGAATAAAAAAAAGTTGTTTTTTGGTTGTTTTTTAAGTGTATTTTGTTAAGAAAATTTCTTATTTTTTAGACCTATTTATTTTTTTAAATTTTCTTGTTAAAAAACGGTTTAAAAAATATTTTAAAAAATATAAGGACAAAGTAGAAAGCTCTTTAACAATGCTGGCTGGATATGGAACTTCGTGACCCTTTTTTGTTAACATAGCCTAGCGTTATTGTTATTTGTTTGAGCATTAACAATGGTGCCATTTTTCTGTACCGTTGTGTCGGCTGGCATTTTGTCGTATTTCCCCTTTATGTACGTTTAGTCGTCTACCACTTATGTACTGTTATGTTTCTGGCATTATGTCGTTTTTGTCCCTTGTGCCATTTTGTCGTTTACCATTTTGTCTAATTTTCAAGTATTTGGTGTTTCGTAATATTTCATTTGAAAATATTCACCTTGACATTCTAGAATAAATTGAGAGAGTATATAGTTAGACGGTTAGAGACATTTTTTTTAAGAAAGAAGAATCATTATTTAAAGGAAAATAGACTTTACGCGGTTATGCAACGTCAGCTAAAATTTTACCCAATAAAAGCGCGACATGTCTGAAATACGGGAAAGGGTCAGTCACTAAGAATCATTCAGCACTTGAGAAACAACTGCAAATCCTCTCAATATATGCTTTAATTTTGAGTTAAATTTTCACTACAAAATTTTTTTATTTTACTTCCTTTTAAATTTTAAATTCTTTAAGCTTCTCTTTAAGGAAATGGAGGATTTTGTTGAGTAATTAGAAACGGGGTTTTACTGTCCAACCGTGAAATGTTTGGGTAGCCCTTGTTCTTGTGTAGCCTCTTGTTGAATAAAATTTCTGAGACCTTCCATTTCTCCTTGAATATTTTAAGGTCCTTCCACAACCTAGTCTAAATGCGCGATTCTGTGGGAGTTTTATCTCGTCTTAGAAGCTGTTTCCTTAGGACTTTATGGACCTTATCAATTTTGGTACCATTCTCTTTAGCTCGATGAGAGGAATCGTTTAATACTAAATTTGGAAAGATTCGGAAATTTTAAAGCAAGTTATGGCTTTGCGCCGTTATGGCCGCGCGACTATCGGACGTGTCCTTATTTAAATAATTCCCCCAGTCCACCTTTCAAATATTTTCCCATCCATCTTATTTAACCTTGCCCTTCACCTTTATTTCCTAAACCTTTTTCTTTTATATTTTCTTTATATTTTTATCATTTACCGCCCTTCCTAGTCCCTATATATAATTACCTATATTTGCCTCGCTTTTACTTTACTTTATTTTTGATTTTTAAAAATTTATTTTTTCAGAGTTTTTTTTTAAAAACAAAAAATGTTAACAACGACAAAGTTTATTCTGATCTCTTCAATTTTTTTGTTTTTGTCAATATCTCATGGTCTTGGACGTGATGAGGGTGCCAAAAACGATTCTGCCAAACCTAAGGATAAAGACAAAAAATATGGAACGATTATTGGAATTGATTTGGGAACAACTTATTCTTGTGTTGGTGTCTACAAAAATGGACGTGTCGAAATTATTGCAAACGATCAAGGTTTAAATTAAGAAATAGTAAAGGCTCCGGGAATAGGACTTCGCCGATTCCCTCAACATCTCCCAAAGGGTTGTGACTAGTCAAAAAGACTGGCATAAAGAATAAAAGGATGGCCATATAGGAATGTCAAAAGGCAGGAGACAAATACCCAAAGGATAAAGACATAACCCCACTAGAAGTCAAATGAACCCAGCTATTGGCCAAAATACCCAGGTCAAATCCAAACATTCGGAGCGTGTAAAGATGACTCAAGATCAAGCTCCATTTTGCCTGACAGTTGCACAAGGGCAGGACATTTGATCTCCTGGGGTTGTCCTTCTGGGCTGATCTCTAATAATGACTTTTAGGGGAAATAAGTTTCGTTCATCATTTATATTTTCTTTACATAGGTAACCGTATTACTCCATCCTATGTTGCGTTTACTGAAAATGGTGAAAGGTTGATTGGGGACGCGGCAAAGAACCAGTTGACGTTGAACCCGGAAAATACTATCTTCGATGCAAAACGCTTAATTGGAAGGGAGTTTACCGACAAAACTGTTCAGGATGACATGAAGTTGTGGCCATTCGGGGTATATTTTGATTAAAATTAAATTGGGGGTTTTGCGGATGATTTTTGCGGACAAAATTTTGGGTTGGAATTTTTGTCCGCAAATTTTGGAAATTTGTCCGCAAGTTTCAAATTTTGTCCGCAAAATATTTTTTGGGACCAAATGTCATCTCATTCTCCCAACATTTTTCAGGTTGCTGATAAAGCTAACAAGCCACACATCAAGGCTAACGTCAACGGAGAAATCAAACAATTTGCTCCAGAAGAGATTTCAGCAATGGTTCTTGGAAAAATGAAGGAAATTGCCGAAGCCTATTTGGGTCATGAAGTTACGCATGCTGTGGTTACGGTTAGCTTTTTGTATTTTACTTTACCTTACAAAACCTTGTCTTTTAAGGTCCCCGCCTACTTTAACGATGCTCAACGTCAAGCTACCAAAGATGCTGGAACCATCTCTGGACTTAATGTTGTTCGTATTATTAATGAACCGACAGCTGCGGCAATCGCTTATGGATTGGACAAGAAAGAAGGTTTAGAATTTTTTCATTTGGGGGTGACTTGGGAAAACGTCACTTGGTTTTTTGTGAATTTTGCCAATGGGGCCAAGACTCCGGGCTGTCCGGACTCCAAACTATTCTGTTATAGGGCTCCGGATACTGAATTGTATGGATCCTTCTGATATTCTCCTCACAAAGTTACTTTTCTTAAACTTTATTTTTTCTTAGGGGAACGCAACATTCTTGTCTTTGACCTTGGCGGAGGCACCTTCGACGTCTCATTGTTGACTATCGATAATGGAGTTTTTGAAGTGTTGGCAACAAATGGAGACACTCACTTGGGAGGCGAAGATTTCGACCAGAGGACGATGGAATACTTTATTAAATTAATTAAAAAGAAGACTGGAAAGGATTTGAGGAAGGATAACCGTGCGGTTCAAAAACTTCGTCGTGAGGTTTGTTTTTGGACTTTTTTTGGGTTTAAAAAATTTGTAGCGTTTTTTAAATATGTTGGGAGATTTCTAAAATCGATATTTTTTATTTTAAATGACTAAAAATTAAAGTTTCCACTGGTGGGGTTCGAACCCTGTACCCTCTTCCCCGCAATATTTTTAATTATACCACTTAACCAAAAGGGACAATTTTCCTTGTTTTGTTCGTTTTTTCTTCCCTTTATTCTCCTTGATGTTAGAAAGGATTTTCACAAATTTTTTAAAATAATTTCCGGTGTATAATTTATACAAAATTTTTCTCTTTTAAAGGTCGAAAAGGCAAAGAGAGCCCTCTCAGTCCAGCACCAAGTCAAAATGGAAGTTGAATCCTTAATTGATGGAATTGATTTTTCTGAAACCTTAACTCGTGCCAAATTTGAAGAATTAAATATGGATTTGTTTAGAGGAACGCTTAAACCTGTACAAAAAGTTTTGGAAGATGCAGGTTTTTTTGGGGGGAATTTTTGAATTTTTTTGAAATTTTTTTTTGTTTAAGATATGAAGAAGGATGACATTCATGAAATTGTTTTGGTTGGTGGGTCAACAAGAATTCCAAAAATTCAACAATTATTAAAAGATTTCTTTAATGGAAAAGAACCTTCGCGTGGTATTAATCCAGGTTTAAAATTTGTTTTTTTAATGTTGGGTGAATTCTGGTTACTTTGAGATTGAATATCCTCAACACTAATGAGTATTGGACTTTGGGTTAAAAATTGGATTCTAACCAATTTGGGTCTTAAGACAAGTGAACATTCGCTTTAACCTTCAAAATTATGAATAGAATATCTTTAAAATTCGGTTATACCTCACGATTATAGATATAACATCACTTCATTATAAAAGTGACTATTTTTTAGTAGCGGTTATGTATTGGGTTGAGAAAAAAGCCAGATCGAGTTTTGGATCGCATTTTGAAATTTCTCCGGGTTGGGTTCTTGTCGAAAAATATCCGAAGTAGCACTATTGAATAAATTTTTTTAAAGATGAGGCTGTTGCTTATGGTGCTGCTGTCCAAGCTGGAGTAATTTCTGGAGAAGAAGATACCGAAATTGTTTTGTTGGACGTCAATCCATTGACTCTCGGTATTGAAACTGTTGGTGGTGTAATGACAAAGTTGATCAATCGAAACACTGTTATTCCAACCAAGAAAGCACAAGTCTTTTCTACAGCAGCAGATAATCAACCAACTGTGACAATTCAGGTTTTTTGGAGTTTTAAAAAAATTTGAGAAAATTTTATTTTTCCTTTAAAGGTCTATGAAGGAGAACGGCCAATGACTAAAGACAACCACATGCTTGGAAAATTCGACTTGACAGGAATTCCACCAGCACCTCGTGGTGTGCCACAAATTGAGGTTTTTTTTGAAATTTTATGAATTTTTTTAAAAAATTTTGAATTAAAGGTAACCTTTGAAATCGACGTCAATGGAATCCTTCATGTAACGGCTGAAGATAAGGGAACTGGGAATAAAAATAAAATTACCATCACAAATGATCACAACCGTTTGTCTCCTGAAGATATTGAAAGAATGGTTAATGATGCGGAGAAGTTTGCTGAGGAAGATAAACGTGTTAAAGAAACTGTTACATTACGTAATGAATTGGAATCACATGCATATCAACTTAAAAACCAGGTTTATTAAGGAATTAAAATTTTTTGAGGGTTTTGGCTTCTTGAACTGACTTTGGTCCAAATGTGTATTAACTTCTTCCAGCTTTTATATAACTTCTCTTGATTTAAGACGTTGAGGGAGTGTCCCAAACCTGTATGGAATTAAATAGACTGACATAAGCGGAGTAATATCTCTGGGCGATCCTATTTAAGGCTGGGTTTACTAATATAAAAATGGGATGGTGGGAGGATGTGCTGTCGATAGGATGGGATGGAGTTAGGGATGGGCTGCCGCATCCACAATCTCAGACTTTTTCGTCTTTAGCGGTAGAGGCAGGACTATCCCTTGGGCATGTATCCTTCTTGAAACCTTCTCCAAACCGAATTTTATTAATTCAAAATTTTTTTAAAGATTGATGACAAAGAAAAACTTGGTGGAAAATTGTCTGATGATGATAAGAAAACAATTGAAACTTCTGTTGATCAAGTAATTTCATGGTTGGATTCCAATAGAGAAGCAACAGTTGAAGAATTGGAGGCCCGCAAAAAAGAGTTTGAATCAAAAGTGCAGCCAATTATTACAAAATTGTATGCTGCTGGAGGTGGACCTCCACCACCAGGTTATGATGGAGGTGCTGGTGGAACTCCTGGTGGGGAAGAAAAGGATGAGCTTTGAGAAGGAGAGGAAGATGAAGAGATGAAAAATGGAAGAGAGGATGATGAGGATGAAGAGGAGGTTTTTTATATTTATTTGTTTGTTTTGAGGGTTTTTTTGGGTATTAAGGATGTGTTTGGTGTTTTTTTTTAAAGTGCAACATAAAAGAGACTATATATTCCCCACTTCCCCCAACTTTCCTCCCCCCTTTAAGTCTTTTAATTTTGAGTTGTTTTTTTTTGTGTGGGAATTGATGAAGAAGAGGTGAGGAAAAAAAATGTTTTTTTGAATTTGCGGACAAAACTTGCGGATTTTTGAAAATTTTTTGAAATTGAAAATTTTTTTGAAAAAATTTTTTTAGAATTTTTTGAGTAATTTTAGTCTTCTTCTTCATCATTTCTTTATTATTATATACCTAGTTGGTCTTTTTTCTCCCTTTAAACACCTATATATTGTTATCGTTATTATATTTTTGTTGGCCTTTTTTTTGGAATTTTTTCTCTTGGATTTATTAAAAAAAATTTTTTCGTTTTGTTTTTATTTTCTCTCTCTATTTTACTGTAAAATTTTTGTGTTTTTTTCTTCTTCTCGACCCTCATTTATTGTTTAAAAAATTTTTTCGAAGAAAAAAAATTTTTTTTCAAAAAAAATTTTTTTTTGATTTGCGGACAAAATTTGCGGATTTTTGAAAAAAAATTTTTTTTTTTGTTTATTTTTTGTGTTTTCCCAAAAAATTTGTGTTTGGTTTTTTTTATCAATTATTATTATATTTATTTTAGATAAAAAATGTTGGAAAATTGAATTTTTTTGTTTTAAAAATTTATTATTTTTTGATTATTTTTATTTAATTTTTTTAAAAAATATTCTTGTCACGCTTTTGAGTGTTTTAATGTAGGTATGAATTTTAAGGAGGTTTTATAAATTTTTTAGGTGGAGGCGCCGCGAAACGCCATCATTCAAAAATTCCATAACGACAAAATGAAACATTTTCCCTTTTGTGACATTTTGTCGTTTTTACGTGCGTAGGCGTTTTGTCGTTTTTAGGCTGCGCTGGCATTTTGTCGTTTTTTGAGTGGGTTGGCATTTTGTCATATCTTCCCGGTGTTGGCATTTTGTCGTATCTTGGCTGCGTTGACATTTTGTCGTATTTTGCCTGTGTTGGCGATTTGCGCTTACTTCAGCATTGTTGTCATAATGAAGAAACAAAGAGACAAGAAGCTGTCTCGCCTTTGTGCTCTCTAATTTTTTGTATCCTTCTCTACCCTAATTATTTCTCAAAATTGAACTTTATTACAACAATGTTTTTAAGGAATGTTCGCAAAAAGGGAAAAGGTCGATTCAGAGTCGCCGATTCAGAGTCGCCAATTCAGAGTCGCCGATTCAGAGTAGCCGATTCAGAGTAGGGACTATTCAGAGTAGGGACAATTCAGAGTAGCCGATTCAGAGTACGGGGAAAAGGGGACGATTCAGAGTACATAAATTTTTGGACATAGAAAATCAGTATTTCTTGCGATTTTTCTGGATTTTCTTACATCCTACGATCTGAGGAACATTCTAAAAGGTTGCCGAGTCTTGACTCTAGGCTTTTCTTAGGCTTTTTCGGCCTTAGGGTAAAGTTTGGCCTCAACTTTTTTTTCTTCAGGGAATAAAATTTTTATTAAAAAATGATTCAAATATACAAAAATTTATCAAAAAATAAATAATAGTCATTGTCCTCATTTCACTTATTAAATTTTTTGCCCTAAAGAGGGCCGTTTGGGGACAAAAAAATTTCAAAAAATAAAACAAAAATTCTTTTAAAAAACCTCGCAAAATAGAGTAGAAACTTCGTCGATTTAGGGTTTTGCAAGTTTTTGCAGAAATTTGGAGAAATTTAAAAAATTAAAGAAAATTTTAAAAATTTTAAATTTTTATTAAAAATTAATTTCTGCCATTGACTAATTGCTGGTGGTTGTTCAAATTGTTGTTTCTAACTCTAGAACAATAAAAGGAAACAAAAAAGTTTAAAAAGCAAAAAAATGAATCATTTCCTTTCCAAAAATCTCGATTTTTAGGGTATTTTATTCTATGTACTCCGAATCGTCCCCTTTTCCACGTACTCTGAATCGGCTACTCTGAATAGTCCCTACTCTGAATCGGCGGACTCTGAATTGTCCCTACTCTGAATCGGCTACTCTGAATCGGCGACTCTGAATCGGCGACTCTGAGTCGTCCCCTACCCCGCAAAAATGTACTAGAGAATAGAAGCAGCACAAAATTGCTTTTAAAAGCAAATTTTCAGACCACACAAAACATTTGTCTAATTAATCGCAAAATTGGTTTAAAACAAAAACAATGTTCATTTAATGTTCTGAAAATGTTTTTAAAAACATCAGAAAATGTTTGTTGTAAAAATCAGAATAAAATGTTTTTAATAAATCAGAATATAATTAAAACTTGTTTGTTTGTTAAAAACATGTTTAAATTATATTCTGATTTATTAAAAACATTTTATTCTGATTTTTACAACAAACATTTTTATTAAAACATGTTTTCTGTTTATACAAACAAAAACATGTTTTATTAAATGTTTTTAAAAAATCAGAATAATGTTTTTAATAAATCAGAATATTATTAAAACATGTTTTTGACAAGCAAACATGTTTTTGCCCGTTTATTAAATGTTTTGATAAATCAGAAAAACATGTTTTTCTGGTTGTTTTACTATTTAAACCTTGTTTGTTTGAACTAAACTTTAAGTTTGCGATTAAATGGCTTTCGTTAAAAATTGGGGGGAATTTCCTAATTTTTACTTGCTTCTTAAAATTGCTTTAAAAATAAGAACAAATGCTGAGTCAGGCGTTGAAAAATTTTTTATTTATTTTTTAATTGATTTTAATTAAAAAAATTTTTTTCAGAAGTTTCTTCTTAAAAATCGATAAATTCTTTAATTTTCTTTTATTCTGAAGACAAAAAAATATTTTTAAATATGGACACAAATGGTGTAACAGACAAATGTATTGACAATACTTTGGAACAAGAAAAAACAACTTCAACAACAGCTTCTACCCAACAAACTCAACAGCAGCAACATCCACACAAAGTTATTGTTACTGATGATTCTGTTGAAGAAGAGAAAAAGGTTTTTTATAAATTTAATGGAAATTAGGCTTGGGTCCATGTTTGGGGGATTTTTCTGACTGAGATGTTTTGTTGACTGAATTTTCGATTAATTTTTTTTGAGTTGTCTGGGGTTTACATAGATGGGATTTTAGAAAATATTCGTTCATTTTTGGGTTGATTTAGAGAAGGGATTTTAATAATTTAATTCACAAAATCACAAATTCCCAACGATTTTTGTGGTTGCGAACAGACACTTCTTGAAAATTGTAATTAAAAATTTCCGGAAACTCTTACAAACCAAGAATTGGACTTTCTGTCACATGATTCTTCCATGGGTCGGCCAGTTTGAAAAAATGTTGTTCGGATTTCGGATCAGGATTTAAAAATTTTCTTTGGGTTTTGTTTGTAGAATATAATAGTTCGGGTTTTGGGCATCCTATTTTGAGTACCCGACCCATCTGTGGATTCGTGATTGATTTTTTTAATGAGGGAAAGTTGACAAACTCTTAAATTTTATTTTCAAAATTTTTATAAAAAATTAAGGATGACGAAATTATTGAAGAAAAGCAGCAGCAACAAGTTGTTGATAATGTTGTTTCTGTTGAAGGAGGGGAGGTATGTGGAGATAATGTTAATAATGAAGAAGGGGACGAGAATAACGGAAATAATTTGGAAGAAAGGCAAAATTTAAACAACAACAATAATTCTTCTTCAACTACTCAAATACCCATAATTTCATCACCGCCACAATTAAATATCAACAATTTATCTCTTTCAACAACTTCCAAATTAAGACAAGAACATCGACTTAAAACTCGTTGGACTTTTTGGTTTTTAAATTCCGATAGAGAATTGACTTGGTTGGAAAGATTGAAGAAAGTTTGTACAATTGAATCTGCTGAAGCGTTTTGGGCGTTAGTTTATTTTATTTTTTTAAATAGAGATCGAGCTGGACCTGGACTAAGGCCTGGGTTTTTCCTGTAACCAGGGTCCAGGCCCAGGCATTTTTTTGACCTTCCTGGGTTTTTCTGTGTCTGGGTTTTTTTGGACTAGAGGCCCAAGCTTTTCAAAAATCTCAATTACTAGGTTAAACTATAGAGCAGTTGCTATTTTTTAAGAACTTGACTCTCTCGGTACTAGAGTTGTCGGATTGTTGGAAATCATTAGATATTTGACAACGACAATTTTTAGATACAACGGCGCATTCTATACCTCTCTTTAGACTCTCAACTCAAAGCACACTTTAAAATTTAAAAAATCTCTTTTTTCCAGACTTTATGACAACATTCGACCACCTTCTGCAATGCAGTCTGGTTGTGACTATAATTTTTTCAAGGAAGGTATTCAACCGGTTTGGGAAGTTCCAGAGAATAAAGATGGGGGTAGATTGATTGTACAGGTTTTTTTTTATTTTAAAACATTCCATGTTTCTGACAATAAGATTTGTTTTTTCGTATTATTTGTTAGGGTTATTTAGGTGCCAAATCGAGATAAGGATTGGTGAATCATGATCACTAGTCTGGGATTAAAAATGAAGCCTTCTAGCTAGGGGTTGAATCAGAGATAGGCAGGGCCAGGCTCGTAGCCAGGGCGGGTAGCCAGGGGGATCGATCCGAAACACGACGATAATTTTAAACCTCGGCCTTATTTTTTTTACTTAACCCTGAGGCCATCCAATGTGTATTTCGAGACAAACTCATGCTCAGCTTGATTAATATATATTTTGTTTTTTTTCAAGATTGATAATAAAAATAAAATTGAACATTTGGATGCTTTATGGTTAGAATTATTAGTTGCTTTAATTGGTGAGCAATTTGGACGTGATTCTGAATATGTTTGTGGGGCTGTTTGTAATATGCGTGGTAAAGGCCATAAGGTTTTTTTGAAACTTTTTGAACTACAAAAAATTTATTTTCTTCAGATTTGTCTTTGGACAAAGAATGCTGAAGCTGAGGAAGCTAATAGACGGATTGGGTATTTTTTCTTGATTAAATGATAGTTTGGTGTAGTGGGAAAATGCTTGGATTTTGCTTTTAGGGGGTCTAAGGTTCGAACCCCGATAGTGGAAATAATTTTGTTTTGATGCATTTTGAAATTGTAATTTGATTTGAGTTTGAATTTTGGGTACTTTTCCGTTTTGTTACACCCCCATATACATATTAATGCTCAAAATGTCACATATAGGGTAATTAAAGGTGCTGAGTCGGTCGGTACCCTTCTTTTTCCCGTGAGATGTCTGTGAACTGAGATAAAGGGCTCGAAATGGTCAAAAACCATTGGGCCATTTTGGGGTAAAAAATTCGAATGTGCATATAATAACTCTTTCGAAAGAGCTCGACGAGCCGAGTTGAATGACACCAAAATCATCGGCTTCGAACAAGTTTGGACCGAGTTACGATAAAAAAATTGTGTGGTTCTTCCATATTCAGGGACCTGAATCTCGGTCAAATCAAATCAGATTTCGTTGATCTTGGTGTCTTTCGACTCAGCTCCATGAGCTCTTTCGAATGGGTTATTATTTGTATATTCGAATTTTTACCCCAAAAATGAACTTACTCCCCCCTATGGTTTTTGACCATTTCGAGCCCTATATCTCGGTCCACAGACATCTCCTGGGAAAAAGAAAGGTATCGTTCGACTCAGCACCTTTTATTACCTTATATGTGACATTTTGAGCATTAATATATTGGGGTGTAACAAAACGGAAAAGTACCGAATTTTGTCTTAGGGTATTAAAATTATTTTTTTAAAGTGACATTTGATCCCAAA
Source organism: Meloidogyne enterolobii (assembly GCA_963681835.1). Lineage (NCBI taxonomy): Eukaryota > Metazoa > Nematoda > Chromadorea > Rhabditida > Meloidogynidae > Meloidogyne > Meloidogyne enterolobii. The sequence goes on along the minus strand of CAVMJV010000083.1, from coordinate 351,555 downwards.
AATGGATTTTTTAAGATTATTTCTTTACCCTTCATAAGTTTTTTTATTTTTTAGAGCAATTTTGAAGAGCCGATTCCAAGATACTACTAATTGCAGTATTAGGGTTAATTATGAAGGTTTTTTTTAATTAAAAAATTTTTGAATTAAAAAAAAATTTTCTAGAACACAATGTTTCGCAGCACAAATCGTCTAGTGCCACTCAAGTTCGTTTTGTTCTTTAACAAGTTTATTTTATTTTAAAGAGAGATATATTTATTTTAATTATATGCTTCTTTTGTTTTTTTTTGCTCACCCGTTATTTTACAAACATTCTCTCTATATTATATTATTTTTCGTTTCTTTGAGGTAAAGAAAAAAGTGGAGGTTTTTAGACGTTGTGACGAAATGGCTGATTTTCTCCTTTGGGACGAAACGTGGTCAAACATTAAATGAACATGTTTTTCCGGAAAGTCATGTTTTAATAAACAAAACATGTTTTTAATATAAACATGTTTTCCGGAAAGTTTATATTATTTATTATACTTTCCGGAAATGTATTCATTATATTTTCCGGAAATATATCTATTATGTTTCCGTAATGTTTTTAATAAAATAAACATGTTTTGAAACAAAACAAAAACATGTTTTTAATAAAAACATGTTTTAAAATAAAACAAAACATGTTTTTAATAGGAAAAACATGTTTTCCGGAATGTTTTTAGTAAAATAAACATGTTTTAAAATAAAACAAAACATGTTTTTTCAAAGTTTCATATGTTTATTATACTTTCCGGAAAGCTTTTTTCAATAAAACAAAACATGTTTTTAATAGGAAAAACATGTTTTCCGTAATGTTTTTATGTTTTCTTTACCTCTCTAAAATACCGCCACACATACAAAAAATATTATTTTACTAAATTTGTTGTTTTGTTGTTGTTTTTCTCTCTATATAATATTTTATTGTTTTATCTCTCTCTATCCCTCAAAAACATAAAAAAACGTACTATATATTTTATATAATTGTTCAAATTGTTGGAAACGCTTCAAGATTTTATTTTATTTTTTTTTCTCTTTTAAAAATTTGTTTGGTAAAAATGGAAATTGATGAAGAATGACGAAAGAAGTTTCTCTACACAAATAATATAGATCAACATTTTAAAAAAAACATGGGTAGTTGTTTTTAGGAAAGAAAAAATGTTTTTGTTTGGTATTTTATTTGTTGTTATGAGTGCAGGAATATTTGTTTGTTTGAACAATGTTTTAAAGAAAATACATGTTTTTCCGGAATGTTTTTATACTTTGATATATTCCGGAAAACATGTTTTAAGTATATTTTTGATATTTTGTGTTTTCCGGAATAAATGTGTTTTCTTTTGTATTTTCTTTAAAACTTGTTTGTTTTGATGTTTTTCTGAAACATCAAAAAAGCAACTTGTTTTGCTAACTTAAGAACTTAAGTTTTTAAGTTTACAAACTTGTATTAGTTTTCAAGTTTAATCTTTTTCCGGAAACTTAAGTTTACAGAATGTTTCCAATAAACATATTCTTGCATATATCCTATTATATTTTATTGTCTCTACACGTTGCCTTATAAAATATATTTGAAAAATGAGAAAAAAATCTTTTAAAAATTTTTTGAAAAATTTTTTTTTCTAAAATTTTTCAAAAATTTTTTTTAAAAAAAATTCATTTTTTCTTTCATTATTATTTTTTTGTTTGCGCGTTGTTATTCAATTATTTAAAAAAAATTGGAAAATGTTGATTATAAATAAATATATTGCTTCAAAAAAAATTTTTTTTCTTCTAAATTTATTTTTGATTAAATTAAAATTAATTCAAATATTTTTATTAAATTTTAAATAATTTTTTTAGACAATTTATATATTGCTATTGTGTGGCTAATTTATTTTTGTTCGTCATCTTGTTCTTCTACGCTCTCCTAAAATTTTTTAAAATTAATATTTGAAGGTTTTTTTTTTGTTTAATTAGAATTTTTATTTTATTATTTTTTTAACTTTAGTTGAACAACTTTGGAATTTATTTGGGAGGTCTTTTGAAATTGTGTTTTGGAATAAATACAAGGTTATTATTTTTTGATATTTTTTTGGGTAAGATTTGATTGGATATTCCAAGGAATTAATTTTGGAAGAGAAAATGTAAAAATCGGTTTATTGTTTAGTCCTATAGCCTTAGGTCTGTAACCATGAGTTAGAGGGGGAGGATTTCAAAATTCTCAAAAATTTTCGTCTGCGGCACAAAAAAGTGAATTTTCCCCCGAAAAAATCCTTGTTAAGAATCCTTGTTATTTCCCCCGAAAAAATCTTTGTTACCGATTGGTAGAGTCCCTAATTTTATTTTTCTAAAATTTTTTGGGGAAGTCGAAAGTTTTTCTAAAAAATTTTTTTAAACAAACCTGAATAATTTCTACATCAGTTTGAATTTTAATAGGGCCTCCCTTTTCTTTTTTTAACCTATCAATTTTTGCAACTCTTTGTTGTTGTTTTTGTAAATCCTCAGGTTTCTTCTCTTTTTCAAATAAATTAATTTTTGGAATATCCAAAGGAAATTCAGAAAATTTAATTAAAGTTTGTTTTGACAAATTATAACCAAATTTTTTTGTATTTCTAAATATTGAAGAAAGGGATATATTTACAAAACCTTGGGTAGATACTCGTGTAACTGAAAAAAGAAAATTTTTTTGAATTTTTTTAGTTAATTTTTTAAGAAGGAAGCCCAACAAAAATTAAAAAAAATTTTTTTGAATTTTTAAAAGAATTTCTGAATAGAGCGATATTTACAAACACTCGCTTAAAAATTTATTTTATATAAAATAAATAAACTTTTTTGGGCATTAAATTAATTTTTTATAAACTTAGAATATCCCAATAAAAATTTAAAAAATGTTCTTGGGACCAACTGTCTTCAATTCTATAAATTTAAATTTTTGTCCGCAAAATTTTTTTTAATTAAAAAAATTTTATTTTTAATTATTTTTTATTTTTCAGTCAGCCTAAAAACAAAAAAGAAAAAATTTTTCAACTCGCCTTCTCTCCCTTCACTTTTGGCAATAATTGTAGGATCAATAAATTCAGCTCTACGTCCAGTCAATAAACCAATTATTTTTTGAATATTTGTGGTTGCTTGAGGTAGGAAAATTGGGCATTTTCTTTTTATACTTTTTTAAAAATTAAATTCAAAAAAATTAAATTAAAAAAAAATTTTTTTAAATTACTTCCCAGGTGTAGTAGGTAAATGTGTAGATGTATACCCCCTTATTACATCGTTTCCAAAGGGGTCTTGACCGTAAAAACTCAAAACAAGTTGGGGCCCTTAAATTAAAAATGTTTGTTGTTGTGTTGGGAAAGTTTGTTTGTTTTAATTAAGTCTGAAATGTTTGTATGTTTTCCGGAAAAGTTGTTGTTGGGAAGTTATAAATGTTTTTATTAAAGTTGGAATGTTTGTGTTTGTTTTGTGTTTTTATTGAAATTGAGAGAAATGTTCTGTTTATTTGTTTTGTGTTTTTGTTTAAGCTTGTTGTGTTTTGCATGTTTTGTTTGTATGTTTTGTTTGTTTAAATGTTTTTCCGGAAAGTTGTTCGTGAGAAATTATAAATGTTTTTATTAAAGTTGGGATGTTTGTGTTTGTTTTGTGTTTTTGCTCAAGTTAGTTATGTTTATTTATATGTTTGTATGTTTTTGAAGTTGGAATGTTTTTCCGTAATGTCTTTTTAATAAAATAAACATGTTTTCCGGAAAAGTTTGTTTCTCTTTTAAATGTTTTCCCTAAAAACATGTTTTTCTTAATTCAAGTTGGTATTATTTTTACAACTTGTTTTAATGTTTTTCCGGAAAATGTTTGTTTCTCCAGAATTTATAAATGTTCTGGTTAAAGTTTGTAAATGTTTTCCGTTAAAATTTGTTTTTTACATTTAAATGGATTTGTAGAAGAGAATGTTGCTTCTATTGGGGTGTTGAGCACAATTTGATTGTTGAAACTTCTTTCTGTTTTGTATGCTGTTGCACTGATACCTTGAAATACAACATTCATATAAAAACAATTCATCAAAAAAACCTTCCTCCATTCCTCCAACTTGTCTCCAATCTGGTCCATATACAAAACAATATTTACAATAAACATTGGGTATTGAAAGAAACTTGAAAATTAAATAAACTTGTTTTCCGGAAAGTTTTAAGTTGTTTATATGTTTGTTTTTATGGGATGTTTTAATGTTTTCCGGAAAAGTTGTAGTTGGGTGTTTTTAAAAAAGTTAATGTTTGGTTTAGAATGTTTTCCGGAATGTTGTGATATTTGTTTTTATGTTTTCCGGAAAGTTTGTAGGTGTTTGTTTTTATTATAGAATGTTTTTATTATAGAAAAACATTTGTGTTTGTTTTTCTGGAATGTTTGTAGAATGTTTTCCGGAAAAGTTGTAAATGTTTTTACTAAAGTTTGTTTTTAATATTTTTTTCTGCAAACCTCAACAGTTTCAATTTGTCCAGTAATCAACAACAAAAAACAATTTTTATCTTCATTTTCTAAATGTGAAACTTGTTGTTGTTGTCTAATTGAGGCTGCGCTTGTACTTGGTCCAGCTTCATCAAATATTTGTTGACTCATACAAACAAGATTTTAATTTTTCGTTGTGTTTTAATTAAAAAATTTTTTTGTATGGTCAAAAAGCAACGTTTTTTAGTTACCATGACAACAAAATTAATTTTGCACATTATGCTGAATTTGAGCGTTATGTTTAATGTCCATTTGTTTCCGGAATCTTTTAGTGTTTAATGTTTATTTTATATTCTGGTTTGTAAATGTTTTTGTTTGTTTTAAATTCTGATTTTTTTAAATGTTTTTATTGTAAATTGTGTTTTGTTGGGAAGTTGTTTTTAATAGTTTGTTCTGATTTTTTAAAACATGTTCATTTTATATTCTGATTTTTTAATTTCCAGGTTTATTTATAAATAAAATTGAATAAAATACAAAACAGAATTTTAAATAAACATTAAATTAAAAATCAGAATACAAAATGAACATATTCTGATTTTTAATTCCAATGTTTTTTTACCTTATTTAAGCATGTTCATTTTAAATTCTGATTTTTAAATTTTATTCAAGTTTTATTCTGTTTTCTTTTTTTTCAGAAAAACAAAAACATGTTTGTTCGAATTAACCGTGTTGCAAGTTTCTTTTCTTCTCTACTCAACAACAATTCTTCCCAACATTGTTGTTCTGGTCATCCAAACATTTTAATTCAACCAAATGTTTGTTCAATTCAACAAAAAGCTAATTTAACTTCCAAATGGTTCTTAAAACTTCATTGTCGTTATTGTTTCTTTACTCGACGAAATGGGCGGTGGATGGTTGATTGTACTCGTTTTTCAAACCACAAAAGTATTCAGAGAGGATTTAATCCAAAACTTTATTGGTAGAAAAAAGTTGAAGAGAATGAGGGGATGAAAATAATTTCAATTTTTGGACACAAGTTAGTTTGAAAAAAAAATTTTTTTTGTTATTTTTTTTTGTTTAATTTAATTTAAAAAAATATATTTTTTTCGATTAAAAATTTTTAATTAATTTTTTTTTAAATTAAAATTGGATTTTTAATCCATTTCTTTGAATATTTAATTTATTAATTAATTTTTTCCATTGCATCAACGTCCCCCTTAAACTGTCTAACGTCAGCATGTTTTGTCCACGAATATATTTTTTTCAGGTTTTTTTTTAAATGAATAAATTAATATTTTTATTTTATATTTTAGTCCTTTTTTCTGCCCTTTGAACAAATAAATTGTTTCTTAATTGAGAATTTGGTGGTGTTGTTTGGTCCTTCTACCCTTCAAAAGGTGGCTTAAACTCTAGTTGGAATTTTTAGGTTTTTTTAATTTTTTTTTTGAGATTCTTAAATGTAAATGTATAGAGTGTAGGTGTGAATTGAGAAAAAAATTTTTAACTCAAATTTTCAAGAGTCAACTTTATTTTCTCTCTTTGTCTAGGTTCTAAAAAACACATCATTTTTAAATTCCTCAAATCACATATTTTTTTAATTTTTATTTTTTATTTTGACTAGTAGTATTTTTTATAAGTAAGAGATCGAATGAGGATTTTCTTTAATGATCAAAAAATTCTCTTCCTTTTTTTTCGTTCAAATTTTTCTAAGCAAAATATGTTTGATGCATATTATAAAGTTTCTCGATAGGATTTTGTTTTTGTTGTTGTTGTTGTTGATTTTCTTCTTTATTTTTGTCTTGATCACTTTTTTGAATATATAATGAGGGTGGATTTTCTTGAATATTTTTTTCAATAACAATTTCTTTTTCTTCCCATTCCTCCTCTTCATCATCTAAACAGCTATCGACATCAAACTCATCAGAATCTTCTTTGAAAAATTTTTATTTAAAATTTTTTATTGAATTTTTCTTTTAATCTTCTTAAATTTTTTTGAAAATTTTTTTAAAAATTTTTTTAATTTTCAAAATAATTTTTTTTTCAATTTTTCTCTTACCTTCACTCATAATTATTTCTGAAAAAATTTTTTCAAAAAATTTTAATTTTCGAAAAAAATTATTTTTTTATTTTTTTAAATTTTTTCTTCTTTTAGACTAATTATTCTAGAATAATTTCTAAAAAAAATTTTTAATTCGAAAATTTTTTTTTAATTTCCGAAAAAATTTTTGGCCCTATCTGAAAAAGAGGGCGGTTTGATTTTTTTCAGCATTTTTTTCCAACCTTAATATATAAATAATTGGGCAGTCTTTTCTTCTTCGTTCAATTCCACTCTTTTTATCTGTGGCATATTCAAATGAGAGGACAGAAAAGCACACATACTACAGACAAGTTTTGTCTGTCCGTGTTCGTCCGTGTTCGACCGTGCTCGTCCGTGTTCGACCGTGCTCGTCCGTGTTCGACCGGGCTCGACCGTGCTCGTCCGTGTTCGACCGTGCTCGTCAGTGTTCGACCGTGCTCGTCAGTGTTCGACCGGGCTCGACCGTGCTCGTCCGTGTTTTGTCTGTCGTGAGTGTATTTTTCTGTCCTCTCATTTGAATATGCCACAGGTAAAAAGAGTGGAATTGAACGAAGAAAAAAGACTGACCATTATTTATATATTAAGGTTGGAAAAAATGATGAAAAAAATCAAACCGCCCTCTTTTTCAGATAGGGTCAAATTTTTTTTTAATTTTTCCCTTACCTTCACCCATAATTATTTCTTCTTCAGCACTTGAACCACTCTGTTTCCCTCCATTATTATTTTCAAAAATATTTTGTTGTTTGTCTAATTCTCGTTTAGTACTCTCCTTTTTTATTTTTGCTCTAAAATTTTTTTTTTAAATTAAAAAATTTTTTAAAAGTTAAACCTCTGGTTTTGAAACCATACTTGCACAACACGAACACTTAGGCCTGTTTCACGCGCTAATTGTTCCCTTACCTTTTAATAAAATGTTTATTTTAAATTCTGATTGTATTAAAATGTTTGTTTTAAATTCTGATTTGATCAGAATTTGTTTGTTTTTATGTTTGTTTTAAATTCTGATTTTAAATTCTATGTAGTGTTTATGTTTTGATTTTTTAAAACTTGTTCAGTTTAGATTCTGATTTAATCAGAATTATAAAGGAATAGTTTCTATGTTTGTTTTAAATTCTGATTCGTGTAGGTCGTGTTTATGTTTTATTTTGATGTTTTAATTAAATTCTGATTTTTTAAAACATGTTCATTTCAAATTCTGATTTTTCCAAGTTTATTTAACATTCTGATTTTTATATTTTATTCGTTTTTTTATTTTCTACTCACTTTTCTTGTTGGTTTCTGCCCTTTCTCAAAAGCATATTTAAATGCTTTCCTCTGTGGTGCATTCAAGATTGTTCGGGGTCTTTTTGGAATCTTTTTTGATCTGTCTCGATGTCGACGATGAGGTCGATTATTATAGTTTTGTCTTTGTAAATTAAATTCTAGTTCTGGGAATTGTGGGATTGGTAGAAAATTTGTTTGTTGTGCTGAAATGTCTAAATGTTTTTCCGGAATATGTTTTGTGTTTTTTAAAAATGTATTTGTTTTCCGGAATGTTTAAATGTTTTCCTCAAATGTTTTGTGTTTTTACTTAAATATGTTTGTTTTAGAATAACCAGAATGTTTTTCCGGAAAGTTTTGTGTTTTTGTTTAATTGTTTTTCCGGAAAGTAAAATGTTTTTCCGGAAGGTTTTGTATTTTTCTCTAATAGTTTTCCGGAAAGAAACACAATTTTCTATAAATGTTTTTAATAGTTTTCCGGAAAGTTGGAATGTTTTTCCGGAATGCCGGAATGTTTTTTTAATATTCTGGTTTTAATTCATGTTTGTTTCAAATTCTGATTTTTACTATTCAAAACAAAAACACATAAAAACATTAAATTACCCAAATGTTGTTGTTGTTGTTGTTGCAATCTCCATAAATTAACTTCCCGTTGACAAATTAATTGTCCCCCAACATTTATATATTGTTCCCCTAATGTTAGTTGTTGTCCACAACAAAAACATGTAAAACAATTTAGATGATAAACAAAAATGCCTGCACTTCTATATACAAGTTCTGTAGGTGTTATAGATTGACCACAACGAGTACATGTTGCTTGGGCATTGGGGCCAAAAAGCCTGGAAAAATAGGATATACATCAATTAATTTTTGTTTTTGTTGCGTGTTTCTGGGTGTGTTTTTATTTTGTTTTATATGTTTTTCTGTTTTTACAACATGTGTTTTCCCAATGTTTGTTGTAATGTTTTTGTGTTTATTCTGTTTTTATTGTTGTGTTTTTACTGTGTTTCTGCTTTTGTTTTAATTTAATTCTGATTTTTATTGCTTTACAGTGTTTTTACTTTATGTTTTCCGGAAAGTTTATTAATTTTGTTCTGGTTTTTCTATTTTTCCTTTGTTTTATGTTTTGTGTTTTTGTTGTGATTTAATTCTGTTTTTTTGTATTTTTTGTTTTAATTTTATTCTGGTTTTGTATTTTTTGTTGTGATTTAATTCTGGTTTTGTATTTTTGTTTTATTTTTCTCTTAACGTTGTTATAAATCTCCAATAAATAGCTTTAAACATTTATCAAAATTTTTTATGTTTTTCTTGTCATTTTTCTAATTTTTTATATCCACTTCTCGTAATTTAATGACTTTAATATATTATATACTCCAAAATTAAATAAAAAAAAACACGGCAAGAAGCCTTTAAATTAATTTATTGTCTCTTCTTTGATTCTCATTTTCCGCTAATACTCATTATATTATTTTTTATTATCCTTTATTATCCTTGTATATTTAAGAAGCCTTTTTTCTCTATATTTTTAATTGCAAAATTATTATAGTTATTAAAAACACATGTGTTTTTAATAATAACATGTTTTAAAAATACATGTTTGTTTGTTTAATGTTTTGTTTGATTTTTATGTGTTTGTTTGGTGTTTTGTGCTGTGCTTTTGTATGTTTTTCACAACATAGTTTCCCTTTGAAAAATGTTTTCCGGAAAGCTTGTTGTTTTTATGAATGTTTTTATGAAATGAATGTTTTCCAGAATGTTTGTTGTTTTTCATGTTTTTTTGTTTGCTGCTATGTTTTCCGGAAAATTTAATTAATTTATATTCCATATTGATTGTGTTTTTGTGTTTTTATTGTTTTTCTGTCACTCATTTGCTTAAGCCCAATAAAAACCTCTTGTGTCAAAAATATGTTTTTAAAGTGTCAAAAAATCTTCTCTTGAGTTAAAATTAAGAGAAGAGGATATATAAAATTAAATGCGGGTTAATCCGAAAAAATAAAAATTTTATTTTTAGAATTATCTGCCTTTCCTTTTTTTTATTTCAGACTTTATAAATATTTTAAATTTTTAAAAGTAAAACTTTCAAGGATTTCAAGGCACGCATCTTCTTAAGCGCTTTAATATTTCTATTATAAGTTTGTTGGATTGTTTTATAATGTTTGAGTAGAAATACTATAGAGAGAGAAAATGTTTTCCGGAATGTTTGGTCAATGTTTGTATAGAGTGAATGTTTGTTGAATGTTTTGTTTTTATGAATGTTTTCCGTTTATTTTTAATGTTTTGTTTTCCCATGTTTTTTTGTTTTTTTTGTTGTTTTGTGTTTTTAAAACAAGTGGATGTTTTCCGGTATGTTTTGTTGTTGTTATAATTTATGTTTTCCAGGTATGTTTTAATGTTTTGTGTTTTTATGTTTTGTGTTTTCTCCGGATATGTTTTAATGTTCTGTGTTTTAATGTTCTGTGTTTTAATGTTTTGTTTTTAAAATGTGTTTTTCCGGAATGATTTTAATGTGTTTCTTTTGTTTTTAATTTGCGTTTTCCGGAATGTTTTTGTTGTGTTTTCCTCAGAATGTTTTTGAAACCTACATAGAATAATCTTCAGAACAGAATATTCGACCGTCATGAACAAAACATTTATTATCGTTCCCAACATTTTTATTACATTTTACACATGTTAAACAATTTTCATGCCAATAACTTTTCTCTAAATTCTCTAAATTTTTGCTTAAACAAAGTAAATGCCTGAAAATTTGTTTTTATTGAGGAAATTTTTTGTTACAAAACCTTTCATGAATTCCCATTCCACAACCATCACAGTTTATAACTGATTGATATAAATTTTCATTTTGATAAGCCTTGAACGATGCTTCACCTACTTATTTGTTTTTGTTTATGTTTTGTATTTTTTGTTAATGTTTTGTGTTTTCTTGTTTTTATTAATGTTTTTCCGGAAACTTGTTTTCTGAGATGTTTTTCTGATTTTTATTTCCAACATGTTTTATATTTCTATGTTTTCCGGAATGTTTTAGATTGTTTGATTTTTCCGGAATGTTTTGTATTTTTGTGTTTTCTCAAATGTTTTAGTTTTGTTCTGATTTTTCTGGATTGTTTTGTATTTTTGTTTTGTTTCCGGAATGTTTTTAGATTATTCTGATTTTTCCAGAATGTTTTTATTTTTTGTGATGTTTTGTATTTTCCTATTTTCCTTAATGTTTTTCCGAAAGCTTATTTTTGTTTTCCTGAATGTTTTTCTGATTTTTGTTTTCCATAATGTTTTGTATTTTTGTGTTTTCCGGAAAGTTGTAATTGTTTTACATTTTGTTTTAATGTTTTTACCATTATCTATGTTTTCCCTAAATATTTCGTTTGTTTCCTCAAGTTGTTTTACAAAAAATGTTGTTGTTGTTGATGGGAATGTTTGGCAATTTAAATTAGGAGACTGTAGCCTTATCACAAAAGGAATTTTATCATTGTTGTTTAAACTTTGACTAGAAATTGAGAAATCTAAATTTTCTGGGGAAGAAAAGTTATGTTCATGTTTAGAGGTTGATGTTTTGTTAATAGATGAGATCTGAAATTGAGAAAAACAATGTTTTGTAATGTTTCCCTTTAAAAATGTTTTCCGGAAATTTTTAATGTTTGTGTTTTGCAATTGTTTAGGAATGTTTGTTTTGTTTCCTTTTTTAAATGTTGTGTGTTTTGTGTGTGTGTTTTGTTTTTGTTTGTGTTTTGCTATGTTTTCCCTTAAAGATGTTTTCCGGAAAAAGTTTATTGTTTGTGTTTTGTTTGTTGTTTGGGAAAGTTTGTTTTGTTTCCCCTTAAATGTTTGTTTCTTTCAAATGTTTTTCCGGAAAAGGTTTAATGTTTATTATACTACAAACTTAAGTTTGTTTTTACCAGAATGTTTTGTTCATTTTCTGAGTTTGTAATTCCATTAATGTTGTTGCTTTGTTCATTGTTTTGTAAAGCGAAAAATGTTTGTTGTAATTGACCAACTTGTTCTTCCAAATTCATTAAAATTTTAAGGTCATTAGAGTCTGATATTTTTTATAACAAAAATATTTTTTCATTGTCTCATACTTGTCTAAATATTCTTGGCACTTTAATAACAGCAAAAAATGTTTTCTTTTTTACGTGCCTGAGGGTTTTTAAAGTTTTTGTTTCTTAAAAATAAGGAAAAATAAGGTTTAAAGCCTTTACCTCCTTTACTCTATTTTTTAAGTAATAAACCAAGAAAGAGTTACACTATTCAATAATTATAAGGATTAAACTCAACCAAGTCTCGAAGGCTTGGGGCGGTCTTTTGTTTTTATAAAAATAAATTTCCGGCTAAATAATATCCTTTTTTCTTCCTTTTTTACCCTTTTCGCGCGTTTTTTCATTTTCTTCTCTTATTGGGTGTATATATTACAGTAATAGACTAATACTTATTTGTTTGCTCTCTACCTCAAGTCTGCCTTTAAAAGGAAAAAGGGATGTTGAGAAACACTAAGCTGATGGACTAAAAACAAAACAACACTAAAACATCGACTAATTAATTTTATTCAAGTTTGCGGAAAAATAAAAACATAAGTTTGCAAACTTGAAAACATGTTTTCCGGAAATGTTTTTGTTCAACTTGGATGTTTTAGTTATATTGTGTTTTTGATGTGTTTATTTGTTGTGTTTTCCGGAAAACTTTGTTTTAAACAATGTTTTTAGCTTTTTCCGGAAAACATTTCTAATAAACATTATTTCGAATGTTTTCCGGAAAGTTTATTCTTCAAAAACATTGTTTTTAATGTTTTTCGTAAAAGATGTTTTGTAAGAATAAGATAAACGGAAATTTAATTAATTTGTTCATCCTTCGAAATATGCAAATTTAAGATGGATGCACATTCAATTGCACAACTAATCTTGCTCAATAAAATTTAAGTATTTCTTCTATATAGTATGTGTTAATCTCCAACTTGAATTTATTTTTAAATGTAATCCAAAAGGATTTTTGATAAGGTGATCTGTTGGGTTAAGCGTTTTGGAAGGTGACAATATGCCCTGAGGCAATTCACAAAAACATTTTATCATTAAAAACAAAAAAATCAACAAAACAAAGAGAAGGAAGGTCTAATTACTCTAATCACTTCATTTCTTTGCCTCAAATAAATATAAAGTGTTTTAGAACGCAAGAAATTTCGTAGACGCCAATATTTGTGAAGCACATAACAATTAAATACCAACAATATAGAAATAAACAAAAATGTTGTTAAGGAGAATGTTATTATTGAATGATCATCTGATTAAATGGAGTAAATTAGAATTAAGACTTACGGGAATACGGGATCTCATATGAGTGTCCTCAGTTACTAGGAAATCACGACACATTTATCAGCTCATATCTTATTAAGGAGCGATTAGAGCTTATCAGTCCCGCTGAGAAAAATAATCAGTAGACCCAGAGCTTTCGATTGATACATAAATCGCTGAAATAGATGGATGTTGTACAAAGTTATGGGTAAACAATGGGCGGAAATCACGGTTTTCCGCACTTACCAGCTTATAACTTTTTATGGACTGACTGGATCCTATCATTTCCACTGGGAAATATAATCAGTAAATTCAGGTCTATCGATTGATATTTAAATCATTTAAAAATATTGAAGTTCAAAGAAGTTATGGTCCAATAAAGAGCGAAAATCACGATTTTCCGCACTTATCAGCTCATAACTTTCCTGGGAGTGATCGGATCTTATCAGTCCTTTTGGGAAAAATAATCGAAACATCCAGAGCTATCGAATGGTAGTAAACCATTAGACCCTTTATCCTTCCCCACCTTCTATCCTCCTGTATTTCCATTGGATTACAAGCCTAAGCAATGCATATCCAAGAGGGCCAGTAACTCCAAGAATAAAAGTGAAGACTAAGAGAAGAACACAAACAGAACATTCCATAATCTTTCAAAAAATTTTTTTTTAATTTATTTTAAAATTTTTCAACCTTCAAAGACAACAAAGGCCAAAGGTACTTGTAATGTTTTTCACCCCGTTTTCCTCCAAAAATTGGAATAATTGCTAGAAAAAATCCAACAAGAGACCAACCAATTTGTAAAGAAGTTGAAGCATCTATACGTCCAATATATGGAATAAAATAAATTAATTCTATTGCTAATCTGAACAAATCAGCGAATATCAAGAGGCGAACAGTGTCGGTATATAAATATCAAGAGAAAATGTTTTTAAGTTTGTTTAAATGTTTTTACAATATGTAAACGGCCAAAGCATGCTCGAAATTCCTCTCCTAGAAAATGGGGTTGTTGGGAAACATGTTTTTGTTCATGTTGTTGGGATGTTGCTCTTAAATAATTGTTGTTGTTGTTGGGAATCATTTAAATGTTGTTTTCATTATGGATAAAACAAAACAAATAAATAAACTTGTTTTACAAACTTGTTGACAATAAGGTTTGTAAATAAAAACATGTTTTAAAACATGTTCTAAGAAATAAATTTAGCAAATAAATAAACTCGTTTTAAATAAACTTGTTTTGCAGATAAAGTTTAAAATAAAAACATGTTGCAAACATATTATAAGTAAACAAACTTGTTTTTACAAATAAATAAACTTGTTTTAAAAGATGTTTAGAATAAATAAGTTGTAAAACAAGTTTTAAAACAAAATTTTGAAATGAACTTGTTTTAGAATCATAAAATTAAAATATTTTTCAAAAACATGTTCAGAATAAGTTTGTAGATATAAACTTGTTTTACAATTAACTTTAAGATTACAAACTTGAATTATTTTACTGAAAAAACAAATCCATGGATAAAGAAGATTAAATGTCTGTTTAGTTTTGGGGTTGACACATCACTCAAAGACGAGAAGAAAATATATTTTAGAAAATGAGAAGAGCTCTAAATAAAACAGTCAAAATTGAATGACAAATGGCGTTTTAAACTGAAGAAAAAAACATGGAAAGGAAGGAGGAAAAACCTTAAAAAACCTTAAAAACAATAATAAACTAAACCTTTTTATGAAATTTTGAAAAAATATGGAGACAAGAAAAATTATTATTACAAAACATAAAATTAATAAGGTCTATGTTGATTGTGAGGATGTTGTGGTTGCTGTTGATGTTGTCCCATTCTTTGTTGTTGTTGAGACATCATAAATTGTTGTTGTTGTTGTGGATTTATTACTCCCATTTGTTGTTGTTGTTGTGGAGGAAACTGCATATTTTGTTGTTGTTGAACTAAAATATAAAATCAGAATAAAAACAAGGAAAAATCAGAAAAACATTTGCAAACAAATAAAAACATTTTAAAACAATAAGACAAACATGTCACTTAAAAACATGTTTGTAAAACAAAGAACTCAACAACATCAAATTTTCCGGAAGTTTAAATTATTTACTTCCGGAAAACTTGGTGTTGCTTGTTTTCCAAACATGTTTTTAAACTTAAAACGTGTTTTTAAGTTTAAAATATGTTTTAGGGTATTTTCCGGAAAACATGGTGTTGTCTGTTTTACAAACCTGTTCTTAAGTTTTAAAACATGTTTTTAAGGCTTAAAACATGTTTTTAAGTTTTCCGGAATAAAACATTTTTATAATAATCTGTTTCCGGAAAACTTCGTGTTATTTGTTTGTTTTAACATTTGTTTTACAAACATGTTTTTAAGTTTTAAATAGAAATATATTTATTACTATGTTGTTGTTGCATTATTTGTTGTTGTTGGTGGTGTTGTTGAGCTAAATGTTGCTGCTGATGCTGTAATTGTTGTGAAAAAACTACTTGTTGTCTTTGTATTTGTTGCATATTTATTTGTTGTTGAATTAAATGTTGTTGAGAAGTTTGTTGTTGTTGTTGAGATGTAGACAGCATTGTTTGTTGGTTATTGTTAGGTATTTGTTGTTGCATGTTTTGTTGTATATATTGTTGTTGTTGTTGGTTTGGATGTTGTTGTATTATTTGTTGTTGTCCGTTATTATTCTGAACATTTCTCATTTGTTGTTGAGGAATTATTCCGTGATGTTGCCCAACCATTTGATTGTTTATTTGAATTTGTTGTTGTTGAGATAACTAGAGGAAAAGCGGAAACATTATAAGGGCTTCTATTTTTGGGTCATAACTCTTTTTAATTTCAATATTTTCTAATGATCTATATATCATTCGAAAGCTCTGAATGTCCTGATTCTTTTTTCCAAAAGGACTGATTAAATTCGATCATTTCTTAAAAAGTTATGGCCCAATAAAAGTAGGAAATCGTGATTTTCCGCACTTATCAGTTGATAACTTTGTGGGGACTGATGGGATCTTATCAGTCCCTTTGGGAAAAATAATCGGGAAATTCAGAGCTTTCGATTGCTGTATAAATTATGAGAAAAGAGTCAAGTTAAAAGAAGTTATGGCCCAATAAAAACCGAAAATCACGATTTTCCGCACTTATCAGTTGATAACTTTGTGGGGACTGATGGGATCTTATCAGTCCCTTTGGGAAAAATACTCAGCACATTCAGTGCTTTCGATTGATATATAAAACATAAGAAAGGATTAAAATTAAAAAAAGTTATAGCCATAATAAAGTGCATACATGAGCTTGTTGTTGCTGCTGTGTTGGTTGTTGAGGAACATTAGAATGAAACATTTGGGGTTGTTGCATTGGATAACCTCCACTAACTATTTGTTGTTGTCCCTGTTGTGGTGCACCACCCCCTCCAGTCATTATATTATGAGAACCATCGAAATGTCCACTCATATTTTGTTGCTGTACTCCCCCAACTTGTTGTACAGCCCCAAGTTGTTGTACAATATTTCCTCCTCCATCCATAGTTCCCATATTTGTCCCAAATTCAGTTTTCATTTGCAGTCCTGCAATTTTTTTAAGACTAGAAATTTCAAAAAAAAACCGTGTGCCATATTTATCTGTGATTGATGATCAACAACCATTTGTTGCTGTTGAGGTTGTTGGGGAATAACTCCCCCTCCACCAGTTCCTCCACCACCTAATATTACCATTCCATTTCCTGTCATTATAGGTTGTTGCTGCTGGTTTTGTTGCTTTATCTGTTGATAGAAAAAATTTTTTTATAAATAAGCAAATTTTATCAGCAGGAAATCAAAAAAGATAAAAGGAACAGCTACGGAATAGCCAGCAGAGATCGAGATTTTTGAAAAGCCTGGGCCTGTTCCTGGACTCTTGGTTTTGATTTATTGACATGGGTCGATCCTGGGCCTGTAGTAAACCCAAGAAGGTCAAAAAATGCCTGGGCCTGGACTCTGGGTACAGAAAAAACCAGGCCTTGGTCCAGGATAGCTCGATCTCTAGTAGCCAGTCCCTGAAATCCGACCCCTAGCTACATACTAGCTGCTACTATTGGGAGGAACGGATACTTGGAGTCTCTAACACATAATAGAAAAAGTGTGATAAAATAGATTTTCCATAAAAACTTGCGAACTTTCGAGGGTACAAACCAAAAATTTTCTTTAAAAAACCCCTCAAAACCTGATGTTGTTGTGTTAAACTTGAAGTATTTGTTCCTCCACCAGAATGAATAACTTGGTGTTGTTGTTGTCTAAGTTTCTTTGCAGCAGGTGGTTCCATTGTTGGAGGATTATGTGTATGTGCTGGAACTGTTGGAGGCACAGCTACTACAGGTAAAGTTGGGGCCTTTAAGAAAATATTTTTTTAATTAAAAAATTCCCAAAAAGAAACCTGTTGTTTAGACCCACTATTTCTATCTTCTGGCTCGTCTTTAAGAAATTCCCTTCTTGGATAGGGTATAAGACATCCAGCAAAAACATCACTTGCAGGTGTTGGTTCAAGCTACACAAAAAAAATGAAAAATAATTTTTGCGGACAAAAAAATATTTGCGGACTAAAAAAAATAATTTACGGACAAAAAAAATATTTGAGGACAAAAAAAATATTTGCGGACAAAAATTTATTTTTGCGGACAAAATTTTTTTTCTTCTTAAATTTACTCAAAACAATTTTAAAAAACCTTAAAATATCTATGTTCCTTAGCCTCAGCTGCAGTTATTCTTTTTTGTGGATCCATAGTTAACATTCTATCCAAAAGAGAAAATGCTTGTTCCCAAATTGGTGTTTCTGTTAATCCACTTGTATTTCTATATTTTTCCATATGTTTTTTTAGTGATGATCCTTTATATTTTCCTTCTCTTCGTGGTTTTTCAAAATCGTCATAAAGTTTGGAATATCCTGGCATTTTCTTTAAAAAATATAAAAAATTTATTGGAAGATTTTTGCGGACAAAAAATGCGGACAAAAAATTTGCGGACAGAATTTGCAGCAGAATTTACGGATGGATTCCAAATACTACAGGGTATGGGTCAGCCTCATACCTTGTTCCGCAAGGTATACTGCTCAAATACCAAACGTCAAACCAAACCCCTCAAAACCGCCAAAATACCAAACTGTGAAAGAGACGCCAAAACATACCAAAATAAATACGTCAGCGGCTTTTAGGGGTTAGCTATTTCGACGCTTTGGCGCTACGGCCACGTTATTTGTTTACGAGAGACTCAAATAAACTCCAAATAAACTCAGAAAAAAATTTTTTTAAACAACCTTTATATCAGGCCATTCATCAAGATGTGGATATCCCATCACAGAAAATATTTTGTCCAATTGCGCGGGATGATAAGGAGTTTGAGATTTTATATCTTCCTTAAACAGTAAAAGAATTAAAATTGCTAACAATTAAAAAAACCTCAGGACAAACAAAAATAGGTTCAGACGTTAACAGCTCAGCAAAAATACAACCAATTGCCCATATATCAATTCCCTTCAAAGAAAAAATTTTTTTTAAGTTAGCCTAATTAGGCTCTACCAACAAGGATCTCCAAAGGACTTACTGTCCAATACCCTCCCAAATGCCCCCAAAATTCAACAACATGTTTAAAAAATTTTCGTAAACGTTAGAAACACTTTTATACGAAAAAACAAACAGAAACACGTCAAAAACTGCCCCACGGACTCGAACCTGTAACCCCTAATAACAACTTAACCCACTACACCACAAAACCTAACGCAATTATATATTTCAGAAACCTTTGTATAATGTTTTGAACACAACAAAAGTTCAGGTGCACGATACCAAAAAGTAACAACAACTGGGTCTAAATCAGATAAAGGCTATAAAAAATTAAATTAATTGTTTATTTTTAAATTTAAGAAACCTTTAAAGGCATATGAAAAACTCTAGCAAACCCAAAGTTATGGGTAAACAATGGGCGGAAATCACGGTTTTCCGCACTTACCAGCTTATAACTTTTTATGGACTGACTGGATCCTATCATTTCCACTGGGAAATATAATCAGTAAATTCAGGTCTATCGATTGATATTTAAATCATTTAAAAATATTGAAGTTGGAGAAAGTTATGGTCCAATAAAGAGCGAAAATCACGATTTTCCGCACTTATCAGTTCACAACTTTCCAGGGAGTGATCGGATCTTATCAGTCCTTTTGGGGAAAATAATCAGTACATCCAGGGCTTTCGATTGATATGCAAATCATTAGACCTTCTATCCTTCCCCACCTTCTATCCTTCTGTATTTCCATTGGATTACAAGCCTAAGTAGCGCATATCCAAGAGGGCCAGTAACGCCAAGAATAAAAGTGAAGACTAAGAGGAGAACACAAACAGAACATTCCATAATCTTTTTGAGAAAAAAAAAATAATTTTTTCAATTTTTTCAATATTTTCAACCTTTAAAGACAACAAAGGCCAAAGATATTTGTAATGTTTTTCGCCTCGTTTTCCTCCAAAAATTGGAATAATTGCTAGAAAAAATCCAACACTAGACCAACCAATTTGTAAAGAAGTTGAAGCATCTATACGTCCAATATATGGAATAAAATAAATTAATTCTATTGCTAATCTGAACAAATCAGCAAATATCAAGAGGCGAACAGTGTCGGTATATAAATATCAAGAGAAAATGTTTTTAAGTTTGCTTAAATGTTTTTACAATGTGTAAATGGCCAAAACATGCTCGAAATTCTTCTCCTAGAAAATGGGGTTGTTGGGCAACATGTTTGTGTTCATGTTGAGATGGTGCTCTTAAATAATTTTTGTTGTTGGGAATCATTTAAATGTTGTTGTTCTCATTGAGTAAAACAAAACAAATAAATAAACTTGTTTTACAAACTTGTTGAAAATAAAGTTTTAACATAAAAACATGTTTTAAAACATGTTTTAGAAAACAAGTTCAGCAAATAAATAAACTTGTTTTAAATAAACTTGTTTTGCAGATAAATAGTTTAAAATAAAAACATGCTGCAAACATATAATAAATAAACTTGTTTTTACAAGCAAAAACTTGTTTTTACAAATAAACTTGTTTTAAAAGATGTTTAGAATAAATAAGTTGTAAAACAAGTTTTAAAACAAAATTTTGAAATGAACTTGTTTTGGAATCATAAAATAAAAACATTTTTCAAAAACATGTTCAGAATAAGTTTGTAAATATAAATAAGCATGTTTTACAATTAACTTTAAGATTACAAACTTGAATTATTTTAATGAAAAAACAAATCCATGGATAAAGAAGATTAAATGTCTGTTTAGTTTTGGGGTTGACACATCACTCAAAGACGAGAAAAAAATATATTTTAGAAGAGAAAATGAGAAGAGCTCTAAATAAAACAGTCAAATTGAATGACAAATGGCGTTTTAAACTGAAGTAAAAAACATGGAAAGGAAGGAAAAACCTTAAAAACCCTAAAAAACAATAATAAACTAAACCTTTTCTTTTATAAAATTTTGAAAAAAATATGGAAACAGGAAAAAATTATTATTAATTGCTGTTGTGAATAGGAAAGAAACAAGAATAAAACAAAAAAATTAATTAATAAGGTCTATGTTGATTGTGAGGATGTTGTTGAGGTTGTTGATGTTGTCCCATTCTTTGTTGTTGTTGAGACATCATAAATTGTTGTTGTTGTTGTTGTTGTTGTTGTTGTGGATTTATTACTCCCATTTGTTGTTGTTGTGGAGGAAACTGCATATTTTGTTGTTGTTGCACTAAAATATAAAATCAGAATAAAAATAAGGAAAAATCAGAAAAACATTTGCAAACAAATAAAGAGCTGAAAACAAATAAAAACATTACAAAACCAGAAAACAAACATGTCGCTTAAAAACATGTTTGTAAAACAAATAGCTCAACAACACCAAGTTTTCCGGATGTTTAAATTATTTAGTTCCGGAAAATTAGTGTTGTTTGTTTTACAAACATGTTTTAAGTTTACAAACATGTTTTTAAGGTTTAAAACATGTTTTTAAGTTTTCCGGAAAACTTAATGTGTTTTGTTTTAATATTTGTTTAGTAGTTGTTTTACAAACATGTTTTTAAGTTTTAAAACATGTTTTAAATTTTCCGGAAAACCTAGTGTTGTTTGTTTGTTTTAATATGTTTAGTAGCTGTTTTACAAACATGTTTTTAAGTTTTACTAAAAATATGTTTATTACTATGTTGTTGTTGCATTATTTGTTGTTGTTGAGCTAAATGTTGTTGTTGCTGATGTTGTAATTGTTGTGAAAACATTTGATTTCTTTGTATTTGTTGCATATTTATTTGTTGTTGAATTAAATGTTGTTGTGAAGTCTGTTGTTGTTGTTGAGATGTAGACAACATTGTTTGTTGGTTATTATTATTCGGTATTTGTTGTTGGATGTTTTGTTGCATGTTTTGTTGTATATATTGTTGTTGTTGGTTTGGATGTTGTATTATTTGTTGTTGTCCGTTATTATTCTGAACATTTCTCATTTGTTGTTGAGGTAACATTCCGTGATGTTGCCCAACCATTTGATTGTTTATTTGAATTTGTTGTTGTTGAGATAACTAGAGGAAAAATAGGGAACATTATAAGAGCTTCTAGTTTTTGGGTCATAACTCTTTTCGATTTCAATGTTTTTTAATGATCTATATATCATTCGAAAGCTCTGAATGTCCTGATTCTTTTTTCCAAAAGGACTGATTAAATTTGATAGTTTATTAAAAAGTTATGGCCCAATTAAGATAGGAAATCACGATTTTCTGCGCTTATCAGTTGATAACTCTTTGGGAAGTGATCGGATTTTATCAGTCCCTTTGTGAAAAATAATCGGGAAATTCAGAGCTTTCGATTGATGTATAAATTATGAGAAAAGGCTGAAGTTAAAAGAAGTTATGGCCCAATAAAGGTCGGAAATCACGATTTTCTGCGCTTATCAGTTGATAACTCTTTAAGGAGCCATCGGATCTTATCACTCCCCTTGGAAAAATACTCAACACATTCAGGGCTTTCGAATGATATATAAATCATAAGAAAAGATTAAAGTTCAAAAAAGTTATGGCTAATAATGTGCATACATGAGCTTGTTGCTGCTGTGTTGGTTGTTGAGGAACATTGGAATGAAACATTTGTGGTTGTTGCATTGAATAACCTCCACTAACCATTTGTTGTTGTCCTTGTTGTGGAGCACCACCCCCTCCAGTCATTATATTATGAGAACCATCAAAATGTCCACCACTGATATTTTGTTGCTGTACTCCCCCACCTTGTTGTACACCTCCAACTTGTTGTTGTACAATATTTCCTCCTCCTCCATCCATAGTTCCCATATTTGTCCCAAATTCAGTTTTCATTTGCATTCCTGCAATTTTTTTAAGACTAGAAATTTCAAAAAAATTAAAAAAAAAACCGTGCGCCATATTTATTTGTTCAACAACCATTTGTTGTTGTTGAGGTTGCTGAGGAATAACTCCTCCCCCACTAGTTCCTCCACCACCCAATATTACCATTCCATTTCCTGTCATTATAGGTTGTTGTTGTTGGTTTTGTTGCTTTATTTGTTGCTATAAAAAAAATTTTTTTTATAAATAAGCAAAAAAAGAACAGTTACTACTCAAGGACATAGCCAGTAGAGATCGAGATTTTTGAAAAGCCTGAACCTGCTCTTGGACTGGGGTTTGATTTATTGACGTGGGCCGGATCCTAGGCCTGTAGTAAACCCAAGAAGGTCAAAAAATGCCTGGGCCTGGACTCTGGGTACAGAAAAAACCAGGCCTTGGTCCAGGATAGCTCGATCTCTAGTAGCCAGTCCCTGAAATCCGACCCCTAGCTACGCCCTAGCTACGTTAATGTTGGAGGAACAGGTACTTAAAGCCTTAACACATAATAGAAAAAAGTGTCATAAAATAGATTTTTCGAGTAAAACCTTCGAACTTTTGAGGTTACAAAAGGAAAAGAACCAGAAATCCTCTTTAAAAATCCTTCAATAACCTGTTGTTGTGTTAAACTTGAAGTATTCGTTCCCCCAGAATGAATAACTTGGTGTTGTTGTTGTCTAAGTTTCTTTGCAGCAGGTGGTTCCATTGTTGGAGGATTATGTGTATGTGCTGGAACTGTTGGAGGCACAGCTACTACAGGTAAAGTTGGAGCCTTTAAGAAAAAATTTATTTAATAACAATTTTCCCAAAAAAACCTGTTGTTTAGAACCACTATTTCTATCTTCTGGCTCGTCTTTAAGAAATTCCCTTCTTGGATAGGGTATAAGACATCCAGCAAAAACATCACTTGCAGGTGTTGGTTCAAGCTACACAAAAAAAAATGAAAAATAATTTTTGCGGACAAAAAAAATTTTTGCGGACAAAAAAATATTTGCGGACTAAAAAAATAATTTACGGACAAAAAAAATATTTGCGGACAAAAAATTATTTTTGCGGACAAAAATTTATTTTTGCGGACAAAATTTTTTTTCTTCTTAAATTTTCTCAAAACAACTTTAAAAAAATAACCTTAAAATATCTATGTTCCTTAGCCTCAGCTGCAGTTATTCTCTTTTGTGGATCCATAGTTAACATTCTATCCAAAAGAGAAAATGCTTGTTCCCAAATTGGTGTTTCAGTTAATCCACTTGTATTTCTATATTTTTCCATATGTTTTTTTAATGATGAACCTTTATATTTTCCTTCTCTTCGTGGTTTTTCAAAATCGTCATAAAGTTTGGAATATCCTGGCATTTTCTTTAAAAAATGAAAAAAACATTTTTAAAGATTTTTGCGGACAAAATTTGCGGACACAGAAAAAATTGCGGATAAAATATGCGGACAGAATTTACGGATGGATTCCAAATATGGCTACAAGGTATCGGTTCAGCCTATACCACGCTACGCAAGGTAGGATGCTGAAATACCAAACGCCAAACCAAACCCACCAAAACCGCCGAAATACCAAACTGTGGAAGAGACGCGGAGACATATCCACGTTGACGACTTTTAGGGAGTAGAGGTATTTCGACGCACTAGGGTTTACGAGAGTCTCAAATAAACTCAAAAAAACTTTTTTAAACAACCTTTATATCAGGCCATTCATCAAGATGTGGATATCCCATCACAGAAAATATTTTGTCTAATTGTGCAGGGTGGTAAGGAGTTTGAGATTTTATATCTTCCTTAAATAATAAATGAAAAAAATTTCTAACAATTAAAAAAACCTCAGGACAAACAAAAATAGGTTCAGACGTTAATAATTCAGCAAAAATACATCCAATTGCCCATATATCAATTCCCTCAAAAGAAAAATTTTATTTAATTTAGTGAATGATCGAATCTATTTACTCTAGTTGGGAAAAAGAATAAGCACATTTAGAGCTTCCGTTTGATATCAAAATTTCGAGAAAAAGTTAAAACCCAAAAGAGTTATGGGCCAAAAAGGGTCTCCTGTCCAAAAAGGATCTCCAAAGGATCTACTGTCCACCATTTTCCTAAACACTCCCAAAATTCAATAGCATGTTTAAAAATTATTCTAAAACGTTGAAAACACTTTTATACGAAAAAAGAAACAAAAACAAGTCAAAAACTCCCAGGCGGATTCGAACTTCCGACCCTCACCAAAAACTTAACCCACTACACCACAACACCCAACTCCTTAAAATCTTTTAGAAACCTTTGTATAATGTTTTGAGCACAACAAAAGTTCAGGTGCACGATACCAAAAAGTAACGACAACTGGGTCTAGATCAGATAAAGGCTATAAAAAACAAATAATTATTTTACTTTTAAACTTAAAAAACCTTCAAAGGCATATGAAAAACTCTAGCAAACCCCATATCGGCAATTTTAACTCTTCCACGTTCAATTCCTGTTCCTTCACCCATAACAAGTATATTGGCTGGCTTTATTTGGAAAAATTTTATTTTTATTTCTAAAAAATTTTCTAAAAGGGTCGGTTCACTTTATGCTTTCAAAACCGCAAGTTTTCTTCTAAAACTTCGCACACTTAAAAAATTCTCTCTCTATGGGAAAACGAGTTTGTCAACGTAATATAGAATGCATCCTTATTAGGGTTGTCAAAATGGCCCGACTCGGGCCGAAAGATAGAGTCGGCCTAAGATATCTGGTCCGAAAAAGACTCGTGCCTGACCGATTCGATAAAAACAAGCCCGAAAAAATGCCTCGGCTGTCGGCCCGACTCGAAAACGGCAATCCTAATCCTTATAGATAGAAAAAGAAGGGAATACGTTTGACTGGATCCTTTAAGCAACCAAATATAATGGAAAAAGTTATTGCGGATAAAACTTGCGAACATTTAAAAGTCACAAGACAAAGTCTCATTTTAATTTAAAAAAATAAAAAAACCTTCAAATCCCTATGCATAATCCAATTATCATGTAAATAATTAATTCCTTCCAATATTTGATAAAGTAAACTTTTCACCATTCCTTTGGGTACCTTTCAAAAAAAATTTTTTTTTTAATTCAAAAAAAAAACTTCAAACCATAACTGGACGATTCTTTTGTTTTGCTGCTCTATGATATTTTATGATATGCCACAAATCGTGTTCAGCATAATCAAAAAGCAACCAAACACGTTTTTCAGCAGTTAGGAAAACACGCAATAATTTAATTATATTTTGATGACTTGAAAAAAAAAATTTTTTGAAAATTAAAAAAAAATCAGAAACAAACTTCAATTCCCGCAAAAGAGAAACTTCACGACACGCAGACATTGAAAACCCTTGTCCTAAAAATTAAAAAATAATAAAATTTTTTACCCCAATATTTGAAAAAAACCTTCAATAAGTTTTAAAGCAAAAGCTTTATTTTCAGATCCAATGGGTGCATTTTTTAACATTGCTTTGTAAACATGTCCATAGGTACCTCTGCCCACCTTTTCAAAAAATTTTTTTTAATTGAAAAATTTCTTTTAATTTCAAAAATGGAAAAATTTTAAAAGAATTCAAAAAATTTTCCGGAAAATAATTTTCTTAAATTCAAAGAAAATTTCCCAAAAATTCTTTAAAAAATTTTTCTCGAACAAATTTTTCCAAAAAAATTTCCCTAAAAATATTTTCAATTAAAAAAAAATTAAAAAAAATAAAAAAAAACCTTATTTCCTTCATAATTATAAATATCTTCTACTTTTTCACGCCTTCTAGACAATTCTTCTCTGAAGTTTGCATCAACCATAACAATATTTTTCAAAAAATTAAATTAAAAATTAGCTGTTAAAAAAAGTTTTTTTTGAAAATTAAAAAAAAATAAATATATAAATATAAAAAAAATATTTTAAAAATAAAAAAAATTCTTCAAAAAATTTTTTTATTCAATTTCTACCTGAATATAAATCTATGCTATTAAAAGCATGGTAAAAACAAATGAAATAAACGTGTTTAACAAAACAACAAAAATATTCTATAAAAGGGAGAGAGATAAAAAAACTTGTAAAAATAAACCAGTCAACTTACAATTAATTTTTCGTTTGTTTTACAATTCTAAAATACGAATTGTGAAAACTTTTCCGGAAAGTTAATTAAAAATAAACCATAAAATGTAGGGTTGTCAGTTCGGTTTGCAGCTGAACCGAGGTTTTTCGGCTCGGTTCCGGATATTCCAAGATTTCCACACTACTCCCATGTGTTTTAATTCCGAAAAAAATTATTTACTCTTAAAAAATAATTTTACAAGTTTTTCCCGACAAAAAAGTAAAGTCAAAAAATTGATAAACTCGTCTTTAAATTTTTAAAACTCTCTATAACAATAAATTTCTTCTAATTTTATTTATAGACCCTTCCAATATTTTTTGAGCATTATATGCTAATATATAAATACCATAAAGATAAACACATATTCCCGCAGCTAATAATAATTCAAAAATTGCAGGTTTTACAATGTTTGCAGACAATGTATCTTCTAGAAAAAATTAAATGTTTAAAGTTATTTTTACAATTGTAAAACAACATGTCTTTACGATTAAAACAAGTTTGTTTTTGCAGGTTTGTAAAAACATTGAAAAAATTGTAAAAACATCGTAAAAACAATGTTTTTACAATTCTAAAATAAATTTGTTTGTAGAATTTAAAAAACATTGTTTTCCACAATTTAAAACAAACTTGTTTTGAAACAAGTATTTAAATCAAAACATATTTTAAATAAACTTGTTTTTGCAGTTTTGAAAAAACATTGCAAAAACAATGTTTTACAATTCAAAACAAACATGTTTGTGGAACTTAAAAAACATTGTTTTTACAATTATAAAAAATAAACTTTGTTTTCACAACATAAAACAAACTTGTTTTGAAACAAGCATTTAAATCAAAACATGTTTTAAATAAACTTGTTTGTTACAAATTTAAAACAAACAAACTTACCAACAATTTCATACAAAACAAAATCATTAATTACAACTTCAGACACTAACGAAGTATGCGAAAACTTTTTTACAACTTGTTGTAAATTTGCAATTAATTGTAATTGTAATGTATTTGTAGGTCTAGGTTTACTTCCAAACAATTTAATCCAAACTGCCAATCTTTTCCGGTCAACATTAATTGATTCATTTAATAAAAGAGAACATTCTTCTTTTGTTTTTTTTAAATTTGTACATAAATTTGAATCCAAATTGAATACAAATGAAATTAATGAACTTGAAATTAAACGAGCATTTGATTCTAGTATTGAATAATCTAATTGTTTGGGGGTATCCAACATTGAATTTCTGGAAATTAAAGAAAATGAGAAATAGTATATAAATATTAGACAGACTTTCCGGAAAAGTATAAAATTATAAAAACATTCCGGAAAAACATCAGAATGTGTTTTAAAAACATCAGAATATCTAAAAAACATTCCGGAAAAACATCATCAAAACATTCCGGAAAGTTTAGAATAACCAAAACACTCCCAAACATTCCGGAAATTTACAAATTGTAAAAACATTTCCAAACAAACTTCTTACGGAAAATAAAATACAAAAACAATGTTTGTTTGTTTTACCTTGTGTTTTTCTATTTTTAAAAACATTCCGGAAAAACACAGAAAATGTTGTTAAAACAATAATTGAACTTTTCCGGAAAACACAAGTAAAACACAAATTTTACTGAAAACACAAAGTTGAGTTAAGTTTCCGGAAAATACAAAATAAAGTTTATTTTTGCTTCATAAACAAAACAAGCTTCATAAAAGTAAAGCAATGCGTTTATGAAGCAAAATTAATTTTAAAATTAAAAAAATCTTTTTTCTCCTCACCTTTCCCCATCATCAAATTTTTCAAAATTGGATAAAGTCAACGAATGTATTCTTCTAATATTATAAATTTCATGTTCCCAAACCAATTTATCCGCTCCCAAATTAATTTTTTTAGTAACTAAATTTATTTTCTTTTTATTAATTCCAAAATTTTGTAATGTTGAAATAAATTTTGAAGTTGTAGAGGTTGTTGAGGGTGTTTTTGATAAATGAATAAATAATGGTTGTTGACTATTTTCTTTTAAAGTTGTTGACAATTTTCTTCCTAAACCATCCAAACATATTGCTAAAGCTATTTTTTCATCTGAAAAAAATTAAAAAAAAATTTTTTTATAAAAATAATTCTGATAAAATTTAAAACATTTTTAAATTTGCGGATAAAAATTGCGGATTTTCTAAGCAAAAATAAGTTTCTTAAAAAATTTTTAACTAAAAGCACAACACTTTTGGCTCAATAAAAATGGACCTCAGTGGTCATTAAAACTTGAAATTTTACAGTAAAAGAGCTCAATCAGCTCCAAAACGTTTTCTCAGCTACCTGGATTAATAAGAATTCGTCCTAAAATGCTCTGCACCTTTCAAGATAATGTAGAGAGCAGAGGTTAACTTTGAATTTCCAAAAATCTTAAAAAGGAAAGAATGGAAGGACCCTAAAATTTGATCCTTACCCATACCTAGTAAGTTTATAAATTTAAAAATTGAAAACAAACTTGTGGACTTTTTGTAAAAAACAACCAAAAAAGCCCTAACCCACCCGATATATTAATTAAAAAATAAAATAAAAAAACAAACCAGAATGTTTTTCATTAAAATCATCAATAAAATTTCGACTTCCTTGAAAACTAAATTTTCCTGCTGCAGACAATACAAATACCAAATTATAACGAGCGCCATGTGACGGCAAAGAATATAATTGGTAAAATATAGCAAGTAATTCCAAAAGTATAGCTACTCCACTTCCATTAGAATCTGAGCCTGTTGTTAAACCCTTTAAAGAAAAAATTTTTTGAACTGCTTCAACTTGAGGTCAACTTAAAAAAATTTTTTTGTACTCCTTCAACTTGAGAAATACTTAAAAAAAATTTTGAACTGCTCCAACTTGAGGAATACTTAAAAAAATTTTTTTGTACTCCTTCAACTTGAGAAATACTTAAAAAAATTTTGAACTGCTCCAACTTGAGGAATACTTAAAAAAATTATTTTGAACTGCTCCAACTTGAGGAATACTTAAAAAAATTTTTGAACTGCTCCAACTTGAGGAATACTTAAAAAAATTTTTGAACTGCTCCAACTTGAGGAATACTTAAAAAAATTATTTTGAACTGCTTCAACTTGAGGAATACTTAAAAAAATTTTGAACTGCTCCAACTTGAAGGAAATTAAAAAAATTTATTTTGAACTGCTCCAACTTGAGGTCAACTTTTAAAAATGAAAAACTCAAAAAATAATTACCAAACTGCTCCACAGATTATAAAATTAAAAAACAAACCGGAACAACTCCATAATTATCATAATATGCCACAATAAATAAATAAGGAAGTCCTCTTTCTTGAGCATTTAATTGGGCCTAAAAATAATTTTTAATTAAAAAAACTTTGTTATTATCCCCCACATGTCCGCAAATTTTACTTACTTCTCCTTCCTTTTTTTCCTCCCCTCGTAAAAATTAAAAATGATCAAGGACTGGTAATATTCTAGTTTTAAAATTCTTAAGAGAGGAGGAAGGAAGGAAAAAAAAAGAAATTTTGCGGAAGTAGGGGAAGAGAAGAAAAGACGATAAAGCAAAAAAAGTTTATTGCGGACAGACATTTGCGGACAATCAGTCGGGTAGAAAATTTGCGGACACCAAGTCGGACAAAAAAAATTTTTGCGGACAAAAAAATTTTGCGGACAGACATTTGCGGACAAAAAAAATTTCAAAAAATTACAATAACGTTGTAGACTTTAGAATTAGCCAAATTTCCAACTGCTGGATTAGTTGAACTTATTTGGTAATTATCCGCCACCACAGAATTTATTAATTGTTGAAATGCTGTTGGTGAACGGCCCGAATTTGTTGAAATACTTGTCAATAAAGATTGAAGGTCTGAAGAGTCTGGAGCGAAGTATACAGCCAATTCTGTTTTTAATGAAGCAAATTTTTGTTCAATTGAAAGAAAAGCCTAAAAGAAAAAAAATTGTGTGACAAAATGAGAAAAATTGGGGGGACTGACCATTTTGCAACAAAAAATTTTTTTCTAAATTTTAATAAAAAATAGAAAAAGCAGGGCAAAAATAAATTCCAAAGAACCTAGACTAAAAGAAAGAAATATGTGACGAAATGAGAAAACTTTGGGGAACTGACCATTTTAAAACTAAATAAATTTTCGTTCAAATTTTAACGAAAAAATCAAAGAAACGACACATAAAAGAAACCTGATACTCCTGTTTAGTCAATTCATTAACATCTTTTGGAAGTATAATTAAAACAGCACCAAGGACCGCCGAAAATTTGTCTTCAAAATCAACACCAATTAAATCCCACCATTTAATTACAACACATTTGCGAAGTGCAGATTCGTTTATATCAACAGCTTGGTACATAACCTTGAGGAAAAAACATTTCATTATAAAAAATTGTGAAATAGAAAATCTGACAATCAGAAACTCTGACCCGACACAAAAACCAGTATATACTCCAAACCCCACCAGGGAACAAGCTGAAGCTTGGCCAGCGCCTGGGTTGTCATGTACAAAGACCCAACCATTTTTGGAGTTCCGGGATTTTCCGGGAACAGGCCTGAGATCCAATCAGTACTCCAAACTCACTAGAGATTGAGCTAAGGGACAACGCCTGGATTTTCCCGTACTGATTTCCCCAAGACATTTTTGCGAATCCTAACGATTTTCCAGGAACACGGGCCCAGATTTTTCAAATGACAAATAAAGTCTGCCCATTATGAGCCCAATAAAGGAAAAGAAAAAGGGAGGGAAACTAAAAAATCTCCTACAAACCTTCCACGATTTACTTCCAAAAACTTTTCCAGAAATTTCATATTGTTGTAAACGATAAGCACGTATTTCAATATCCATTTTATTATTTCCAAAATTTGTAGAAGTTCCTCCTCCACTAATTGCTGCAAAAATTCCACTTGGCATTAAAAACCAAATCCAAAGTATTGCCCAAACATTTTTTAAAGCATCAAATAATTGTTCTTCAGTCATCTTAAAGAAAAAAATGAGGAAAAAACAAAAAAGAACCCCAAAAAAATTTTAATATAAAATAACCCCAAGAAAAACGGCTCCTTCACATTTTGCCAATTCCATATTTTGCCAATAAGGCTCGAAATTCACGTTTTGCCAATAAGCTTATTGGCAAAGTGTAGATTTTTAGCCATATTGGCGAAATATGGTATTGACAAAATGTGAAGGCACGGAAAAAACAAAAGATTTAATGTCTGTCATCAATATCTATACTATTTTCTTTCTTTTACGTCTCGTCTCTCTCTCAACAAAGCTACATCTCTCTCTATTTTCCTCTATAACTTAAAAGTTTACGTTATCTATCACAAAAATTCTAACCTATTAATTTACTCTAATTTCTCTCTTTTCAATACTCTCTCCTTATTTATTAATCTAT
Source organism: Meloidogyne enterolobii (assembly GCA_963681835.1). NCBI lineage: Eukaryota > Metazoa > Nematoda > Chromadorea > Rhabditida > Meloidogynidae > Meloidogyne > Meloidogyne enterolobii. The sequence goes on along the minus strand of CAVMJV010000083.1, from coordinate 319,669 downwards.
TTTTAACCTTTTTAACCTTACTCATAAACAAAACTTTTTGGCGAAATGACTTTTCTATTACATTTCCGGTTTAACAGAGACACGCCCAAACCGGCGCGCGTCCCTTTCGGCGCAAGGCCATAACTTGCTTCAAAATTTTCTAATCTTTCCAAATTTAGTATCAAACGATTCCTTACATCGAGCTTTAGAGGAAGGTACCGAAATTGACAAGGGCTAGACATTTTCTAGCAAGTTACGGCTTTGCGCCGTTTTGGGCGCGCGCCGATATGTACCCCTAAACAGTCATCCAAGCATTTTCTATTCTTCCCAAAAATTCCTTAAATTTTTTGGAACTTATATACTTTAGGTACGCTTTTTTTAGCAACGCACTTTTTATTTATTTTTCATTCATCAACCATAATTTGTACGGAACGGTCAACCTTTTTTCTTCCTCATTTTCACTTAATTTTCCCTGTGGCATGTTCAATAAGAGAAATGAACAAAAAGAAGATTATTTTTTCTTTCCAATTTCACCAAAATTAGAAACTAACATTTGACTATTCTTATTTCTATCTATTTCAATTTTTAAATGCTAATAAGTACACGGGTCTGCGTTTTGAGAATCGGCATTTCTGCATGTTTTCATATATTTTTACGTGTCCAAAATCAAATGTTTTCCTCAAATATTGACATTTTACACCACTTTTTGGACAAAATTGGACCCATTCAATCAGCTAAGAGATATCACGGACTGCTTCTGGGCAGTCGACTCAGCTCGATAAGCTCGAACTATTTATTCACTGATCTTTTTTTACATCTTAAACAGATTAATTTAAATTTTTTATCATAAATGAATTTTAAAAATAAAAATTATGAGTTGAACTGATTGACGCGGTGAGAAGTAAAAAAAGAACGATGATGGAAAAGGAAAAAAAGGGGGAAAGAAAGGCTGGCTGACATTCCGTACAAATTATAGTTGATGGATGAAAAATAAGGAAAAAGTGCGTTGCTAAAAAAGCGTACCTAAAGTATATAAGTTCCAATTTTTTCTAAAAAAATTTTTTTTCTTTATTTTTCGATTAGATACTCTAAAATACATCAATTTTATGTGTATTTGTTTGTATGAATTCTACAACAACAAAAACATCAACAAAATCAACTAGCAACAAACCTAACGGACCAATTAATGAATATATAACTACCACAACTGTGATAACAAACGAACCAACTTCAACTACTAGAATGGCTACAACAACAGTTTCTACTACTTCTACTTCTGCACCACAAGTTACTCCACGTGCTACTTTTAGAGATTTATGTTCACTTTTTTGTTGCCCTCCATTTCCTTCTTCTATTGTTGCTAAATTGGCTTTTATGCCACCTGAACCGAGTTATCGGATTTTGACTAGTGATACTGGGAGGTTTGTTTTTTTGTTTTGTTTTTTTTATTACCTTTGGGCTTCTAAATCTTTGAGCTTGAAAAAAATTTTTTTGCGGACAAAAATTTTGTCCGCAACTTTTTTGCGGACAACCTTTTAATTATTACCTTCTCTTATGCTACGCTTACATAAAAATCGCGCGCGACACGCGACAGAAAAGATAATGGAAAAAGAGGAGAGAAAAGTCGCCGGCGATTTTGTCGCTTTTTTTGCGTGCTTACATAAAAAGCGACTTCCGCCGGCGACATGTCGCGCGCGACTTTGTCGCTTTTTTGAGTGCTTACATAAACCGCGACTTCCGCCGGCGACATGTCGCGCGCGATTTTGTCGCTTTTTCGTGTGCTTACATAAAATGCGATTTCCGCCGGCGACATGTCGCCGGCGACACTTTTTTTGATTCAAACATGTTTGAATTTTTGGCGACACTTTTTTGCGACATGCTATTTCTCGATCAATTCTGATCCGATTTTCAAAATTTAAAAAGATTCTGAAAGTTCAGTTTATTCTCTATCGATCAATATAAATTTTATATTTTTAAAGTTAAATCTTATGGGTCAAAATTGATTTTGAAAAAGGTATACTTTTTGAAAAAAAATATTCTTTTTTTTCGATATTTTTGAGATTTTCAGTACCCAGAGAGGTTCAACCTGAAAAAAAGAAAAATCAAATAAAACATGTATTTTTAAGGACCTCATTGGAGCTGGTAGAAAATCGAACAGGTTCTGAATGGCCACATGGACAAGGTTTTTCTTTAAAACAAATAAATCTCAGCTCTACTACAGCTTATGAATCCAATCAAAAAACAATTGGATTTTTCTTGGTGTTGCCAGGGTGTTTACTTTGCAACACCAAAAAAATCAAATCATTTTTTGATTGGACTCATAAACTGTAGTAGACCCAAAATTTCTTCTAAACTCACCCCCAAACTTTTCAGAAGAACTCAAAAACATAACCGTCTTTTTTGCAAAAACTTCTCGAAGAAATAAAATTGCTTGTATGTTTATTAAGCCAATTATACCTACACGCTTTACAATTTTGTTCTCTCATGGTAATGCTGTTGATATTGGACAAATGTGTTCTTTTTATGTTTTGTTGGGTTATCGACTTGGATGCAATGTTTTTGCTTATGATTATTCTGGTTTGGAATTTTTTAAAAAATATTTTTTTCTAGAAGTCTGGGGAGTTGGTGACGGGAAGTATGTAAGGGAAAGTTAGTCTGTACACAAGACCGGTGCAAAAAAACTGGAACGGGCAAAAAAGGCCGTAAAACCGGTCTTTTAACCCCTTTTGTCCGTTCCGTTCTCTTTTTGCATCTGTTTTTTGTACAGGAGCCAAGGGAAAGTTAGTCTGGGACATTTTTTTAGGGATGAACCAACAATAGCCTCCCAAAAAAGAACCGAGTCTGATGTGAGATAGGGTTATTATTCTGGTTTTGGATTTTTTAAAAATATTTTTTCTACAAGTCTAGGGAGTTGGGACGGGAAGTATGTAAGGGAAAGTTAGTGTAACTAAGTGTAAGGCGAATTTTGAAAAATATTTTTCTGGCAGAGATTAGAATCCGAAACTTAGCTGGAACATTTCCTTTTTTTGACATCACGAATGTGTCCATAAACGTTCTCAAAAAAAATTTTTTTTAAAGGTTATGGCCAGTCAACAGGACGCCCTTCAGAAAAGAATCTTTATGCAGACATTGCAGCAGCTTTAAAAGCCTTAGAGACCAAATGCCAAATTCCGCCAGAACGTGTAATTTTGTATGGACAAAGTATTGGGACTGTGCCCTCAGGTTTTTTAATTTTCAAAAAATTCCAAAAATTTCCTCCTTCTAACAGTTGACCTAGCCAGTAAAAACCCACGTGTTGCTGCACTTATATTACACTCTCCTCTACTTTCTGGTATGCGTGTAGCATTTCATGGAATTCAACGAACTTGGTGTTGCGATGCTTTTCCGTCTATTGAAAAAATTCCACGAGTTTCTTGTCCAACGCTTGTTATTCATGGGACAGAGGATGACGTAATATTAAAAACCCTAGAAACTCTAAAAAAATTTTTTTAATGATTTTTTTAGGTTGTTGACTTTTCTCATGGGGTGACTATTTATGAACAGTGTCCAACTTCGGTAAATACATCAATTTTTAATATATTTAACTCTTCCGGAGGACGCGCACGCAAAATCAGAAATTCCGGAAAACTAAAAATAAAACTAAAAACACAAAAATCAGAATAATTGCAAAAATTCCGGAAAAACAAAATACAGAACATTCCGGAAAAAACACAGACCAGAAATATTCAGAAACTTGTGTTTTTTCTTAAAATTCCGGAAACTTGTGTTTTTCAAAGTAAAAATAAACCTTTTTTCTTTCCAGGTCGAACCTCTCTGGGTTTCTGGTGCAGGTCACAATGACGTTGAAATGCATGCAGCATATCTTGAACGCCTTAGAGCATTTATTGAAGGAGAGGTTTTTCTTTAAAAAATTTTTTTTCTTAAATTAATTAAATTTTCTCGTTCAAGGTCTCATCCATCCGTGAAGATCACCAACATAATAAACACGAAAATTCGGAACAGAAGCAACGCAAAAATTCGCGGTCGGCTTCTCGTTGATGTGTGGAAGTTAAAGAAGAAATTGTGTAATATATATAAAAATTTAACTCAAAAAAATTAAAGAGGAGGATGTAAACGGGAAGAGGTTTATACTATATATATTTTTTAAATTAATTTTTTTCTTTTTGTTTTTTGACACCCATACTAAATTGTGGTTTTAAAAAATAATATTTTTCTTAAAAAAATGTTGTGTTTTTATTAGTGACTGGCACGGACTCCAGCCGGATTTTCCAAAGTCTGGATCCCAACTCCGGATTTTTTCGCGATTTCCGGATTATTCCAGGCCAGCATGAATGTGAAATCCAAAATTCGGTTTCCTGGCCCGTAAAAACCAACTAATTATTCTGGTTATTTTTTGGGTATTTTTAACGCTCATCCATTTTTTGACGTTCTAAAAAATTTTTTTTTCGAATTTACGACGCCTTCCAAAATTTTCTTTAAAAAAGAGTAACACAACAATTTTTTAAAAATATTATTTTTTAACCATATACTTTCTAAAATATAAAACTACCTAAATTCTGCTTCTTGCTTTCTTTTTTTTTTGAAATTATTTTTTGGGTGTAAATGTTTTTTGGGGACATTTATTAATTATATAAAAAAGAATTTTTGTATTAAAATTGTGCTAATTGAGGGGGAAATACATATAACTAAAATATATTCCTTTTACTCTCGTATATTTTTTGTTTTTATTATTATTGACTTCTTATTTGTTTTTCTAAACTACAATTAATTTTTAAGAAAAAAATAAAAATAATTGGTTATTTAGCTTGGTTATTTAGCTGCTGAATATACAAAAAAGGGAAAGGGGATGGTCGACCAAACAAAAATTAATTTTTGGTTTTTTTTTTTTAATTTAAAATGGGCAGGGACGGACATCTCGGGATATTTCAATGTATGAACAGTTAAACTACTGATTTCGGGACCTATTGACCATGGGTCTTGGAAATCAGTTTTTATGTTCTAGTACCAATGTAAACACCCAAGAAGTTATTTTTCTCACAGCAATCCCGTTATGTCTCCCTACCTTTAAAATAACCAATTTATTATTTTTTTATTTTCTTCGGCTTTTCTATACCTATATGAATTACTATTTTTTGCTAGTATGAAAGAAAAAAAACCTTGGCCAAAATATTTTTTGCACAAACAAAATTTTTACCTTTCTTTTTTGTAAAAAAATGTTTACAAAATAAAGTTATTAAAAAATTAACAAAAACTTAAAAGTACTCATACATTTGGTATCTTCTTCTTCGGGCACCTTAAATTAAAAAAATATTTAAATAACCTCCCTAATTTTCCAAAGTGGTCAGTTTCGAAAGAGGAAGATTGTGTGGAAATTCTTCTATAAAAGACTTTTTAATCTCGCCAATAATCAAAACAATTCCAATACAAAGTTCTCGGTTATTGTTAAAACACATTTGATTGAAGTCCCATTAAAACCCCACCTTATTTGAAACCTGGAATCGCCGGGTTAAGAAAAATGTCGAGTCTAATTTCGAGTCGAAAAAAAGGTCAGAGTTCAGAGGTAACATGACCCTTCCCTGGCTGAAACCCCAAGTTGAACCCCCTCCTTTTTGATATTAATAAAAATAATTAAACAAGAAACCTTTATAATTTTTATAATAAACTATCAGGATCATCCTCCTCAATTTGATTTTTCTTCTCAACTTTGTTTATTTCCAATTGTAGTACGTCACTCCAATCAATTTTGAATTTGCAAGAATAAGAAATTTTACAAACTTTTGGGTAATACTTTATAATATTGCTCTCTCCGTTTTCATCTGTTTTCAAGTAAAAAAATTTTTTAGTAACGTCTAGGCCCCCTAATTTAAAGAGAAAGTAAGTCATCGCTCAGAGTTCCTTATAGTAGCTGACCTCATCCCAGGCCAGTAGCACCCCAACATCTCCCCACCTCTGAACGTAGTGAAACCAAGTTATTAGAGCAATAGATGCCGGGAAAGAATAATTCTCTTACTTACTCTTCTTACTTTTAATGGTCACTTTATTTTTTTTATAAAATAGAGAGCGTAGTGGAGGCAAGGGTGAACGCAATTTCGTAAAATTGCTTGTTTTTTTTGACTTACGGATTGCGGATTTTAAAATTAAAATTGCTAGTTGAGGATTTCGCTGCGAAAAATACTGATGACGTCCTCAAGCATCCCCCCCTTCTCTCTTAATTTAATTAATAATTAAATAAACCTTCAATTTTGCATAATGATTCCATTTTTCTTTCAATATCCCTTTCAACATCATCATCTTCTTCAAAATAAATTTTAAAATTTAATTTGCGTCCATAATATTCAATTTGTATCGAATTCAAATTTTTAAAAATTAAAGCATTTCCAAAATAACATTTAACAAAATGTACAAAAAATTCAAGTTTTGCCAATTTTGACCATTCTTGTAATTTTATATCATTTTTTGATAAATCAGGCTTTAATAAAATATTTTGTAAAGGTTGTCCAAATGATTTAATTAATTGTAGACGAATAAGTGAAGAACAATTAAATGTTTGTTGAAATGTTGGAGGGAAGGCAATTTGCATTAAAGGAATCTGAAAAATCAGAATATTTATTTAATTTTATTTAAGCTTTCCGGAAAACACACACAAACACATAATTGTTTATAAGTTTTCCGGAAAACACACACACATAAAACATTCCGGAAAAACATAAAATTATTTTAGTTTTCCGGAAAACACAGAAAGAAATTTTAAAAACATCTTCCGGAAAACTTTGGGATGTTTTATTTTGTGTGTTTTCCGGAAGATGTTTTAGCTTGTTTTTAATGTTTCCGGAAAGTAGAATTAACTTGGTTTCCGGAAAACACAAAAGTAAATTTTAATAAAAGCATTTTCCGGAAAACATATTAATAAAACATGTTCCGGAAAAACGCGTATAAAATCAACTTCTAAAGTTTCCGGAAAACACAAAATAAAAATAACTTTCCGGAACAGAAAAACACAACTCTAATGTAAGTTTTACCTCAATACAAGGCCAAAGTATAACAACATCAACAGCAAAAGGTATTTCATTCTCCTCAGAAATTATAGCAAAAGCAGTTCTAGCAAGTGCGGAGATTGCAGAAAACATTTCTAAAATTAAAAAATTTTTTTTATTTTTCAAAAAAATTTCTTTTCTCATCCAACCAGGATTAACCAAAGCAGAATGCCTTCGTAGCCATCCATACAATTCCATAGGAAAATTTTTTTCCCAATCTGCTTCATCTTTTAAAGAATGTAATTCAAGAGCCATTCCATTGTTTGGTTCAATTAACGCTATTTGGGTAGAAATAAAACCATCAGAATTATTACAATTAAAAGTTCCGGTTGATGATGGACGTTTACTCCTTGTTGTGTTTTGCTAAACCTTTTGTAAAATCATTCAGAACAAAACATTTTTATAAACACATAAAATCAGACTTTCCGGAAAATACAAAAAACACAAAAATTCCGGAAAACAGAATTAAATAAAACATCTTCCGGAAAAACATTAAAAATATAAAATAAACTTTCCGGAAAACACAAGTTTTTAAAACAACCCAAATAGAGAAAACAGAAACATTTCATTTTTCCGGAAAACATACAAAAATGTTTTAAAACAGTAAATCAGAAACACTTAAACACGGAAAAACATCAAACACATATCAAAACATTTTTAAAAACATAACTAAAACTTTCCGGAAAATAAACAAAAACATTCTAAATTTTCCGGAAAACACATGTTTTTAAAAACAACCTATAAAATACATAATCAAAAACATTCCCCCAACTTTCCGGAAAAACATCCAAACATTTGTTTAATGTTTTATTCACCTTGTTTACTCGTTTATGTACCAATAATTTAGGTGTTTCCACTATACAAGATTCTGATAAATTTGTTGTTGTTGTAGTAGCTTCATTATTTAATTTTGAATGTTTATCAATATCCTTTGCTAATACAAAACAATTGCAACTTCTACATTGGATTAATTGTTTAAAACGTTTTTTGCTTGAAGAAGAATTGTTGTTGTTGCTATTGTTGTTATTAATGCTGCTACTCGTACCTTCACCATTCATTCTTTCTCTCCTATTTTCTGGTTGAAAAAAATTCTAAAATTAATTTTTTTTAATAAAATATAAAAAAATATTCTTATTTAATTAGAAATATTCTTAATAAAAAAATCAAAAAAAAAATTAAAAAAATGTTTCAGAAAAATTTTTTTCTTATTGTCAAAAAATTATAAACAAAAGAAAAAAAATTATTTTCTAATCTAGATGAGATACAATTTTTTAAAATGGCAAATATTATATAATATCCTAAAATTTAAAATGCGCGAAAGATTTTTTGATGAAAATTCAAGTGGAAAAATGATAGGGAAAAATGCAAAGGTTAAAAAGTATTTTAAAACAGAACGGGAAAAATAGTAAAAAATTGTGTGTTTTCCGGAAAACTTGGAAAAGAAGAATGTTTGTATTTTTGTTATAACAAGTTTATTAAAATGTTTCAAGTTTTCGGAAACATACAAAACCGGAATTTGTGGAAAATAATATCTGGAGAGTAATAAAAATCAGAATATCAGAATAAAACATCAGAAGAGTACCAGAAAAATACAAAACAGAGAATTTCCGGAAAACATGGAAAAAATGTTTGTTTTTGTTGAAAAATGTTTGTGTTTTTGTTATGTGTTTTACAAATTAAATTTTGCAAGTTTTTGTGTTTTCCGGAAAAACACAAAACAAAAACCGGTAGAATATAATATCTGTGGAAAACAATGAAAATCAGAATATGTGTTTGTGTTATTGTATTTTTTATAATTATGCTAAAACACAAAGTTTTAAGTTTTTGTATTTTTGTTTGTTTGGGAGGTAAAAACATTATTTAAAAACATGCAACATTTTAAGAAGAACATAGCCTGTTTGCAGCAGCATTAACATTCCACTGTTCACAATCTAAAGCGGATGCTGCTAATTCTCTATCTGTAGCCAAACCCATTTCTAAAAGCTTATCAATTTTTAATTGTTGTATTGCCCTTTCAGCATCAAATTGATTACGCCAAAGTTGTTGGCGACATTGTTCTAGGCTTAAAAAAAAGAAATTTTTTTTTAAATTTTTTGTCCGCAGAAATTTTTGCGGACAATTTTTTTGTCTGCAAAAAAATTTTTTTCAATAAAAACAAAAAACAAACCTAGCAAAATCTACAGCATCTTTAACTTGTTTTAATAAAGCATCGGTATCTAATTCGCTTAAATCAACTATTTGATGATGAGGTATTTTTTGTTGAATATTTATATTTCTTGTAGTAGTTGATGGTTCTTGCTGTTGCTGTTGTTGTTGAGGTATTTTAACTGGATTTAATAATTTTGGAATATCATTTGAGTGACCAAAAGTATTTGAATTAATAAAAGATGAAGAGGAAGATGATTTTTGCTGTTCATTTTGTTGAGTTGGTAAAATAAAAGAATTTGCGGACAAATTTTGCGGACATAAATTTTTTGCGGACAAATTAAGCGGACAAAAATTTTTTTCAAAATTTTCATCAAAATAATTTGCCCCTTCATTTTTTGAGATTAACTGTTCTCCTTGTTGTAATTTTCTTGTTGAATTATTAATATCAAAAATTAAAGCATTATTAACTAAAACAGGTTGTTGTTGTTGAATAGGATGTACAATAGCAACATTACTACTGTTACTGCTAAAACCACCATTACAAGATTTGTGTATCTCACGATATGGCAATTTTGTATTTAATAAAGTTTTTATATCGTCTTTTACCTATAAAAAAGGAATTTTAGTAGAAAAATTTAAAAATTAAAAAAATTTATTTGCGGACAACTTTTGCGGACAAACTGCAAAGATATTTTTCTAAACAAAACCCGAAATAAGTAATAACCAATAAAAATGATAACCCATACCCTACAGTTAAAAAACATTTTCAATACCACTCAATTATATTTTCACCTAAATTATTCGAAAAAATGTCCAAAAAATTTTTTGTCCGCAAAACTTGTTTGTCCGCAATTTTTCTATGTAAAAATAAAAACCCAAGCATACCGTAAAAGGATCATCTATTAAAGAATAAGGTTGTTTTGTTGAAGCATTTAAATGTTGTTGTTGTTGTAATCCTTGTTTTATTTCATCAAAAAGAAAATGTGCAGATTTTGGTCTTTGAGTTGATGCTTGGGGTTGCTTTTGTTGAGGAAGAAAATTATTTAAATTTAAATTAACAAATTGTTCCTTTGATAAATCCAAAAGTAAATTTGTATTTGTTGTCTTAAGAGGAATATTCTCAATTTTTGAGATTTTTTGTTGATCTACATTTTTTGTTAAATTTTCTTTACTCAAGTCTGGAGGGGTTAAACTAAAAAAAAAAAATAAAATAATTTTTAATTAAAAATCAAAGAAACCTGTTAGTTGGTGAAATTCGATTTGGACGAGGGATTGACATTGAATAATCATATTCTTAAAAAAATATTTGAAAAAAAATTAAAAAAATTTTGCGGACAAGATTTTTCTTGCGGACACACAACTAATTTGGTTTTCTATTTTATAAAATACAACAAAAATTTTTAAATAGAACAAAAAAAATTTTTTTAGTAATTATTTGGTATTACAATGCCTTTTACAATGTTTGGCATTTTGACAACTTTTGAGCAAGAATAGGTCGGGTCATCCGAAACCCGGCCTTTTTTCGACCCGAAACCCGATCCGAGGAAAGGACTTTTGATTTAACGGCTAAATTTTGTCCGCAAATACCAAATCGGAAAAAAAAATTTTTCTAAAAATTTAAAAAAAATACTAGTTGAAGATGTTGTAGATGTATTTGCACCATTAGACAGCCCAGTATTTTTACAAGTTGGAGGAGGTCTCAAAAATATAGAATTTAATGACGGTTTTTGTTGCTCCTGTTTAATTGCCCCAATTGTTGGTAAAGAATTTTTACGAAGAATTCCATTTCCATTTTCTTCATTTTTAATATTATTTTTAGTAGTGAAAGGATCAAAAAGGTCAACATCAAAAATTGATGTTGGTTTTTCATTCATTTTTGTTGTTGTTATTGTTCTATGGTATATTTTATTATCTTCCTTTTCCTGCTGAGATTTTGCTTTAAAAAATTGAATAAAAATTATTTTGAAATTTAAAAATCCAAAACTTTCTTTTATCCGCAAAATTGTTTTCGAAAAACATATAAAAGAGGCAGATTTCAGGAAGGGTTACAATTTGTGTACACCGAAAAAGAACTAAAAAGGGTAGGAGGATCCGTCTTCAACTCAAGCCAAAATTTGCGGACAAAAAAAGCCAAAAATTGCGGACAAAAAAATTTTTTGCGGACTTTCCGCAAAATTAAAAATTTAAACAAAAAATTAATACAAACCTTCATTCAAATTTGTAAAACTTTTACTATTATTTTTAACACAATTTTGTAAATTTAATAATGATGGCACAATTATTGGAGGTTGTTGGTTTGTACTAGTGGTATTTGTAGATACACCAATTATTGGATTTTGTAAATATATTTGGTCAATATGGTCTACATGACCCCAACATTGACGCTCATCTAAATCACCATGACCAGTATGAATAAATGAACCTAGAAAAAATTTTTTAAAAATTAAAAGAAAAATTGCGGACAGAAAAAAATTTTTTGCGGACAGAATTTGCAAAAAATAAGACATTTTATCCCATCAATAAAAAAAATTTAGAAAATTGGATATATTGTCAATCAAAAACTAAATGAAAATTGTGTCCCGTAAAAAAATTTTTTTTTCTAAATTATGTAAAATTTTCAAGAATAAAATTAATTTTTAATAAAAATATTTAAAAAAAAATTAGAATAACCCAAAATTAACAAAAAAAATAAATATCCTTACCAACAACAGGAAAAGAAATTTCTCCTCTTTTAGCTTCTTTTAATTTTATTGTTGTTGATGTATTAATATTATTTGTTATTGTTGTTTTATTAGAAGAAACATTATTAATTTTTGAAAAATTTTCCTCATTTCCTCCTTCATTATTATTTACAACACAACAAATTAATTTTGGAAATTGCCCAAATTGTCTAGTTTTTAAATTTTGTCCAAAATAAAAATTTAAATTTTTTTCACAAATTAAACAAAATTGATCTCCTTGAGAAACATTAAAAAATGTTGCTTTTTTATTAAAATTAATTTCTTCATTATTTAATTGTGTTGAATTTGACAAAGAATTGTTAATATTATTATTGGTATAGGATTGACGACAAACAACGTGTGTAAATTTAATCTGAAACAAAAAAAAGAAAAATCAGAATTAATTAAATGTTTTTATAAACATGTTTTTATGATGTTTTTCCAAACATTTTTTTACAATGTTTTTACTATGTTTTTACAATGTTTTGCATGTTTTTGTTAAATGTTTTTACAAACATGTTTTTATTAAATGTTTTTACAATGTTTTTATTAAATGTTTTTGTTATATGTTTTTACAAACATGTTTCTAAATGTTTTTACAATGTTTTTATTAAATGTTTTTACAATGTTTTACAATTTTAAAAATAAACCTGTTCAGAATTTAAATAAACATTACAAACCAGAATAAAATAAAAAATAAACTTATTCTGAAAAACAAGTTTATTTTTATTTTATTATTAATTCTGATTTGTAATTTTATAAACTTAAAATTCTAATTTTTATTTGTGTTTTCGATAAACACTTTTCTTTTAATTCTGGTATTATGACCAGAATTTTCCTATTTAATTCTGATTTCAAGTTTATTTAATTAATTCTGATTTTATGTGTTTTTCCCCTTTCTTTTACAAAAACACACAAACAAGTTGCTCAATAATTCTGATTTTTAAAAACATGTGTTTTGTTTTGTATTTTTCTCTAATTTCTAAAATTAAAAAAAAACACAAACATCCAACAACATTTTCCTCAAATGCACGAATTTAGGTCTTTGTTCAGGTTCATTATACCAACACATTTTCATAATTTCATAAATTTGTGGAGGGCAATATTCTGGTTGTTTGAGGCGTTGACCTGATTCAATTAATTGGAGAACCTTGAAATTAAATTTTTTTTGATAATTTAATCTTTTGCGGAAAATCTGCAAATTTTTTGCAGAAAATCCGCAAAAAATTTTTTTTTTCGCAAAAAAATTTTTTTTGAAATTTTTAAAAATAACCTCAGCAGCTCTACAACCAGCCCATGGTTCTTCACAAAATGTATATAATTCCCACATTGTAACTCCAAATGCCCAGACATCTTAAAAAAATTCTTGAAGATTTAAAAAATTTTTCAAAAAAAAAAATACCCGATTTATGTGAAAATTGTCGATATCTTAAAGATTCTGGCGGACACCTTTATATAAATAAATTTGAAAAAAAAAATAAAATTTGAAAGAACAAACCAGGAAAATGAAACTTTTTTTAATTCATTCATAACATATAAACGCTCATTTTCGCTTAATGCACGAGCCAAACCAAAATCACAAATTTTAACAATCTGCAAAAAGAAAAAAATTGTTTAGAAATTTACCAGAGGGGAGGGGGGGGCGTCTTCAGTTATATTAAAAAAATGCACAAATTCTCCGTTTGCCAAGCCCATAAATAGAACAGTTCATTTTTAAGTCTTGGTCTGTTAGTTAATTCTTAAGGTTTCGACAGTACTCCTTACTCCCTTACTGATTTAAAAATCAAAGTGTAGTAACGGTCGATTAAATAAGTTCCGAATGTTCCAGGCTGTTCCAATGATTTAGAAGTACCACGATCTTGGAACCAGTCAGAACGGGAAAACACTGCCCCATCTATAAAAATTTTCAGAAACCCCAAACCTGTTCATCATGCGCCAACAACACATTTCTAGCAGCCAAATCTCTATGTACACACCTTCTAGACTCCAAATAAGCCATTCCATTAACTATTTGTTGTGTATAATTGTGTAAAGTTGTAATTAAAGGTCTAATTTTATCAGCAAATTTTCCATTTCCACAATTCTTTAATCTGTCTAATAAAGACCCTCCTTGACAATATTCTAATACCATCAATGTATTTTCACCAAAAACTACCCCAAAAAGTTGAACCAAATTTTGATGGCGTAATTTTTGCATATTTGTAATTTCTGCCAATAAATCTTTTCTAAATATTTCTGTCATGTTGTTATGTAGAATTTTGACTGCACACTCAATTTTTGATGAATTGTTGTCTGAACGATTCCAAATTGCTCGTTTGACAATAGAAAAGTTGCCTTCTCCCAATGTTTCGTATAAAGAAATCTGAGGAAAATATAAAAAAATCTCTTTAAGAATTAAAAATAATAAACTTGAAACTTCGTTAGAGTCAGGGATCTTCCAGGCAATGTCCAGGTCGGGTAGTCTATAAGTTCCCCGCAGTAAACTCAGACCCAGAAACTCAGCTATCAGTCTACCAGACTCGTCCCTCCCTCCTAACAAGACTAAAAAAATCTGGCTTATGTTAGATAACTCATGGGGCTATTGGACTTCTAACAATAAGTCAGGGTCAGGAGTACTCCAAGCAATAAAAGTCCAGGTCAGGTACTTTATATGTTTCCCGTATTAAACTCACAAACAGATACTCAGTCAACCAGACTCGTCCCCTCACTTCCTAAAAAGACTAAAAAATTTGGCTTGGATAACTCTTGAGGCTGCTGACAAAACAAATAAGAGACAGAACTTCCCATCCCCAAAACCCAATAATCACTCAATAAAAACCAAAACCTCATCTCGTGTTAAACTCATACCCAGACACTTAAGTTAGTCTACCAGACTCGTTCCCCTCACTCCTAAAAAACTAAAAAAATCTGGCTTGGATAACTCATTGGCTACAGACGAAACAAATAAGAGACAGAACCCTTCCCAAGCCTCGAAAACCCCAACCCCTTTTAAAAAACCCAAAATCATTTAAAAAATTAAACCTCATTTTCTGATATTAAGAATGGTTGTGTATTGTTAAATTCAAAGCCTCCTTCATTCAAACTTTTATTACAAGAATTAACCGTCTTCTCCCTCTTAACTTGGATCAATTTAACATTCTTCTTTCCTCCACCTCCAAATAAAGTTTTCGATTGCTTCTTAGATTTTTTAACAATAGCTTGTCTAAGACGACGAATAGCTGGTTCAGACAATCCATAAGACTTGAAAAAAATAAATATTTTGATAATATTCAATTTCCCACCCATTCCCTATTTTTCACTTCTAAAAAGACTCAAAATGGTCAGACTTCCTCAACCTCCTCTATTTCCATATGGGATCAAAATAAATCGATTACTAGGCATATGGAGATCGTGAAGTTGAAGCAGACCATTTTCAAGTATTTGAGGATGGGAAGGAAAGAATGGGAGCGGGATTTAGAATTAAACATCACCAAAAAATTTTAAAAATTAAAAATTCAAAAGAAAACCTTCAATTCTTCATCAGTTACATCATAAAAATGTTCAAGTCTAGTCAATTGCTTATCAAATACAAATAAAGATTGAAATCCAATTAAATCGGTTTCAACAAAAACTTCATTTAATGCTTCATCAATTAGTGCTGTTTCTGACATTTTTTTTACTAAAAAATTTTCTCCTGTAAAAATAAGAAAATTAAAAGCATGATGATTAATACGCGCAAAAATGTATAACAAAAGGACCAATTAAAAAATCAAAGAATAAAATAATTACCTTGCCTAACAAAAAGAGAAAACGGGTAATTGAAAAAGGGCAGAGCTCTCCCCATATGTTGCCAAAAAGGCTAAAAAACGACATTTTGCCCATAAAACTAAAAAACGACATTTTGCCCATAAAACTAAAAAACGACATTTTGCCCATAAAACTAAAAAAACGACATTCTGCCAATAAGGGTAAAAAACGACATTTTGTCAACACTACCTTATTGACAAAACGTCGTTTTTTAGCCTTTTTTGGCAAAACATGAGATTGGCAAAATATGTTTAAATGAGAGAAAGGAAAAGAAAAAATAAAAGTGTAAACAACTAGAAAAACGTTAAAATGATAACTTTTAAAAATGGTAAATGCCAAGAAAGGTAAATTGAGAAGTAAACACCTTGTATTTCACCCAAAACCTTAAAAAAAAATTTTTTTAATTCAAATTTATTCAATAAAAATGGATATAGTTTATTATTATTGCAAGATATATAGGGACGGAAAATATTAGATAAAAATTAATAAAAAAATTATGGGGGTAAAAAATTTAAGGGAAACATTTTTAGGCACTTTTATTTGGAAGTAATGGCAAGTTTTGTGTTTTTCCCAAGGAGAAAAACACATTTCTACAAAATTAAAAATCAGAAAATAAACTTATATAAACATTTAATTCTGATTTGTGTTTTTCTCGCTGTAAAACATGTTTTTAAGTGTTTTTCGGAAGATTAAATAAACATGCTTTTCCGGAAAAACAATATAAAAAGTGTTTTTCGAAAATGTGTTTTTTTAGTTGTAAAACATGTTTTTCAATGTTTTCCGACAAACAATGTTTGTGTGTTTTGTGTGTTTTTCGGAAATGTGTTTTCCTTGTTGTAAAACATGTTTTTAGTGTTTTCCGGAAAATTAAATAAACATGTTTTTTCCGGAAAAACAATTGTTCATTTTAAATTCTGATTTTTTTCTCTTCTCTCAACATAAGGCAATATTAAGTAGTAATTAGAATATTAAAGCTGTGTTTTTAACAAAGTTTTTAATTATAATATGTGTTTTCTTTCACATTTATTCTGATTTTTGTGTTTTTCTTTTATTATTTTGTTTCTGGTGATTTTGATTTCATTTTCTGTTTTTGATGGTGTGTTGTTGATGGACTTGCTTCAAGTTTATTTTATAGTCTAATTTCAAGTTTTTATTTACAATTTGTAAAAGTACAATTTGTAAAGTTTGTATTTTTTACAAATTGTAATTGTTTCAAGTTTATTTTTTAGAGTTTGCTTCAAGTTTTTTTTAATTTGCTTCAAGTTTTTGTTTCAGGTTTAAAATTTCAGTTTGTTTCAAGTTTTTTGCTTCAAGTTTATTTTTTATTTAAATAAATGTTTCAACTTTTACCCGATCTCCTACGTAATGTATCTGCTTCCCTTTCTTTCAAATTATCGCTTATACGCTTTTTTAATTCATTCGGGAATTTTTCATAACATTTTTTGCATACTGGTTTCATATCAAATTCAAAGAATTTTGTTCTAAAATTTAAAAAATAAAAAAAAATTAAAAATATTTTCCCTTACTTTTGATCCATTTTTTTGTCACAAAGTGAACATGAAAAACATTTTACACACCAAGTTTTACCCAAAGCTTGAAATACTTCTCCACCACAAGGATTTCCACATTTGAAGCATATATGGCCATAAAGCTAATTTTTAAATTAAATTTTAAATTTGAATTAAATAAATTAATTAAATAAAATTCTGAATTTTTTCTGATTTTTCTAATTTAATTCTGATTATAAAAATAATAAAAATCCTAATTAATATATAATACCCACGGGAAAACGGATGGGGGATTGTTGTCATGAGAAAAAAATCAGATAGGAATCTCGAGTCGAAAAAGAGTCAGTTGGTTTAGGGAATCCCTCAAAAGTACAAAAATCAGAAAAAAAATATTATTTCAAAAATCAGAATTTTTTCTGATTTTTGTACTTCTGGAGAATTACCCTAAACCCATTGAATTTTTTTCGACTCGAAATTCTGATCTAAATTTTACTAATTTTGCAGGGTCTAGTGTCTCTTTTTCTGAACTATTTTTTGTGGAATTTTGAAATTTTGTTCTGAAATTTCCGAATTTTCTTTTCCTCAAAAATTAAAAAAAAAATAAAAAAAAAACCAAATGAAAATGTTGTTCACAATAAGCAAGTCCTTTACGTTCATAATGTTTATGACCAAGAAAAGGTTTTTCACATACAGCACAGACAAAATGCTTTAAAATAAAATTAATTTTCTTAAAAATTAAAAAAATAAACCTCAACATGCCATTGTTTTCCTAAAGCAGTAACTACACGTTCTTCAACTGGACGATGACAAGCTCCACAAATGGGGATTCCCATCTATTTATTATAATTTTAAAAATATAAAAATAATTTTTTAAATCGTTAAAAACGCAAAAATCAGAAAAAAGAAAAAATCTTTTCCTAAAATATTTTCAAAAATCCCCAAGTTTTTCTGCAAAAAATTTTTTTTAAAAATTTTCGTTAAATATAGGATATTTTTGTTTAAAATTATTTTAATCGATTTATTGAATAAAAAACAAGAAGACCTTTTTACTCAAAAAAGATTTATTTTTAGTTTTAGGAGAAAGCCTTATTTTCAAAAATTTGCAAGTTCTGACCGCAAAAATTAAAAAAAAATTTTTTTTTTCGTTAAGAAATATTTCCCTACTTAGAATTATTTTTAACAACCACCTAAACCTTTCGATTTCGCCCAAAAAATTATAAAAAAATTTTTATTTTTCAAAAAATACCAAATCATGACATCTTAAACAATACAAAGCACCCCCAATTTCTCTAGCATCATCAGTTAATTCAACATCACATCTTTTACAATTAAAATGATAAGGATGAAATGAATCTCCTCTAAATTTTATATGACGTCCATCTTCTATTATTGAACGACATTTGTGACAAACATATTTTCCTTGTCCAGCAGCTTTTTCAATTTCATTGCATTCACGGCATAATGCTCTTTAAAAAATGAAGAAATTGGCTTTTAAAAATTTCTTAAAAAATTTTCGGTACAAAAAAGGTGTTTAAAAATGCCTAAAATGAATATTAGACAAAATTATTTCAAGCAGAAAAATGATAGGAAGCTTCGGGGATCGAACCTACAACCTAAAACCAAAAACACTACCACTTAACCAAAGGAAATTTTTTTTTCAAAACTCTTAAAAATTTCTTAAAAAATCTTTAAGCGACAAAGAGTTTAAAAATGTCTAAAATAAATATTTGGCGAAATTATTTCAAACAGAAAAATGATAGAAAGCAACGGGGGTCGAACCTACAACCTAGAAAGAAAAACACTACCACTCAACAAAGGAAAAAAATTTTTTCAAAAATCTATAGAAATTTTTTAAAAATATTTTTAGATGCCAAAAGCCTCTAAAAATGCCTAAAATAAATATTTCGCAAAATTATTTCAAACAGAAAAATGAAAGGACGGAAAAGAGATCGAACCTACAACCTAAAACCAAAAACACTACCACTCAACCAAAGAAAATTTTTTTTTGAAAAATCTTTAAAAATTTCTAAAAATAAATTGTAAGTGACGAAAAATGTCCAAAATAAATATTTGGCAAAATTATTACAAACATAAAAATAATAGGAAGCAACGGGGATCGAACCTACAACCATTAACCATCTAAAACCAAAAACACTACCACTCAACCAAAGAACAAAATTTTTTTTCAAAAATTAAAAAAAAAATTTCTTAAAAATACTTGTTAGTGCCAAAAAGTGTCAAAAATAAATATTTGGCAAAATTTTATTGAAAATAAGAGGAAACAGAAGGTATCGAATCTACACTTGTATACCTAAACCTAAACAAAACGCACTACCCCCACACATTCTTAATGGGCAACTTATTTATTTACATATTTATTAACAGCCTATTTAATTTGTGAAAAAATTTCTTAAAAATAAAAACCTTCCAGCATTACGCAAAAACCCAACATCAGCCAATTGTTTATTGCACATTTCACAAGTAAAACAGTGCGGATGCCAGTTCGCGTTCATTGCTTTAATTACTCGGCCAATGATGAATTCATCTTTGAAATTAAAAAATTAATTATTGATTGAATTTTAAGGGTCAATTTAGCCGAAAAATTAAAAAAAAATTTTAATATTTTCAAAAATCCGCAAATTTTGTCCGCAAAAATCGAAAAAAAAATTTCGTTAAAAACCCACTAAAAATTAAAAAAAAACTTACTACATTTACTACAGCAAGGAGAATATAAAACATGAAAATCATGTTCACAATATTTACGTCCTTCAAATTCAAAATATATACCATCCTGGAATGGTTGAAAACATTGAGCACAACTTGAAAGAAAAAAGAAGGTTTTTTTTAAATAAATTCTGAGCAAGTTTATTTTTAAAATTCTGATTTTATATTTATATTGGAAAAACACAGAATTTAAAATAAACATGTTCAGATAAAATCAGAATTTAAAATAAACATGTTCAGATAAAATCAGAATTTAAAATAAACATGTTCAGATAAAATCAGAATTTAAAATAAACATGTTCACATCAGATAAAATCAGAATTTAAAATAAACATGTTCAGATAAAATCAGAATTTAAAATAAACATGTTCAGATAAAATCAGAATTTAAAATAAACATGTTCAGATAAAATCAGAATTTAAAATAAACATGTTCAGATAAAATCAGAATTTAAAATAACCATGTTCGGATAAAATCAGAATTTTAAATAAACATGTTCGGATAAAATCAGAATTTTAAATAAACATGTTCAGATAAAATCAGAATTTAAAATAAACATGTTCAGATAAAATCAGAATTTAAAATAAACATGTTCAGATAAAATCAGAATTTAAAATGAACATGTTCAAATAAAATCAGAATTTAAAATAAACATGTTCAGATAAAATCAGAATTTAAAATAAACATGTTCAGATAAAATCAGAATTTAAAATAAACTTGTTCAGAACAACAAAAATACAAAAAAAATACAATATTTAAAAACACAACAAAAACACTTACACAAAACATTCAGCATGCCAAAATTGCCCACCAGAATTAACAACAGTTTCGGAAGGTATAAATCCATCATTACATCTTACACAAATAAAATCATCCAATTTTATTTGTTGATCAAATTGTTGATTTAATAAATTTTCTTCTTGTTGATTTTCTAATATTCCTCCTCCATTAGTATGATAATTTTGTTGGTGTTTTTGTTGTTGTTGTATTCCTCCTATTTTTAAAAAAATCAGAAATAAATTCAGAAAAAAATCAGAATTCTGAAAAAATTCTGGTCGAAAATCAGAATAATTCTGATCAGAAAAATCAGAAAATTCTGAAAATAGCTTTAATCAAAAATCAGAAATTAAAAAAAATTCTAATTAAAATTCTGAAAATAATTTCAAAATCAGAATTCAGAAAAAAAAAATCAAAAAAATTCTAACCTCCACCACCTCCACTACTACTTGTTCCATTAACATAAGTATTATCTATATTATAATCTTTATTTTGTTGTTGTTGTTGATAATTTATTTGATCACTAGTTATTGGATAAACTTTTTCTTGACCAGGTATTTGATAAGTATATTTATGTAAAGGGTGTTGTTCGCTATTATGAAACATTTTAAGAAGAGGAAGAATAAAATAATTAAAAAAAAAATTAATTAATTAAATTGACTAATCTGAAAATTAAAAAAAAAATTAAAAATTAAGAAAAAAAGAATAAAATAAAAATTAGGAAATACTCAAATGACTGGTAGTGGACGCTTGAAAACCTAATTTATAAAAAGATGCTTCAGTTCTGATTTATTTTATTTTGTAAATTCTGATTTTAAATTGCAGAATTTCGCAAAAATTCTGATTTTAAAAATTCTGATTTTTAAAATTCTGATTTTTCAGAAATTCTGGTTTTTACAAATTCTGATTCTGAAAAATTCTGATTTTTAGAAATTCTGATTTGTAATAAAAATACAAAATTCTGATTTATAAAATTCTGGTTTTAAAAATTCTGATTTATAAAATTCTGGTTTTAAAAATTCTGATTTTTACAAATTCTGGTTTTAAAAATTCTGATTTTTAGAAATTCTGATTTTTAAAATTCTGGTTCTAGAAAGTTTGAAAAATTCTAATTTCGAAATTCTGATTTGTAATAAAAACACAAAATTCTGATTTCTTGTATTTTACTGTGTTTTTTTAATTTCTGAAAAAATACATTTCTTGGTCACAATAAAATACATTTATAATAGAAAAAAGCTTTTAGTGATCTACTTTGATTTGCAAAGGAAAAATATCCTAACAGACACATTTTTAACTATACTATTTTAGTTAAACAAGGAGATTAAGGAGCACAATTGGCTTTTTTTTAAATGGATTGGATAAATAAAAAGAAAAAAAATTTTTTTGGCAGGAGAGAAAGGAATGTGCTTAAGGAAAAGGATATGTGTATTAAAATAATAGTAAAATAGTAACAAGGTGGAAATATTTTTTGGCGAGAAAAAAAAAGATTGGTGAAAAAAAGGTGTTTGCTTTTTGCATGTATTTTTAAAAAGAAAAAAAAATTTTTTAAAGAATGTGTTAAATTAAAAAATAAAAATACAAGTCATATTGGAAGAGACAATTCAGCGTGAAACACGAAATTTCAGAATTTGTATTTTGTTTCCGGAAAATGTTTCTGTATTTTTTTCCGGAAACTTAGATTTAATTTAAAACTTGTTTTTGTATTTTAGAAACATTCATAATTGTTTTTCCGGAAAATGATGTTTTAGAAACACTTTGTTTGTGTTTCTAACAACAAACATTGCTTAGTTTTCCGGAAAACTTATAACACTTAAACATGTATTTTACATTTAATTTTTCCGGAAAACATGTATTTTAGAGAAATACATTTTTCATAAACAAAATTTGTTCGGTATTTTCCGGAAAACATTAAAAGAACTTATTTTTGTATTTTCCGGAAAGATGGAAAATATTGAGTGTGTTTTCCGGATTTAAGGAAAATTGAGGAAACATGTCTTATTTCTAAAAATTATTAAAACAAATAAAAATTTGTATTTTGTAAACATTCCGGAAAACAAATAAAAGGCTTAATTAAATAGTTGCAATTTTCATTGCAATCCTTTCTTTACAAAGTTTTTAGCCTAATCAAAGAAGTAAAAAGAAAATATTTTGCCATCGATTTATTGAGAAAGCAGTTGGCCAAAAACAGATTTGTTGTGTGTGTTTGGCCTTTCCTAACAAATAAATTGAGGGAAAAAATAAATAAAAATAAAAGGGTGAATTGGATGGAGATTGAGACGGAAGTGAGTAAGAAAAAAAGTAGGTTTTGGTGGTAGTAGTGGGCGTCTGTTTCAAGTTATAAAAATATTTTAGTGAAGAATACGAGGGCAATTAGAAGCAAAAAAATTTTTTAATTGAAAAATAATTTTTTTTAAATTTAATTTGGAAATTTATGAAGAATATAACAAAATTAAATTAATTAACCCCACTAAAGGATTCGAACCTTAAACATCTCAGCACCTCCCGTCTCGAAAAGCATAACGTTATTGCAACAACTACAACATACAATAATGTTTTTGCTTTCGGAAAACATGTTTTTGTATTTGTCAGAAAAACATGTAAAACATGTTTTTAAAACTAATATAAAACGCAACCTCAGAACCTTCCGGAAAAAAATAAAACACAATCCGAAAAAACACAAACAGTTCCGGAAGGAAAATACAAATCAGAATACAATTTAGAACTACAAAAAATACATAAAATAATTTTAAAAAACACATCAGAATAAAAACACAAAAACACAATCTTCCGGAAAAACACAACATTAAAACAAAACAACAAACACAAACATAGAAGAAACACAAACCAGAATTAAATAGCAGAATAAAAACACAACTTCACCAAAAACACATCAGAATAAAAATACAATCTTCCGGAAAAACATAAAAGTAAAACAAACAAAAACACAAACAAACACAGGAAAAAACACAAACCAGAATTAAATAGCAGAATAAAAACATAACATTTCCAGAAATAATTTACAACAACTAATTAAAAATATCAGAATTAATTAATTATTAAAATGATTTAAAATAATATTTTTTTAATTAAAAAAAAATAAAATTTTTTAAAAATAAAAATTCTTCGCATACCAAAAAATAAAAATTTTTTCAACATTTTTTCCTATTTCTTAAAATAATTATTTTAATTACCACACACAAACAAAACTCAAAATTAATATAATAAAGTTTAATAAAACGGAGAATGGAATGTACATAAATTTTTAATTTTTTTAACGGGAATGCTTTTGTCCTTTCCCAAATAGTTTTGAGGTCATCGAGATTCTAAGGTCATTTAAACAAAAACAGAAGAATAACAGAACAAATAATTTCAGCAAAACATTCTGGAAAAATACAAAAACAATTAGGAAACAACATTCCGGAAAAATACAAAACACAACAAAACATCAAAACAAAACAAACACAACTTTCCGGAAAAACATAAACCAGAATAAAACTTAAAAAACAAGTTTTTAGAAACATTCCGGAAAACATAATTTTCTAAAGCATTAATAAAACACAAAACATTCCGGAAAACATATAAAACACAAAACATTCCGGAAAACATATAAAACACAAAACATTTGGAAAATATATAAAACACAAAACATTCCGGAAAACATATAAAACACAAAACATCCCGGAAAACATATAAAACACAAAACATTCCGGAAAACATATAAACCAGAACAACAACAAACAAAAAATACAAAAACACAAAACATTCCGGAAAACACAAACCAGAAAAACAACAAACAAAAACACAAAACTTTATTTGTAAAACATTTAAAATAAAACACAAATTTATAAGTCTTTTAAAAACATTCCGGAAAACATCATAATTATTTAAAGTGAAATACACAAAACACAAATGACCACACACACACACACAAATAAATTCTCACACCTTTTTTAAACATATCTCATAAACAAATATTTTTTATTTTAATTTTTATAGACACCTTAAACTAATATTTTTTGGTATTTAACACAAACCCCCTCCCCACTCTTTTATTTTCTCACTAATTTATCGCATTAATGCGCGCATGCATTTTATACAAAAAAAAATTAAAAAAGGTAAAAATTAAAGAAAAAAAAGAAAAATTTTTGACGAGAAAAATGCAGAGCAGAATCCTGCTTATAAAAAATATTATTTTATTTTCAAAGGGCAAATCACGCCGAGAAAAATAAAAATAAAATTTATTTTTAGTTTCTTTAATTAGAGACATTTAATAAAAGAAATTATTAATTTATTTCTTATTATTATTTTTTTATTAATTTTTAATTTAATAGAGAAAAAAAGCAGAAAGTCAAAGAAAAAATCACTGAAAAATTTTAATGCTGCAACTAAAAATAATAAAAATAATTTTTTCGCGCAGAACAAAACGAGACACAAGTTGAACTAATATACTATAAACAAATTAATATTTTTTTTAATATTTGCTATTTAAAGCGACACATTTTTGGTCACAACCCCCTTTTTCACAATTGACAAACACATATACAAAAAAAAAGAAAACTCGCGTGGTATGTTAATATCACTTTAAAAATGTTGTGTTTTAAAAAATGTAAAAATACAGTGTTTATAAAGCGAGAAAATACAAAAGTTTCTGGCACACAAACATTTTTCTTACAAAAATACACAAATCAGAATAAAACTTTTTCAACACTTTACGGAAAAACATTTTCTAATCCTTCACTACTATATTACCATTATTAAAGTATTGATCGATTAGAACAAGAGGGCTCTGAAGAGACCGATTATTGGGTTAGAGAAGTCGGAGAAAAAATTTCTTCTCTTCCCATATAATCGGTCTCTTCAGGCTCTCTTGTTCTAATCGATCAATACTTTGTTAACCCAATCCTATAGGAGGTTGTGGGGGTTGAATGGAGTAGTGCGGGGGATAAGTAAAGTGAGGGCGATTCTGAAGCGATTCTGAGGGTGATTCTGAAGCGATTCTGGGGGCGATTCCGAAGCGATTCTGAGGGCGATTCTGAAGTGGTTCTGAAGCGATTCTGCAGCGATTCTGAAGGGAAACTGAAGCGATTCTGAAAGGATTCTGAGGCGATTCTGAAGGCGATTCCGAAGTCGATGCTGGGTGATCAAAAGTATTGCATCAGAATCCAAAAGGTATCAAATATGGCCTGAGGAAATTCTTGACACGCGGGTGGCTGTAGCCTGAAGCGGGGGCCGTGTCGAGTCGGGCCGGCGGGCAATCAATCGATAATTTTATGTCCAGTTCTTTTGGCACTCGAACTACCCGCACTCAACTGGTAACAATTATTTTCATAGCCTTTTACTAGAGCCAATTCAGTGCTAGTTTAATGCGCTAGGCAACCCGCTCAATTGGTAATGAAAAGTGTGTTTTAGTTCGACACAAGCTCTCTAATGGTATCTCGCTAATATTTTTTGCAATGTTGGATTCTTCAGCAGAAGTTATGAATCCTAATTTACGCAGAACTCGAAGGAGTAAGATCCAACATATTAAAATCATAGGGAGAATAATGGAATGTAGCAATAGCAATAATGGTATCCCATAAGCTACAGTGGGATCCAAAGCATTATCTTGCAAAGTTGTGCTAGCAATTTTTAAAAATTCGAATGTAATATTCTGTGTAGTAGTGGAAATATTTTGCATGTCAAAAAAGTAATACATTTTAAATTATCATTATTTATACAATTATTTCAACCTAGATTGGAATCCGTAACTATGTGCCGATTGTAATCAATCATAATCATTTGATCAAATTCTCCTAAAATAATCATTTCAACACCTCCAGCAGGAATGGGAGTATTAAATTCTAAACGAACACTAGTAGTTCCACTTTTGAGAAGCTCAAAACCACAAGAGTCATCAAGTGTCGATGTCAAAGGTATCACAAAAAAGGTCCATCCATCTTTAAATCGGGACATTGAAATATCAATGGAACGATCTGAATTAGCCATTCCAAGAGCTTCATACATGTCCACAAAAGCTCTAACAAACAAGTCTTGAGCAAACTTTAGCTTGTAAGCGACCATAGGATAAATATGCCCCCCAGTATGAACAGAGATGTCCCTAATATCGAATGGTTTGAAATTGAATGGGGAAAGCGCAATATCACCATTAAAGGCCTTATTTGAAACTAAGGCGACTGTAATGCGCCGCGGTATAGCCGAGCTGAAGGCATTATACTCAATTTCAGTTCGCCCTGAAGTAAGATAAGTAGATTTCATTTCAGTTCGGCGAACAGCATAAGTAGCAGGTTTAGATTCAAGTGTCTTATAAATGTTCATATTAAGTGATGGTTGCACTTCAACCATTTTCGAAAATAATTTAACGTCGTGAACATAAAGTCTATATTGATTATTATCGCCTTCTTTGATATTTTGTAATATAAACGCATCCTTACTTTTGTAAATGCTAAAGTGAATATCTAAATTATTAAGGAGAAATAATTCTTGATTTCCCAAATCAAAATCTAGGCGTGAAAGGAATTGTGAGCGTTTACCGTTTGCAAAAATAGAGCAACGATTTTTGAAACCGTCATCTGTAGGATCATCATGTTTTTCGGTTCTATAATATCCAATAGACGCAAGAAAATGCGATTTAACGTTGTCGGGAAATGACAACTCATTAGTAATATATGCTTTGTAAGGATAAAGAGTACCACTATCGTAAACCTCTGTATTACCAACAGTCACCTTCAACTGTTGAACAAATGTTTGACCAATACCTTGAATCGATCCGATGCTATTATCGGTTGCTTCAATATCTACCCATTTACCAGTAGCTCCCAACTTTTCAATTGATAGCTCGAGGTAAAGATATGTTCGGGACAAGTCAGTCCAAAGATTATCACTGAACAATCGAAACAAATATGGGGAATCTTGTGTTATTGTACTAAGAGGTAGAATTTCTCTAAAAAAGGACCGGACAACAGAAACGTTTGTAGGAGGTACAGAAAAAATACTTAATGCACTATTCAGTGCCAACGGACTGTTTTCATTAATTTGTTTTGGGCAGCTCATTTTAGTATGTTCCTAACGTATCTACTCGTAATCGTTTTTGGGGACGGGATTTTTTGGTAGATTTTTTAGAATATTTTTTTTTGAAATTGGGAATAAAATTTGGAGGACCGATTCGAGAATATGGATGTTTATTTATAGTTTTTGGTTTAAGATCCGGTATTGCGTCATTCATTTGTCCAATGGCAGGAGACTTTTCTATATTTTTGTATCGTTTAAAATCAAAACCTTTTCCACTTTGTTTATCAACATTTTCAGCTGCTTTTTGCAGTAATTTTTTCAAGCCTGATTTACCTTCAGTTACAAGAGATTCTTTAAGATTTTTTCCTTCTAAGACATTGCTTAAAACTCGATTACCGGATTCTAGACCCTGTCTTCCAATAGCGCTACCAATTTCTTTACCAATCGGGATTAAATAACGAAGAAAACTTCTAAACACTGACCCCAATCCATTACCTCTTTGGTAAGGAACGCCACGAAAAACATTATAGCCGCCCCATTGATTGGGGTTTTCAGTTAATGTTGACCAGTTTATATTTGCAGGATCAAAATCAATGTGCATTTTTATGTTAAAAGTATATTATTAAAGCCACTATTTATATTAAATATCTGAGTAGTAATAAACTCAGATACAAATTTATCAGCATTAATTCCTTTTAGTAATGAAATGATTTTATTCATTGAAAAACCTAAGCAGCGCATATAAAGAAAAAAGATAACATGATTCCCGCATGTACTAGAAAATGGTTGTTGTACCATAACAGAATTAAATTGAACATTGTTAAACTTATCTAAATAGGTTCTAATATGATAACTTATCGGTGGCCAGATACCTAACGAGTCATAGTATTCAATACTATTAGTTGAATTGCAAAATAATGCTATCCAATGGGTTCCAGATAAATTGCTAGGATCTGTGTTAACTACGACACAGAACGGAAAAAAGTTACTCCTATAAGGAATACAGTCTGAAGCAAAACATCCTACATAAAATCTTTTTGTAACAATATTTCTTTTTAATATTTTATCAATTTGAAGGTTATTCATTGTTAAAAGTATGTAGCTTTTTTAAAATGTAAAGTTAATGTACATGTTCCATATTGGAACGGCATCAATGTCCCACCAGAAGTTCTAATTTCAATAAAAATTTCAGAAATTTCTTTTACAAGTAGTTTATGGTATTGAACACATAAAAATTGTTCTTCAATTATTTCATCTTGTTTACCTCTAATTGTTACAATTCTAAGTACTGGTGCTGTCACATCGCCTATAACCATTGGTTCAATTAATCCAGGTGCATAAACATGGAAGCAGGACACATCTCCTCGCATATCAGGCATAAAATTTGCAATACAAGTTTCAGTTAAAATTTGCCGATCAAACCCTAAGATATATGCAAGCTGCTCAGTTAATTCAATTTTTTCTACATATTCACTATCGATATGCAAGGAAAATCTATTTTTATAACTGTGGAATTCAAAATTGCATGCTAATCTAGGTTTACGAAATACTCTTATCCAAGGGTCGAATCCAACTTCGTTAGTTACCGAAATAATTTGTTTGAAATCAGAAGTCATTTTTAAATTTTCGATATTCACCAAATCAGTAAAAATTTCATCTTCACTTTTTAAACTAGGAACTTCAGTATCTTCACTAATAATTACGTGTTCTTCTGAAGTCACGTTAGATACTGGTTCGGTCCTTTTCTGAGAGAGCTCTTTTAATCGTTTATACTTATCTTTAGCCTGGGTGCGAAGTTCTTTTAATTTGTTTGTATATTCAATATGAAAGCTACGAAATTTTTCAACAAGTGCTTCACTTCCTTTGTTTAAGGATCTATCCAAATTATCTTTTAAATGTTGGGGATTAGTTAAGGTATTGGAAGGAACCGAAAATTGAACTACATCTCCACTTTTCCAATAAACAGTTACAGTTTGTTCGCTATTAGTACCTAACGACGGCCAGGAGTGGGGATAAACCATAACGGCTAGGCCGACATGCCACTCAGAATTAAATTGCAACTTATGAGGTAATCTAACTCGAAAGGAATTTGTTCTATTTCCTTCGATGTTAGTGTTAGAAGGAATAATAATATAAAATGAAGTCATTTTTTACAAATTAAAAAAAAACTTATTTATGTATAATTATTATCTCCAAGTTATAGAATTAGCGGGTATCCAACTGTTATGTTCCGGACCATAACCTTTCCAACTTACAAAAACATAATCTTCCCCATCACGCTTTCTTTTTTTCAAAACTTTATTAATGTCATATAAATTTTCATCCTTTTTAAAATTCTCTTTTACTAAAATTAGATCATTGGAATAAAACCAGCCTTTAATTTGTTCTCCATTAGAGTCTTTAATTTTGTATGTAGGAGGCTGATAGGGAACTAAGCGGACTTTATCAATAACAAAAATTTCATTTGTGAAATTTGGCAAATAGCCTTTTTGAAATATGTGCTTATATTTTTCTATTCGTACTCTATCTCCTACTGAAAACTTCTTTCTTTTCCATTGAGAAGGGGCATGTGTTTCAATTGCTCTATTCTTTAGTAATTGCCTTAATTTTTCTGCATTTTTAAAATTGACATCAGTTGGGCGCATACCTATACTGGAGTTAAATGAGTTATTTATTGAGCTAACAATTTTTTGGATAACATCCACCCATTTTAAAGTTTTATTTTCTGTGAAGTACCTATATAATCTTTCCTTAATGCTCCTGTTCGCTCTTTCTGCCATCCCCGCATGCCACAGAGGTGAAGTAAGCATAGAGAAATGTTCCATATCCAAGGACTTGAAGTATTTTTGTACTTGTTTAGCAGTAAATTCAAGTCCTTGATCAGTTAATAATTTCCATGGAATGACTTTAGTACGAGAAAATAATTTTTTAAATGCATCTATCATATTATCACTATGTTTACTCTTTACAGGTTCGACAAATATTTGACGACTGAGTGTATCTATACACACTAATAAATATTTGTATCCTTGATTTTGTTTACATATACGATTAAAAACACTCAAATCTGCTTGCCATTCTGTATGAAGTCCGGGAGCTAAAGTTGGCATTCTTTTATATTTTCTAACAACTCTTCTATGAAGAGTATTGACACTTTGACTTGATAGATAGTCCTTGACATCTTGTCGTGAAATATTTTTATCAAGTTTCCTAGCTGATAGCAAAAGCGGTTCAAGAGAGGTAAAACATGTTGAGGAATTAACATTTTTATATAATTTATCAAGTATTTTTATCTTTTTAGTAGTTAACGCTACTGCCATAAGGACGGTTTATAAGAAAATACTTGTTTGAAACAACCACCTTCACCTTCTTGTTTATTAGTAGTTTTCGACGGAAAAAGCAAATTTTGTAAAACTGTATGTTTATTTATTCTACGAAGAAATTCGTCGTAACCAGTTGGAATTGGTCTTTTACGCTTATTCTTATTTTTAAGTATATGATTTATAAGATCTTCTATATTACTTGTAATGAATGAATCTTTGCTGCCTATTTTTCTCGCTAATTTTCCATTTGGCAAAACACCTAATTCACCGGCATGTTGTCTTATATATTTCAATGCTTGTTCTTTTGGACTAGGCTCATTATCGGTATCTGCCGATAAAAATTCATCTTCCTCTTCATCACTTTTATCTTTTACCTCACTTTCATCAGCTTCAACTTTAATATCTTGAACAGGATATTGTCTCCTTATACCAACTTTACCTAATGATTTTTTATGTAGTTTCTTTTTTATTATAACTTTACGGGGTGGTTTTTTAATAGGATCAGCAATTGCTGCTAATTGAGGTTTGTGGTCAACATTTTTTGAAACCACATCCGCTATTTCTTCAAAATTTTTCAATTTAACATCAATAGGTTTTTCCTCCTTCTCTTTTAAAAGTTTATTATACCTTTTAAAATCTTGTTCATAACGAATTGCCCTTGTTGTAGGATCTAATATTTCTTTATTGGCACTAGTATTTTGCAAACGTTCCTTTATCAAACCTATAGCAGTCCCATCTCCGCTTGAAAGTAATTCTTGATTTTCATCGAAACCCCCAATTATATTTTTATAAATGTCTTCGGGGATTAGAAACATTCTATTTGCATTCTTCATAACTGTATTATTTCATCAATAATTTTTTATTTATATTATTTTAAAATTTTATCAGTAATTATTGGGATAATAAGGCTAGCAAGAAGCCCAGCAACCGGAGGGATTCCATTTCCTTTTTGCAATAAAATTCTCGTAGATGGGGCACTTCTGGATCTACTTATTTTACGCAACAAATTTGCATGTTTTTGCAAAGTTGTAATTCTATTTTTATGAAAAGGTAAGCGTCCTTTTAATAAATTAAAACAAATTTCCACAAAACATAACAATTGTTCATCTGAAGCCTTATTTAATAAATTCTTTAATACATTATTCGACTTCGAACAATCAAAAATCGAACGCAAAAAATTTGAATTTCGCTGTATTAGATCGCTAGTATAAAATTTTTTCCTCATTTTGGAATATAAACTATTGTTTTACTCTCATCATTACGATATATATGTGTTCTAAGTCTTAACAACTCAGGTGTGCTGGGATGTATATCAACTAAAAGATATCCAAAATTGTCTTTAGTAGCATCCGAATACGCCTCTAAGAAATATTTTGAGCGTGAAGGAAACAAATGGGAAGCAAGCGTTCTTATCTGCAAGGCTCCAGCAGGATTTCGCATTAACAACAAATAGTGTGAATTATTACGAGCTATTTTTAATTCTTTGCTAAACAAATGCTGTGTTATTAATATAACACTCATTTTCCAATTATGAGATCCTTTCGTAAATATTGTATCTAATAGATTTTGATTCATCCCAACCATTAAGTCATCGAGTACAAGCAACATTTTTCCATTTGATTGAATGGCCTTTGTACGTATAAATTCCTCACCTCCTACTGGCAGACCATTATGAACTATAACTCTTGTCTTACCTTTATTAACAAACCCTATTCTCTGCATACGTATAATATTTTTATTTAACTCTCCATAACAATATAGGACCAAATCAATTTGATATTTTCCCTCATTGTCATCTGGAATCATTTCAGACAAGTTTTCTAGAAATTTTTTAACCCATTCTGATTTACCAGATCCTGTACTCCCCGATACAATCATTGTAAAAGGGTGCTTGAATCGTGAATGTATTAAATCAAATTTTTCAAATCCTGACATTTTAAAATTTTATTTAATTTTTATAAATAAGTATATATAGATTTAGAAATTTTGCAATTAACAAAATGAATGTAATGGAACTTCTTTTCACTCTTATGGTCTGGGGAGTTCTCGAAGACGACCCTGAACCAGAACAGCAACAGAATACATCAAACGAATCTCAGACGGACCAGCCACCATTAATAGTGGTTGAAGAATCTGGAGACGAAGTTGAAGAGAAGGAAAAGGTAAGATAATTTAAATAATTAAATTTTTAAAATTTTAATTTTAGAAAGGTGTAGATGTTATTACCCCCGCATTTGGGCTTCTTACAATAATGGATGATATAATAGAAGATAAAATGGATGAGGAACAAATTGAAGATGAAATTAATATAGATACGAGCGATAAAATCCTACGAATTACTCAGGACGACAAGCCTTTGGATTGGACTGTTGAACCAGAAAATCCTTTTCGTGAACCTACACCGACAGCAAAACAAAATGAAGATATTAAATCTAAAATTCCAACAACATCTATATCAATACGTTCTAAGACACATTTACCTATTCCTTTAATTGAGTATCTTTGCCAACTACGAAATTGTTCGTTCAAGGAACTACATGTACTATTCCATAATCTTGATGCTCGTCGTGAAATTATTGAGCATTTACGCCAAAATGTGCAGTTACGGACATCTCATCTAAAACCAACGTGTCGCAACTTTATTGTACATTGTCATGACCTTACAGTTCAATCAGCAAGTATTGTTCCAGCAATGAGTGGTTATTTGGGCATAACTGTAAGTTTTTAATCAAAAGACTAATAGCATTTCATTATTTTAGGTCCGCGGATATTATTATGTAAAGCATAATTTCAAACTTTGTCATCCATATCTACCATGTATTATTGAGTTTGGTGGAGGACATCATCGATCATTTTACCCTCTTGAAGTCCTTTGTGTAATCCGAAACAAAATGAAAGGAGGATGTTATTAGATAAATTATAATTTTTTAAAGTTGAAAACCACATATAAATTGTTTTTTAATTTTTTAATTCACAATTAAATTGTCTTTATTTTTTAGTAAATAAATATTATGCAAATTTATAATTGTACAGTTGTATTTAAACTCTTTAAAGACAACGTTAAATTTTCTCAAGAAAATTATTTAAAGCTTGCAAGATTTGGAATTAATACTGAATATAATCCTAAAAGATTCCATTCGATAATTATGCGACTACGACACAAAGGAAATAAAACAACGGCAGCACTAATATTTCAATCGGGAAAAGTCGTTTTAACAGGCGTCCCTTCTCCCGAATTAGCAAATCAAACAGCATGGAGAGTTGTGAAAAATATTAGAGCTTCCAATTCTGCGGCAGGGAATTTCCAGAAAATTGGAATTAATAATCTTTTGGTTACGAATATTGTCGGAGCCTACAGGCATGAACAAAAATTAGCAATTGAGAAATTATTTAAACAACTTCGACAGCAAAATATTAAAGCCAATTACGACCCTACAATTTTTCCTGCACTCCGTTTCAAAATAAATGTGGAAGAACGAGATGGAGAAGTATCATGTCTATGTTACATCTCAGGACGTGTTATACTAACGGGAATAAAATCTATTCATGAAATGAAGCATGTTTTTAACAATTATATTTTACCTAGAATTAAAAAATTTCCACGAACGTAATTTTTTTATTTAACAAAATATATACAGAATAAATATTAATAAAAATATAATCAAAAATGGTATCTATTTCTATAATCATTTTCTGTCCATCCGGAAGACCCAGGCAAATCTTGCAAAGTTAAAGCATTTGTATCTAAACGGGATCTTGTGCTTGGGGTTGTTGTCGTTGTATTTGATCGTTTTTGTTGACGCCTTTGTTCTACTGGTGTCTGTAAATAAGTTATTAAAAAAAGTGCTAAGAAAATTTAAATAACTATATCATTCCTCCTGTGCCCAAAAGGAAGAGTTTCCATTCCAGGCATAATTCTACCCTTTTCATAACATGGCCTGTATTCCTTCCTGGCCAGATGGGTGTAAAGCTGAGAACGACGAGTTCTTCCAATTTGAGGGAATTGCACACCAATTGAATTACCAACGAAAAAGACATCATCAGCAATCGTGTCATCACTGAATATATATTTTGTATTTTCTTTAAATTAGTTGATAAACTCACACTGCCCCATCAACATTGAATTGATTCAACACGAGTTGTTTCATAGTGTTGAAGTTAAGGAGCTGGTGTGTAGCATAAGAGAGCGGGAATGAGCGAATCTTAAGCTCCGCTCTCTCATCTAATCCTGTACTTGCGTCGACGTGTCGGTAGCCATAATTTTTTGGGCCCCCAGCGATAAATTCCAGAATTCGGCGTGTTGGAATTTCACGCTTCATTTGACCAAGATATTCACCTTCAAGTACACGCTGGCCATTACGCTTGCCGACATAGATGATGGAGTCTGTGTCGCAGTACAGGAGAACGCCGCCAATTTGATGTACCTGTTCGATATACTCATATAGATGGAGTCGAGCATATGAAGTGACGAACGCTGCTACTGGGAGGCAGTTGGTATTTGGTGCTTTTGCAAATTCGGGCTTCTTCCTTACAACACAACGGTCCAAATGCTCACTGACGTGATCAAAGTCGAGCATTTCAATTGTTGGGTCTTCTAACAATTGATGGAACTCTGCCGGTGTTTTGGCATATCGCACTTCAGTTCCACAAACTCGTTGAGCCAATTTTCCCCAGAGCGAGTTTGCTAATAATTTCTGAAAATTTAATATATTTTTAATTTTTTTCTAAAATAAATTACCGCAATCATTCGCAAACCAGGATTTGTTTCAATTTTCGCTGGGTCAAGGAAGATACCTTCAACTCGCTCAAATTCAGCTAGATATTCAGCTCGGTCCAACTCCGAGGCACAACCATCTGGCCAACCACTAGCCTGTTGTTTCAATCCAATAAATGTGTTGACATAGGATCGAAATAGATTCGGATCCCATTTTTCATAATTCCAAACCTAAATATTAAATTAAGTTAGTTATGATTATTAAATTGTTACCTCATAAATGTCGACGACTTTATACCCACGTTCCAAGGCATAATTAAGCTCTACGTGAGTATAGCCAGTCAGCCAGGAACGTTCACGTTCTCCATGTGTGCAAGGCCGTTGTTGTCTATTATCTGCACATTTAGCACAAAGGGGAAAAGTGAGGCGACCATCATGAGTTCTGTATGGAAGAACTGGTGGAAGATTTCCATTTATAAAGTTCGGAGGTTGAACTCGAACAAGAAGCAAACCCTTATAGATGTTATGCTCAGGAGTTGTCCAAGGCAAAGGGTTGTTTGGTGGAAGAAGCAATGTTTCACGAGTCAAGACATTTGGATGTTCAATAGGAAAAGATCTTGCCTTCATAACATAAGGGTAGAGACTTACCTTAAATTTTTCTATAATTTCTTTAAAATTTATATTCAAGTATACAATATCGATGTAGAGGATCTCTTCATCTTCAGCACACATGTGATGAAGTTTGAAGGGTTCTGTCCTTCCTCCTCTAAGGCAGTCTTCTCTGGGATCCATAGGCCGAACACAGTCAATTTCAAACCATTTTCTTTGTAATTGTGTGTTGTTAATCAGCTTTTCTTTAATCTCATGTCCCCAGACAACATGTAGTTGATATCCATGTTGATGCTCCAATTCCCATAGGCGTTGTTGGGTTCTCTCAAAAAGCTCTTCAGCTGTACGACCAGCTGCTAAACGTTGGTCACGTATTGGGAAGCATTTGGGACAACCTTAAAATTTTATAATATTAAAAAGTTTTATGAAAACTTTATACCGTGATAGTAACACCCCATATATTCAATTGCCAAAGGGCAAAGGGGAGGCGATCTTTGCCATAATCCATCGAGTCTATATCCGCAGTCTTCAACATGAGCTTCTCCAATTGCCCATTGGGCATGTTGAATTTGACCTGCAGACTCGGGATTTTGTAGTTCAAAAAAGCGGATGTATCGCTGCGATTCGGCTGAAGCTCGTCGTCCTCTCAAATAACCTCCTTCAGGCGAGTGAACAATCCAATTTTCTGGTAAAAAGCAGCGACGCATTGTTGTTAAAGCGAGTCCTGCTGCTGTTGATACCGTCAAAAATGGGTCGAGATTCTTTGTGTTTTCTCCAATAAGTTGTCGAAATCGGAGTACGCTCTCACGCAGAATCGCCACATCATTTACACAATACTGAATTAATTGTTCACGAAGCTGAAAGTTTGTTGTTTGGACAGATGTTTGTTGTGTATACCATTCAATGAGCTTTTCCCTCTTTTCAGCCTTCTTATATTCAGGTTGGTAATATTGAATTTCAGGGAGCCCTCTTAGCCTATAATGAAGGTGTTGTCGTTGAATAAATAGATAAGGAAAGAAGGGCTTTGCAGTAGCCAAATCTTCTGGCAAAGCAAAAACCTTTGTAAGTGCATCAAGCTCACAGAAAAAGTAGTTTAACGAGTCCTTGAAAAGCACTTTTCTTTGGTTGTTCCCTCCAAGACTCATTGAATAAATTTTGAGTCCTGTTGTGCATATTCTTGTTGGCGGGTGGCTGCGCCTATGTAGAGCTTCCAATAATAGATGAAAATCATATTTTCCTCCATTATGAGCTATGCAGATAGTAAGCATATGTTGTGAACCGTGATTAAGTAGGTAGTCTAAGAATTGGTCCACAGGATTATCTTCAGCGTTGTCAAAAGAATGGAAAAACATACGCCGATGATTGAATGTGATGTTATCTGGAAAGGCGGTGTTGTCGCCTGGAGCATTTCTGAAGGGTGGGGAACACCAATTACGCCATCGCGCTCCTCTTGGAGTCCCACAAAAACATCCCTGTGCACGTTGACCAACATCTTCAATACGAATATTAGCCCGTATACAGGCTTCACAAATAACCTATAAACAAAAATATATTTAAATTTAATTTAAAAAATTAACCTCGGCAATAATCAGAAGAGGTACATGCCTGTAGCCATTTATATTTTGGCTTATTTGTACAGGTTCATCCTGACTTGTTTCAGCATCAAAAAAACAAAGACGAATTGGTTGTCGATGATTTCTTGTTCTTTGTTGCTGTTGTTGTTCATTATTATTTTCATTATTATCTTCTTGTTCATCCTCATCAGGTTTTAATGGCTGAATAAAACATGGCTGGTCCTCTGTGTGAGGGCCATTACATATTTTACAATTTATTTGAGGTTGTTGCCGTTGTTGTTGGCATTCGTGTGCTTGTTGAGCATAAATTATGAGATGGCAATTCGAGCAAATACGACGCATTTGGCAAATGGATGCAAAATTACGTGTATCGCGTCGAACCATTTCTAGAGGAGCAGAATTGACTAGATGTTAGTCATAACATGATCGGCGTGGAAAAATGAATCCACAGTTTTGACAAGGGATTCTTTCTTCTTCCTAATAAATAACGATAAAAAAATTTACAATTTAATTTAGATATTACTTGACATGGAAATTCGGGACCTGACCGCATGCAAAATCTACAAACTACAGTGCATCCAGCCCAATGACTCCAACGTGTCACTGATCGTTCACAGTCAATACAATAACGTTTGACTCCCAAAAGTTGTTCAGGGCGACCAATGTAGTTGTAGTGGCGATTCTCCAAGAGCATACATAAATTGTAACGAGCTGCTCTTCCCTCTCCTTTAAACACAATCCGGTACTGTTGCTCTTTTTGGAAAACAACAATACGGGTGTGCCCTTCTCCATAATATTGATTTAACCATCGTTGGAGAATTGCTACATGTTCAAGCGAATATTCCTATATTATGTAAATCTGAAAAAATAATGTTATTAAATAATACCTGTAATCCATATGGAAGTCCGGCTGTATTCATTAAATAGTTTACAAAAAGCAAATGTTGTTCTTGTTGTTGACAAAAAGCTCTAAAATGAGCTGGTCCATTATTAGCATCGCCTTGATCAACAAGTCTAATTTTTGTAAGCCCAATAACTACTGCTCGAGCAAGGCAGTAGCGGTCGTTTGGATTGCGAACGCGCACAATTGAACGACATCGGGAAGACACTGCATGATCTTGATCCAGATCGCAACTACCTGTAGGAACATGACTGCCTTACATTTATTTGAGAAATGTAAGACTAGTATGAACCTACCCGAATATGCTGCTGGATTATTAGTGCGTTGGCCAGTCAAAGGCCAAACAGCTACTACTTTTGTTGTTGTTGTCCCTGAGAGAAGGTCTATCCCAGCTTGGGATATTTCGTTCAATCTCTCAATCGCTGCGGCTAATGCTGCTGCATTATTTTGTTGTACCGGTCTGAGTGGCACGGTAAACGGGTGGTGGAAATTTGGTGGCTGCACCTGAAGACCAACGCGGAGAGGCGCTGGTCTTCCGGTGAGCACCCGATCCAAAAGTTGTTCAATAAGTGTTGTTAGAGCCAAGTCAGGTCGGGGATGATCGGCCAAATTATTAAATCTGATGTGGGC
Organism: Meloidogyne enterolobii; assembly: GCA_963681835.1. Taxonomy (NCBI): domain Eukaryota; kingdom Metazoa; phylum Nematoda; class Chromadorea; order Rhabditida; family Meloidogynidae; genus Meloidogyne; species Meloidogyne enterolobii. Next base: position 280,234 of record CAVMJV010000083.1, on the reverse strand, counting down.
GATCTCACCACGAGTATTTCGTGATTGAGATGCAAATGGCTCTATTCTTTCAATAACAAAGTAGTTTCTCATGTTTTCAATCTAAATATGAATAAATATAGTCTACTATAATTAACAAATTTAATTTTAGTAAGCCGCGTACAACTATTAGCAGTAAACGAGATCTTAAGTAGCAACCGAAAATTAATATCCTTTATAAAACAGTCAATGATATTCTATAATGTTAGTATAGATATTACACCATATAAACACTAAAACAAGATTGGAATTTGAAAGATGCAGACGAGAACAACAACCATAAATAATAAACTACAAACCTAATAAATTCAACTTAAAAATTTAATAAAGGAATAATAAAAAAATTTATTTATAATAAATTGAAAATTATATAATTATTGAAAATATTATAAAACATATCTCTAATTTTAAAAAAATACCTAAAAAAAATAATTAGAGATATGTTGGTTTTAAATATACTCAAAAAAAAATTTTACAAAAGGCAAAATAGCATATAAGTTTAATAAAGACATAATTAATAAAGAAAATAAATTTGTTTGGCAAGGAAATTATTTTTTTTCAAGTACTATTTATTTTGAGTCTCAGTGTAATTTATGATTTCTTCAGAATAATAAAGAATATTTCAGAAAATTATAAAGAAACAGAAGCAATCAAACAATAGGACAAACAAAAATTAAACTGAGTGCCAGACTCAAAATATATAGCACTTGCCAAACAAAATTATTTCATTGTCAAACAAATTTATTGCCATTAATAAATAATTTTAGTAAAGATTATTTTAAAAAATAATTTAAAAAAGGCAGGGAAAAAATTGCTTAACAAAATAGATTTTAAAATTAGAATGATAGTATTTAGATTTATGTACACATAATATCAATACCAAAGTTTAAGTGGTAATTAAAAATTAAATTTTAAATTAGAAAATGACTTAATTCTTTTTTTTATTAATATTATATTCAACTCAATTTTTATAAAGTTTTACAAATTTAGTCATTTTTTTGCAAAAAAATACTCATTGATTTTTTACGAATTGTGGTGCTGCTATTATTATTAATTATATAAAAAATACTCATTATATTTTTTTAATTGGGGTGTGGTTATTATTATTAATTATATAAAGAATACAAAAAATTGCCCCGCACGTCAAAGAACCCACTCAGAAAAAAACTTGACGTCTTTGACGTGTGGGGACACTGTTACACGTCGGGGTACTTGTGTACTTAGTACGTGTCCAAAATATCAAATTTTCAAAAAAAAAATTTTTTGTACACGTGCTAGACAAGTAATCCGACGTGTATAGCCTCCAAATTCCAGAGTAGGGCACAAAAGATTTTTAGTCAATTAAATTGCAAAATGAGAACTTTCTAATTTTTAATGTTCTACTCTCATTTTATAATTTAATTGACTAAAAATCAGTTTTACCCTACTCTGGAATTTGTAGGCCCCGACCCATATCGTATTTACAAGTAGGACAATGTCTATAAAAACGGGATAAATCCCAAAAACACGTTTTGTGCAATTTATGGGAACATGGTAAAAAAATTACGCTTTGTTTCGGCATAAAGTCACGTACACATACTCCGCAAAGAGGATCCTCTTCTTTAGATTTATATGTTGCTGCCAGTTGCACACGGGAGGCTAATAATATATTTCGCTCTTTACCATTGAGTCCTTTTTTTGGTAAATCAATATCATGAATGCTGCGTTCTCCGCGAAAATAAATTGCATCAGGATCGTCTGGTGGTACTACATAACTTACAATTCCTGGAGCTGGGGGAGTATGTCCAGGATTACCATATAATCTCTATTATATTTTTTTTTAAAAAATAGTAAAAAAAGAATAAAATTTACTTGCGGATTTGATTCGGCATGAAGCGACTGTTGTGACAATTCAGCAGAAGGTGCCACTACTTCCTACAAAAAAAGGCCCCCTAGCTTTTTTTTAAAAAAAAAAAGCTAGTGAGTATTTATTTTAGAGAGTAGGTAAAACTATCTAACGTTTTTCACGTATCCCTGTCAGAGTAATTAAAAGAGTAAATACTAATGATTAAATTAAATCCCCCTAAAATTTTTAAATATCATGTACCGTTTGATTTCTTTTGATTAAATTCGAATTTTTATTCTAATTTATTGATATATCATTTGAAAAAATTTCATGAAAAAAATTATTGTGAAAGCAATAATATTATTGTATTTGTATTAATTCGTTATCAGTAAGCTTATTCAATTTTATACAAAAACAAAATTTAAACAAGATACTAGAATATTTGTTCATATAAATGTAAATTCAATTTTTTTAAATTCAATTTCATGCCAATTATTCAAAAATTTATTTAAATTAATAATATTTATACAGTCAGAAAGACCAAACAAAAAAATTGAATCATGCATTTTAAATTAAATTTCATACAATAAAAATATTTTCTTCTAGATAAGAATGCAATCCAATATTTTTTATTATGATTATTTAATTCAAAATTCAGTTTTATTTTACCGAATTACTAATAGAACTAATAAAAAATTTTTAAGCTTTTTTTTTTCTTTTTAAATTTCTATTCCATCTTAAATGATAACATTTCAAATTATTTTTTTCAAAATTTTTAAAATATTTTTCTAATCAATGTTCGAAATTTTTTTTAGATTATTTTTTTCCTTCTTCAAATTTTCATTTCATTTTAAATAATACACATTCAGCATTACAATTTTATTTTTTAAAAAACTAAAAAGAATAATCAAATTCCATTTCATAAAATATAAAAATTTTTATTTTAGACAAGAATGAAAATAGATATTTTTATTATGATATATTTAATTCAAAATTAAGTTTTATTTTATCAAAATACTATAAAAATTTTTAAATATTTTACAGCTTTTTTTCAAATTTTGATTCATTTTTAATAATAAACAATTTCATTTTTTTGATTTTTTTTTCAAATCCTTTTTTTTCAATTTCATTTTAAATAATGAACAATCTCAAATTTTTTTTCAAATCATTTTTAAAAATTATTTTAAAAAATTTTTAAAAAATTTTTTTCAAAAATTTTTTTCAGTTTTAAAAATTTTTTCAAATCATTAACAAAATTTTTTAAAAATTTTTTAAAAATTTTTTTCCACTCTATTTCATTTAGTTAATAAGCAAATTCAAAAAAATTTTTTCAAGCAAGTTTCAAATTTTTTAAGATTTTTTTACATCTCTATGTCATTTTAATTACTAAACAAATTCAAAATTTTATAAATTTTTTTCAAATCTCTATTTCATTTTACTTAATAAACAATTTCAAAAAAAATTTTTTCAAGACAATTTTTTTAAATTTTTAAAAATTTTTTTTCAAATTCTATTTCAGTTCAAATAATAAACATACGTAAAATTTTTATTTTTGCAAACATAAAAGCAAATTAATCGAACGTTAAAGATTAATGAAAAATTTTTAATAAGTTTCACTCAATTTTATTTTAATTTCTAAATAAATTCAATTTTAATTTTTCTTTTCTTCGTTTTAGTAAATAAGCAAATCATAAATCTTCAAAATCCTTGAAAATTGTAATAAAAGTTTTTATTAAATTTTAAATTAATAACAATTCAATTTTAATGTAGTATTTTTTAAATAAAGTTCTAATTCAAACGGTACATGTAAAACGTTAAACCTTATGATTTATAAATACTCACATATTCAACATCTCTGTCTACAGCAGAAGTTGCATTGCTGGCATAAGAATAGTTCTGAACATTACCAACATGCGGATTTAGAATTGTTGCAGATGTTGAAGGACCTTCCTCTAAATAATATTTTTTTAAAATAAAAATTTAAATACAATTTTTTTGAAATTAAAATTTAAATAAAATTTTCGATTACTTAAATAAAATTCTCGATTACTATAAAATTTCACTCATATTTTTTTTCCCGAAAAACTTAAAATATTAAACTACCTATCATATTTGTATTCTGCTGAGACACCGCACTTTGCCCTTGTTCTACAATTGTTAAAGTTGAGCTTCTTGTAAATTTTAATTTAAATTCTATCGATCCATTCCATGTGTCTCTTTTTCCAATGTCTTCAGGAACAACTATCATGTTGGTCAATCGAATGAACTAAAATAAAAATTATTTATTATGATTATTTTAAAAATTTTTTAAAATATTAAAAATTTTTTTAAAATTACATTATTTAATTCAGCTCCTTCGAGTACCGCTGCTTGTGCTCCCCATCCAAAAACAGCCACTTTCTCACGCTCATCGGGTTTTCCAACCTGGATTAAAATGTCGGTACGGTCCCACTTATTCTTGCTCGTTAAACCTCTTTTAACATAACACACAATACCAACAAGTTCTCTTAAAATCAAAATAGAATATTTTTTTCTTATAAAAATTATTACTCAAATATGTGATCTTTTGACCAATTCAAAAATAATAGATCCGCATTTGTACACATGGATATTTCATCAAAAGGTTTAATCAGATGAATATTTTCAGGTTTAGTCTTTATAGCTCTTGCCTTTCTTTTCTCAGCAATCTAACATTTAAAAAAATTTTTAAGTAATATTTTCCTAATTATTTTTACAAAAGATTAGATCCGTTATAAATTTTTAAAAATAATGCATCAGAAATTTTTTCTTGTAATGACTTACTTCTTTAAGCAAAGCCTGTTCTTCAGTGACACTTGGTTGGTCTTGTTGTTGTTGTTGTATATTTGGAGTAGTCTGTATATTTCCTGCATTAATTACTTGGGTTGAATTTAGTGGAATTGGTTGTGTGGGTTGTGGCATTGGCAATGTATTTTGAGAAATAAGTTGTTGATTAGCTGGTCTTGGTTCTCTATAAGGTGTGTAAGGGATTGGTGACTGTTCCACTAAGTTTTGTCTTTTCGGAGGTGAGGATGAAGTTGTAGTTTTTCTTTTTTTATTATTATTAGTTGTAGACATTTTGTTTAAGATTTTACTAAATTTAAATAAATTATTAAATTACTTTAAAATTTATAATTTAAAAGAAAATTAACTTATATATAAATTTAAAAGTTTAGAATAATTTATATAATAAGTAAAAAAAAGCAATGACTATGTAATTTATGAGCTTTGTTTTAAATGGTAATGTTCAGTTTCTCTTTTGAAAGTTCATTAATTGATAGTAAAGCTAAATATGTCCCAGACAAATTTTATTTATATAAATTCCTAAGCCTTTTGTTCTGACGTATTTTTAAGACAAAAGGTTTAGGAATTTATGTAACTAAAATTTGTCGGGGACATATTTAGCTTTACTATCAATTTAATGATCTGTAAAAAAAGACACTGAACAGTACCATCTAAAAATTCTTTAAAAAAATTTTTAAATTAAATTCTGAATTTGTATTAAAATTCGTAAATTTAATTTATTTATTTTAATTTTACCGAAATTAAAGGAGCAGAAGCATTTTCATCAACAATCCTTTCTTTAGTTCCAGATTAAGCAGTAATAAGTGTTCCTCCAAGCTGAGAAAAAAATAAAATTTAAATAAAATCAGAAAATATTTAAAAGAAAACACACAGAAAATAAAATCAGAAAATAAATTTTTGTAAAAAGTATAGCTCGGAATAAGTTAAAAGGAATAAAATCAGAATTAACCAAATAAATTCTTCTAAGTACTTTAATAAACTAAGTAAAGTAATCATACTAAATAAAATAAATACAAAAAAATAAACTTGACATAAAAAATCAGAAAATAAACTTTCAATATAACTTACAATAATTTGTTTCAACCACTATGTACTTTAATAAGAGGAAAAACTAAAGAACCAATAGCACAATCAGGTGTTACAGCTAATAATTCCAATGCTGTTTGGGATATCCTAACACCCGAAAATTTTAAAAATATATATTTAATTTCTATAAATCTTTACCTTTTCAATTAATTTTCCTGGCAATCCTGGAGGTCCTTGTTTATAATCTTCTTTCTCTCCTTTAATATGAATACGACTGACCCCCAACAATGAAAATGCCCCCAACAATGGATACGACTTTAAATAAAAACTGCAAATAAATTTTAACAATAATATTTTTAATTTAATATTAATTTATACTTGTTATCCTAACAGAATAATAATTAATTTCAAAGCCACTTCCCATAATAGAAGCATCTGTAGTAAGAGTAAGTTCAATTTTGTTATTTTCAGAAATTAATGAAGGGGGTAACCAGGAACCACAAAAAGTTTTTGTATTTTCAAATGAATTATTTGTCTTTAAAAAATTAATTTAATTAAATTTTTTAAAATTACATTTAATTGATTATTTGATGATAAACAACAAATATTGAAATAATCATATAAACAATTATCAGCCCCCTCGTTGCTGTACCAATGAAATTATCTGAATTAATACCAAATGGTCGAAAACGATGAAATAACATTGATTGAGGTAACATTCTGTGACGGCCCCTTTCTAATTCAAAATGTTTAAAAACGAGAAAGAGACGATGATCCTCGGCTGCAATTAACCTTTAAATTAAGGAAATATTCTAAATAAAAGATTTTTAAATTTAAAACTTTGTTGTGCAACTAGAATTAGCCAAATAAGGGGAATGGTGATAATTGGGAGAAGTAATACGTCCAGAAGCTAATGAAACACCCTCGGGAACTAAATAGAAAAAATTAATTTTTAACAAATCGTGAAAATCTTTAACCATTTCCATCGAATTCAATACTTCGATTGCAAGCAGAAAAAGTTCGAAACGAAAACTGGTAGAGAATTGGCTTTGAAGAACAGAAGCAGTTAATTGTATAACTGAAGTACTTGAAATGTAGCATTGAGGTTCCTGAATAAATTAAAGGGAAATATCAGGAATAAATAGTGTTTTTATTTATAAATTGATTTTGGAATTAAATAAGCTTCGAGGGAACTACATTAATCCATCTAAAGAAAATCACTTATTAAAAAAATAATATGACTTGGGAAAATCCTTTTCCCCTATCCTTTTAAACAATTACTGAAATTATCACCACCTGTACGTATAGTTCTTTCCTTTTTCCCTGTAATGGTTCTGTAGTATAAGCAGGATGTTGACATTCAGTTAAAGCCCCCAGCATCACGAAGTTCCAGAAATTCATCCAAACAATATATAATTCATCCAAACAAAACTAACATAGACCATTCTTGGCCGGCAAAAAAAAAAGCTCCTCCACAATCAGAATTAATTGTTCTAAGCTTAGCCTTGAAAAATTTTTTTAATAATTATATTTAAAATAATATACTTGAAATCCAGTTCCAGCTAATTCTGTACTAGAATCGGAAGAGAAAAATACATCAATTTTGGCGATTGGGTGAAATAAAATTAGGATTTAATTCATTATTGTCAGTTAAGGGCCAAACTAATTCTATTAAATAATAAGGGTTTCCGATTTACTATTTTCAGTCAATATGCTAAAACGGACTTCATATTTAAATCCAGTCTTTAATTAGGCAATTTCATCTAAAAAATAATTTCAAAAAAATACTTTTTTATAGTTTAATTTCAATACGTTTTATCCCACAAGTAAATCCTTGTTCTCTAGCCACTCCACACAGCTACTAAAATTAAAAAAAGATAATTATTTTTAAAATATTAATAAATTAACCTTGAATTATTTAATGATGTTCAAGTCAACATCAAATCCAAAAATTTAGGTTATAGGTATACCCTATAATAAAAAAATTATTTAATATAAAAAAATAAAACGAGTAAAAAAATTTCTATCTATTTTTATGACACGGATAGTGAAAAAAATTAATAAAAAAGGTTAGAATTTGAGAATATATGTATGTAGTTGTTAGAGAAAAAAATAATGATTTTGTTATGAGCAAGCATGTTCAATGCCCCCCAAAAAAATAATTATTGCACAGAAACGCATTACCCCCCCTTCCCCCACTAGGATAATAGGATACGATTACAAATTGTTCAAGGATTTTTCTCTTTTCTTCGTTTTGTGGGGGAAAAGTTACTCGAGTAACCTAACCCCGAATTTATTCTACGGGCCCTGAGTGCGGGTGGGTTGAGGGCCAAAAGTTTTTTCAAAATAAATTATCGATTGATTGCCCGCCGGCCCGACTCGACACGGCCCCCGCTTCAGGCTACAGCCACCCGCGTGTCAAGAATTTCCTCAGGCCATATTTGATACCTTTTGGATTCTGATGCAATACTTTTGATCACCCAGCATCGACTTCGGAATCGCCTTCAGAATCGCCTCAGAATCCTTTCAGAATCGCTTCAGTTTCCCTTCAGAATCGCTGCAGAATCGCTTCAGAACCACTTCAGAATCGCCCTCAGAATCGCTTCGGCATCGCCCTCAGAATCGCTTCAGAATCACCCTCAGAATCGCTTCAGAATCGCCCTCACTTTACTTATCCCCCGCACTACTCCATTCAACCCCCACAACCTCCTATAGGATTGGGTTAACAAAGTATTGATCGATTAGAACAAGAGAGCCTGAAGAGACCGATTATATGGGAAGAGAAGAAATTTTTTCTCCGACTTCTCTAACCCAATAATCGGTCTCTTCAGAGCCCTCTTGTTCTAATCGATCAATACTTTAATAATGGTAATATAGTAGTTCCTTCCAAACACATTACGGAAAATACAACTTAAAACAACTTAAAATAAAACACAAATCAGAACTTTCCGGAAAGAAATAAGTTTTATTCTGATTTTTACAGCTCTCCGGAAAATACACATAAATTAAACATTCCAACAAAAACACAAAAAATCAGAATATTTTAATTTACAGAAACATAAACAACTCTTCCCAAAAACATTTCAGAAAAACACAAATTCAGAATTTTCTAAAAACATTCCGGAAAACTCTTAAAAACATTCCTTTATCTTTCTTTTTCTCTATTCCGGAAAAAACACAAAAATCAGAATATTTTAATTTACAGAAACATGTTCTTTCCAAACAAATTCCGGAAAACAAATACTCCTCCTAAACACATTCCGGAAAACATTTATAAACCAACAAACATTCCCTTTTCCCTTTACAAACTTTTTTAAATTAAAAATTAAATTTTAAAAACACGTCCAAACAAATTAAATTTCAATTCAACAAAACAATTAAAATATTTTAAAAGAAACACACAAAACAAAAGAAAAATAGAGTGTAAGGAACATCTGCCTTGCGGCGATATTTACTCCCTCCTCTCTCTCCCCTTCTAACTAAATTTAAAAAAATTAATCACCCGTTATTTTTGTTCTCAATTTATATTTATTCACAAATTTAATTTTAAAACAATTAAAAAAAATTTTTTTCTACATTTTTAAACTCCAAAAAAATTTAATTTTGCTCCATTCATTAATTTCCGTTTTAAAATTAAATTAAAAAATAATCTAAATTTTTTTTTCCAATTTCTCTTATATTTTTTCCAATTTCTCCTCGTGATTGAAAAAATAGGAAATTTTAAAATTTTAATTAAAAAGGTACCCAAAAAAAGTTTCATTTTCTCATAAACGCCTAGAAACTGAAGCAATTTCTTCCCAAAAATTAAACTTAAAAAAAATTTCCTCATTTTTACGTACTATGTAAAATAAAAAAATACAAGAAAACAATGTCAATAAGCATTAATATACACGACCCCTCATTCCCAGCTGAATTATATGAAATTTTCTTTGCGAAACGCTTATTCACTTATTATAAACAAAACAACAACAACTTTTTATTTTTTAATCAAAATTTAATTAATAAAATGTTTGGATTTTATTCTGAAAATTATTTTAATACAAAAACACCAACTTGGAAACAACAACAAAACACAAAACTGTAATGTTTTTAGTCATACTTCCGAAAAACACAAAAACCAGAAATTCCGGAAAACTTTGAATAAAACAACGTGTTTTAAAAAATTATAAGAAAAACACAAAAACCAGAAATTCCGGAAAACTTTGAATAAAACAACGTGTTTTAAAAAATTATAAGAAAAACACAAAAACCAGAAATTCCGGAAAACTTTGAATAAAACAACGTGTTTTAAAAAATTATAAGAAAAACACAAACATATAGAAAAACATAGGAAAACACAAACACAAGCCAAACAAGTTTTACAACTTTCCTGAAAATACAAAAATTAGAAATTCCGGAAAACTTTAAATGAAACAACGTGTTTTTAAAATAATATTTTATAGGAAAAACACAAACACAAGAACAACCAAACATAAAGCTCAAACTTTTTCTTTTAAACATTTTAAAACTGTTCTGGTTTTTTGTGTTTTCCGGAAAGTTTGTAAACCTCTCTGTTTTTTGTGTTTAATAGGTAACTTATACCAAATATTTTTAAAGCATTTTATAGGAAAAATACAAACATAAACAACAACAACAACAACAACAACAACAAAAACAACAAACACAACATTTTGTCCTTACAAATTGTAAAAGGATTTTTCATTGATTTTTGGTGAAATATTTTTGAAAAATATCAGAAATGATTAAAAATATTTTTTAGCAAAATATTCTTACTTTATATTAAATTTAAAATTTTTATAAAATTTGCTTCATGTCCCAATTAAATTTTTTTAATCTTTACCAAACCAATAGTATTTCTTAGTTGAAACACCCTGTACAACTACCACATTTATTTTTGGTAAATAATTAAATTAAAAATTAGTCACTCATCGGATTAAACAAAAAAGGAACTAAGTGCCTTGAGGGTATTTTTTGTTTTTGTTTATTTATTTCCCTATATGTCCATTGTTTTTGTTTTTATTTGGGTGGTCGATGAACATTTAAAAAATTTTTTTATATTTTTTATCTTCTTTTTCCCCTTACTAATAAAATAAAATTTCAGAATTTCTTTCAGAATTTCTGATTTTGCTATTTTTAGCAATAACTTATACACACATACAAACATGTTTAAATTAGCTTAATTTTTCTTCCACTTTCCCAAACCGTAAAAACACTTTTTTTAAATATTTTTAAAAATAAAAAAGGTTGCACAAATTTGTACAAAATACAAAAAAATATTGGACTAATTTTACAATTTTTTAAAGTTAAAAAATAAAAATAAAACACGTTGTAAAAATATTCCCTCACTCACAAAATTAACGCGAAACACTTAAAAACACACAAAAACATTTAAAATCAGAACAAGTTGGATTGTGTTTTTATTAAAACACAGAAGCAACAGAAATAAAAAATCAGAATGTTTTTAAAACATTCCGGAAAACATCAGAATTATAAAAAAAACACATTTCCACAAAAACACAAATTGTTGTAAAAACATTTCTGATTTTTCCGGAAAGTTTTATAAACATTCCGGAAAAACATCAGAATTATATATTATAAAAAAACACATTTCCACAAAAACACAAATTGTTGTAAAAACATTTCTGATTTTTCCGGAAAGTTTTATAAACATTCCGGAAAAACATCAGAATTATAAAAAAACACATTTCCACAAAAACACAAATTGTTGTAAAAACATTTCTGATTTTTCCGGAAAGTTTTATAAAACATTCTGATTTTTCGTGTTTATTGCTTAGTTTTTTTCTTCAGAATTTCACTCCAACTTTTATTTTTGCTTCAACTTTACTTTTTTATGCTTCAAAAAATATTAAACAATTTAAATTAAAAAATATTTTTTTCAATTCTTTCCTCTATTCATTTGACGCTTTTTTGTTTGTTCAGCAAGAATTGAACGCAAAGTTTCAGAAGAATAATCAAGTTTAGAATGTTGACAACAACAACAAAAACAAAAGAAAAATTTTTGTAAAATTGAGCAAAGTTGTAAACGATAAAATGAAACACCAAAAAGACAAAATAATGATTGTAATAGAGGTGAAAGTTGTAATAACCAATGAGAAAGCTTTAAAGAAATTAATAAAATTTGGAAAATAAATTCGGGAGGAACGAGAAAATTATAGGTGAAGCATGCTACAAAAAATCTGAAACATATTTCAAAAAAACTTGAAGCATGTTTCAAAAAATCTAAAGTATTTTTTTTAATCTGAAGCATGTTTCAGAAAAGCTGAAACATTTTTAAAAAATCAGAAGCATGTTTCAAAGAGCGAGAATAATTATCTGAAGCATGCTTCAACAACCTGAAACATTTTTTTAAAAAAACTCTGAAACAGATTTCAAAAGGTGTTTGAAGCATGTTTCACCAAGAATATATATTTTCCCTAACCTCAAACAATTTAGCCAAAAATGTTTCAATTTTAAAATTAAAATCCTTCTCATCATCTTCTCCAAGTACAATTCGAACAGAAAAATTAACATAAAGTAATTCAATAAAAATTCCAATTTTTGAAATAAAATCAATCCAAATTACAATAAAAAATGTAAAAATAAAGGAATAAAGATCAGAAAAATAATTTTTGCCAAAATTTTGTTTAATTTCTTGGCGTTGTTTTGAAATTGTGAATAAACTGCTGGTTGAGAATACAAGTGAAATTATCATTGGGAAAAATAGTGAAGCAAGTCTAATGATTAAAAAATAATTTTTAAGAATTATAATTCTAAAACTGAAGCAGAAACAAAAATAAAAAATTAGACGAAAGTTGAAGCAAAAAAAGAGTAAAAAATAAAGCTGAAGCGAAACATGAAGCAACAAACAAACTAGAAAATTGAAGCAAGAACTAAAGCTATTAAAACTGATGGAAGCAAAATATGAAGAAACAATAAAGGAAAGACAAAACACGAAGTTGAAGCAAGGAAAAAATACTGAAGCAAGAAATGAAAATTTGAAACAAAAAAAGAAAACTGAAGCAGAAACAAAATTTGAAGCAAGAAATATAAATTTGAAATTAAAAAAAAGTGGAAGCAAAAAAATAAAATTGAAGCAAAAATAAAAGTTGAAGCAAAAGTTAAAGCAAAAAAATTAAAAATTTGTTTAAAACAAAAAAAAAATCCGAAATAAAATAAAAACTGAAGCAAAAACACGAAGCAAAAATTTAAAAAAAATTTTCAACCCACCTAACAACATTAGCAGCACTTTTAGTCAAACAAAACCATTGCTGCAAAATATACTTGTCAAGCAAAACAAAAGAAAATAAATAAGGACCAACAACAGCTACAATATTGAAGAAAGCATAATAATTTGAAAAATAATAATAATTGTTGTTGTAATTGAAGAAAATTGTAAAATAAGAATATATTGCTGCGAGTAAAATAATAAGTTGTTGTACAGTAAAGAATTGTTCTACAAGTTCTGTATGGAATAAAAACTGAAAAATACAAAAAAATACAAATAAAATACAAAAAACACAAACACAGAAACAATTATTCTGATTTTTACAAAACATTCCGGAAAATGTTTGAATAATATTCTGATTTAAATTCCGGAAAAACAATTAAAGATGTTTTTCCGGAATAGTTTAAATGTGCAATGTTTATTTAATGTTTTCCGGAAAAGTTTAAAACATTCAGGAAATTGTTTAAAATAAATTCTGATTCATACGTGTTTTTCCGGAAAGTTATTATAGTAAAATTCTGATATATATGTATTTTCCGGAAAATGTTTAAAACAATGTTGTGACTTATTTAATTCTTCCGGAAAATTAGTAAAATAAACTCTTGTGTTTTTCCGGAAAATGTTAAATTTAAACCAACTTTAGCAACACTCCAAATTTCCTTAGCAAACCGAGGCAGTTTTGAAGAAGCTTGGCCACCATTAATAAGTAAAAGGGTATCGAAAGAATCCACATGGTAGTAAACATCAATTAAAAATGTATAAACAAATAATCCCAACGCTAAACAAATGTTGCAGGCAGCTAAATTGCCAATGAGGAATTGTGACCTACCTGAAAAAAATAAAAAAATGACTAAACTTGAAAAATATAAAAGCAAGAAACACTTAAACATGAAACACAAAAACAAACTTGAAAAAATACAAAAAATAAACATAAAACACAAAAATCAGAATTTTTAAAATACAAAATCAGAATTATTGTTTTAAATAAATTCTGATTTAGTAATGTATTTTTCCGGAAAAGCTTACAAACTTCTGATTTACTTGCAGAAAAACAAAACATTCATGTTTTAAATAAATTCTGATTTTTAAAAACAAAACATTCAAGTTTTAAACTAATTCTGATTTTTAAAAACAAAACATTCATGTTTTAAATAAATTCTGATTTTTAAAAACAAAAATACAAAAACACAAAACTTTAAAAATACAATTAAAAATAAAACTTATTTTTATGTCGTATTTGTCTTTTTCCAAAAAGTGAGAGGATAAGCAGCAAAAAGTTTAAAATAATAGCAGTCAAGTAAATCATAAGCCAACCCAAATAACCACAAAGTTGTTCATATAATTGACTCAATTCCAGTGGCTTAACAGTAATTAAAGGTTCCCTAAAATTCTCAATTTAAAATTAAATCAATAAAAACCTACCCATTTTCTGTATAAATTAAAGACCGATTTGAACGTAAAAATAATAAATCTGCTATCCAAATATCAGAAGGTAAAATTGTTTTCATTTTAATTTAGAAAAAAAATTTATTTGAAAAAAAAGGGAGACATTCTATTATTTTTATTTTACTAAAATCTGCCCAATTTCAAAAAAAAATTTTTGATGCGGATTATTATACTCAAATCCCGCAATTACCTCATTTATTGAAAATATGAAGCAAATGGACCGGAAAAAACATTTTTCAAAAACAAGTTGTGTAAAAAAAGTTTTAATACACAGCAACTTTATTGTTTCAAGTTTTTAGTGTTTTTATATAACTTGAATGTTTTTATTAATGTTTTGTGTTTCAAGTTTTGTGTTTTTAATAAACAAATTCTGATTTTTAAGATCAGAATTTAAATAAAACATGTATGTTTTTAAAAAGACAACTTTCCGTAAAAAATTCTGGTTTTTGTATTTTCAGAAATTTTTAGGAAAAATACAAATCAGAATTTAATTAAAACATGCATAATTCTGATTTTATACTTTAAAAAATTCTGATTTTGTTTATTTTTAAGATCAGAATTTAAATAAAACATGTATGTTTTTAAAAACACAATTTTCCGGAAGTATATTTAAAAGCTTTTCCGGAAAGATACACAAAATCAGAATTAATTTAAAACTTGATTTTCGAAATGCTGGTTTTTGTATTTCAAATTTATTTTCTTGTATTTTATTTAAATTCAAGTTTATTTTTAAATGTCTGTAAGTGAAATACATAAAAATACATCTAAAAAAGTTGTTAATATAGTCTAAAATATTCACAGTTAATATATTTGTTTGCTTCAAGTTAAAAAAAATAAATTATATATACTTCAGAATAAAGACACTTCAACGGATTGTAGCCACTTTAACGGATTTTTTAGCACCAGAACCAGCATGAGCAATTATTCGATTTATCCCTTGATACATTTGTTTTTGCCTTTCCTCTTCTAATTTGCGGCGGTGTGGGGACTCCTCAAATTTTCTTTAAAAAATTTTTTTAATTAAAAATTGATAAGAATTCTTAAAAACCGTCTTGAAGCAGCACGCATTTGACGCAATAAATTAGGGAATGCACAAATTGAGGAAGAATCTTTTGCAAGAATTTTTTTGGCTTCATCATCTATTTAAAAAAAAATTAAAAAATTAGTTAAAAAATTTTCCTTTAAAAAATAAACCTAATTGACGCTTTCCTGTTAAAATGTCAGATGCTACAGCACGTCGATTAGCTGCTATTATTGCCTTTAAAAAAAATTAAATTTTACTTTATTCTAGAAAATCAAAAAAAAATTTTTAACTCGTTTGCGAGAAGCTTCTTCAATTGCACGACAACGTTGTTCAGAACGCTCTCCGAGAATTTGAGCCTTAAAAAAGAAAAAAAATTAAACAAAAATATAAGTAGAAAACAAAGAATGATGAAACGGCAAAATAAGAACCCAAACAAAATTAAAAAAAAAAGAATAGTCAATAATGACAAAATTAAGGAAAAGACTAAAGCAAAAAAGTCAAAAAAAAAATTTTAGATAAAATTTGTCGAAAGTGTAAGAATAAAAAAATCCCCAATGGATAACCGAAGATCAGAAACGAGGGACCCTATCGAACTGTGACCAAGAAATTTTCAAATAAAAATTATATCATCGTTTAGAGCATGGTCGACAACAACATGTTGCCAATTTTTGTATTTTTTGGACCTGACCACGAATTCAAAAAGGTATAGGTCTTCAAATTTTTTGGTCTTATTCTAGTCCCCTATCTAGTTAAAAAATAAAATTAAAAACAAAACCTTTCTATCGTTCAAATGAAAATTCTCATCAAGAGGAATAAAAAAGGATAAAGACGACTTCTTTTGTTGAATATTGTTGAAACCATCAAAATTCTTTTCACGAACTTTAATAACCTTGTTTTGACCTTCAATATTATTATTGTTGTTGTTGTTGTTTTCAACAAAAGGTGTTCGAATACATATTGTTGCAGATCTAGCAATACTGTTAGCCATTCTTTGTCGCCTTTTTCCATTCCTTTCATTGTTGATTAAATCATCACGAATTTGTGGAGTTTCAAAAAGAGGAACTGGAAAATTAAAATTTTTTTTATCATTTTAAAATGTCCAAAAATACAATTTCTTTTACAAAACAGAATTTTACAACCAAAAATAATATTCCCTTTCCCAAAATTGCCCTTATTTTCGATCCCAAAAAAACGTTGGGAATTCAATATTTTCAGGAACCGGGATGGCAAGATATTTGGTATGTATGTGAAAGATTAATCTTGGAAAAGGCAATAGTAAAAAACAGAGAGCTGTAGCATGACCCAATGAGAAATTTAAATAGAGTAGCACCTCGAACCTCCAAGGGCGGGAGTGTAGTTCAGGGTTTTCCGGTTATAGAACCTTCGAAGTTCAGTTCGGGATTTTTGTCAATATTCGGAGTTTCAGGGGATTACCATTCATATATATTTATTCATTTAAAAAAACCTTGAGGATTATTGAGAAGAGCAGCCCGTCTGTCATCTCGTCCCTTTTCAATTATATCATTGCACAGAACAAGTTGTTTACGTCGCAGTTCTTCAATTGTTTTACGAGCTTCTTGAAGCTTTTTGTCCAAATCAGCTTTACTTGCCAAACATTCATTCATTAAAGAAATTTTACGATTAAGTTGGATTTTTAACCGGTCATTTTCTTCTTTAATGTTTGTACACTTTGAACATGACTGAAAAAAGAATTTTTTTAAATAAATGTAAAAAAAAGAAAAAAATGTAAGTAATACCAAACGCCTTAAAACCGTTAAATCAACAAAGATCACACTCTGTTGAAGAATATTATAATGAAAAATTTTTTGAAATGTCAAGACGTTTCTGGCACAATTTTTATAAGACTAAAATTATGCCTTTACTAGTCTTGAAATTTTTGTTGTAGCCCTGCGCAATAAATAATGCCTAATGTAAAAAGCAATATTTCATGATAACAGGGCGTTAATTTTAAACTATGGCGGTAAATCAAGAATTGTAAAACGATACAAAAAATAAAAATACACAGAAAATCGAAAAATAAACTTGAGAGGGTGAGGGGACGTTTGGTATTACAACGCCGCTACTAATAAAAAAAAAAAAGAGAAAACCTTCTTATTATTGTTTGTAAGATGACTTGGTCCTTCTTCCGCTGATCGATTTAAATTTTCAGTAGATGAGAAAGCACTCTTCTGAAGTTGTCGAATGATGATATCCTTGTTTTTGAGCCAATCCCTCAACTTAAAAAAAATTTTAGATTGAAAGTATCCTATTCTTGAATGTCTGAGGGCTTTGATCAAACAAAAAGGTTTCTCCGTGATCCTCCAAAACAATTAACTAGGAGTATTTGGATCTTTGAATAGTGCAAAGGAGCCTTCCCACTGATTGTCAGAGAACCTTGACGAGATCTCCCCTTGACTGTCCGAGAAATTTAATTAGTCAGAGATGTCTTCCCCTTGACTGCAAGAGGACCTATGGTCAGTCAGGGTGTCTGATTGTTTTTATAAACATTAATTAATCAAAGATGTCTCTCCCCTTAAGTGTCAGTGGACCTTGATTAGTGTCCTAACCCCAAATATCTTATATAAAAAAATAACCATGGTATTCTCATCTTCAACAGCATCAGCAATAATTCTCAATTCAGAAAACTGTTTTTCACTCTCTTGAGCTCTTTCATTTGCATCAACTTTAAAATGTTGGAATTGCTTGTTAAGCTCAGCCATTCGGTCAACTGCTCTTCTATATTTTCCTTTATGTTCCTCCAATTCGTTTAATTTTCCAGTGACCTAAAAAAATTTGAGAATTTCAATTCAAATCCTTAACAAAAATATTTACGAATTTAGTGCAGTCTTCTCCTTTGTAGTCCTTTAAATGAGGAATTGATCTTCTATATTCCAAATTCTCGCTCTCCAAGATGCGCAATTGACGCGTCAATCTTTCTATACATTCTGCATAGTTGGGAGATTCCGCGCTAGTAGCTTAAATATTGAAACATTAAATTAAAAATACAAACTGCAAGACTCACCACTATCCTTTGAACTGTTAATCACGCTGATAAATAAAAAAAAATTAAAAGTAATAAACAGGGTTGAGGGCTCAATCCGGCCCGGTATAAAAGATATAGACGGGCTTCGCATTTTAGCCCGAAAAACTCGGTCAGGCCGGCCCGATGAAAATGAGGGCCGGAAAAGTGATTTGAACGTCGGCCCGACTTGGAAACCCCAACCCTAGTAATAAAGGTTAAAAAAATAAACTTAACAAACCTCAAGTTCTGGTTATTATCATCTCCTGTTGAAGTAGCTTCATTCATTGATTTTTTCAAAATGAATTTTTACAATTAAATTAATGTTAAAATAATGTATAGTTCTAAAAATAAATTGATTAAAAAAATTTTTTTTAAGTAAAAAAAATTGTAAGAGAATTTAAAACTCTTTCAAAAAACACACACAAAGGTATAAAATTAAATCAAATTTTATTTTTAAATGTCTTAAAGTAAAATTCATGAAATTATACAAACAAAAAAAATTTGGGGTAAATTCTATAGTCTATAAAATTATACATAGTTATATTAGGGTTGCCGGCCCGGTCCGAAAGATCGAGGCGGACATCGATTTTGGCCCGAAAAAGACTCGGTCAGGCCGGCCCGAAAAAAATGACTCGAACGCCGGTCCGAAAAAAATGAAGTCCGATAGAAATGCCTCGAACGTCAGCCCGACTCAAAACGGCAACCCTAGTTTATATTCTTGCTTCAGGTTTTATAAAAAAAATAAATTATATATACTTCAGAATAAAGCCACTTCAACGGGTTTTAGAACCAGAACTTTTAGCACAAGCATGAGCAATTAATCGATTTATATCCTGATACATTTGTTTTTGCCTTTCCTTTTCTAATTTTTGACGGTGTGGGGATTCCTCAAATTTTCTTAAAAAAATTTTTTTAATTAAAAATTAATAAAAAATTAAAAAAAAAACCGTCTTGAAGCAGTACGCATTTGACGCAATAAATTAGGGAATGCACAAATTGACGAAGAATCTTTTGCAAGAATTCTTTTTGCTTCATCATCTGTTTAAAAATTAAAAAATAATTTCAAGACTTTTTTCAAAAATTTCAAAACCTAATTGACGCTTTCTTGTTAAGATGTCAGATGCTACAGCACGTCGATTAGCTGCTATTATTGCCTTTAAAAAAATTAAATTTTAATTTTTAATAATTTAAAAAATTATATACTCGTTTGCGAGAAGCTTCTTCAATTGCACGCCAACGTTGTTCAGAACGCTCCCTGAGAATTTGAGCCTTTAAAAAAAAGAAAAAAAATATTATTCAAAATTAATCGAAAATATGAGTATGTAGACAACAAAGAATGATAAAACGCGAAATAAAAACCGAAACAAAATTAAAAAAAGGAATAGTCAAAAATAACTGAATTCGGGAGAAGACTGAAGCAAGAAAGTCATGACAAAAAACTAGTTGAAATTTGACGAAAAGCGAATGACCAAAGGCAGAAAAAGAAAAAAAACATTCCCCTTTCGGAAGCCTCTTTAGAAAATGTCGAAAATTATTTCCCAAAAATTTCTGATAAGCTTCTTCAGAAAACGTTCTTCCGATAAGAAAAGTAACATTCCCTCTGGGCTAACAAATTTTAAATTAAAAAAATTAAATTGAACAAACCTTTCTATCGTTTAAATGAAAATTCTCATCAAGCGGAACAAAGAATGATAAAGCTGACTTCTTTTGTTGGATATTATTAAAACCATCAAAATTCTTTTCACGAATTTTAACAACCTTGTTGTTTGGATTTTTATTATTATTATTGTTGTTGTTGTTTTCAACAAAAGGTGTTCGAATACAAATTGTTGCTGATCTAGCAATACTGTTAGCCATTCTTTGTCGCCTTTTTGCATTCCTTTCATTGTTGACATTGCGAATTCGTGGAGTCTCAAAAGGTGGAGGAACTTGAAAAATTAATTTTTTGTTTTAAAGGTTCAAAAATACAATCCCCTTTCCAAAATAGGTTTTTACAAACGAGGACAATTACTCCCTTTTCCAAAATTGCCCTCATTTACGATCCAAAAAAACGTTGGGATTTCACTATTTTCATAAATCGGGAAAGCAAGATATCTGGTATGTGAAGGATTGAGTAATCGGAACTTATATGGTTTGGGTACTCTTTTTTTTAGCCACGCCCTTTTTTTCCTTTTCCATCATTATTCTTAACTCATTTTCTCTCTCTCATTTTCTTTCTCACCCATCAATCAATTCAGCTGAGGTCAATTTCTGTTTAAGATTAGGGCTGTGGGTTTTCGAGTCGGGCCGACGTTCGAGTCATTTTTTGGGCCACAATTTTATCGGAACGGGCCAGATCGGCCCCCAACCCTATTTAAGATCTACAATTTTTTAAGATGTCAATGAATAAATAGACCAGAATCGGTCCGTGATAACATCTCTGAGCTGAGTTACAAGGGTCCAAAAATGTCTAAAAAGGGTTGAAATGGTCAAAATTACCGGTCCATTAGTTCTAAAACACAAACCCAGGTACTTATTGACATTTAAATAACAGAAATAGATGAAAATAAGAATATTGATTCAAATGTTAATTTTTATTTGGATGACATTGGAAAGAAAAACTAATCTTTTCTTTGTTTATGTCACTCATTAAACATGCCACAGGTAAAATTGAGTGAAATCGAGGAAGAAAGAAAGGCTGACCATTCTGTCCATATTAAGGTTGATTGATGATGGAAAAGGAAAAAAGGGCGTGGCTTAAAAAAGAGTACCCAAACCATATAAGTTCCGAGTAATCTTGGCAAAGACAATAGGACAAAACATTAGCCAGCTGTAGCATGACACAATGAAGATTTTAAATTAGAGTAGCACCCCGAGCCTTCAAGGATGGGAGTGTCGGGTTTTGGGGTTTGCCAGGGTAGAGCCTTCGGTGGTCGGGTCGAGGCATTTGCCAAAAAATAGTCGGAGTTTTGGGTGACGGAGTGCTAACCTAATTTAAATTAACCCCAAAAATATATATTCATTTAAAAAACCTTCAGGTCTATCATTGAGAAGAGCAGTTCGTCTGTCATTTTGTCCATTTTCAATTATATCATTACAAACAACAAGTTGTTTACGTCTCATTTCTTCAATTGTCTTGTGAGCTTCCCGAAGCTTTTTGTCCAAAACATCTTTACTTGCCAAACATTCATTCTTCAAAGAAATTTCCCGATTAAGTTGAGTTTTTAACCGATCTCTTTCTCTTTCAATGTTTGTACATTTTGAACATGACTGAAAAAAAAGAATTTTTTATAAAAGGTACGTAATACCAAACGCCAAGGGCGTAGCAAGGGGGTCGATTTCGGGGGGGGGGGGGGGGGGGCTAACACTGGGTGGGCGCCAAATTTTTGGCGTTTACCTTGGCGTTCCGGACGCAAATTTTTTTGTTCATAAATTTTCATCTTTTCTGCGCCGCAGGCGAAAATTTCTTGAATTTTAGAAGGCCTTAGGCCAAAAAATTCACTTTTTTAGCGCCGCAGGCGAAAATTTTTAGGATTTTGGAGCTCAAGAAGCCAGATTTCTTCCATTTTTTACGCCGCAGGCGAAAAAATTTCACTTTTTTGGCGCCGCAGGCGCCAAAAATTTTGATTTTCAGCGCCGCAGGCAAAAATTTTTTTAATTCTGGAGCTCAAAAGGCCAGATTTCTTCCTTTTTCAGCGCCGCAGGCGAAAATTTTTTGAATTATGGAGCTCAAAAGGCCAGATTTCTTCAATTTCAGCGCCGCAGGCGAAAATTTTTTAAAATTCGTAGGCCGTAGGCCAAAAAAATTCACTTTTTTTTCCCAACGCCTTCCCCAAATTTTTCCCTTTTCCCCATTTCGGGGGGGGGGGGGGGGCTTTAGCCCCAGAAGCCCCCCCCCTTGGCTACGCCCTTGCCAAACGCCTCAAAATCTTCAAATCAACGACGATCAACAATATGTTGACAATGTTATGATGGAAATTATTTTTGAAATGTCAAGACATTTCTGGCATAATTTTTATAAAATTAAAATTATGTCTTTACTAGTCTTGCATTTTTGTTATAGCCCTGCGCATTATTTTTGTTATAGCCCTGCGCATCTTGCATTTTTGTTATAGCCCTGCGCATTAAATAATGCCTATTGTAAAAAATTTTTCCCTTTTCCCCATTTCGGGGGGGGGGGGGGGGGGGGGGGGCTTTAGCCCCAGAAGCCCCCCCCCCCTTGGCTACGCCCTTGCCAAACGCCTCAAAATCTTCAAATCAACGACGATCAACAATATGTTGACAATGTTATGATGGAAATTATTTTTGAAATGTCAAGACATTTCTGGCATAATTTTTATAAAATTAAAATTATGTCTTTACTAGTCTTGCATTTTTGTTATAGCCCTGCGCATTAAATAATGCCTATTGTAAAAGGCAATATTTCATGATAACAGGGCATTATTTAAATAGCAAAGTCAGACACCCTTCCAAGTGGTATGAAGATACATATTATGTTTGTATGGTCAGGCGTTTGGCATTACAACGCGCTGCTAAAAAAAAGAGAAAAGAAAACCTTCTTAATATTATTAGTATGACTTGGTCCTTCTTCCGCTGAACGATTTAAATTTTCGGCAGATGAAAAAGCATTCTTTTGAAGTTGAAGAATGACGATAGAATCCATGTTTTCGAGTTGATCTCGCAACTTAAACAAAAAAAAACAATTTTAGATTAAGAAAAAAAAGTATCCCCTTCTTGAATGCCAGAAGGCTTTGATTAATCAGAAAGGTTTCTTCTTGATTCTCCAAAATCATTTGACAAGAAGTCTTTCGGATCCTCGATTAGTCAAAGGGTCCCTTCCCATTGATTGTCCAAGGGATTTGATTAGTCAAAGATGTCTTCCCCCTGATTGTCCGAAAGATTTGAAAAGTCACAGGGTCTTCCGCTTGATTGTCCAAGGGATTTTGATGAGTCACGTGGTCATCACCTTGATTGTCCTAGGGACTTTGATTAATGTCTTAACCCCAAAAAGCTTTTATAAAAAAATAAACCATGGTATTCTCATTTTCAAGAGCATCAGCAATTTTCCTCAACTCATAAAGCTGTTTTTCACTCTTCTGAGCTCTCTCATTCGCATCAACTTTGAAATGTTGAAATTGTTTGTTAAGCTCCGCCATTGCGTCAACTGCTCTTCTATATTTTCCTTTATGTTCCTCCAGCTCGTTTAATTTTCCAGTGACCTTTAAAAAAATAAATTTTCAAATAATCCCTAGCAAGTAAAAAATATATAATACAAATTTAGTGCAGTCTTCTCCTTTGTAGTCCTTCAGATGAGGGATTGATCTTCGAAATTCCAGATTTTCGCTCTCCAAAATACGCAATTGACGCTTCAATCTTTCTATCAATTCTGCATAGTTTGGAGATTCCGCGCTAGTAGCTTAAATATTGAAACATTAAAATAAAAAATACAAATTGCAAAACTCACAACTATCCATTGAAATGTCGATCACGCTGACAATTAAAAAATAAAAAAAAAGGTAAAAAATAAACTAAAAACCTCAAGTTCTGGTTATTATCACCGGTTGAAGTAGCCTCATTCATATTGATTCTAACAAAATAAATTTTACAATTAAATTAAAGCTAAAAAATGTATAGTTCTAAAAAAATAAAAGAAAATTAGCCTAAAAAATTAAATTAAAAAAATATTAAAGAGAATTTAAAACTCTTCCAAGAAACACCCAAAATTATAATTAAAATTAAAATTTATTTTTACTTCAATTTAACAATTTAATTTTTATTATGATCCTCTTCATCTTTTTCCCCATCCATTTCCTCCCCCTCTTCCTTATCCTCTTCTTCAATTACTCCAAGATTTTCATAATTATCTACTCTCATATCATTCAATCCGAGATCATCATCTTGTTCAAAAGTTCTTGTATAAAATTCTTTATCCAATCTTTCATCGATGAGAGGAGCTGTAAGACTCTTAAAAGAAAAATTTTTTTTGAAAATTTTAAAAAGATTTGTTTTTGATTCTTCCTGGAAAGTGTTTTGTGTTCTCATGGAAGGAGGGTTTCTTTCCTATGAAAAAAAGTCCTCCCGGGAAAGAGATCTAAAAGATTTCTTGGGTTCTCCCCGTAAGGAGGACCCTCTTTGAAAGGGTTCTTGAGTTTCCTCACTCAGAGGAGAGATCTCAATGGAAGGAGAGTTCTCCCCGGAAAGTTTCTCCTGGATTGCACCTGAAGAAGGATCATTCCTAAAAAGCCTCCTGTGCCCTTCCTAAAAATTCTTTTGGATTCACTCTATAAAACATTGAAGGTTTTCTTTGGTTCTCCTCAAAAACTTACAAAATCCCCAAAAATATCAATTCAACCCAAACCTGTATATAACTATTCCCAGAAGGATCATCCAACACAAGTGTACATTCTTCGTCCATTTTAACAAATTTTTTCATTCTTTCAATTAATTCAACAAATTTTCTCCTTCCTTCATCAGTACAACTATCACCAACAAAAAATGGTGCTTGACGTTCAAGTTGTTCACAAATAGCAATTAATAGACCCTCAACTGTTGTAAATCTTCCACAAAGAATTCCAGCACCAACTTCAGTGTCAATTTCGGGTATATGAACAGAACAAGTGTCTGACTTGAGTAAATCACGTTTTAAGTCTACAGGCTTAAAGAAAAATTTTTTAAAAATTAAAAAAAAATTTAGAAAAAAACCTCTTTTATCCTAAGCGAAAGACGAATTCCTTTATCTTGTGTTACTCCACCACTTTTTACATCATTTGATTTAAATCCACAACGATCACAATCTGTTGACATTATTATTACTGTTTGGAAGTAGGGAATATCTGAAAGAAAAATTTTTTCTTAAAAAATTTAAAAATTTTTTTGACTCTCCTTCAATGTCAAAACCTTACTAACACGATTTTTTCACAATTAAAATTATGCCTTTACTAGTCTTGCATTTTTGTTAAAGCCCTGCACATATAATGCCCATTGTAAAAAAAAACAATATTTGATTATAAAAGGGCATTAAGTTTATATGGGATTCTGGGAGTAAAAGAAAACGAGTTTAGAAGAGTTTAGCCAACAGGCAGGATCGAACCTGTGACCTCATGACAGTTATTGCTAGGAGCTTTCACTCACCATATACAGGAGCTCTAGCTACCGGAGGCATTGCCTAATAATTTCTCCTTTGTCCTTTTAGATCGTTTAACCCCCGCCTAAGCGTTTTAAATGCTCTAGGTGAATCGTCCTTAAAAAGTAAAGATTAAGGTCCATGGAAACCGAATATTCGCCAGCAATCATTCTAAGCTTTCATTTCCACAACTTAACGATTACCCTCAGAACAAAACTTAAAAACATCAACAGCTATTTTAGGCCTTTTCTAGGGAAGATCAAAAGTTATTAAATTCAGATTTTCATTTTTAAAGTTTATGACCTCCTCAGTTTTAATTAAAATTAGAAACCTGTTGGTTTCATTCTAGTTTCACAAATAGCTCCACAAGACTGACACGGACCCATAAAATGCATAACTTCATTTTTCACATCCTGGTAAGATTTCCATTCATTTTCTGCTTGTTCTGCCGGGTCAATTTTTTGTTTTAATTCGATTACTTGGTCGTCATCCAAAAATCCCAATAATTTTTCTTCATCAATAGAACGGCAATAATGGCTAGTAATACAATGAGGGTCAACATGGAAAGGATTTGGGTTTTGAATGAAACAATTTCCTGATGGGTCGCGAAGCTTCTAGAAAAAATATTGAGAGGTTTTAAGATTTTTTAGAATTTCAGCAAGTTGGAATAAATGAAAAACAAAATTTAAAGCATATAAAATGCTTCAAGCCTCTCAAAAGATAAATGCGTAAAGATTGAATCCACTTGTCCGCAGAACATATCGAGGAAGAAAAGCTCTTTTGATATTCTTAGGGTTTGCCAGTAGGTAGTACGATCAAATATGTGTTCAAATTTCATTTTCAAATCCTAAACTCGAATACGCCAGGCAAGTTAGGGTTACAAAATTACTGGCAAACTGAAGTCACTTCTTCTTAAGTTATTTCTAGGGGTCAGTAAGTTCAACCTTGACCACAATATTCCGCTTCAAGTTTACTTTTTCTACTTTAAAAAATAGACTTACCAACGTCCATGAATTTTCCAAGGAAAGAAATTTGTCAAGTTTCTCCAAAAATTGATCAATTTTATCGGCCATAGCAGCATCCAGCTGTTTACGTAAAGGCTGGGTTTCGCCCAAATCTTGTTTAACTGATTGAAGTACACCCTCGACCGTTGTTAGGGCTTAAAATTAATTTTGAAAAAATGTTAAAAATAAAAGAAACCTCCAGACGAAGATTTTGGAGGTATTGTAAGTTCAAGCTCGGGGATTTCGAATATTCCATATTCAGACCTCACAACTGTTCTGTTCAGATCAGCAGCATTCTTCACTTTTAAAACAATCTCTGTTCCGTATTCCTGAAAATAATGATAAAGGATAGTTACAAGGAGCTAACAAGGTGGGTTTTGGGAATTGAAAGACTGTCATCAAGCCACTCCAACAGTCTGTCTTTCTGGAACTAGCAGACTCCTCGAAAAGCCCCTTTAGCTCAACTTCCTGGAACCGGCTAAAACCAAGAAAGACAATCCAAAAAATCCCGGGAGGCTAGCATAGGTTTACTTCTCCCCTAGAAACTGGCTGGGCCCATAAATCGAACAACTCACAACTGTCAGAAAGCCACATCAAAAGTGTGTCTTTCTGGAACTAAACTACTCCTCAAAAAGCCATCTAGAGCTCCATGAAGTCTAGCAAAGGTGGACTTCCTAAAACTGGCTAGAATCAAGATAGACAATCCAAAATGTCCGGGAAGGTTACTAGAGGTTTCCTTTCTTCCTATAAACTGGCTCCTCAAAGAAAGCCAATAAAGTCAGTTAACATTCCCAAACACTACTCAGAGCAGAAAAAAATCTCCTGGAATGGATCTCCCAGGCTCTGGCAAGTGACTAAACATGAGAAATAAATAAATTAAAAACCTGAGCCTGTTCTCCCGATTGTAAATTATTGTTTTGAAGTCCACAATGTTCACAAGCAAAGGACATAACAATAACTTGACGATAGAAAGGAATGTTGATAGAAATAATCTTTGTAATTCCATTTTCGTGACAGTTTGGGCAGATGGATTCAATTTCCATAGGTTTTTCAACATCATCAAAATCATGTTGAGAGGTAGAAGGTAAGGTTAAAGTTGGATCAGTTGAATCAGTCATTCGATCTGAAAAAGGCAGTGAATTGATTAGTCATCGTGATTTGGTTGGAAAGCGGGAAAGGTAAACATTCTAAAGTCTCAGAGTCAAAGGTTAACCAAAACGTAATAAGGGAGGGGGGGGGGGGGGGGGGGGGGAAGTAGAGAAGACGAAGCTTGGAATTAACTACAGCGCAGAAAAAATGAAACGGAAAACTTCCAGAAAATTTTTCTGTAGCTAGAGTATGTGTTTTGA
The DNA here is from genome assembly GCA_963681835.1 of Meloidogyne enterolobii. NCBI lineage: Eukaryota > Metazoa > Nematoda > Chromadorea > Rhabditida > Meloidogynidae > Meloidogyne > Meloidogyne enterolobii. The sequence goes on along the minus strand of CAVMJV010000083.1, from coordinate 252,370 downwards.
ACGAATTATAACTAGTTGACACTTTGACATTTAACACTTTGGAATTTCCAATTTAATTTTGCGAGCAATTTTCATTCAAACTTTTTGAGGCTTAATTTTGGCTTCATTTTTCTTATCTTTTATCTCGAGATCTCGAGCGTGTTTATGCCGGTTTTTTTCGTTTTTTTCTTTTTTTTCATATGTTTTTTTCTTTTTTATCTGTTTTATTCGTTATTTATTCGTTTTCCCCTGCTGCGCACGCTAAAATTTAAAAAAAATAAAAATTTTCTAATTTTTTGAAAAATTTTAATTTTCATCAATTTAAAGGTGCAAGCCTCCAGTCAACGTGCAGAACGCTTGGCCTGGTTAAAATTTTGTTTTTTTTCATTTTAAATTTGTTAATTTATAAAAAAATTTGATTTTTTTTTAATTTGAAGGCCTGATGCTGCTCTACATGGCCTGATGGTGCTCTACATGGAGCTGCCGATGATTCGGTGGTTTTTTTTCTTTTTTATTTTTTAAATTAAATTTAAATACCAAAATAATCTTTTTATTTTCATATTTTTTTCTTGTGCTGCTGCTGCTCAACATGGATGGCCTGGCTGGTTCCAATGGATGGTGGCTGGTTTTTAATTTTTTAAAAATAATTAAAATAAAAAATAAATTTTTTTAATATTTTTATAAATTTTTTTGCGTGTGATGGGTGGTGGTGGTCAATATGCTCTTGGTTGCTTGGTGGTGGTCAACATGCTCTTGTGTGGATTTGGTGGTGGTCAACATGCTCTTGTGTGGATTTGGTGGTTGAGTGGCTGGTTTTAATTTTTTAAAAATTTTTAAAAATAAAAAATTAAATTTTTTTTAATTTTTAAAAAATTTTTTGCTGATGGTGGTGGTGGCTGCTCATCAGTACGGCTGTTTTTTTGTTTTTTTAAAAAACCGAAAAAAATTTATTTATATTTAGTTGTGTCTACTTGTCCTTCAACTGATGGTGCTCTTCAGTGTGGTGCTCTTCAACATGCTCTTCATGGTGGTGCTCTTCAACATGTTCTTCAACATGCTCTTCATGGTGGCTGGCCTTTTTGTTTTCTGGCCAGGTAAAAAATTTTTTGATTAAAAAAATTTAAAATTAGCTAAAAATGCGCACGCGGGCCTCCTTTCCTCTCTCTTGTTGTCCTTTGTCTTTGTTGTTTTTTGTTCAATTTTAAAAATTTTCTGTTTTTTATCGAAAAAAGGTAAATGGACTGTATGGAATGGATGGTGGTTGAATGGATGTGGAATTGTGGTGGTGGATGAATTGGTAATGGAAGAAGTTTTTCAGGTTTTTTGTATAGGTTTCTGATTTTTAAGGGTAATTTTTCTGGTGACAAAATCTTATGCTAGAGGGGTCATGCCGCTTTTTTTCTTAAAATTTAAATTTGGCATTCTGTTTACGAAAAATGACAATTTGTCCCAATTTTAGAAAGACTACAGGTAGAGAGAAAAAGTAATTCTCTTCGTGGAGTCATTTGAGTATGAACATGAAGATTCATTTTTATGTAAATTTTTTTTTATTTTTGTGACTATCAAATGAACCTTGAAGTGTTCTTTGTTTTTGTAAAGTTCATTATTGATTTCTCAGTCCTTTTTGTGTATTGATTTTTTGCTCTACACTTTTTACAATTCTTTTTTTTGTTTATTATCAGAGACATTCATTACAAAAATTAATAGTTCTCTGTTGCAATCAATAAACTTATTGCAACATTTCAAGCCTCTTTTTAACTGACTGTAGAACGTGTTAATTTCCACTTGAATGTTCGAGCCTCTTTTAATTCTGATTTTTTTGTTTCTATTTTATTGCTATTCGATCTATTTTTCTTTAAATTTTGTCCCAACAAAAATCTATCCTTTTTTGTTTGTTTTTAGTGACTGCTTTTGTGTACCTCAAACTATTAAAAAATTTTTTTTTGATTTTTCTAGATTCTTATTTAACCCAAAACTTATTATTATTTCAACACAACGCTACTCTCTTTCAATTCCTTCAAAATTTATTTTTTGAAATGTCTACGGCTGAGGAGGACACTCAAAAATTGGATGCAACCAACGGAGAAGGTTTACTTTTTTGTAAATTTTTAAAAATTTCGTTGGGTTTTGTAGATGCTTCAAAATCAAAGAAACCCTCAAGAAAAGAGCTCAAGAAACAACAAAAACGTAATGAATATGAAAAGGGATTGCAGGCGATGGGATCAAAGCTGCATAATTTAAATGAGGAGGAACAAAAGTCTCCACTGAAAAAAGGTTTTTTGTGAAATTTGAAAGTTTTTAATCAAAGAAGGGTGGCCATCAGCTTGCCAACTTCTATTCCAATATTTCCTGACCCTTTCGTCATTTCCCGCATTGTTGTTCAGTGAATTTGAGAGGTCGTGGGTTCGACCCCGCCTGCCGAAATTAATTTTTTTTTAAATATTCAAAAAAGTTTTTTAAGACGGAAATCATGTGTAGATAATTTGTCTAACCTCAATTTTTGATTAATCTCGATTCCAGTAAAATTTTTGGCAATAACCGCACCGTTGTTTAACGAATTTGAGAGGTCGTGGGTTCGACCCCGCTTGAGGGAATTTATTTTTCTAAATATCTGTAATGGCTTTTACGTTGAAAATCGTGTCCAAACAACTTGCCCAGAACTAATCAACCCCTAATAAAATTCCATTTAAAAATTTTTGAAATCTTTTTGCAGGTGGAATAGGCTCTGGTGCAGAAGTTGGAGATCAATTTACTGTTTCACAACAAGTCAAAACTGATGCTCAATTAAATTTAATGGAAACTGCTGTTGATATAAAGGTTTTTTATGAAGGAATTGGCTTAATTTAAATAATTTTCAAGGTTGAAAATTTTGATATTTCTGCCGATGGAAGGCAATTGTTCAACAAAGCTTGTTTAACCGTTGCAATGGGTAGACGTTATGGATTGGTTGGGCCCAATGGAATGGGTAAAACTACACTTTTGAAACATATTGCTGCTAGAAAACTTGCTATTCCTCCAAATATTGATATTCTGTATTGTGAACAAGGTTTGTTTGGAATTTATTTCTTAATGGGGGGTGAAGGTGGGCGATGAAATGCTTGACGTTCTTGATCAATAGACTTGTGATCTTAAAGGTTCTGAATGGGAGGGGATAATTTAGGAGAACAACTTTTCTCTAAACACTGTTCTATTAGAAGTTTGAATCCTCAAAAGATACAGGAAAGGGCTGGCATATCCGGCAGAGTCCGCTTTCATCATAATTGGAAACTAAACATTTGTGGTTAAGTAGTGTAAAATTTAGGTACTTGTGGGTTATCCCTACGGACTTTTGCGGACTTTTTTTGCGGACACAATTGTACATAATGGTAAGAGTTTCTCTTCCCTCGTTAAGGATTAAATTTAATGTATACAATTATGTCAGAAAATATAAGCGTTTATGTGAAAAAGAAAATATATAAAACAAAAATCATTCCAATGCCCAATATTTCCCCCAAGCAAGCATGATTTCCTCAAAAACGTTTTTTTTCCCAACCATTTTTCTCCACATAAACTCTGCAAAATAACTCTCCAAAAAATAACTCTCCAATTGTCCAGCTTTTTTGGACAAAACTGGATGTTATTTGTAATACAATTTCATTTTAGCCCATTTCGGTACACTCTTGTTTTATGTAGAAGACTAAGATTCTGTAAAAATTCAATGGCATCGTTTTCAGTTGCCGGCAAATCACAAATTTTCATTATAAAAAGATCACTAGCTAAAGAGATTAGAAAAGAAAAAAAGTTAGAATGTGAAGTTTGCATAATTTGCTTATTTTTAATATATTACATTTAATCTTGTTTGATTGGTTGACAAGTGTTGTGCCCGCACTTGCAGAAAGAATATAAATGAAAATAAATAACCTATCATCGGGTTGGATGGTGGCACAGTCGGTTGTGCTTCGGTTTGGGCCCTTTCCGTGATGGTTCAATTCCATCACCCATCCAATGAATTTTTCCACAGCATGAACATGAATACAATAACAAGTGCATAGGAGAAAAGGAGGGAGAAACTCTTACCATTATGTACAATTGTGTCCGCAAAAAAAGTCCGCAAAAGTCCGTAGGGATAACCCACAAGTACCAAAATTTATATAATGAGAAAAAAGACGAGGGAGTAGGTTCGAATCCTTCGAAACCTATTTTGTTATGAATCCAAATGGTACACTTTCCAATTGCAGAATGGATTATTTTCTTAAATTTTGTTTAAAAAATTAAGAAATTTTTTAATATTTTCAGAAATCGAAGCTGATGAAACTTCAGCAATTGAAACAGTTTTGCGTTCAGACAAAATTCGAATGGAATTAATAACAAAAGAAGCAGATTTACTATCAAAATTAGAATTGGGTGATACAAATGTTACAGAAGAATTACAGCAAGTTTCGGTTGAATTAAAAAATATTGGGGCAAGTTCTGCTGAATCTAGAGCTAGAAGAATATTGGCTGGATTAGGATTTAGTAAAGAAATGCAAGAAAAAGCTGTCAAAGATTTTTCTGGTGGTTGGAGAATGAGAATATCTTTGGCTAGAGCGTTATTTTTGGAACCTACACTTTTATTATTGGATGAACCTACTAACCATTTGGATCTAAATGCTGTTATTTGGCTTGACAAGTTTGTAAAATTTTTTTTGGAATTTTTAAAAAAATTTAAAAAAAAATTTGGGACAAAAAATTTGGGACGTCCAGAAATTGTAAAAAACGACAAAAGGCCCAGAATCTGGCAAAAAATATTTTTTTGGATTTTCTGATGTTTTTGTTTCTTCTGAAATTAAAAAATTTTTTTAGAAAAATATTCAAACCCAAAATGTCCATTCTTAAAACGTCCAGAAATCGAAAACAAAACGACAAAATGTCCAGAAATTTTTTTCAGATTTTTTAAAAAATTTTTATAAAATTTTTATTTAGTTATCTACAAAATTGGAAGAAAACATTATTAATTGTTTCTCACGATCAATCCTTTCTTGACAACATTTGTACTGATATTATTCATTTGGATAGTCAAAAACTTTTTTATTACAAGGGAAATTATAGTTAAGTTTTGAATTTAATTTTGTTCTGATTTTAAATAAACATGAAACATTTCAATGTTCGTCTTAAATTCTGATTTTATTTTGAATTCTGATTCTAAAAATAAACTTGAAACATATTCAATGTTTGTTTAAAATTCTTGTTTTGATGTTAATAAAAATCAGAATTTTAAATGAACATGTTCAGTTAAAATGTTCATTCCATGTTCATTTAAATGTTCGTTTGAAATTCTGATTTCAATTTTATTTAAAATCAGAATTTTAAATGAACATGTATTTTAGGTATTTTATGTTCATTTAAAATTCTGATTTTTTAAGTTTATTTTTACAATTTTTTCAGCTTCATTTCGAAAAATGTATGAACAAAAATTGAGAGAACATTTGAAGGCTTACGAAAATCAACAAAAACAATTACATGCATTAAAAAAGGGTGGAAAAAGTGGAAAACAGGCAGAAGAAGAAATTAAAGGAAGAATGAATGCAAAACAACAAAAAGCTGTTGGAAAAAAGAGTGAAAGAGGTTCAGCAACTATGGGGGATGAAGGTTGGTGGGAGGAGGGTTTGAATTTTGAAAAAAAATTTTTTTGGGATTTTTTTTAAATTTATTTATTCTTTTTACAGAAGACGCTCCTCCACCCGAACTTTTACAAAAAATAAAAGAATATTCTGTTAAATTTGTTTTTCCTGGTACTACAAAATTGGCTCCACCTGTTTTGGGATTACATGGTTTATTTTAATTTTATTTTAATTAAAAGGGGTTTTATGGATTTAAAAAAAAACGTTGAATATTTTCGAAGTGTTTTTAATGAAAATCTTTTAAAATATTTTCGAGACCCCGCTTAAGGGAGTGGTCATGAGTTCGACCACGCTTGGAGAAATTATTTTTTCTAAATATTCTGAAAGTTGTTTTTAGTTAAAAAGCATGTGTTGACACTTTGTCTAACTCCTTTTTTGATAGTCTCAACTTTATTGAATTTTTCGGCAATTACTGTGCCGTTGGATAGGGGGTCGTGGGTTCGACCCCGCTTGGGGAAATTATTTTTTAATATCCGAAACTGATTTTAATTTTTCTATAGATGTTTCATTTGGTTATGAAAATGCTAAATTATTATTCAAAAATGTCAATTTTGGTATTGATATGGATTCTAGAATTGTGATAGTTGGACCTAATGGTGTTGGAAAATCTACTTTGCTAAAATTGTTGAGTGGAAAAATTGCTCCGGTTTATTTTTGAATTTTTTTTTTAATTTTAAAGTTTTTTTTAAAGACTACAGGTGAATTAGTTAAACATAGACAACTTAGAATTGGGTGGTTTGATCAACATTCTAATGAAGCATTAAATGGTGAACAAACTCCTGTTGAATATTTGATGGTTAAATATAATATTGATCATCAGGTTTGTGAACATTTTTTTTTGCTTTTATTGTTAGAGGGGTTTGTGGTAATTCTATAAATTTGCTGGGTGTTTTTTTTTGTGCCTTTTTGGGGGTCGAAAAAGGTGTGATTCCGGTTTTTCCATTCGATTGGTAAAGTATTTTTGAAAGAAGGATTATTGAGATGAGTTTCTATCTTATTGTTAGGAGAAGGGAAAGAGAGAAGTATCCTTGGGAGGATGCTTGAGAGGGTTTTGGGGAATTCTTTCTTGAATGATTTCTATGTTTTTATTGTGTTATAAATTGTGGATGAATAGGGAAATTTGGGGGGGTTTTTTTTCTTTGATCCTTTTTCTTATTCCGTCTTAAAGGCATGATAGTATTTTAAATAATAAACAAAATATTATTTAAAATTTTAATAATCTTTTTCATTTTCTCTAGAGCGCCAGAAAAAATTTGGGAATGGTTGGATTAATATCGCAAGCACACAATGTAAAAATCAAAAATTTATCTGGTGGTCAAAAAAGTCGTGTTGCTTTAGCTGAATTGTCTTTAACAGCGCCAGATATTTTAATTTTGGTATAATTTATTTAATTTTATATAAGGAATTTTATCTGGGGTTAGTTTTATATATAACTACATGTGTGTTGGGATAAGCTGTCACTTTTAAGAAGGAGTTTTTGAGTGATTTTGGGTTTACTAAAATAAGGAACCGTGTGAGAGCATGTTTGAATATGATCTCTAAATTATACAAATCCCAGATCTATATGATCGAGTCATCGATCGAAGTTAATGACCCTTAGATTCAAACCTTATACCAACCTCGTGTTATTTAATCGAGTCATTATGATTCCTGGATCCAAATCCGAACTATGATGTCATCTTTATAAAGAGTTCCTCGGTTCTTATGGGCTCACTGTTAAGTTCTTCAAAATAAATTACTCCTGGATTATTGACCTCGAATCAATAATCAGTGATTTTTGGGTTAAACCTAGGACCATGTTGGAACTTTTGGGTCATGAACGAAAGGATTCTTCTTCTAATAAGGATCAAAACATATACCAAAAACATTTCAAAAAAAAATTTTTTTTTTAAAGGATGAACCAACAAACAATTTGGATATTGAGTCAATCCAAGCCTTAGCAGATGGTATAGAAACATTTGGTGGAGGTGTATTAATGGTTACCCACGACGAAAGATTAATTAGAGCAACAAATTGTCGTTTATGGATTGTTGAAGATGAGAATGTTTATCAAATTGATGGGGAATTTGATGATTATCGTAAAGAAGTGTTGGAACAAGTTGAAAAGAGGCTAGCTTCTGATGGACTATAAATGGAATGGAATACGGTGTTTTTTTATTAATTAATTAAAATTTTTCGGTTATATTTCTGTTGATATACATAATAAAAAAATACACAAAATTCTATTAAAAAGAAAATTTTTTGAACCTTTATATCAAGTGGAGAAGAGTTAATTAATTAGTAGTATATATCCGGTTTTAAAACATTTAAATGGGTAAAAAGGTTTGGGGGGAGTAATTGGGAGAGGGGAAAGGGAAAGTAAAAAATTAAAATTCTTGGTAGAAAAATAAAGGGGGATAAAGATATGTCTGGAGTCTTTTTCCGGATTTTTGACGGAGTTTGGGGGAGCATTTTGGGAATAAAAGTCTCACAAACAATCCAAAAAACATTTCTTAATCAATTTTTTATAATTTAACAATTATCGAATTTTTAAAAATCATATGCTTCTATATACACCTTTTTTTATTTTCTTTCTTTCTTTTCTCTCTATTTTTAAATGTAAAAATTTTTTTTCTTTCAATATTCGTGGCGCTAACGCACACGTATTTCTCAATCAATTTCCTATAAAACATTCCAAATGACAGCCGGTGTTCGTGTGTGTTGACAGCTGTAAATAGACTAAGGTCTTTTAGAGTATTAAAAATATCTTACTTGAATTTTTGGAGGATTTTTTAAAAGATTTTGTAGGGGTTTTTTAAATATATAAGATGTTGATTGGAGAGAGTATTTAATGGGTGGGATTTTGGGGTTGTAATTTGGTGGGGGCTGAGGGAGTATAATGCGATTTGGGAGTAAAATGTTATATTTAGTTACTGAATATGAAATTAGTCTTTTGGGGGTATTTTGTATTGGTTAGGTTTTTTTGTAATTGAGTCAATTTTTATAAACTTTTCTAATTTTCGTAATAAATTTTTTCGAATTTTCCTTATGTTCCATCATCCTCTATCCCTCTAAATAATTTTTTTGTGAGGATTTCATCAAAATTCTATTGAAATTCCTCATGTATTTTTTTACTTTTTTTGTCATATGATGAAATCCTCCAAATTCTATTTTTGTTTATTATGAAATTCAAAAAAAAGGAAGCATCATATGACTATCATTTTTATTTTTATGTTTATTCATTTTTTATGTTTTTGTCAACAACAACAATTTTATTTAGAAATATATTTCAAAATTTTCTTTTCACATCCCTCCACACACACTAACACTTACCCATTGCTTGTTTGCCTTTCCGCGTCTGACTATACACTAGCGGCTGTCAATAACGCCCGCTTATTTCTTCATATACACACCACCCCAATATTCTTTGCTTTACTTGCTTACTACAACGGCTGGCAATTAAACGCCATCGCTTGCTTTAATGGCTCCTTCACTCATTAACACTCACCTCACCATTCTTTGCTTGCCTTACGACTGACTATACAACAACGGCTGTCAATATCGCTCGCATATTTCCTCATATACACAACTCACCCCACTATTCTTTTCTTGCTGCACGGCTGTCAGTTAGACGCTATTGCCTGCTTTTTTTTAATGGCTGCTGTTGTTGTATACACACATGAAGGCTGTCAATAACGACCGACTGCTTCATTTATTCTCCTTAAAATATATACTATTTTTCTTTTATTTCTCTAAAAATATTTTTCTAGAAATTTCTCAATTTTTCTGCGTCGTGTGAGCGCGCGCGTCGCTTCTTTCCTCATACAGCCAGCCAGCCCACCCTAACTCCGCCCATAAAAATTGTCTTTAAATAGCCCCCAAGCGCTCCATAGCAAGTCATTCTTTAAACAATTTCTAATTTTATTTTTAATCTTTCTACAAATTTTTAAAAATATTTTTTAAATTATTTTGCTGACGGGGGTTTTTGTTCGCGTTTTTATTTATTAAAATATTTTTAGTGAATATTTATTTTTTCCTTTGAATGTTTGTATTAAAATGTTGTAACTACCTCTACTATAATTAATATACTCCATTATACTCCTTTGTTATGAATGTTTTGTGTGGATTTAAATTTTTATCTTCAACATTAATCTACATTCCTTAATACCAGTTTTTTCTACTTCAACACATTATATGGGTCCCGCTTTCTCAAATAATATTCAGTTTTAATGGCTGCCATTTATTTTTCTTCTAATGCACATTATTGCTGCCTTTTTTACTCTTTTTCTCGTCAATTTTTCATTCAATGCTCGCAACCACTCTCGCATCTACCACTCCAACATTCAATATATTCTCGACCGAATTCTCGACTAGCGGCCTGTTTTATTTTAAATAACATGTGATTTTATAGAGAAAGGGAGAAGGTTTTTTCTACTGCTTTCTGACTTTACCCAACAATGTGACATGCGCGTTTGTTCGCTACCGTGTTAATATAAATGAAGAAATCCAAAAGCTATAAGAAATACTATAAGAAATCCAACTCAATCCTATGTCTATTTTACGTCTGACAAGAAGGGATAAGGTTACAATAATATCGGAAACCGTTGTGAATGCCAAATTCATTCTCAAAGTCAATGGATTAGTGGGTGGCTGTTGGTTGTATTTTTTAAAAATATTTTTTAACTCAACGAGGGTTGGGGTTTTGATGATATATTTAGATGAGAGGAATCCAAATCAATCTCCTTTGCGTTATTATGCGTTTGATAAGAGGGACACACAATAACGAAGAAAATAGTTTCCAATCAGTCTCTTTTGCGTTAGAAGGGATTTGTTACACAATAATGAAGATAAAGGCCGTTTTCAAATTCAATGCATGTTTTGTCATTGTATTCTTTAAATATCACTCAATGGGTTGGGGCTGGTTCCTTGATGATAAATTTAGATGTGTATCAAAACTTTGTTCAAAACCTGTATGAGAAATCTAAATCTCAATCATTTTCGTGTATCTACCTACCACTACTTTACGTTCCAAATAGAAGCGGTTAAAATGTGTGCGGCAATAAGAAGATACAAAAATTGGGAGATCGCGGATCATTCTATTACAAAGCCTAATGAATTTTTTGTTTCTTGCGGTATTTGATTTGTTCCTTAATGATGAATTTAGATGTGTGTTTCAAAACTACTTTTACCTGTATAAGAAATCCAATTCTCAGTCCTTTGCGTGTCTTCATTTTCAAATTTAATTCATTTTCAAACTGTCATTGTATTTTTTCTTAAATATTTTCCCTTAATGGGATGGGGGTTGGGTTCCTTGATGATAAATTTAGATGTGTATTTCAAAACTACATGTTTGTATAAGGAATCGAGATCAATCCATTACCATACTCAGTCTAGAAGGGATAAGAAGATGTATGATACAATACTAAGAGGAAAAAGTGTCTTCAGTAGTTGGAAATTTGCGATCATTCTCTTAAAACCCCAGTGGATGTATAGCGGTTTTTGTATTTTTAGAAATATTTCTACTCATTGGGATGGGTTGGTTGCTTTTTTGTTGGGAAAAGAAATTTAGATGTGCCTCAAAATTATGTATCCAAATCACAATCTCTTGTATATCTTACCAATTTATGTTTGCTTGGAAGGGAGAATCATTCGTTACTTCAATAACCGGATTTTTTTTATTCTTCTGTTAAGCCATTTGATTTCTCAATTTATTCTCATTAGGATGGGTTAGTTTTTTGATGATAGTATACCTATTTTAGATGTTTCGAAGTTGCGCTTTTCCTCCTATCATTGTTTTAAATCACTGACTGTTAAGCTTGTTTGTCTCCAATGTATTTTTTACACAATTAAATTTAAATAGGGGAAGGTTTTTGGGAGTTTATTTTTAGATGATACAGTGATAGAACCATGCTTGTTTAGACGAGCTTTTTTGGGACTTTAAAAAATTTGTTCACAATTTTGGTGATGTCCAGGTCAAATTCAATTAAAATTTTTTTGAATATATTAGGGGGGATATATCTTTGGGGCTATATGAATTTTAGATCTTATTTCCTATATTTCTTGACACAATACACACAGGTATTTTAATGTAGAATGAACAAAATATAATTTAGTCTGGAGAGTTTTTTTTACTGTTTTGAGGGGAAGCGCGTTCTTGGTATTCAGCAAATTTTCTATTATTCAAACCAAATGTTTTCTGTGTCTAATTGTTGCCAAAATTTTTCAAATTAATTTTTCTTTGGATATATTAGTGTTTAAATTTATTTAACCTACAACAAATCGTGTTTAATTTCGGGTTGATTCTTAAATTATTATGAACATTTTTGAATAATGTTTAAAGAAGATTTGAAAAAAATTTTTTGGACAAGAAAATGAATTCAATTTTTTAACCTTGATTAAAACTTTGGATTAATCTTGATCTTTAACAATAACAACAACAATAAAAATTGTATATATTCTCATTTTAAACCACAAAATTTAATTTCAAATTCAAAACAACAATGTCCTGTTTATTTTAAAATGAGGAGTAATAAAAACTTTTGTTAGAATATTTTCAATCTAAAAAAAAACAGAGGGGGGAGAAGTATTGCCATAAATGGTTTAGTCAATGCGTCATAAAATTTGAAAAAAAATCTCAAGTGTTTTTAAAAAGCGAGAATCAAGGTTGAGAAAAACTTACAAATACTATTAACAATATTCTTGAGTATAAAAAGCTTAATAATGTAAATATGTATATGCGAGGTGTTATTGTTGGTAGGAAAATTAATTTTTCCCAAATATTCTTTTAGTGTGTTTTCAAAAATCTCTACCTATAATGGTTAATCTTGGGGTTTTTTTTTAAATTTATCTAAAAAATGAACAAAATGTATTTTACAATCCAAACAATTTCTCTATTCCCGCATTAATAATTTGGAAGAAAAACTTATACCAACTTAACCACAACAATATTTACACAAGGGGAAAGCTTGCTTATTTACTATATTTTTTGATATTAAAAAAAATTAGAAGGAAATTCACAATCGTTTTAAATAATTTTTGAACATGTAAAAACCACGTTTAAGAAGAAAATTTAATGTTTTACCTATGAGGGATTCGAACTCACACCTCTTTTTTACGCGTTTAACCAACTTAACTACAAATTACAAATTTGTTATTAGTGGGCAATAATTTTACTCTTTCAACTCACAAATTATTTTAACAATCAAAAAATATGTAAAACAACGTTTTAATGATTCGATTTATTATTTAATTCATGCTGGATTCATACTTTTCCCACTCCTATTCCCGCGCTTATCCAACTTAACTACAAAATACAATATACAAACTTAAAATCCAAAAATTGAAAATTTCTTTACAACCAATCTCCCAAAAAAATAATATTTGTGTTTTTTCAAACCGGATGCTTGAACCCTTTTTTGAAAAATTTTTTAGCCCCCTAATTTGATGAAAACTTCACAAACTTAACTAAATAATCCATCCAATTAATGCAATGAAAAAAATTATTAATTTTTAATTTTACATTATTATTCAATTTGATCTTCTAAATTTAAAAATTTATACAAAATTATTAAACAAATTTTCCGGAAAAAATATTTTTTTACGTGACTGGATTCGACCTTACACAAATTTTTTATTCGAATAATATGTTTTAAAACTTATCCAACTTAACTAAAAAAAATTACAAAGGCAAACTTTTATCAAAATTGGCGTTCCTTTAAAGGATTTGTTCTTTTTTTAATTAATTTTTTTTATTTTTTTTTTTTTAAATTTAATTTTTCGATGGTGCATTTTGGTATTTTTGTGTGTTTTTTGGTTTAATTAATCATTAAGGGAGTTATTCTTTTTTTAATTTTTAAAATCTGTCCAGAACACTTAATCTTTAATTCTTCCTTTTTTTTGTTTAATCAAGCTTTATTATTTTTAACAATTCCAATCAGCTTACTTGTTCAGCTTTCTTTATCATTATTTTTTATCAATTAATTGGCTAAAATTTTAAAATATTTTCTAATAATAATGGTTTTTTTGCTTGGTTAAATGGCCCAATCTATCTTGTTTTGTTTCTAAACTTGTGTTTAAAAATGATTGGATGTTCCTTTTATTTTTGGCTTTTTTTTTGGATGGATATTATCCTCTTTAAAATATTTACACACAGTTTTTGGAGGTTAAAAATATGGAAATTTTTTTTTCGATGGGCGATCAGATTTATCAAATTTAATTGGTTAAAAATCATGTCTTGGATCGCTCTATTTGGAGGGAATCCTTCAATATGATGATTTATTATTATGATTTTTTATGGGACAATTCATACCTCTGATACATGCTTTCTGGTCTCTTTTTAAATTCAATTCTTGCTTTATGGTTATTCTACCTAAATTAAATTGTTCTTAATGAGGGAAAAAGGATATTACTCAGTTTGTGTGCGCGCTTAACCCTTAGGTAGTTGGGTTAATTTTTTTTTAATTTTAATATCGAAATTTTTTTCCTATCCCTAGTTTTCTTTAGAATATTTTTAATTATATTTTAATAGGAAAACAAAGCGGTTTTACCACGATCGGATTCGAACCCGCGACCTCTTTCCTTATAAACAACATCACTACCGACTTAACCACATGGGACAATTTTTCTTAAAAAATTTTTTCCTGTCTCTACGAGGCGTACGGAATAAGTAAATTATTTTAAAATTAATTTTAAGATTTTTACAAATTTTTTGAAGGTGTTTGTCCTGGCTTTTTCTGTTCGAGATTTGGATTTGCCTCTCTATTTTTTAAGGAATTTCGGAAAAATTTTTTGGCATTATCGAGGGATAAGAAGTGGTCTTTTAAAAATCTTAATTTATATTATTCTACTACCAAAAGAATTTTTTAAATATAATCCAACTCTTATTTAAAAATAATTTATTTGCGCGTTTCTATTTAATATACCTAAACTTGTAGTTTTTTTTCTCGGATAAATAGTGGCATGGATTTTTTAAAATTTCAATTAAAAATATTTAATGAAAAAAAATGCGTTTGTCAAGTTAAACAAAGACGTTTTTCCATGTTTGGATTCGAACCCGTGACCTCTTTTGCCCTTGTAATCAAAGTCACTACCGACTTAACCACATGTGACAATTTAAAATTTTTTTTTTGTCTCTACGAGGCGTACAAAATTTTTATAATTCTCCTTTTTTTAGAATTTAAACCGAGTTTTTTTAACGTTTAATATTTACAAAAGCATATTTTTTTTTCAAAATTTAGCCTAATAATCTCATATTTGCGCGTTTATAATTTTATCCTTTTTTTCCGTCCCGTATTTTTCTAATCATTTTATATGCTCTACGTTTTATCTTTTTTAAGCATTCGCTTCTTTAAATTCAAAAAATTTTCCCCCTAAACTGTGCACAGTTTATTTTTTCGCGTTTAAAAAAGAGTATGGCTGGTTTTAAAGGCCTAATATCGGGAGAAAAATGTTTGAAAATAAAAAATTTGGTGTTAAAAAGCGCTTTTTGAGTCACTATACAAAGTTGTGTTTTTTATATAAATATGGGATGGAGTAATAAACAAGAAAAAATAATTTTGGTACATTATAAAATTTAGAAGGTCTCGGAGTATTGAAAAGGGTAATGAAGAGTATTTTTGAACGCGTATTTTCGAGTAGAGACACACACAATGTGTTGGTTTTGGGTATACTTAAAGGATAAGTTGTGTGTTGGGTAATCTGTTTAGGTTAGTTTGTTTTTAATAGAGTTTTGGCTAATATTAGTTATGTTTTTGTTGTTGAGTTTTAAGAAAAACACATGTTTGTTTTAGAAGAATCAAGTTTTAGAGAGTGTTTTTGTGTGTTTTTAGAAAAAGAAAAAGAGAAGGTTTATACATATGTTTTTGAATGTTTTGTTTGTTTGTTTTGATGTTTTTATTGTTGTTGTGTTTGTTGTGTTTCTGATGTTTTAGTGTTTTATATTTGTGTTTTTGCTTATGTTTTTGCTTATGTTTTTGTTTGTTTGTGTTTTCGTGTGTGTTTTATGTTTATGTTTTTGTTGTGTTTCTGATGTTGTGTAATGTTTTATGTAATTCTGATTAAAAATACAAAAATTTAAACATTTTCAGGCAAACTTTTTTCGGATAACTTTTTTGGATACACAACATTTTCGGCAAATATATAATTTTCGGCAATTTTTTCGGCAATTTAATAATATTTTTTCGCTTAGTTTTTTCGATTTAAAAAATGAATGAATAAATATTTTTCGGCCTATTTGTTGTTTTTTTATTGTTTATTTAGGGGTAGAGAGGCTATTTTTTTAGGGGTCTTGTTTTAAGGATTATAGGGAAATTTTAGCTAATGTAGGGAATTTTTTATAAGATTAAGAGAATTCTTAAATATTTTTTAGCCTCATTTTAAAAATATTTATAAAATAAAAATTATTTTAAAAAACAGAATCTCGAATTTTACTCACAATCTAAACATAATTAACTGAATGAGGGGGAAGCTTGTTCAAGAAAGCTTTTATCTCTTTAAAATGTTTCCCAATCACTTTATATTCCCAAGGGTGTACGTACAATCGAGATTTGACTGTATTTTCATAAATTAAAATTAAAAAAATTTTTTTTTGTTTGATAAGGCATCTTGAATCGATACAAAACTTGAATTAATCTTGATACAAGTACAAGAGTCTTCTCGGATTTTCTTGGAAGAATCTTCTTGGCCCCTCGATCTCGGCTTTTCAGCTTCAGTGATCCTCGAACAATGAGCATACAATTTGTGGTGGAAGCATCATGAAGAGAAGAAGAAAAAAATTTGAAATAAAAGCACAGAGGAACAATATATGTGTTCGCTTCGAGTTTAACTTCTTCGAGTTTGACTCAACTACCTATACAAGATTTTGGCAAATATGTTTTAAGAGAAAAATTTTTTTGTATTTTTAAAAATAAAAAGAAAGAAATATATTTTTATTTTTATTTAATAAAAAAATTTTTTAGTTAATATTTTTTTAGAAAAAATTTTTTTTAAGTATTTTATTCAGCGCTTCATTCTCTTGTTTTTATCGCTGTTTCTTTCCTCAAATCCATTCCTCCAAACTTCCAATACTTTTCTTGTGTTTATCCAAACAATGTTGTTCTCGTTGTTGTTGTCCTTGATGTTTGGTTGTCAGTTGTTCTTGTTTTTCTTTTTCCAAAACATTGTCTCTTCCAAACAAATGATGTTTTTCCAAAACATTGGTGTTTCTTCCAAACAAATGTTTTGTGTTCTCCAAAACATTTGTGTTTTTCCCGAACAAATTGTGTTTTTTTGTATTTTCCAAAACATTGTTGTTTCTCCCCAACGAATTGTATTTTTTCGTGTTTTCCAAAACATTTGTATTTTCCCCCAACAAATTGTGTTTTTTCATGTTTTGTTCAAATCTTTTGTTATAAACTCGTCGCATTATTTTATTTAAAATAAAGCCTATTGGAATTGAAACAGTAAAAAGAAGAGCGCTAATAAATAACAACGGAAGAATTGATGCCATTGAAGAAAGGAAAGTTGATGAAGATGAAATCTGTTCAAATGTTGTTTCTGATACCATTTTCAGAAATTAGTATTTTTTGTTCTGTTTTTAATTTGGGGAATTATTAAGGCAGGGGGAATTATGTGTTGGAAGGGGTCTCATTCCAGACTTGATAACTTTTGAGTGAATTAACTTTTTGAAACGCTTTCGGTATCATTCGATAGAGAATTAAATTTGCTACAAACTAAGGTTTTTTCAAATTTTTGGGTTGTCGAGCAATACAATGTGTAATTTTTTAGAAGTTTTTGATAGTTTTTAAGGGGTTTTTCGACCTTAACTTTTTTGTAAGTCGAGATAAAATTATGATTTATATCTCATTTTGTAGGAAATTCAATCCTCTTTCGAATGATATGGGTACCATTCGAAAAGAAAATTGGGTTCGGGAGTTATCAAGCCAGAACTATGCTTTAATTGAGATTGTCTTACCAAATTTTTAGTAGATTTTTGTTTTCAATGGCTAGGATTATCTTGTTGTTTTTTGGTTGTTGCTATTTTTTATCCCTTTCGGGTATAAAAGTTTTGACTATCCGTTCTCGTCCAGATTGTCAAGTAATAAAAGTAAAAATATGCGCAACGACGCCAAGTTGAATAATTCGTTAAAGGTGAATGACACCGATTTAAATATTAAGAAAAAAAAGAATATAAATTTGTAATTTACCGTATTTCCTCAAATAGTACGGCCCCCTCTATTAGTACGGCCCCCTCTATTAGTACGGCCCTTTAGATGAGGGTTGAAAAATAGTACGGCTCCCTCAATTAGTACGGCCCCTCAAATAGTACGGCCCCCGTTTAAAAACCTCAAAATTAAATTATGTTTATTTCCGTTTATTTTTCAATTTTTAATGTAGCGTATGGCTTATGTTTATGCTTATTTAAATGAGATAGTTAGAGATCAGAATTTTGAAAAAACCGGGTCCGGGAACCGAGAAACGGGTTCTGAAGGTTGACCGGGAGGGACCCGGACTATCGCCCTATACTTATTCTAAAAATCTCTATTAAAGTAAGTAAATGACATTAAAGATTATTTCACACAAGATCAAATTCCCTTTTCTGAAACACAAGTTCATCGACTGCTATCATTTGTTCTTTCGTACTTGGGAATAATTGAAAAATTCAAAGAAATATGTTTAATTTCTTTCAATGGCCCTTATAAGAGTGGGTGACCGAGAGGTTCTGTGTTAGGTTGAAGTCGTAGATGATGTTGATGTTGAAGTCGTACGGATACATATGGATACAGATTAGTGTTTCACCGGAACCGAAATAATACAGATATGGTAAGTACAGATATTGTAAAAACGCCTGCGGATATCCGTCTGTATCCGCCGTAAATATCCGGATACCAAAATCAGAATCCGTGTCCTAGTCTCATTAAAATAAGGTAAACTAGTCCTATCACCCCTTTAATCACTCTAAATATCCGGATACCAAAATCAGAATCCGTGTCCTAGTCTCATTAAAATAAGGTAAACTAGTCTTATCACCCTTAATCAGTATATATATATAGTCTTATCACCCTTAATCTTATCACCCTAGTCTTATCACCCTTAATCTTATCACCCTTAATCACTCTAATCCTTCTTAATCTCTCATCTTTTAAATTAATCATTTACCGATGCACAAACCTAACACTTGACGCTCGATAAAACACACAACAAAAGTTGATATTTAAATGCAGCCTTACATTTTAAGGTCTTTGGTAATTTCAGTTTGGATCTAGGCATATGATTAAGTCTAAGTTTTTAGGCATACACTAGTGTGTGTAATAAAAAACAAAAAAATTCCAATAAACACAGCCTTAGTTCAAGGTGGCATAACCAGAAAAATTATTCAGAAAATTCCGAAGGATGGTTGAAATATAGTACGGCCCCCTCAATTAGTACGGCCCCCTCAAATAGTACGGCCCTTTGGAAGAGGGTTGAAAAATAGTACGGCCGGCCGTACTATTTGAGGAAATACGGTATCTGAAAAATGGGTTTGTTAAAAATTTAATTTTTAAAGGGGGAAAAAATTTTTTTTGATGAATTTTTTGGTGAAAAAAAATTTTTTTAATTTTTTTGACAGAAAATTTATTTAAAAATGAGAACTAAACTGTGTAAAATAAATATTAAAAATTGATTTTTCTGAGTAAATATTAAACACACACATATAAAAATTGTATAAAAAATTTTTTAGTAGTTTTGTTCTTATCAATTTAATTATAAAATTGGGGTCATAGGGTTTGATTTGTGATTGTAAAAAATTAAATTTAAATTAATGGTTGGGATTTCTTGGGGGAAATCAGAATTTTGTGTATTTTTGTAAGTGTGTTTGTGCTTTTATTTAAATTGTAATTCTGATATTATTTAAAAATCAGAATTTGTAATTTTTTAATTGAAGAGAATCAGAATTTTTTAAACAATTTATATCAGAATTTGTATGTAATTGTAATTCTATTGAAAAATCAGAATTATTAAAAATCAGAATTTTTAAAAATCAGATTTTTACGAATCAGAATTTTTAAGAAATCAGAATTAAAAAAATCAGAATTTTGAAAATCAGAATTTTTAAAAAATCAGAATTTTTAAAAATCAGAAAGAATCAGAATTAAAAAATCAGAATTTTTAAAAAATCAGAAATTAAAAAGAAATCAGAATTTTTTATTTAAAAAATTTCAGAATATTTAAAGAACATCTTTTTACAATTTGTAACTACAATTTGTATAATTCTGATTATTAAATAAAATTTAAAAAATATTATTATTATTTAATTTATCAAGTAATAATTCTGAAATGATAACAACTAATAAATAAATATTTTTCTTCTAATATCACACATCATTTTACTTTTTATTTTTATTTAGATTCATGTCAGCCTCCTCCGATCTCGTGTTTTTTTAATATTTTTAATTTATTCAAATCTTTCTTGGTTGAGAATTTGTGGGGGTGTTAGAGAGAGTTTGAGGGATAAATCCTCTATAGTGTTATAAAAAAAATTTTTTTATATTTTTTATGATGTGAGAATTAAATTGGACTGACAATGAGTAGGGGGGAGATTTAACGAACATTTATATTTTATATTAAGTAAAATAGAAAAAAAATTTTTTAGTAAATTTTGTATTAGGAAATGAGGAGGATTTTTTATAGTTAAGAATTTTATTTAGATTTTTTTTTAGAAAATTTATTTTTATATATTTTTGGGAAAGAATAGAAAAATAATTTTAATAAAAAGGTTTTTAAATATTTTTATTTTTATTGTTTAGAGTTTGTTTCTCAACTCCAAAAATTGTTTTTTTTTTCTAAAAATAGAAAAATAGAGTCAATTAAGTTTTTACACATACACAAAACATTAAAGTCTAAAATGAATCAAAAATCAGAAATGACTATAAAAACGTGTGTGTGTGTGTAAATTAATTATGATTGATTGTTGTAAAGAATTGTTTAAAAGTTGTGTTTTAGTAAAGTTTCATAAATTAAAATGTGACCAGAATTTAATTTAAAACAACAAAATACATTTGAAATAAAATACAAAAACTTTTCCGGAAAACACTTTTATAAAAAGTGTTTTTATTATATACAAAAACTTTCCGGTTATATAACAGAACTAGTTAACTGTAAACATTTCCGGAAAATACAATATTTTTTTTTGTATTTTAAATAATATTTTAAATAAAATACAATAATAATTTCCGGAAAATACAATAAAACACGTAAAATACAAAACTTTTCCGGAAAATAAGTTTGTGAGGAAAATACATTTTTTAAATAAATTTTCCGGAAAATACAATAAAACATGTAAAATACAAAACCTTTCCGGAAAACAAGTTCAAAATAAAAATACATTGTTTCCGGAAAATACAATAATTTTAAATACTTTTTTCCGGAAAACAAGGTTTATATAATAAAAACACACTTTTTTCAAATTTAAACTGTTTAAGTAAATGTTTTGGATACAATAAAACACGTAAAATACAAAACTGAATGAATCAAAAATCAGAAATCAGGATTTTGGAAAAATAAATTTAAAATTTTTCTTTTATAAAAAATGATGTCAGAAATTAATAAATATAGAAAATGCGAGAATAAAATATTAAAAATATGGGGAATATGGGGAAAGGATTTTTTTATTTTATTCTTTTATCAGTCTTTTTACGACAACAGGAAATGTACGAGAAAAATACATAATTCGCTAAAAACGTACTTAAATAACACACATCTTTTTTTATAAATATTTTTTTTAGATAAAATAGGAAATCAATTATTTGTATTTATCGGGGTAGATAAATTTGTAAACATATCTTCTCATTTGTATTTTCCTTTAATTTTCCGGAAAGAAAATACAACCTAAAACACATTAGAATAAATGTTTATTTACAACTTTTCCGGAAAACACAAAAATACACTCAGTGTTTATAAATTTCCGGAAAAACTATATAACAATCGAAAACAATATTTCCGGAAAACACATAACAAACATAATATGCATGAAATACAACATCTTCCGGAAAAATAATATATAAAACACAATTTCTGGTTTTTGTGTTTTTCTCTAAACTTTGTGTTTTTATTTGTTTATTCTTCTGATTTTATAAACACAACAACTTTTCCGGAAAACACATCAAAAACATTTAATTACAACAAAACACAAAATTTTTACAAGATGGAATAAATGTGTTTTTCCGGAATTTTTATGTTTCCGGAAATTGTTTTATAAAAATTCTGTTTTTACAAAAAATATAAACTTTTTCCGGAAAAACTTGAATAAAAACATTTCCGAAAAACACAATAAATATAAATTCTGATTTTTGTATTTTTTCATTATTCTGATTTTTCTTTACTGTCTCTCTTATTTTATTCTTTCTCTTTAATTAATTATTTGTTGGATTGGTAGATTTTTATACGATTCTGGTGGTAGTATAACTATAGGCCTTCGTTTATCTCGTATATATTTGCCAATAAAAGTGTTGCAAACAGAGCAGTAATGTTCTGCATCCATAAAACAGCTACAATAAAGTGGAATACGCGACAGAACGCAAATAATAAGTCTACAGGGAAAAATTTGTTTAATTAATTTTTTTTATAACTTACCCAGAAGTAACAAAAACAATTGGTAAAATTAAACCAATATTACTATCAATAATACCCAAACCTCTTTTAATATTTCTAATAGCAAAACTGAAAAATGCTATAATACCCAGCGAGCAAATAACAAATCTTTGAAGAAGAAAATATTTTTTTAATTAAAATTAATATTTAAGTATAACCCAAGTAATGCTATAATCCAACCTGCCCGAGTTTCAGTAACATATTTAAGTTTAGTTTTTGTATTTTGGTTGCAAGTAGGGCAATAAACCTTTAAAAATTTGAAGAGAAAAATTTTTTTTCATTTTAAGTTTTACAAGTTGTGGTTTAGATCCAAAATATTGAACATTCCCCACATAACTACTTGGTTGAACATAATTTGGTCTTAAATGCCACACGCACATCTTTTCTATTATTTTTTTATTAAGAATTTTATTTAAAATAATAAATATAAGAATAATAATAATAATTGTTTTTTGAGAGAAAAATTCTTTTTTATTTAAGTTTTGTTTTACACGATAGCGTGAATTATTAAAAAATACAAAATTTACACTAAAGACGTATTTTTACATGCCACACAAACATTTGTTTTTAAAATATTTTTTCTAATTATTTTTGTTTTTCAAAAAAGATTATTCTCAGAAAATACATAACCCCCCCCCCCCTCTTCCCAAAAAAAATAAGAATTTAAAAATCACATTGTTCCCTCTATGGTTTTTGACCATTTTTAACACTGTATCTCGGCCTAAACTTAAACATTTACGTTGATTTTGTTTCCAATCGTCTCATCTCGACGAGACGAATCGAATATTATCGCGGGGAGTAATTCCGAACCTTCCACCGGCTAAAGTACAAAACCGAAATTTGTTTTATAAAAATTCTGATTTTTTAGAAATAAACTTTTTCCGGAAAAATATTAGTAAAAATAAACGAATTAAAACATTTCCGGAAAATACAATAAAAACATTTAATTACAACAAAACACAAAATTTTTACAAGAGAGAATAAATGTGTTGTTTTTCCGGAATTTTTATATATTTCCGGAAAGTGTTTTATATAAATTCTGATTTTTTAAAGAAATAAACTTTTTCCGGAAAAACATGGAAAAACACAACATTCCGGAAAACACAACAAAAACAGTTAATTACAACAAAACACGATTTTTACAAGAGAGAATAAATGTGTTGTTTTTCCGGAAAAACTTGAATAAAAATATCCCGGAAAATACAGAAACACAACATTCTGATTTTTGTATTTTTTATTCTGATTATTCTTTTCTGTCTCTCTTATTTTACTGTATTCTCTCTTCAATTAATTATTTGTTAGATAGGTAGATTTTTATACGATTCTGGTGGTAATATAACTATAGGCCTTTGTTTATCTCGTATATATTTGCCAATTAAAGTGTCACAAACAGAGCAGTGATGTTCTGCATCCTTAAAACATTCAAAACAAAGTGGAATACGCGACAGAATGCAAATAACAAGTCTAAGGGGAAAAAATATTTTTTTTAATTTTTTAAATTCAAATTTTTTAACAAACCCAGAAATAACAAAAACAATTGGTAAAATTACATTAATTGTATTATCAGTAAGTTTGTAACCTTTTTTATTATTAATAAAAAGAATAATAATAAAACTAAAAAATGCTCCCATAATACTCATCAAGCAAATAATAACTCTTCAAGGAAAAAAAATTTTATTTTTTAAATTTTAATATTAAAGTATAACCCAAGCATTGCCATTATCCAAACTAGCCGAGCAACAACAAATTTAATTTTAGTTTTTGTATTTTGGATACAAATAGGGCAATAAACCTTTAAAAATTGGGGAAAAAATTTTTTTTAATTAAAAAATTAATTTTACAAGTTGTGGTTTAGATCCAAAATATTGAACATTATTCCCCCCATAACTAGGTTGAACATAATTCATTTTATTAGGCATAATAAGAATAATAAAATAAAATAATTTTTTGAGAGAAAAATTATTTTATCAGTTTTAAGATAGTGTGAATAATTAAAAAATACAAATTTTACTTAAATGCCACACACACAGGCACACGCTTTTCTTTTAATTTTTTTCCCTAATTAAACAAAATTCATTCTTATTTTTTAAGTTTAAATAAATGAAAAATACAAAAGTACATGTCTGTTTTTTTGTTTTTCAAAAAAAAAATATTTTCAGAAAATAAGGGGAGTAATTTCGAACTAGCTACCGGCTAAAATACAAACCGGAATTTGTGTTTTATAAAAACTTTTTTTTAAATAAACTTTTTCCGGAAAAACATTATTAAAATAAATAATTAAAACATTTCCGGAAAATACAATAAAAACATTTAATTACAACAAAACACAAAATTTTTATAAGAGGGAATAATTGTTGTGTTTTCCGGAATTTTTATATATTTCCGGAATTTATGTGTTTTGCAAAAATTCTGATTTTATAAAAATAAACTTTTTCCGGAAAAACATGGAAAAACACAACACCCGGAAAACACAATAAACATAAAGTAAAACACTTCCGGAAAAAACGCAAACACACAAAAACACATTCCTGAAAACACAATAAATATAAATTCTGATTTTTGTATTTTCTATTATTTCTCTCTCTAATTATTCTCTATTGTCTCTCTTATTTTATTGTATTCTCTCTCTAATTATTATTTTTATTGTTGTGTGCTTGTTGATATAATTCTGGTGGTATAATAACTACAGGCCTTCGACTGTCATGAAAATATTTGCCAATATAAGTATCACAAACATTACAATAATGCCTAGCATCCTTACAATTGTCACAATAAATTGGAATAAGCGCCAGACAACAAATTATAAGTCTAGAAAAATTTATTTTTTTCAATTTTTCTATAAAACATACCCTATAGGCAGAAGGATAAGCAAACTAAACAAATCTTCAGAACTTCTAGCACCAACTGTAAAAATTCCAAACACAGTAAGTAAACTCGAAAGCCTTAAAAAAATTTTTTTCGATTAAAAAATAAACTTATAACCCCCAAAATGCAATAAAAAAACTACAACATTTAGTTTTTGCATTATTAACATATTCAAGTTTAGTTTTTGTAATTTCGTTGCAGGTTGGACAATAGACCTTTAAAAAATAGGGGAAAGATTAAATTAAATTTTAGAAAAAATTTTACGCGTTGTGGGCTAGATCCAAAATATTGGGCACGCCCAGGTCCGGACAACAAATCATACAATGGATGACGAAACATTGTGAACAATAAGATAGTTGTTTAGAGAGAAATAGTATTGTTATCTAAGAATAGAGAAAAAAAGAAAAATAAACTTGAAACACAATTAAAAAATAAACTAGGAAAAATACATTTTAAAAACACAAAAATACAGAAAATATAAATGTTTAATACAAAAACACAATAATAAAAACACAATAAAATACAAGGGGAATAAATAAATGTGTTTTTCCGGTTTTTATAGTGTTTCCGGAAATGTTTTATAAAAATTCTGATTTTGTAAAAATAAACTTTTTCCGGAAAAACATTATTAAAAAATAAACTTGAATTAAAACATTTCCGGAAAACACAATAAAATACAAATTCTGATTTTTCTATTTTTTATTATTCTCTAATTATTTCCTCCAATTTTATATATTTTCAGAATGTTTTATAAAAATTCTGATTTTTTTATTTTCTTTATTTATCCTCTATTGTCTCTCTTATTTTATTGTACTCTCTCCATTTAATTATTGTTTGATTGGTAGATTTTTATATGATTCTGGTGGTAATATAACTATAGGCCTTCGACTGTCTTGAACATATTTGCCAATATAAGTGTCACAAACACTACAATAATGTTCAACATCTTTACAGCGATCACAGTAAAATGGAATAGGCATAAGACAACCGCAAATAAGAAAGCTAATGAAAAAAAATTTTTAACAGTCATTTTTTGTATAACTAACCTAATGACAGAAAAAATAAGAGGCCCCGCTATATTTAAACCTTTCGCAATAGCATTGCTAACAAATAAAATACCATATCCGCAAAAGGAAAACCTTTAGATAAAAAATATTTTTTTTAATTAATATTTTAAATTCACCCTAGCATTCCCATAATAAAACACCAAAGCCAATTATTATATCCAGTAATATATTTAAGTTTAGTTTCTGTATTTTGGTTGCAAGTTGGGCAATGAACCTTTAAAATGGAAGAAAAAAATTTTTTTGAAATTTAATTTAAGAAAATAATTTTTTACAAGTTGTGGTTTAGGTCCAAAATATTGAGCATACCCATAAGTTTGAACATGAACATAAACCATTATTAACAATATTTGTTTAGAGAGAAATAGTATTGTTATCTAAAAGCAGAGAAAGAAAAATAAACTTGAAAATACTCAATTAAAAAATTAAGTTGCAAAAATACATTTTAAAAACACAAAAATACAGAAACAAATATGTATGTATAATAATTAATACAAAAACACAAATAAACAAAAATTAAATGTTTTCCGGTTTTTATAGTGTTTCCGGAATTTTTTTGTGTTTTCTAAAAATTCTGATTTTTTAATAAACTTTTTCCGGAAAAACTTTATTAAAAATAAACTTGAATTACAACATTCCGGAAATGTGTTTTATAAAAATTCTGATTTTACAAAAAATAAACATATTCCGGAAAAAATACAATTAAAACATTTCCGGAAAAACACGAATTAAAACATTTCCGGAGAGTAAAACACATAAATTCTGATTTTTAAAATAAACTTTTTCCGGAAAACATTAAACATTTCCGGAAAACACAGTAAATATAAATTCTGATTTTTGTATTTTCTTCTGATTATTCTCTATTGTCTCTCTCATTTTATTGTACTCTCTTTAATTAATTATTCTTTGATTGGTAGATTTTTATATAATTCTGGTGGTAGTATAACTATAGGCCTTCGAACATCACGAAAATGTGTGCCAATATAAGTGTCACAAACACTACAATAATGTTCAACATCTTTAAAGCGATCACAGTAGAATGAACCAAACATACAACAACAGCACATACAAAACCTAAAAAATTTTTTAGACAAAATTTCAGTTTATAACAAACCACAAACACAGAAAAATACAAATCAAGAATATACGAGATGCTCGAGAACCTTCTGTAGTTTCAGGCTTAATAATAGCATCGATAAGCGCTATAATACCAATAAAACCATACGAACCCCTTAAGAGAAAAAATTTTTTTAATTAAAATTTAATATTTGAAATTAACACAAAAATTCCTATAGAAATACAACACGACCAACTACCCTTTCCAGTAACAAATTCAAGTTTAGTTGTTCTATTTTGTTTGCATCTTGGACAATAAACCTTTAAAAAATGAGGAAAAATTTTTTTAATTTAAGAAAAATAAATTTTTACAAGTTGTGGTTTAGGTCCAAAAAATTGAGCATAACCATAACTTGGTTGATAAACATAGACATGAGACATATTTGATAGTAATAATGATTGTTTAGAGAAAAATAGGTAGTATTGTTATCTAAAAACAAAGAAAGAATAAATAAACTTGAAAATACACAAATTAAAAAATAAAGTTGCAAAAATACATTTTAAGAACTAAAACACAAATTAAAGCGCTTAAAATTAAAATACAAGAAAAATACAATACACAATTTTATATTCAATAAAATACACAGAATTAAAAACACAAAAATACATTTAAAGTTTCATTAAATGGATGTGTTTTTCCGGTTTTATATTTCTGTATTTTGTGTTTTATAAAAATTCTGATCTTGGAGAAATAAACTTTTTCCGGAAAAAACACAGATTAGAAATTAACATTACAAAAACATTTCCGGAAAATACAATAAAAACATTTAATTACAACAAAACACAAAATTTTTATAAGAGAGAATAAATGTGTTGTTCTTCCGGAATTTTTATATATTTCCGGAATTTGTGTTTTATAAAAATTCTGATTTTTCAAAAATAAACTTTTTCCGGAAAAACACAACATTCCGGAAAAATATGAAAACACATTCCGGAAAACACAATAAATATAAATTCTGATTTTTGTATTTTATTATTTTCTCTCTGATTATTCTTTATTGTCTCTCCTAATTATTGTTTGGTTGATTCTGGTTGATTTGGTGTTATTGTTGAGGTGGTAATACAATTGCAGGGTTCCTATTGCCGCGATAATATTTCCCAATATAACTATCGCAACTACCACAGTAATGTTTAACATCCTTACAAATATTTAAGACGAATGGAAAAACCGAACAGAAGCAAATTGGAAACCTGAAGAAAAAAAAGGATTTTTTAGAAAATTATTTTAAGCAAAAACCCGACAAGGACCACCCAAAAACCATAACATATCATAAGGTCTAAAAGAGTTATTGCACAATATTTAACTGATATCGAAAGAGGAATAAAACATCTTTAAAAAATGAATTAATTTATTCATTAAAATTAAAACAAACCCAAAGAATAGTATCCCAATACAACTCCACCAAGTATAACTACCATTAACATACTTAATTTTAGTTATTGTATTTTGATTACATTTTGGACAATGAACCTGTAAATTTGAATTTTTTTTGGGTTAAAAAAATTTTTTACCGGTTGGCAGTCAGGTCCAAGAGATTGAACAATAGGCGTATACATTATTAACAATAATTGTTTAGAGAAAATTAGGAAGTGTTATCTAAAAATAAAGAGAAAAAAAATAAACAAAAGAAAAATTAAACTTGAAAAAACACAAGTAAAAAATACATAGGCAAAAATACACTTTAAAATAAAAACTAAAATACAGAAATACAAAATATTTAATACAAAAACACAAGGTTTATATAGTAAAAATAGAAGGGGTAATAAATGTGTTTTTCCGGTTTTTATATGTTTCCGGAATTGTGTGTTTTATAAAAATTCTGATTTTTTTAAATAAACTTTTTCCGGAAACTTGAACATTCCGGAAAATACATATATTCTGATTTTTGTATTTTTTGTGTTTTATATAAAAATTCTGATTTCACAAAAATAAACTTTTTCCGGAAAAACACATTCCGGAAAACAATAAATATAAATTCTGATTTTTGTATTTTATTATTTTCTCTCTAATTATCTCTATCGTCTCTTTATTATTATATTTTCTCTCTAATTATTGTTCGGTTGATTCTGATTGACTCGGTGTTGTTATTGAGGTGGTAATACAATTGCAGGGCTTCTATTGCCACGAAAATATTTTCCAATATAATTGTTGCAACTACCACAGTAATGTTCAACATCCTTACAAATGTGTAAGACGAATGGAAGAACCGAACAAAAGCAAAATGGAAACCTGAAGAAAAAAAAAAGAATTTTTAAAAATTAACAAAAATAACCCAATAATAGAAAAAAAAATAGAACAGAATATAAGGTCGCTAAGACTCTTTGCACATCTGAAGGTTTGAGCAACACCAACAAAACAACTTTAAAAAACATATAAATTTATTAAAAGAAAAATACAAACACAAGAATTAGTATCCCAATACAACTACACCAAGTATAACTACCATTAACATACTTAAGTCTAGTTGCTGTATTTTGATTACAGTTTGGACATTGAACCTTTAAAAATGAAGAAAAAAATTTTTGTTAAAAATTTTCTATCTTTTACCATAATCGGGTCAGGTCCAAGAACAATAGGCATATACATTATTAACAATAATTGTTCAAAGAGAATTAGGAATTGTTATCTAAAAATAAAGAAAAGAAAAATAAACTTGGAAAAACACAAGTAAAAAATACATAGGCAAAAATACAGTTTAAAAAAAGAACTAAAATACAGAAACACAAAATATTTAATACAAAAACACAAGTTTTTATAGTAAAAATAGAAGGGAGCAAGAATGTGTTTTTCATGTTTTTATATGTTTCCGGAATTTATGTGTTTTATAAAAATTCTGATTTTGTAATAATTAAACTTTTTCCGGAAAAACATTATCAAAAATAAACTTGAATTAAAACATTTCCGGAAAGATGTTTTATAGAAATTCTGATTTTATAAAAATAAACTTTTTCCGGAAAAAGAATTTAAAAATTCCGGAAAACACAAAAATACAACATATTCTGATTTTTGTATTTTTTATTATTCTGATTATTCTTTATTGTCTCTCTTATTTTATTGTGTTCTCTAATTAATTAATCATCGTTTGGTTCATTCTGATCGACATGTTGTTGATTTCCTATTGGTAGTATCATTACAGAATATTTCTCGTCACGAAAATATTTGCCAATATAAGTGTTACAATGACTACAATAATGTTCAACATCCTTACAACATTTTAACATGTATGGAATAAGCGAGATACACCAAAAAGGAAGCCTCAAAAAAAATTTTTTTTAAATAAAAATTTTATTTATATAAAACCCAAGAAGAAGAAGAATAAAACACCTATGTAGCTCGTTGTCATTTTTACTTGTACAATTGATGAGTGGAGTCGAAACAACAAAAAACCTTTAAAAAAGTATTAATTAAAATGAATGTATTTTCCGGAATTTATGTATTCCGGAAAAACATTAAAAATATATTCCGGAAAACATTACCTTTTCCGGAAAAACATTTAAAAATAAACTTGAATTACATCAACATTCCGGAAATGTGTTTTATAAAAATTCTGATTTTTCAAAAATAAACTTTTTCCGGAAAAACACAAAAACAAAAAAAAACACGCAAAAACACATTCCGGAAAACACAATAAACATAAATTCTGATTTTTGTATTTTTATTATTTTCTCTCTAATTATTCTTTATTGTCTCTCTTATTTTAATGTACTCTCTCAATTATTACTTGGTGGGTTAATTAATGGATTTTATTATCTGATATTCATTATTTCCGGAATTTAAGTGTTTTTAAAAATTCTGATTTTGCAAAGAATAAATTTATATTCCAGAAAAATAATATTAAAACACTTACCCAATAATTATGTACAAGTAACACATTCCCCGCGTATATCTACCACTAACATGATTCACTTTTGTTATCATTTTTTGGCTACATGCTGGACAGCGAACCTTTAAAATTGAAAAAATCTTTTAAAAATAAATATATATTTTTTACCAGGTTTGGGGCAGGTCCAAATAATTGAGCATTAGGTATGTAACCATAAGTGTAGGCATTTTGAAGAACATAATTTTGAGAATGACCATTACCCATTTTATAGCCAATAAGAAATAGAGAAATACTTAAGTATAATTTAAAAACAGAAAAACCCTAAATTAGAATTAAAAAATAAATATAGAAAAATAAATGCCAGAAATAAAATACAAGTTTTTGTTCAATAAAACACAAAAGAATGAAACACAAAAATACATTAGCAACAGAAAATATTTTTAACAACAGAATTATATTAAATAAAAGGGAACGAATGTGTTTTCCGGTTTTTATATGTTTCCGGAATTTTATGTTGTGTTTTCTAAAAATTCTGATTTTTACAAACTTATTCCGGAAAACATTATTAAAAATAAACTTGAATTAAAACATTTCCGGAAATGCGTGTGTAGAAATTCTGATATTACAAAAATAAACTTTTTCCGGAAAAACATTTTATAAATTCAAACATTTCCGGAAAACACAATAAATATAAATTCTGATTTTTGTATTTTTATTATTCTGATTTTTCTCTGTTGTCTCTCTTCTTATTATACTGTCTCTACTAAATTATCCTTAGGTTGATAGACTTTGTGTTTATATGATTCTGGTGGCAGTATAACTACGGGCCTGCGGGGATCTCGTATATATTTGCCTACATAATTGTTGCAATCACTACAATAATGTTTAGCATCTTTATAAATATCCTGATTAAATGGAGTTAACGAGTAAGCAATAATAAAAAGCCTAAAAATGAATATTTTTTAATAAAAATTTCACAAACAAACCCAAAAATAAGACAAAAAGAAAAAAAGATGATTAGAGAAGTATCGCCATTAATAATAGAAAAGACAAGAAAAAGCATACTAAATGCGCAAGCAACAAACCTTTAAAAAAATTTTTTTAAATTAAATTAATGTCTAAAATTAACCCAATAAGTAAAGACAAAATACAATTCAATTTAGAATTCAACCCAGCAACAAGTTGAAGTTTAGTTTTTGTATTTTGATTACATGTTGGGCAAAAAACCTTTAAAAATGGGAGAAAAAAATTTTTTATTTAAGAAAAGAAATTTTACAAGTTGCGGTTTAGGTCCAAAAAATTGAGCATGAGGAGTATAACCACCATAATAAGGACCATAGGGCATAAAAGGGTTGTAGCCATAATTATGAGAATAACCATTACCCATTGTTTTGATAATTGTTTAGAGAGAAATAGGTAGTGCTATCTAAAAACAAAGAAAGAAAAATAAACTTGAAAACACAAAAAATAAAAATGCAAAAATACACTTTAGAAACGACTAAAATACAGAAACACATATAATAATACAAATGTATTTAATTAAAAACACAAATAAAACACACTAACAAAAACACAATAATATAGGAGTAATAAATGTATGTGTTTTTCCGGTTTTTATATATTTCCGGAATTATGTGTTTTATGAAAATTCTGATTTTCCAAAAATAAACTTTTTCCGGAAAAACATGAATTAAAACATTCCGGAAAACACATAAATATAAATTCTGATTTTTGTATTTTTATTATTCTGATTATTCTCTGTTGTCTCTCTCATTATTATACTGTCTCTAATAAATTCTTCTTAGGTTTATATACTTTATGTTTATATAATTCTGGTGGTAATATAACTATAGGCCTTGTATGGTCTCGTATATATTTGCCCACATAATTGTTGCAAACGCTACAATAATGTTCAACATCCTTAGAACTGTCCCAATGAAATAGAATAAACGAAAGGTAGAAAATAACAAGTCTAAAAATTTGTTTTTAATTTAATTTTCTGCAACAGACCCAAAAATAATAACAATAGAAGACGCGATTACTTTAGCTACACGATCGTCAGCGGCTTCAGTAATAGCCCCAATAATAATTATAATACCACAAATGCAAACAAGAAGCCTTTAAAGTACCAAAAAATTTTTTTAGATTACATGTTAAACCAATAACCCAAATAATGCTATAGCAATACTGTCCAACCAAGCAGATCTTCCATTAACATACCGTATTTCCTCAAATAGTACGGCCGGCCGTACTATTTTTCAACCCTCTTCCAAAGGGCCGTACTATTTGAGGGGGCCGTACTAATTGAGGGGGCCGTACTATATTTCAACCATCCTTCGGAATTTTCTGAATAATTTTTCTGGTTATGCCACCTTGAACTAAGGCTGTGTTTATTGGAATTTTTTTGTTTTTTATTACACACACTAGTGTATGCCTAAAAACTTAGACTTAATCATATGCCTAGATCCAAACTGAAATTACCAAAGACCTTAAAATGTAAGGCTGCATTTAAATATCAACTTTTGTTGTGTGTTTTATCGAGCGTCAAGTGTTAGGTTTGTGCATCGGTAAATGATTAATTTAAAAGATGAGAGATTAAGAAGGATTAGAGTGATTAAGGGTGATAAGATTAAGGGTGATAAGACTAGGGTGATAAGATTAAGGGTGATAAGACTATATATATATACTGATTAAGGGTGATAAGACTAGTTTACCTTATTTTAATGAGACTAGGACACGGATTCTGATTTTGGTATCCGGATATTTAGAGTGATTAAAGGGGTGATAGGACTAGTTTACCTTATTTTAATGAGACTAGGACACGGATTCTGATTTTGGTATCCGGATATTTACGGCGGATACAGACGGATATCCGCAGGCGTTTTTACAATATCTGTACTTACCATATCTGTATTATTTCGGTTCCGGTGAAACACTAATCTGTATCCATATGTATCCGTACGACTTCAACATCAACATCATCTACGACTTCAACCTAACACAGAACCTCTCGGTCACCCACTCTTATAAGGGCCATTGAAAGAAATTAAACATATTTCTTTGAATTTTTCAATTATTCCCAAGTACGAAAGAACAAATGATAGCAGTCGATGAACTTGTGTTTCAGAAAAGGGAATTTGATCTTGTGTGAAATAATCTTTAATGTCATTTACTTACTTTAATAGAGATTTTTAGAATAAGTATAGGGCGATAGTCCGGGTCCCTCCCGGTCAACCTTCAGAACCCGTTTCTCGGTTCCCGGACCCGGTTTTTTCAAAATTCTGATCTCTAACTATCTCATTTAAATAAGCATAAACATAAGCCATACGCTACATTAAAAATTGAAAAATAAACGGAAATAAACATAATTTAATTTTGAGGTTTTTAAACGGGGGCCGTACTATTTGAGGGGCCGTACTAATTGAGGGAGCCGTACTATTTTTCAACCCTCATCTAAAGGGCCGTACTAATAGAGGGGGCCGTACTAATAGAGGGGGCCGTACTATTTGAGGAAATACGGTATTTAAGTGTAGTTTTTATATTTTGGTTACAAGTTGGGCAATGAACCTTTGAAAAAATTTTTTTTTAATTAAAAAAAAGAATTTTACAAGTTGTGGTTTAGGTCCAAAAAATTGAGCATAACCATAAATTGGTTGATGAACATAAACCATTATTAACAGTAATAATAAATGTTAGAGAAATAAAAGTATTGATATCTAAAAACAAAGAACGAAAAATAAACTTGAAAAACACAATAACAAAATAAAGCTGCAAAAATACATTTTAAAAAACACAAAAATACAGAAACAAATACATATAATAATATTTAATACAAAAACACAATAGTAAAAAAGAATGAATGTGTTTTTCCGGTTTTTATATATTTCCGGAATTTATGTTGTGTTTTATAAAAATTCTGATTTTTCAGAATTAAACTTTTTCCGGAAAAACATAAAAAATAAACTTGAATTACAACATTCCGGAAATGTGTTTTAAAGTTCTGATTTAATAAAAATAAACTTTTTCCGGAAAAACATTAAAAAATAATTAAAACATTTCCGGAAAACACAATAAATTCTGATTTTCTAGAAAAACTTATTCCGGAAAAACACATTCCGGAAAACACAATAAATATAAATTCTGATTTTTGTATTTTTTTGTATTTTCTTCTAATTATTCTCTATTGTCTCTCTTATTTTATTATATTCTCTCTAATTAATTATTGTCTGTTTGGTAGATTTTTATATGATTCTGGTGGTAGTATAACTATAGGCCTTCGCATGTCACGTACATGTTTGCCAATATAAGTATCACAAACACTACAATAATGTTCAACATCTTTATAATGATTCCAGTAAAATGGAGCTGGCGAAAAAGCGATGAAAAAAAGCCTAAAAAAGAATTTTTAAATAAAATTATTACATAAACAAACCCAAAAATAAGAAAAAAAACAAGCGGAATGATTATAGAAATATCATAACCTTTAGCAATAAAATTGGCAATATAAAGAATACTAAATAAGCAAACAAGAAACCTTTAAAAAATTTATTTTTTGAAAATTAAATTAATTTTTAATTAACCCAACAAATACAATCAAAATACAATGCAACCAAGCATCCGACCTGACAACATATTTAAGTTTAGTTTTTGTATTTTGGTCACAGGTTGGACAATGAACCTTTGAAAAAATAGGGGGGAAAATTTTTAAGAACAAAAAAATTATTTTTACAAGTTGTGGTTTAGGTCCAAAAAATTGAGCATAATTATATCTTTGAGCATACATAATTATTATTTACAATAATAATATAATTGTTTAGAGAAATAGTATTGCTATCTAAAAACGAAGAAGGAAAAATAAACTTGAAATACAAAAATACATTAGAAATAAAGTTGCGCAAAATACACGCGTTTAAATAAGTAAAATACAAAAAAACACAATATACATATACAACTTTGTATTCAATAAAATACAGAAATACAAAACATTAAAAACACAAAAATACATTAACAACAATGTTTTGAAGAAGGGAAATGTGTTTTTCCGGTTGTGTGTTTTTCCGGTTATTATAGTGTTTCCGGAATTATGTGTTTTAGAAAAATTCTGATTTATAAAAATAAACTTGTTCCGGAAAAAATACAATTAAAACATTTCCGGAAAATACATAAATTCTGATTTTATAAAATAAACACATTCCGGAAAACACAACATTATTCTGATTTTTGTATTTTTTATTATCTCTATCGAATGAATGTGTTTTTCCAGTTGTGTGTTTTTCTGGTTTTTATATAAACATTTCCGGAATTTATGTGTTTTAGTAAATTCTGATTTTATAAAAATAAACACATTCCGGAAAAACATTCATTAAAACATTTCCGGAAAACACAAATATAAATTTACATCAATACAACACTAATTATACACTATATTTTTCTCAACTATTCACTTCGTTCTACTTATGATGGTTGGGCATTATTTGATGTTTATGACATTCTGGTGGTAATACAACTACAGGCCTTCCACTGAAACGTTCATATTTGCCAATAAAAGTATCACAACGACCACAGTAATGTTCTGCATTTTTAAAATTGTTACAGCAGATAATACAAGGCACGCAGGAGAATAAAATAATTCTAAAATAAAAATCTAAAAAAATTTTTAAACAACAAACGCGAAGGGAATAAAAATGAAGCATCGTTCATCATTTTTAATACATGCAAGGACTCCGGCAAAAGCCATGAAAGATCTTAAAAAATACGTTAATATAGCAATTTTTAAACGAACAAACCCAAAAGCAATAAAAAAGACGACGTAGAACCATGTACACCCACCAAAAACAAATTTAACTTCAGTTGTTGTATTTTGCTTGCATGTTGGGCAATAAACCTTTAAAAATTGAAGAAAAAAATTTTTTTTTAATTAAAAAATAAATTTTTACAAGTTGCGGATCAGGTCCATAAAATTGAGCATTAGGAGTATAACCACCATAATACGGACCATAGGGCATAAAAGGGTTGTAGCCATAATTATGAGAATAACCATTACCCATTGTTTAAACAATAATTAGAAAAATAGTATTACTATCTAAAAAAGAAGGAAAAATAAATTTGAAATACAATATTAAAAATAAAATTGCGCAAAATACACGCGTTTAAATAAGTAAAATACAAAAAAACACATACAATTATCTATTCAATAAAATACAGAAACACAGAAACATTAAAAACACAAAAATACATTAACAACAACAAAACATTTTCAAACAACAATGTTTTGAAGAAGGGAAATGTGTTTTTCCGGTTGTGTGTTTTTCCGGTTTTTATATATTTCCGGAATTTATGTGTTTTAGAAAAATTCTGACTTATTCCGGAAAAACTTTCCGGAAAACACATATAAATTCTGATTTTTATAAAATAAACTTTTTCCGGAAAAACATATTAAAAATAAACTTGAATTATAACATTCCGGAAATGTGTTTAATAAAAATTCTGATTTTATAAAAATAAACACATTCCGGAAAAAATACAATTAAAACATTTCCGGAAAACACAAATATAAATTTACATCAATACAACACTAATTATACACTATATTTTTCTCAACTATTCACTTCGTTCTACTTATGATGGTTGGGCATTATTTGATGTTTATGACATTCTGGTGGTAATACAACTACAGGCCTTCGATGGTCTCGTAAATGTTTACCAATATAAGTATCACAACGACCACAGTAATGTTCAACATCTTTAAACCAATCACAGCAGAATGAACTAAACATACACCAACAGCAAGTACAGAAGCTAGAAAATTTTTTTATACAAAATTTCAATTTTATAATTTACCAAAAACTAGCAAAAGTAGAGAAAAAGGCTATACGAGCTGCGCGAGAACCTTTAGTTTTTGTTGGGTAGGGGTAGGGGGCAGTTGTTGTTGTGTCGTCTTCAGGCTCATTAATAGCCTCGATAAGCCACATAATACCAAAAAAGCCGAACAAACCCCTTTAGAAAAAAAATTTTTCTTAATTAAATTTGAAATTTGAGATTAACCCTAAAATTGCTGAAACAATACAACACGACCAACTACCCTTTCCAGTAACATATTCAAGTTTAGTTGTTTGATTTTGCTTGCAGGTTGGGCAATAAACCTTTAAAAATTGAAGAAAAAAATTTTTTTTAATTAAAAAATAAATTTTACAAGTTGCGGATCAGGTCCATAAAATTGAGCGGGAAGAGTATAACCACCATAATAAGGACCATAGGGCATAAAAGGGTTGTAGCCATAATTATGAGAATAACCATTACCCATTGTTTTGATAATTGGTTAGAGAGAAATAGGTAGTGCTTTGTTGTCTAAAAAAGAAAGAAAAATAAAATTGAAATACAACAATTAAAAAATAAATATGCAAAAATACAAAATTAAAATACAAGGGAAAATACAATATATAATTTCTATTAAATAAAATACAGAAACATTAAAAACTCAAAAATACATTAACAACAACAACAAAATACATTTTTCTAACAAGAGTTATAGTATTATAAATAGAAGAATGAATGTGTTTTCCGGTTTTTATATATTTCCGGAATTGTGTGTTTTAGAGAAATTCTGATTTTACAAAACATTCCGGAAAAACATGAATTAAAACATTTCCGGAAAATACAATAAATATAAATTCTGATTTTACAAAACATTCCGGAAAATACAAATAAATTCTGATTTTACAAAACATTCCGGAAAATACAATAATTTCCGGAAAATACAAATAAATTCTGATTTTTGTATTTTCTTTATTTTTTCTCTATAGTCTCTCCTAATTATTGTATTCTCTCTAATTAATTATTGTTGGGTTGCGCCACATGATCTTTATATAATTCTGGTGGTAATATAACTACAGGCTTGCTATCACCTTCATATCTTCCAACATAATTGTTGCAAACACTACAGTGATGTTCAATATTTTTGCAAAAATCACATAATAGAATATAGGCGCAAAAAACTGCAAATGCGGAGACAAAAGCAAATCTAGGAAAAAATTTTTTTAATTAAAAATTTTTAAAAATACCCCGCAAAAATAGAAATAAGACACTCTCTTTTAGTGGAGTAAAAGCATGAGTGGATGGCAAGTACAATGTGAAAAAGGCTAAAAAATATTTTTTTAATTTAAATAAAATTTAAACTGGCCCAAAAATTATTAAAGAAAAGCATAAACATTTTGGTGTATAACATTCGTCATTAACCAATTTAAGTTTAGTTTTTGTATTTTGATTGCAAGTTGGACAATGAACCTTAGAAATGGGAAAAAAACATTTTTTAATTTAATTAAAATTTTTTTACAAGTTGTGGTTTTTTTCCAAAATATTGAACATCCATTATTGAAACCAACAAACAACAAATAATTGTTTAGAGAAATACAGCTAAAATAACACTGTTTGAAAAACAAAAAAAATTAAACTTGAAAATACAAACATTTTAAAACATAAAAACATCAATGTTTTAAGTATTTTATAAAACCTATAAACAAACAAATAAAAACACAACAAACAAATAAAACACAAATAAAAACATATTTAATACAAAACACAATAACAAAAACACAATAATAAAACTATGTAGAAGCAATTAATGTGTTTTCCGGTTTTTATAATTTCCGGAGTTTGTGTTTTAATTCATTAAAACAAGAATAAACTTTTTCCGGAAAAGCATAAGCAAAAAATAAACTTGAATTAAAACAGAATTCCGGAAAGGTGTTTTATAAAAATTCTGATTTTACAAAAATAAACTTATTCCGGAAAAACATGAATTAAAACATTTCCGGAAAATACAAATAAATTCTGATTTTTGTATTTTTATTATTCTGATTATTCTCTATTCTCTCTCATACATATTACTGTATTCTCTCTCTAAACATTATTATTCTTAGGTTGATAGACTTCATGTTTATATAATTCTGGTGGTAATATAACTACAGGCCTTGTATCGTCATTTACATATTTACCAACAAAAGTGTTGCAAACACTACAATAATGTTCAGCATTCTTACAATTGTCACAGAACAAAAAAGGCACACAAATAGACATAAAAACGAATAAACTGATAACCCTAAAAAAATTTTTTTTTAATTTTTTTTTAATTTTTATTAAATATTTTTTTGAACATACCCACAACTAGTAAGCATAAAACATTCAGTAAACCTACTATCAGATTTTGTACATGTAATTATGCTACCAGAACCAAAGACAATTCTTTAAAAATTAATAAAGTTAATATTTTTAAGGGTAAAACAACACACATTATAACAACAAACAAAATATACATTACCACCTCCAAACATTTAAGTTGAACATATTTAAGTTTAGTTGTTGTGTTTTGGTTACAGGTTGGGCAATAAACCTTTAAAAATGGAGGAAAAATTTTTTGAATTAAAAAAATTAATTTTACAAGCTGTGGTTTAGGTCCAAAATATTGAGCATAACCATAACGTTGACGATGAACATAAGTCATTATTAACAATAATTGTTTAGAAAAATACAGCTAGAATTATATATAATGTTGTATAAACAAAGAAAAATAATAAACTTGAAAAAATACAAAAGATGAAAATACAAAAAAATACAACTTATTTTCTATTAAATA
The DNA here is from genome assembly GCA_963681835.1 of Meloidogyne enterolobii. Classification (NCBI taxonomy): domain Eukaryota; kingdom Metazoa; phylum Nematoda; class Chromadorea; order Rhabditida; family Meloidogynidae; genus Meloidogyne; species Meloidogyne enterolobii. Next base: position 211,668 of record CAVMJV010000083.1, on the reverse strand, counting down.
AAAACACAAAAACAATTAAAAACACACAAAAATACATACTTGGTAATAACAGTTAATAGAAGGTATAATGTGTGTTTTCCGGTTTTTAATAAACATTTCCGGAATTTATAAAATGTTTTATAAAAATTCTGATTTTTTCAGAATAAACTTATTCCGGAAAAACTTGAATTAAAACATTCCGGAAAAGAAAACACATATTATTTTATAGTAACTTTCCGGAAAACACAAAATTAATTACAACATTTCCGGAAAAACATTAAAGCTTGTATATATTATTTTAAGAGAAAAACACAACAACAATGTTTATATACTCTATCCCTATGTTCGTCCTTATTATTCTTATCGTGGATACGGCGGCGGGCTAGTTGGCGGATACGGCGGCGGACTTGTTGGCGGAGTATAAGTTTGCATTGGAGGAGCAGAAGCAAGTATAACAGGTTGAACTTGAGGTTGAGGAGGCTGACGAGGAGGAATCGGAGGTTGATGAACCACAACAGTCCTTTGTCCTCCATATCCACGGTTTTCCAGTTGACGTACAAATTTGCCAAGATACAAATTGCATACACTACAACGATGTTCAGCATCCCTCCAACAATTAGTAACGAACGGCAAAAAAATGCATGGAAAAAAAAGGCAGCAGACAAACGGACTTAAAAAATATTTTTTGTGTTTAAATTTAGGAACATACCTAGTAAGAGTGAGCACGATGACCACATACCATGCCACGGGACCCATAACATAATTGACTCTAGTGAGGGTATATTGGTCGCATTTTGGACAATACGTCTGAGAAAAAAAAATTATTTTTAATTTTTGAAAAAAATAGTTTTTCATACCATTTGCGGGTCCGGGCTGTAAATACCTCCATATTGATGAGAAACTGTCTGCCCCATTTTCTATTGTTTTGTTGTTATTGCACCGAAGCTGTAGAAATTGTAGTTATGTTGAGGAATACTCGATTTAATTAGACCCTTTTATATAGTAAATTTTTAAATTTCAGAAGTAAAGGAAAACAATTAATTTAAAAATATTAAAATATATTTTAAACTTGTAAGTAAAAATACTAATTATAATGTTATTCAATAAAAATACAGAAACAAAAATAAAAAATACAGCTAATAGAAGGTATGTGTTTTCCGGTTTTATATAAACATATTTCCGGAATTTATGAGTTTTAGAAAATTCTGATTTTTCAGAAAAATAAACTTATTCCGGAAAAACTTGAATTAAAACATTCCGGAAAAATATTATTTTAACAACTTTTCCGGAAAACACAAACAAAAATAAATTAAATTATTTCCGGAAAAACATTAAAGTTTGTATATATTTTAAGAGAAAACACATGTATTTTCCGGTTTTTTATATAAACATTTCCGGAAGTGTTTTATAAAAATTCTGATTTTCACAAATTTAAATAGGCATTGATTAAAACAGAAGAAAAACATACTGTTTTGATAACCTTCCGGAAAACACAAAATTAAATTACATTTCCGGAAAAAAGTTAAGACTTATATTTCAAGAGAAAAACACAACAACAACAACAACGTTTATATACTCTATATATTCTATGTTCATCCTCATTATTTTCGTGCATACGGCGGCGGACTAGTTGGCGGATACGGCGGTGGACTAGCTGGCGGAGTATAAGCTTGAGGAGCCATTATAACAGGTTGAACTTGAGGTTGAGGAGGCTGACGAGGAGGAATCGGGGGTTGGATAACCACAACAGTTCTTCGCCTTCCATATCTGTGGTCCTCGTATTCACGTATAAACTTGCCAATATAGGTATTGCATACACTACAACGATGTTCAGCATCCTTCCAAAAATTAAAACAGAACGGCAAAAAAATGAGTGGAAACACAAAGCAGCAAGCGAACAGACTTGAAAAATATTTTTTCTGTTTAAATTTAGGAACCTACCTGATGAAAGCGAACATGAGGACCATACATATTGCCAAAGGACCCATAACATACGTAACTCTAGTGAGGGTATATTCGCCGCATTTTGGACAATACGTCTGAGAAAAAAATTATTTTTAAATTTTAAATTTTTTGCTTACCATTTGCGGGTCAGGTCCATAAATACCTCCATATTGATGAGAAACTGTCTGCCCCATTCTTTTGTTTTAATGTTGTGAAGAAGTGGTAGAAATTGATGTTCTGTTGGGGTAGTTGAGAGACTTACAGTTGTCTTTTACCGTTTTTATATAGTAAGTTTAAAACATCCACAATTTATAAGCTTTGGCGTAATGTTGGGATTAATTGTCTTGTTATAAAAAAGAAAAGACTGCAGGCGAGAGAAAAAGAGAAATTTTTTTTGACATTTTTCTCAATTTTTCGACTCTTTTTTCGGGGTTTTTTCGTGTTTTGTGTGAATGTTTTTAGACTTTTGGTTGTCATATGTTGTTTAAACTTGATCTATAATGAAACTTTAAGTGGCGATAACGGTAATAGTCGGTTTCGTACCCTCCTCTTTTTTCTCAAAGTTTCAAAATGGTCCAGAAGAACCATTTTCTCTCTCCTTACTTCTCTCAGATTTGAGAAATAGTAATTCTACTCATCAAGCTGCATCGAATGAGTAAACCAACATTTCTAACCATTAAATGACCCCTAAGCAGGGGCCGGTCCCATGTACAAAACGGCACATGGACACTCCAAAATTTTTCTCATGGTCACCAGCGCACTGCCTCCGCACAAACACTATTGGACAGCCACAGAAGCGCACTAAACCAATAGTGCTGCCAGATCGCACAGCCAATGATGTCTATCTACCAATAGTGTCCACTGGCTGCACAGCGACCGAAGCCACTGCCCCACCAGCTTTCTGCTAGAGTAGATAGTCCGCCGAAGCGGTCCATGGATAAATTGTGGGAGAATTCCCAAAAATAAAAGATTTGAGCACAAGTACCGTATTTCCTCAAATAGTACGGCCCCCTCTATTAGTACGGCCCCCTCTATTAGTACGGCCCTTTAGATGAGGGTTGAAAAATAGTACGGCTCCCTCAATTAGTACGGCCCCTCAAATAGTACGGCCCCCGTTTAAAAACCTCAAAATTAAATTATGTTTATTTCCGTTTATTTTTCAATTTTTAATGTAGCGTATGGCTTATGTTTATGCTTATTTAAATGAGATAGTTAGAGATCAGAATTTTGAAAAAACCGGGTCCGGGAACCGAGAAACGGGTTCTGAAGGTTGACCGGGAGGGACCCGGACTATCGCCCTATACTTATTCTAAAAATCTCTATTAAAGTAAGTAAATGACATTAAAGATTATTTCACACAAGATCAAATTCCCTTTTCTGAAACACAAGTTCATCGACTGCTATCATTTGTTCTTTCGTACTTGGGAATAATTGAAAAATTCAAAGAAATATGTTTAATTTCTTTCAATGGCCCTTATAAGAGTGGGTGACCGAGAGGTTCTGTGTTAGGTTGAAGTCGTAGATGATGTTGATGTTGAAGTCGTACGGATACATATGGATACAGATTAGTGTTTCACCGGAACCGAAATAATACAGATATGGTAAGTACAGATATTGTAAAAACGCCTGCGGATATCCGTCTGTATCCGCCGTAAATATCCGGATACCAAAATCAGAATCCGTGTCCTAGTCTCATTAAAATAAGGTAAACTAGTCCTATCACCCCTTTAATCACTCTAAATATCCGGATACCAAAATCAGAATCCGTGTCCTAGTCTCATTAAAATAAGGTAAACTAGTCTTATCACCCTTAATCAGTATATATATATAGTCTTATCACCCTTAATCTTATCACCCTAGTCTTATCACCCTTAATCTTATCACCCTTAATCACTCTAATCCTTCTTAATCTCTCATCTTTTAAATTAATCATTTACCGATGCACAAACCTAACACTTGACGCTCGATAAAACACACAACAAAAGTTGATATTTAAATGCAGCCTTACATTTTAAGGTCTTTGGTAATTTCAGTTTGGATCTAGGCATATGATTAAGTCTAAGTTTTTAGGCATACACTAGTGTGTGTAATAAAAAACAAAAAAATTCCAATAAACACAGCCTTAGTTCAAGGTGGCATAACCAGAAAAATTATTCAGAAAATTCCGAAGGATGGTTGAAATATAGTACGGCCCCCTCAATTAGTACGGCCCCCTCAAATAGTACGGCCCTTTGGAAGAGGGTTGAAAAATAGTACGGCCGGCCGTACTATTTGAGGAAATACGGTAATTCTTAGATGGTTAATAGAAAGGGTATAGAGAACACTAATTATCTTCTATTTTTTAATTATTTCCTTTTCTCTTTTTCTTCTTCTCTCCTATACTTTTCTTCTCTCTCCTTTACTCTCTTTCCTTTACTTTTCTTCTCTCCTTACCTTTACTAGTTTTTATAATTTTTCATAATAACAAATCGCTTAAAATAAACAAAATATCTACAGCGCGTTGTATTTAAAAATGGTCAAAAAAGGGAATTTATTACCGCGCTAACTGAAATTTTTCCTTTTTTTCGACTTTGTCGAAGAATTTCCTTCGATTTTTTGTAAGGATAAGGTGGAAGACTTACCTTGCTAGCATTTAGGATGCCTAAGTAAGAGCTCTTGTAGCTTATTGATGTAGCTTCCGTAATATAAGTATAAGAGAAGTTCAAGTCGGAAATTGAAACAAGGGACTAATTGACAAGTGTCCTTTGCTTTCATTCATGCTTGTTCCGTGGATAATAGAGATCGAAATGGGTCTGGACCAAGGCCTGGGTTTTTCCTGGACCCAGAGTCCAGGCCCAGGCATTTTTTGACCTTCCTGCGTTTTTCCTGGATTGCAGGCCCACGATACGGTTCAGGTCAATGAATCAAACCCAGAGTCCAGGAACGGGTCCAGGCTTTCTTATTGGAGTTTTGATCCTTTTTTCTTATTTATTCGTAAAATAAAATATTCATTTTTTTTTAAATTTTTTTAAAGCCTTTTTGCCATGTTCAAAGTGTAGTCTCTACACAACAACAATTTTTTTTAAATATATAAATTTTTATTTATTTTTCTTCTTAATTGCTTATAGATTTCTTCTTGTGTGTAAATAAATTTGAAATGACAGATTTAATATATGCAGGTTTCTTTTTGTTTTTTAATCAAAAAATTAATTTTTTTTCAAGTTCGCGGATCTACCGGTTTTGCATTGAAACGAGGACTTGGGAAACCTGAAGAATTGGCTGGGGAAAAATTGTAAGGTTTTTTTGTTTGTTATCGGTTTCTATTCGATCGAATAAGGGGAGATTGTGATTGTTAGAAGCATGTTTGGCATAACTGGTCCGGGTTACCCAGGAAGCTCAATGATTACCTTCAGCTGACATTTGGATTCCAAGCCCAGAATACGCATCATGGCAGGTTGATAAATTAAATCTAGATGTTGTCTAGATGTTTGATATGGTCCAGATCAATGGACCAAGTCCATTAACTCATAATTATATGCCTATTTTGCCTATTGTGTGTGTGCCAACTCTCTTTTGGAAAAACCTATATCTTTTCCCACATCAGGCCTCCTGATCTTTAGCAAATACATTGGGTTACTTTTCGGGATTTACGACCACTGACCGAACAGAAAATCGATTTTTTAACTGAGATATTCTTTTAACAATCGACTATCCCTTAATTTTTTTCAATTTTAGAGATCCAAAATATGCAGTTTGTCGTTGTTTTAAATTTAGCAATGATGGAGCCTATTTTGCCTATTGTGACTCTTCAAGGTTTTTTATTTGAAATCCTTAAAAAATTTTTTCAATTCAAGGACAGTTTTAGTAGAATCTTCAACTGGACGTGAATGTTTTTCTTCTGAATTGGCTAAAACTCATTGTATTTTATTCTCACCAAAGGATAAATATATGGTTACTTATGAGCCGTAAGTTTTTTTTCTGGATTTTTAAATGGGGGAGAAATTCTTTGTTGGGCTCTTGGTAGGGAGAACTTGTCATATTTTCAATTTTTCCTTCTTTTTTGGATTTTTATTTAGTTAACATTTAAGCCCTTTTTGATAGTCATATAACTCCTATTAGGTTTGAAGTTCGATTCAAACTCTGTTAGTTAACTTTCTTCAATTTATAAATTTTTTACTCGTTTTACCAAGGGCGTAGCCAGGGGGAGTTGAAGTCCTCCTTGAAATAGGAGAAGTGAAAAAATTTTGGGAGGTAAATTTTAGGGCCCCCAATTTAGACCCCTTGAGATTGACCCTTTGGCTACGCCCTTGCTAGTTACGCCTTCATTATTAAAAATTCTCCTCAATTTTCCAGATATGTAATTTATGGAACTCGAATGAATCAAGACGGAACAGTAAAAACTCCAAATCCAAATCTTCGTATTTTTGAAGTTTCGACTGGTAAACTTTTGGCTACTTTAATTGCTGATAAACAGTCTGTTTGGAAGCCTCATTTTACTGATGATGATTCTATTGCTATTAGAGTTAAAGGCTCTGAAATTTTATTCTACAAAAATGGAGAATTTGGTTAATTTTTTTATTTTTTTTGTTGTTTTATCTATTAATCCTTGGGTGGGGAACTTAAATTAAATTTAAAACTTTGAAGACTTTGTTACAAGTTTTTTGGTCAAGGGCGTAACCGGCATTTAAGCTTTGTGTAAAAGTCTCGGGTCCACATTGGGCTCGGCTCTCTAGCATTGATATTTACGGGTGTAGCAGGGATTGCACCGACAAAACCAAATCGGGTCGGTGCCAGGTTCATCTCCACATATTGGATGTTTTATTCCGATCCCTGATCTGTAGGAAAGGCCGGATCTCGTAATGTGGTTTCAAAAATTTCTTTGGTCAGTTTTTGGCCTAAAGTCGTCCGGGGTTTTGGATAACTCGTGACATCCGTGCTTTCGTTAATTTTATTAGTTTTTCTAGGCTCTGACACTTCTTACCAAAAAATTCTTTTTATAATTTAATTAAAACTTAAAATTTTATCTTTTTAGAAAAATATTCAAACAAGATTGTAATTAAAGATATTGCTCAATTATCTTTAAGTCCAGGTTCATCTCCACATATTGGTTGTTTTATTCCGTCAAAGGTTTTTTTTTAAATTTTTTTAAATTTTTCTTCTCTTTTATTTTAAAGAATCAACCAGCATTAATTCAATTGAGAACATTAAATGATTCATTGGATGTAATTTATACAAAGACGAGTTTTAATTGTGATCGTTGTGTAATGAATTGGAATACTAAAGGTTGAGATTTTTTGTTGTTTATTTTTTAATTTATTTTTGGCAATGAGTATTGACAGAGGAATTTGGGTTTTGGAAATAGGAATTTAGTTTTCAAAAAAGAATATATCAGTGGTAGGGATGGCACTGATTACCTTTTTCTCTCAACCTGTGACATCCCTAATCTTAAAAACACTATGGATGGCAGGAATGTGCCGAAACAGATTTTAAGAGCTGAAAATCAATAAAAAAGCGGAAAGTGAAAGTCCAAAAAGGCGTAATTTTGGCGAAAGACGTAAGGCGAAATGGCACACCCCTTTGGGAAGGGGTGTGCCATTTAGCCCCTTGTATGTTAGTATCATTTTTCCAAAGTTAAATACCTTTCTTCGGATATTTTTAAAGAATTCTTTTTCTGATTTTGACGAATTAATTTTTTTGTGAAATAGTTTTTTTCTTCTCTTATTTTCTCCTCGCTTTTTTTTTTAATTTTGCCTTTCTTTAATTTTAAAAATTTATTTTTTAAAATTTTTAAAGGTTCTGCTTTACTAGTAACAGCATCTGTAGATGTTGATAAATCAAATCAATCTTATTATGGTGTAAGCCATATTTATTGTATTTTGACAAAAGATGGTGGTTCATGTTTTCAAGTACCTCTGGATAAGCAAGGGCCAGTACATTCTGTTGGTAAATAATTTTTTTTGTAAGCTGTTTTAATAATTTTATTAAAATTTTTTTAGAATGGGCACCCAATGCAAAAGAATTTTGTGTTTGTTACGGGTTTATGCCTTCAAAGGTTTTTTTTGTTTATTTTTTAAAATTTTTGTAATTCTTTTTTGGAAGGTTGATTTTGGTTTTAAATACCCTCTACCAATTTTAGATTCCTTCGATTTCAGATATCTCTCCCCTTTTTTAATATCTTTTTCCTTTTTTGGTATCCCTCCCAATTTTAGATATCCATCATTTTTTAAGATATGATTTTTTAAGTTTTGTTTGGCTACTGGGATGATGTGCGAAGAGTGGAAGTGCAAACTCTCAATTGTACTTCCAATTTAGAATACCCTTAATTTTTAAATAAGATTTATTGGGCGCTAATTTGGAAATTTGCTAAGGGATATTTAAAACCGAGGCCGCCTTGTAATGTATAGTACTCTTTTATTTTTTTTAAAGGTAACAATTTTCAATATGAAAGGTGATATAATTTGGGATATTGGTGAAGGACATCGAAATGAAATTCATTATAATCCCCAATCAACAATTTTGGTAACTTGTGGGTTTGGAAATATTTCTTCTGGAAGAATGGAATTTTGGAATTTGTCAACAAGAAAAGAAATTAGTCAATTTTGTGTTCCACATACAACACATTTTGGTTGGGCACCTGATGGACAACATATTTGGTTTGTTTTGGGGAGGGGGGGGGGGAATTTCTTTTTAAAAATCAGAGTTTTTCAGAAAATTCTGAAATTTTTTTTCTAAAAATAGAAAAAAAGCGGAATGTGCCTTAAAATAGTGAAAATCCAAATAAAAGTCCAAACCTCCATAAGCTGATAAAGTGCTTAACTGTGTAAATGGCAAAGTAACTCCACCCATCGAAACGTTGTTCCAATGATGACCATGGGGAAGCGGTTCCTTCAACTGGGAAAACAGTTTGTCCTGCGGAGATTTGCTAGGAACATCATCCCCCATTGTTGGATCAACATGTGGGCATTTTATCAGCTTTTCGGTGGTTTGTCATCTCGATCTTTTTTTGGATTAAGGCGGGTTTTGGCATCAAATAAAAAGCTGGGAGGTGGAAGGGAATAAGTGTACCCTCTTTGTCAATAGTTCTTTGGCATTTCGGCTTTTGACATTAAGGGATCATACCGAAAATTCCTTTCAAAAATTTTTTATAGCACTTCAACTACCGCACCACGTTTAAGAACAGATAATGGTTATCGTATATGGACTTATCAGGGAATTAAAGTTGCTGAACATTTGTTTGAAAAGGAAGAATTGTGGGAGGTTTTTTTTTAATTTTAGGATTTTTTAAAATTTTTTCAATAAAAAAGGTCAAATGGAAGCCTAGCAATTCATATTCAAAATTTGCAATAGAAGAGCCTTCTAAAGAACAAAAAAGTATAAATTCAAAAATGGGATATACTAGCAACAATAATAATTTGGTGGATAGTCTTCCAAAGGGAGCTGTAACTTCCCAAGGTGTTTATGTACCTCCGCATTTGAGAGGTTTTTCTCTTTAATTTTTGAAAATTTTTTTTCGAAGAGGAGTTAGTTTTAAAATGCTAACATACGGTTTGGGAGCAGGCCTTTTTCGAGTTCGCATCCTTAAATTTGGTCAATTAGGCACAATTAGGTGAGTGAGCTGTGAGAGTGTTAGATATGAATCCCTGAATCATACTGGGTCAATTCAGCTCTTTACCCCAGTCTATGATCGGTTTTAGAGTTGACTGTTTCTTAGGACCTCTCCTTGGGTGTACTTCAGTGCTGTGGTTTGGGCATTTGTTGGCTCCGGCTCCGACCTTTTTCAAATTTGGGCTTCTGCTCATGACTAGCTCCCGTAGCCCTATAAAGTACTGGTTTACTTCCTCCTCAGATTCAAATCTTTTTAGTCATTTAAACTCCCAAAAAAATTTTTTTTTGCTTTTTAAGGAAAAAATTCTAATCAAAAAGGAGGAGGTGGTGGAGGAGGAAAACCGTCAACAACAGGAGCAAAATCTTCAACAAATAAAAATGCTTCCAACAATAATAATTCATCTGCAGCAAGTGGACTAAATGAAATTGAAAAGAAAATTCGTTCATGTCAAAAAAAATTGGATGATATTGAAATTTTGAAAGAACGTTTATCTTCTGGACAACGTTTAGAAATTAATCAAATGGAAAAAATTAAAAATGAAGAAAAAATTAAAATTGAATTGGAAAAACTTAAATTAGAAAAACAAGGAAGAGGAGGAGAAGAAGGAGGGCAAGAAGTTGTTAAGGAGAAGGAAAAGAATTGAAAGAAGAATTTTTAAAAAAGCAAAATTAATTTTAAAAAAAGCAGTAGTATGAAATTTTTTTTTAATTAGTTAAATTTTATATATAAATTTAAATTTGAGGATAGGGGTGGGATGAGAGAAAAAAATTAAAAAAAAATTTTTCAGGTGAAGGGGAAAAATTTTTTCAGGTTAAGAGGGAAAATTTTTTTGGGGGTTTTAAAGTTTCAGAATTTTTTTTCAAAAAAAAATATTTTTTTGATTCTTGAAAAATGGGTTATTTTTCTGGATAAAAAATTTTTTTCTTCTCATACAATTAATTTTTGTAGTGTGAGACAGGGAGAGGAGAGAGAATATGGCGCTTTTATTACTATATTTTATTTTTCTTTTTTGTTTATTAAAAAAATTATAGTTTTATTTTTTTTAATTTTCTTTGAAGAATAAAAATGTTGTCAGATTTTAATTATTTTAAATTTTCAATTTTTCAAATTTGTGAAAATACTTTTTTTATGAAATTTAATTTTTATTAGCGCGTGAATATTGGGGCAATATTTGGAGATTATTTGACAAGGTTGTTTATTTTAATTTCTGATTTGTTTTTCTGATATGCAAATGTTTTTCTGATGAGTGTGTTTTGTTTTTGTGTTTTTCCTTCTGTCTGTGTTTTTATGTTTTTCTGATTTTTCTGGTTACTGTTTTAGTTGTGTTTCTGTTGTTTTGTATTGTTTCTTTTGTTTTTGTGTTTCTTCTGTTTTTGTGTTTCTTCTGTTTCTGTCTATGTTTTTCTGATTTTGTGTTTTTCTGTTTTGTTGTTAATGTGTTTTTCTGATTTTGTTTTTCTGTTTATGTGTTTTAGCTATGTTCTAATGTTTTATATTGTTTTGTGTTTTTCCTTCTGTTTGTGTTTTTATATTTTTCTATTATATGTTTTTCTGATTTCCTTCTGTTTGTGCTTTTCTGATTTATGTGTTTTAGTTGTGTTCTGGTGTTTTGTGTTGTTTCTTTAATTTTTGTGTTAACTTTTGTTTGTTTTATGATTTTTGTTTTGCCTATGTTTTACGGTATCTATGAGTTAATATAATTTACTTTTGCTTTAATAAATTTAACAGAATCCCATTTTTCTTTTTTTGTTAAAAATTTTTCCATGACAACATTGTTTGCTGGGAAAATTTGGAATTTTTTGGATGTGCCATTTTGCATATTAAAAAATTTTTTTAACAAGTTGAATTGGGATTGGCATTCCAGTATTTGTGGGTGTATTATGTAAATTATATGTATGTATTTTTGTTTTATTTATTTATGTTTTTGGAAAATACCACACGCATTTTAATTTTATGTTTTTCTGTTTTTCTCTGACACTTTGTTTTATTAAAATTAGAATTTTTAAGTGTTTTTAGGAGTTCTGTTTTTCTGGTATGTTTTTCTTTTCTCTAACGCATGTTTTTCTGGGATGTTTTTATTTTCTCTAACGCATGTTTTTCTGGGATGTTTTTCTTTTCTCTAATGCATGTTTTTCTGATTTGTTTTTGCTATGTTTTTCTAACATTGTGTATTTTATGATTGTTTTTCTGTTTGTTTTCTGTTTCTTTTTCCTTATTTAGTACTGTTCTTTGATTTGTTTGTTGTTTATTTTCTCTGAACAAAGTTCATTTTCTCTGACCTCAGAAAAATCAATAAATTCAAATTAATTAGTACTCTATTAACTAATTAAATTATTCTTTTTTCTCTTTGCTTATTTAAACCCAATATTCTTTTAAAAATTCCTTTCCTTCCTCCTCTTTCCTTTTTCATTAAAAATTCACAGCACCCTCGGGAAGAGAATTGGTTTTCACAAAACAAAAAGTTAATCCTTCCCTCATTTTTCTTTTAACTAGTAAATTGTATACTCAAAAATTGGCCAATTTATTATTTTAAATAAGTCTCTTCCCCTATTCTTTTCCCGCATATTTAACTATTTAAGGTATTTAACTATTTATTTTGACTAATTGATTTTAGCTGTTTGCCCCTTTATACCTAACATTGTTTTTCCTTTGTGTTCTGTTTAGTTTATTGTTTTCTTGTTTTAATTTAATTCTGATTTTCTGTTTTGATATTTTCAATGTTTTAATTTTATTCTGATTTTTGTTTTGATATTTTTAATGTTTTAATTTAATTCTGATTTGTTTCTAATTTTTCTTTGTTGTGTGTTTGTTGAGTGTGTTTTGATGTTTTTCCAAAATCAGAATTTTCCTATGTTTTTAATTTATTCTGATTTGTTTTTCTTTTTGCTGTGTTTGTTTCTCTTCTGTTTTTGCTATTTCTTTCTAAAAATATTTAAATTTAGCTAGCTAATCCCTTTTATCTTTATTTAATTCTTTTATTTTTTATTAGCTCTAAATTGAAAAATAAGAAATTGGGGATTAATTTTATGAAGCCCCTAAACGTGAGGGGATCACATTTCATTTAATTCAAATTGTTTTAGGAAACGAAAGATTGTTTGGGAGAATTTTATAAAGCTAAAATGAAGCTACTAAATTTAATTAATTTTTTAAATTAATTCTTTTGGAATTATTTTTCGATTTTGGTTGCTTGTTTAGATTTTATTCTGGTTTTTTTAATTGGTTTTGTTTGTGAAATATTTTTGTGTTTTTCTGATGTGTAATTCTGATTTGTGTGTTTTTGTTTATTTATTTGTGTTTGTGTTTTTCTGGTTTGTATTTATTAATGTTTTGATTGTATTCTGATTTGTTTGTTTGAAATTCTGATTTTTTATTTGTGATGCTGTTCTGTTTGTTTGTAATTCTGGTTTGTTTTACTTTAATTCTGATTTGTTTAAATTAATTCTGATTTGTTTTAATTTAATTCTGATTTATTTATTGAACTTTATTTTTAGTATTAAATTAAAACACAAACTTTATTTTACCTTTGATGTTTTAAAAACACAAAATGTTTCCCTCTCAACATGTTTTAAAATAATTCTGAAATTTTTAGCAAAGTTTTAGCAAATGACTTGAGAGTTTATAAATATATATTAAATCAAAGTTATGTAATTTAATATTTCTCCAAACCACCCAATTTCTATTAATAGAATATTTATTTTTGTGTTTTTAAAACATGTCAAATCTTTTTAAGTAACTTGAAAAAATCAGAAAAATTATTACAAATTGTTTTTCTACACCTTTCTACTAACTACTTACCTCATTCAACATCTGTCACTCAAAAATCATCATTATTTATTATATTTCCAACTTGTCATGTTATTAATATACTAAATGCTTGTCTCCATCAAATTTAATACTCTAAAATATTTTATTTTTTGATTTGCAGGCAAATAAAATATAAAATATATTTTTAATGGCAAATTTTAACGTCAACTGGATATATATTTTATTAAATGTCTTTAACAACAACAATAAAAAATTTTTAACAACACACCTGGCTATATGTTTTAATATTACTTTTGTGCATCACAATTAGTAAGTTTAAAACTTTTTTTACTATAAAAGTACAAGTTTTGAAAAACTTGTTTTATTTTTAATAATTCTGGTTTTGAAGTTTTACAATTGTAAAATGAACTTTAAAACCTGTAAAATAAACTTGTTTTAACTTTATTCTGATTTGTTTATTCTGTTTTGTTTTGTGTTTATGTCATGTTTGTTGAATGTTTTTACGAACCAGAATTTTCCCATGTTTTTTTTATTTATTCTGATTTGGGGTTGTTTTTACAATCGTAAAATGAACTTTAAAACTTGTTTACGATTTATTCAAACATTAACAATTTACTTGTTTTACAACTTGTTTTTTTCAGAACTCTGTTTGACTACAAAACATGTTTTGGATTGTTTCTCCTCTCAAACTTGTCAAATTATTTACAACAACAAACGACAATTATTTGCAGCATTATTTTAATTACAACATGTTTTGGATTGTTTCATTCTGAAGGATTTGGTTTTGCTCTGTTTGGATTGGTGGTTAGGAGGTGGGGAGTTTAATTTAAATTTTTTTGAGCATTTTGTGAGAATTTTTTTTCAATTTTTTTAGTTTTAAGAATTTTATTATTTAATTTTTTTATTAAATTTGAAGCAAAAAAAAATTTTTTTTTAATTCCAGAAATTAATTTTTAATTTTTTAAAATTTTAAATAGATTATTTATTCATTCCCATTTATATTTTAATTTTAATTTTATTTATTTTTTCCCATTACCTTCTAATTTTTCACTCTTATTTTTTCCAAATCCTATCAACCTCTTTCTTTTTTTAAAAATTTTTTCCGGCTGAACTTTTAATTTTAAAATTTCCGTTCCTCAATTTATTTTATTTTTCTTCTCATTAATTTTTAAATTATTTTCCCAAAACAAATTTGCCTCAATTTAATTTAAATTTCTTCCTTAAATGCGCAAAAGACAATAAAAAATTCTTTTTTTTTACCTTCTAATTAAATAATTTTTTTCTGTTACATTTTTTGTGTGGGGTTATAATTTAGGGACGTTTCATTGCGAAGCCTTGTAATTATTTATGTTTTTGTTCTTGTAATTTTCAAACATATTTACAAATTCTGATTTTTATTGTAATTCTAATTTTGTTTTAATTTATATTTCTGAGCTTAATTCTGAATTTATTTGTTTTACATTTTCAATTTTTCGATTGCAACTTTTTTTACAATTGTTGCTAGTCTTCTAATTTCTACTGTAGCTTTGTAACAAGTTTAATATTAAGTTTTTCCGGAAACAATATTTATAGCTCAAAGACTAACACACACATTAAAAAAATACTAATAATTTTTGTAATTTAATATTTTTTTCTATCAATTTAATATATTATTTTTAGCAACATTATTACCTAGATATATACACTTATTTTTAGCCATTAGCAAAAAAAAGTTTCTGAAACTTTTTTTTATTTTTGATGGCCTTAGAAACGACAAGTTCGCCTCCAAAAACATTCTTTTCTCTTCTTCCGGCCCTTTAAAAAATTTTTTTATTTAACAAAAATAACAAATCCACACTCCCACTTTTTCTATATTTTGTTACACGCTTCTTTTACCTAAAAATTATTATTTTTTACTCGATTTAAGTGTTATTTTATTTAAACGATTACTATAATGTAGTTGAGCTTGAGTAGATATTCTTCATATATCTTTTGATTTTTTAAAATATTTTTTGATGGTTTTTTATCGAGAATTAATGAGACTATAGAACGCTAAAAATTGGAATTTTTAAAATTATTTTAATTAAAGTTGTTACAGGAAAACTATCAAAAATATCCAAAAAATGATTTACGGAATATTGGGCACTGGAATAATGTCACCTATATTTTTCGGAACTTTGGTCACAAATTTTTTGGAATTTTGGTCACCAGCAGGATTTTGGACACCAAACGGAAAAAACGGATCTTATCTAAAATTGAAATCAAAGTCTTGGTGTCTTGATCCAAATCCAAAATTCCGGTACCTCCCAAAGAATACCCGAAAAATGCCAGTTTTTCTTGTACAATTTTCTTGTCCTTTTTATTAAAATTTATTATCTTCTATTAAGTGATAACCTATTTAATTCTGTATTTAATTTTTTATCAATATGTACTATTCATTAATTTTTTTGAGATCCAATTTGTGATCCAAATCTTAGACTCAAATAAGCATTAATTACCGTCTACCTTTTTTACCTCCTTTTTGAGGCTATTTTTTTCTACAACAGATTTTTTCCTTTTTTCCTATTTTGGTAGTATATGTCCAATATGGCCACTCAATCATTTTAAAAATACAAGTAAAACAAGTATTTATTTTTTTTTCTACAAAAATGCCGACGGCCAAAAAATTGAGACGAAAAGTGTGTCTGGGGTTGTGGTGGTGGTGCTCATCCAGAAAATGTTATTATTTTTATAAAATATAAAATAATTTGGGGCAATAAACGGAAATTGACTATCGAAAAAATTCTAATTTAAATGAACCTCCAAAAAATGGCAAAATAATAATATTTTCTGTGTTGATTCACACTTAGTTGGGGGATAGAGGGGGAGACAGGAAACTGAGGGACATAGAAGGGCAATTTAACTTTTGTTTAATAAAAAGGGGATTTAAATGTGATATTTGGCTCATAATATCTGTAAATTGGGGATATTTAATGATACAAAAATTTTTTTTTTAATTTTTGGATTTTTTTCTAATTTTGAAAATAATTTAGGCGAGAATCCCTTTAAAAATCAACACCACTTTCATTTAAAAATTCACTACTTTTCCTAAATTTAATGTAAAAATCTAATTTTTGGTTATATTCTAGCTTAAAATCTCCTCTATCTTTTGATATAAAATTCAGATTTTTATCTCTATTTCTTGATGAGATATATTGGATTTTAAATCCAGTCTTCTTAGCGCTTTTTTAATTCAAAATCAAACTTAAATCTTGTCCAACCTTTTCCAACTTAACCAACTTTTTTTAAACTCTCCAACTTTTTTGTTCAAACTTTTTTCAATTTATCCAACTTAATCAACTCTTTCCCCAACATTTTTTCCAACTTTTCTTTCAAACTTTTTCTCAATCAACGCCAATGTTTCTAAATATATTTTTAAATTGTGTTAAAAATATGCGTTTATTAAATATTTTCCCATTACATTAAAATGATCATCCAATTTTTTTAAAAAAAGCCTGAGTCAATATTATGCTTTTTTAAATTTTTTACAGCCTTTTTTCTCTTCTTTTTTTATTACGGTATTTTTTGTTAAAAATTATTTTATTTAGGTCGTTTCATTTCAAGATTTATAACTTAAAATAAATGAATCATTTTTAATGCTTTTCATACCATTTGAACCATTTGATAGAGAATTAAAAATTTTATTTGGAATGATCGGAAAAAATTGAAATTTAAAATGATTAATAAAAAAAGTTACTGGTAAAAAATCTACAACATTTTTGATTTTTATTTGAGGATTTTTATTTTAAATCTTTTTAAATTTAATTCAAAATTATTTCTAAATTTTTTAATAGCATATTTAATTATCTATCGAAATGATCATTTAATAAAAATTTTTTTCGGGAAAAAAATTTAAATTTTTGAAATATGTACAAAGAAAAGCAATGAAACGACGACTTTTCCTATATTATGTATCTTTAAGTTTGTAATTTTACAAAAGTTTCAAGTTTATTTTACAATTGTAAAACTTCAAAAAAGTTTATTTTCAAGTTTGTAAAAACAAATTTTTATTTAATGTTTTAGTTTTACAATTGTAAAGATAAAAAAGCCTTTTCACGTTTTAATAAACCAAGGTTAAGTAAAATGTTCTGGGGGGGGGGGGGGTTGTACCGTAGATTTTGCATTATTACCTAATAATCTACTAGGTCATTTGTATTTATTTTTATTATTTAATTTTTGTATTTTCGGCATATTTTGTTTTGATTTTTGTGATTATCTAAAGTTGCAAATATAAAAATAAAATTTTTTTACCTGTAAATAAACACCATAAATAAGAGGGATTTTATGCTCGCGCGCCATATTTTTTACTACTTTATTTGTTTTGATTTTTTTTATTTGAAAAATGCCGTCTTTTTTAATATTCTTTTAATTTTAATATCATCATCTTGTAAATAAATAAAAAATTTTAATTTTATAAATGTCCTTGTTTTTGAAATTTTTATTTTATTGCATTAACGGGATAAATGGGGGGATGTGTGGGGAAGGGGGGGGGGATTTATGAAAGGCTGACACGGTTGTCATTTAATTTTAGAGCACAATTTTTTATTATTTATTACATTTTTTATTTTTTTAATTTTTAAAATTTTGTTCTATTAAATTTTTAATTTTTATCTGTATTTTTATTTTACTTAACTACTCGGTCACGAAAATTAACACAAAATAAAAAAAATATTTTTTCCTTCAGCAGTTTCAATTTTTTAATTATAATTTTCTTTATTAAATTTTAAGAATTTAATAATAATAAAAACTTGAGAAGCAAAAATTTTTTTTTAAATTAAAAAAAGAAAGTTCATTTTAAAACAAATAAATGAATAAATTCTCTCTCTCTTTTTTTTCAGAATTTATTTGCATGTTTAATTATTCTTATTAAAAATTTTTCTATTTAATTTTTGTCTTAAATCCAATAATAATAATGAAGAAAAATTTTTTAATTTTTTATTTGTTTCCTTTTTTTAATTAAAAAACTGAATTTTTTTAAGGTGCTTATATTCAGCTATAATTTTTCTATAAAACAACCCTTTCTTTATACGTAAGTATCAGTTAAAAATTTTTTTTCTTTCATTATGAGTAGGATTTAGGGTCCGGATCTAAAGATCGATCGGCATCGAATTTTGGCACGAAAAATATTCGGTCGGCCCGGCCCGATAAAAATGACTCGAACGTCAGACCTTCTCGAAAACCCCAACCTTAATTATGAGACTTTTCTTTCTTTTGGCATTTAAACGACCTACGACTTTTCTCTACAATTTTTTTAATATGAAATCAAATTTTGTGTGAGTCTTTAAAATTTTGTGTCTTAATATTTTAAATTTTTTTTCTTCTCAAAAATTTGTTAAAATTTAAATGATTCTCTTAAAATATGTTGCCAGATGGAGAAAGGAAAGTCTGTGGATTTCTAATATTTTTTCAATTTTCTGCGCGTATTTTATTACTCTAATTAAATTTATCTACCTCCTACTATACTATTATATTTATTTTTTAAGCAATGGGGAAGAATAAATTGACAGTATTCTTCCTCATTTTGGGTGGGTTTTAAATTAAATATTATTGGTTTGTTGTGTGGATGCTTTTTCTTTTTTTTTTGACTTTTTCTTCTTTTTTTTTTCTCTCTATTTAAATTTAATAAAATATTTGGAGGGTTTACTATTTTTATGCCACACCCACAAAATAAAAATCTTTAATAAAAATATTTTTAAAAACTTTTAATTATTATTATTCACACCTATTGTAAGAAGAAAAAGATGAGGGATTTTTATTATTATTTCTGGACCTATTTTTCCCTATTAAAAAATTTTTTTCTCTAAATTTTTTTCTTCAGTTTTAATCATATACCTACCTTTATTTATATTTAGTTTCATTTTTATGATTTTTTTATTTTATTATTTTGAGGAAATTGAAAAGGAATGGAAAAATTTTTGTGAATCATATTAAATTTATTATTATATTTTTTATTTCTATTATTAATCCCTTAAACTATATTTTTGGGGGGAAAGAAGAAATAAAATATTGTGTGTGAAATGCATGAAAAAGATTTTTTTGGGAGGGGGGACAAAATTAAGATTAAAAAATAAAGCAAATTAAATGAGACGTAAATTGTTGTTGTGGCCATTTTATCTCCCTCAAAAAAATTTTTTGTAAACGTGTGTGTGTATTTGAGTGAGGTATAGTATAATAGTATTTTTAGGGGGAGATTGAGGAAAGGTAGGGGAGGAAGTAGGAGGAGGAAGTAGGAAGAGAGGAAGAAAAGTAATTGAGATGATGAGCATTTATTTATTTAAATCCGAAAATTGGTTCTATTATTGAAAATTAAATATTTATATATTTTTTTAAATTTTAGTTAGTTAAGATGATGAAGATAAGGGAGAGGAAAGTGGTGGATGTGTGGGTGAGGGGGATGTGTGCGGAAGGAAGGGTGGGGTAATTCTACTACTACATATTTTAGTTTCTTCCAATTATTTTTCAATTTGTTTTGTTGTTTTTTTAATCTCTTGTAAAATCAAAAAAAAATTTTTTAATTTTTAAATTGCCTTTAATTTTTTCAACTCTTAACAATTAAATTATTAAAATTTCTCATCTTGGGCATATTTGCTTTTTCATATTTTAATTTGTGTTTTACGTAAAATACTTTTTTAAAATATAAAAAATTTAATGAAAGACTTGAAGCTTTTTAAAGGGAGAAATTTTTTGTGAGGAAATTGGCTTTAAGTATTAGCTGTGGAAATTGGTTGAAAAGGTGGAAAGGAAGTGAGGTGATTTTACTACTATTTAGTTTTAGGTTAAAAGAAGCAATAAATAAAAACACACACACCTTTTATTTTTTATTTGCAACGGATATAGGGGTAATTTAGCGATTATTTTGAATGGAAAGGTAGAGGATGAAGAATGGAAGAAAATTTTTTTTATTTATGTTCATTTAAATATTTAATAGGTAATTTTGTTTTAAGAAAGATTTTGTTGATACTTGGAGAAGGGGAAATTTAATTTTGGATATGTGCTTTTGTATTTCTCTGTTTTTGTGTTTGTGTATATTGTTGCTTGTTCAAAAAATTATTTTCTTGTGAAATACTTGCGCGGATGTTTCAATGTGAGCTTAATGTATAACGTAGAAATTTTTGGGAAATTTTTGGGTTTTTTTAATTGCTTTTAGAGGGTGAAATTTGATGGGGAAATTAAATTGAAAAGCAGAAAAATTAAAGAGAGAAAAAAACCAGTTATTTTTTCTAAAGAGAGGAGAGGCTAATGACTGTAAAAAATTAAAATAAATAAAATAATTATGCAAATTGACAGACGGAAGTTAAGTGTGTGTGTTTAAAAATTAAGAAAATGGATAGAAAAAATTAGCTATTTTTGGTTGTGTGTAAACTTTCAATCTTGTAAAGGTCATTAAATTATAAAAATTTTTTAATGGCTAATTAACATAAAAAAGAGAGATTATAATCTAATTAGTAAATTTTTTAATTTTTATTTTTGAAAATACAAAAAAATATTTGGCATTTTGTTCGTTTAATTTGTGTAAAACATTCCGGAAACTTTCCGGAAAACACAATATTTATACTTAATAGTCTTTTTCCGGAAACCTTAAAAACTTGTTACAAAATACAACTGCAACATTTTCCGGAATTAACACACAATAAGCAAACATGATAGTCTTTTTCCGGAAACCTTAAAAAACTTTTTGTATTTTGTTTGTATTTTCTTTGTGTTTTCTTTGTGTTTTTATATTTGTTTTAAAATTTAAGACATTTCATCAATTTCTGCTAATTAATTTTTTTATATTTTTCCCCTTCAAATTTTTCCAAAATTTATATAATTTATTACTCATTAACTTTTTTTTTATTTAATCAAATATATTTATTTCACTCTCATTTATTTTTAAGAGGATTTTCTTTATTATTACAAAATAAAATATTAAATAAATTTATTGGGTCAACACCAAACACCTCTAAATATTACACAATTTATTTATATTTCTTGGCCGCGATAAAACATTTATTTATATAGATATGTATATACATATTAATTTATCGGAAGAAAATTATTATTATTAAATATATTCCAATGAAAAATTGTGTTTAATTAAAGATTAATAAATATGGGTGAGAGAAACACTCATTAAGGTTATATGGTTATTAAGGCGAGGGTAATAATTTATCAGAACAGAAAATAAATAAAAAAATAATTAAGAAGATTATGGTAAATGTGAAAATTGAAGAGAAATTAAAAGAAAAAGGAAGAGATTGTGTGTTGATAATTTTAAGCATATCAGAATTAATTTGTGAGTATGTGAGAAAATGTGTGTTAAGTATATTGAACAATTTTGTTGCTAAATGTGTGTGAGATAGTATAATAAAAATGAGAGATTTGTATGGAAAGGTATAAAAATCAGAATTATATTATAATTTGTGTAAAACTTTCCGAAAAATACATTAAATAAATCTTTCCGGAAACTATCAGAATTTTTCTTTTAAAATCAGAATTTATATTTGTATAAACTTTCCGGAAAATACAAAACTTAATTAAAAATTTTTGGAAATTCTATCAAAATATTTTATTTATTTTCCGGAAAATACAACAAAAATACAACAATATAAAATTCAGAATAATCTATTTGAAGCTTTCCGGAAACTATATCAGAATTTTCTCTTAAGATCAGAAAATTTATATTTTCTATTTTTGTAAAATACAAAAATTAATTTCAACTTTTCCGGAGAGTTTATATCAAAATTTATTTTTATTCTTTTATTTCTAGCCTGTCTAATATTAGCAACTTTATTTTTGTATTTTATTCTGATTGGTTACTTTATATATTGTTTGCTGACCATTACTAAATAAATGTAGATATAAGCATAACCGTACAATATTTTTAAAGGCTTGGCCGCTTTCTTATATTTTTTTTGTATTTATCGCGCAAAATTAAAAAAATTCTTCTTTATATGGTCAAAGCTTTTAATATTTTACTAATATTTTTTTCTGGACTTGACTTTGCTAAAAAAAATTTTTTTCCGTTATTTACTCTTAAAAATTTGGTCAAGAAAAAATCCGCTTATTTTATTAGAAATAAAAATTGGGGAGGAGGGAGTGTCAGGAAAAATTTTATTTCTTTATAGCTTTGCGCCTGATAGGTGGGAAGGTAGTTAGTAGGTAGTATATTTTATTTTTTACTTGCATTTTAGATGATTCATTTAAAATCAAATAATAAAATGAATAATAAAGAGCTTTTTCTTTTATTTTTCTCATTTTTATTTAATATATTTTTCATTCCCCAAAATTTTCAAGATTTATTTACGAAAAATTTATTATTAATATAATTTTTATTTTATTTTTCTTCATATTTTATTTTCACCTAAAATTTTTTTTATTTTTAAAATAAGAGTAATATTAAATTGTACAGCAAAATTACTTATTTAAACAATTATTTTGGGGGTATCATTTAATAGAGGATTAATCACATGTCTGAAGTAAGGTTTTCCGGATCCTGATATAGAAAAAGAGGGGATATCCGGAAATTTTCAAATATCGGAACTGTATATCCGAAGATTTCTAGCTATCCGACAACCTTAATCTGTAGCACAATCCTTTATTTTGTATAGTTTCAAAATTAATAATTTGTATCTATTTTGTGGCCGCTTTAAATTTCTCTACCGAATCAGACCAGAACCGTTTAATTTTATGTCTTTTTCGTTTATCCCATTCAGCACGACTGAAGCATCTAAATATGCTTATATATTTTGAATTAATTTAATTTTTTTGATTAATTGTCTTTTAATAAACAATTTTTTAGACAAAAAAAAATTTTTTAATATTTAAAATGGAGAAATTAAAGAAGGAAAAAGACAATTAATTTTTTTTCCATTTTTTTATTATTATTAAACGGAATCCATTTTTACCCCCCAACTTTTTTTTATTATTATTTCTTATAGCTGCTAATAGTAGATAGAGAGATTCTTTGTAAACATCACCCACCACCAATTTTATTTTTATTTTTTTTCCGGCCATTTTTTATTCATTTATAATGAATACAATTTTTTTTAGTTTTTTTAAAAAGCGCATTCATTAAATAATAAAATAAAAAATATAAATTAAAATATCTCTTTATCTCTTTCAATGTATCGAAAAGCAAAATCCCATTAACACAAATAAAATAAAGCAATTTTGTGTGTATTTGCTAAAAATAAAGGGGAAAAAACAACGGCCAAGTAGTGCTTGTGGCCTTTATTTTTATTTATTTTAATGTATTTATTAATGTATTCATTATTTATTTATTTTTTGTCGGCTCATTAATTGAGAGAGAAAAAAGGGGGAAGAAACATTATTTTTTGTATTTGTTGGTTTAATTATTTTGTTGCTTTTTTAACACCATTAACACACTATTAGCAGCACTATTATTATTAAAGCAGCAAAAAAAAATACATTTAGTACACATTTAGCTTTAAGTTTAAAAAGAAAATTTTTTTCTGAATTTTTTTTTCTTTATTTACTTTTTCAAGAATGACTTTTTCAAAGAATTAACTTGTATTTTTTTTTAATTTTTAATTAATTAATTAATTTCTTTAGAATTTTACATTTCTTTCTTAAATTGTATAGTGGGGGAGTGAAGTCGTTTCAGTTTTTATACATATATCCTTTTAACTCAGTTTTAAAATTTTAAATTTTTAATTCTTTATTTTATGGTTAAATAATGAATATATATTAGCCTAAAAATTATATATAAAATTTAAAAATTTTTATTTAACTTGACAAAAATTTTTTATGTTAAAAAACTGAAACGACTTGGAGCGTTGCTTCTGCTTATTTATCTTAACCTGAAATTTTTTTTTTATTTTTTCAAAAATTTTTTTATTTTAATTTTCAAAAAATAGGGCTACAAAAACAATATAATATATTTATAAATAAAAATTTATAATTTACGATTAATTTAATATATCGGTTGAAATCACTAAAAATTAAAAAAGAACCGGAAATTTATAGGTGGAGAGGAGAGAGGTAGGATTTAAATGGGGGAAATAATATTTATTTTATTACACAAATTAGATTTAGTTTTTGAAAATAAAAAAATGATAATCTTATTTTTAAGACCTAAATCAATTTGGAAAAAAATGTAAGAAAAATTGATTTAGAAAAAAAATTTTTTTTGGTTAATCGAAAGAATATTTACCTATTTCTAGTGTGGGGAAGTTCTCAAAAAATTTTTTCTGATTCTAGAAATTTTTTTTTTGAATTTATTTTTGTGTTTTGTAGCCATGTTGTATTCTTGCTAAACTAATAAAAATGCTTATTGTATTTTTTTTTTCTAAAATAAAGTTCACCTGTTGTTCTTGAAACGTACTCGAGAAAAGCTAATTTTATTATTTGCATTTTTCTAATAATAATTATCTTATTTTATTTATTTTTATAAAAATCTTTGTTCCGTTAAATATATTAATAAAATAAAAATTATAATAAGTATATTTTATTACAATTTATATATTTTAGTGCAAATTTTTATTAGATTTTCTAAAAATAGTGGTAGTAAATGTCAGAATAAATACTTACATGTTTAAGCCTACTACTATATACATAATTATTAAATTTTGAGTTTTAGGAAATTTTTTATGAAATTTTCACGGAATTTTTTAGAAATTATCTTAATATTTCTTTCATTTTTTTGTAAATTTAATTTGAAAAAAAAATTATTTTTTTTTATCTATTTTTTCCATTAAATTTGTGCTAAATTTTATTTTTAATATTTAATATATTAATTTATTGCTTATCAAATTAATTAATTACCTCTTTTAATTAAATTTATAAATATATCATTTGTTTACTTAATTAAAAGCAATTTAAATTAAATCATTATTTTAATTTTTAGTTTATACGCTATACGCCTTTTCCCTTCTTTCTAATTAATCTTATGATTTTGTTGCAATTTTGAGGGGGTTTGTAAAATTAAAAAGTTGGCTAGTTTTACAAATTAATTAATTAATTGTTTTTTTCCAATTAAGGTTTTACAATCTTAAACAAACTTTTTTTACAATTTTACAATCTTCCGGGAAATATAAACTTAAAACTAGTCCCCGGTTTCATTTTAATTAAACTTGATTAAAAACACAAAAACGCAAACTTAAATACAACCTACCAACTTTTCCGGAAAACTTGAGAGTGATTTACAAACTTAAGCTTTGCACTTATTTTACTCTTATATGCACTTATTTTACTCTTATACTTTTTCATTTTTAAATTGGCAATTTTAATAGTTTTTTATATTATTAAAATTTAAAAAATTAAGGGGAAAAATAATTAGAGAGCTTTAACGTTAAATTATAGTAAATTAATTTGCGTCACGCAATTTTTATTGTTGTGTGTGTGAGGGGGGGGGGATTAATTTTCATTAAAAAATTGATAGAAAATTACTTTAATTAATTGGCATTTTTATTTTATGATAAAAAATTTTTTACTTTTTTTTTTAAATTAAAAAAATTTTTTTTTCAATATTTTTTTCTTTGCTAAAAATAAAATTATAATCTGTTTAAGCAAGTTTAGAAATATTTTATTTTTATTTTGAGCTAATGTTTAATCATTAAAAATTGCATCCATTAATTATTGATGTTTCTTTAAGCTCTACCCCTATTCTTTAAATTCTTTAAATTTTACAATTATAAAATGGTTTAATTATACAATTGTATTTTATTTAAAATAAACAAAACTTTGTACAACAACCAACTTTCCGGAAATATTGCAATTGTATTTTTCTTTTCTTTCTTAATATTTTCCGGAAACATTTCTACAAGTTTCTTAACTTTCCGGAAATAATTAAATAAGATAAACTTTTCCGGAATTTATAAAACTCTGATTTTGTGTTTTTTCTCTACTTTTGTATTTTCCGGAAGTATTTTTACAATTTTTGAACCTTTACGGAAGGTATCAATTAAATAAAATAAACTTTTCCGGATCTTATGCAATTCTGATTTTGTGTTTTTTCTTTACTTTTGTATTTTCCGGAATCATTTCTACAAGTTGTAAAACGTTCCGGAATTAATTAATTAAATAAATAAAACTTTCTATAGCACAATAAACTTTTTCGATATTCTTCCGGAAACTTAAAAATATTTATTTTGTGTTTCGTAACTTGTTTTTGTATTTTTCCTGACATTTATTTAATACGTTCCGGAAACATTTATTTAAATTCTGACTTGGTATTTTTCTTGTCTATTTATTTCTTTTTTTAAGCTCTTCTTTATTAATATCTCTTTTTTTTAATATATTAAAAATTCATAACCTTTTAAAAGGCATGTAAATATTTTTAAATAAATATCTGACTAATGTAAGTGTGTTTTTAAAAAAAAAGAATATACGTTATTTTATGATTTAATTTTTAATTGATAGAGGGGATTAAAGTGTATAAAAAAGGAGAGCTTTTTTTAGTTTAATATCATTAAATGTATTTTTGAAAAATATTTCTTTTTTATTTTTTTTTCAAAAA
The DNA here is from genome assembly GCA_963681835.1 of Meloidogyne enterolobii. Lineage (NCBI taxonomy): Eukaryota > Metazoa > Nematoda > Chromadorea > Rhabditida > Meloidogynidae > Meloidogyne > Meloidogyne enterolobii. The sequence goes on along the minus strand of CAVMJV010000083.1, from coordinate 184,918 downwards.
ATCCAATCATTTTTTAATTAATTTATTTTTCTCTTGAAAATTTTTTTTTCTTTTTTATTAATTTCAAAATTCTTTTAATTAGTCTCTTTTAATTACTTCTTTTTGTGTGGCTCATTTTTCTATCAGTATATATTTTTTATTAAATAAAAAGGGACTCCCGCGCCATTAGACTTTTAATATACCTACTTTAAACAATTTTTAGTAAAATTGTTTTAATTAAAAGAGACTTATTTTAAAGGCTTTCAAGAGTTGAAAATAATCTCTGAATAATAAAAATAGGTATAATGGTAGCAATCTAAAAATTAATTTCTCTTCTTTTAAAATCAAAATACAAAGGAAAAAAATTTCGGCATCTAAAAATAGTCAAAAAGGGATATTTAAAAAATTAAGGTATTAAAGATTGAGTGAAAGAGAGATCCCACAGCAAATTGAGCGTGTTCTTAATTTTGACCCAAATTTTTAAGTAATTGTATTTTTTAGTTTCTAAATGTTTGTATTTTTGTATTTTTATTTATTTAAAACTTTCCGGAAGGTGTGTAATTTCATTTTGTATTTTTTCCTGAATTTTTTAATTGAATAATTTGTGTTTTCCGGAATGTTTAATGTTTTTCCTCTATTTTTTTTATTAAAGCTTTATTATCTCTCTTCCCCCAAATACATATTTTTTATAAAAATTTTTAAAAAAATTTTTATGAAAATTTTTTTGAAATTTTTTTAAATTTTTTTTTGGAAAATTTTTGAAAATTTTTTTTGGAAAATTTCAAAAATTTTTTTCATACTTCTTCTGATATTTATCTCTCAATTTTTAACTTAAACAAAATCATTCAACCTTAAATAAATTTAACTAAATCCTTTAAAAATAAGTGGATGATGACCCCATTTTTCTCTTAATGCTTTTTTAAATGCCACTCATCCCTTCTCAACTCAACACACACACAAATTAGGTTCACTCCATACTTTACCCAAAATAAAATTTTATTAGCAAATTACTGTAATTTTGGGATGAGCGAATGAATGGTGAGAGAGAGATTGGATAGAGAGGTAGATGAATTAATAAAAAAATTATGGGGGAGGGGATTTTATAGTGGTGGGTTGTAGGAGGGAATTTTTGAGGTAATTATTTAGTTAAGGAGGGGGGATGTATGGGCACGTTTCAGTTTCACAATTTCTCAAAACAACATTTTTCCGGATGTGTTTTATTTAAATTAATATTTTATAAACATGTTTCTCATTGTTGTATTTCTTCCGGAAAAGAATTGTAAATTGTAAAAATATTTTTTCCTCGAAAATTTTTTAAGTTTGCGATTATTTACAAATTGTCTTTCATGTTGACTTGTTTTTACAACTTTTTGTGTTTTCCGGAAAGTGTATATTTTTTATTTTTAATATTTTTATATTTGCGGAAAGCAATTATAAATTGTTAAGACTTTTCCGGAAACTTTTTTAAGTTTGCGATTATTTTTTGCAATTTATCTTTCATTTTGAATTTATTTTTACAAATTTGTGTTCTCCTGAAAGTTTATTATTTTCCTCTTTTTTTTTATCTTAAGTATGTATGTTAGCGTTGAACTGACCGCGCATAGCGAGGGGACAGCTTTATTTTATTTTTAAAATAAAATTATACCTACACATTTTTATTTTATCCTCTCAAATTGGTCATTTAATGGACAAAGAGGAGAGAGGATTTTGGGAAGAAAATAAAATAAAAAAAAAATAATTTTTTTCTAAGCGATTAAATAGTCTGAATTTAATTCGTTTTAATGTGTATATGTGGGGATGGATATTAATAGCCTTCCCTCTTAATTTACCTATTTTTATGATTTTAATGGTAGATTATGGTTATTTTATTCAATTTATATAGTATAATATAATATATTTTTAATTATTATTTTGAATAATATTTTTTGATATTTTTTGGGATTTTTAAAAATATTTTTTATTTTATTTTTAAATTTAACTCTTAATTGCTAATTTTGTAAAATTTTAATTATGCTTAGTAATTGTAAATGTTTAATTATTTTCCGGATTGTTTTGTTTATGTGTTTTTGACATGTTTCTGTTTGTTTCTGTTAATGTTTTCCGGAATATTTCAGGACTGTTTTTAAGTTGTTTTCCGGAATGTGTTTTATACTTATTAGTTATTGTTTTCCGGAAAGTCTATCTGTTGTTTTTCGGAATATTTTTGTGTTTTCCGGAATGTGTTTTATTAATGTGTTTTTGATGTATTTTCCGGAATGTGTTTTATAATTATTTTTATTTGTGCGTGTTTTCTGGAATGTATTTTATAATTGTTAGTTATTGTTTTCCGGCAAGCTTTATTAATGTGTTTTCGAAGTGTTTTGGATAGTATTTTCCGGAATGTGTTTTTACAAATTAAATTAAACACATGTTCCGGAATCTTAAAAGCTTGTGTATTTTTTCCCTTTTCTGTATTTTCATGCTTTCTCATTTTTGATTTTTAGTGCCTTAACCTTTTTAAAAAATAATTTTTTGGCATTTTAATTTTTTATAAAATTAATTTTAATGAATATATTAAATTGTCTTTTTTTTATTAATTTATTTGATGTAATAATAATAAATATATTTGAGATATATCGGATTTCCTTTTTTCAAACAAGGGGTGGAAGGGAGGAGGGGAAGTTTTTCATTTAAAAATAGAATAAAAGGGAGAGAACATTTTCTGCTTATTATTATTAAAATGTGTAGTAATAATATATTTATATTTATTTTTTAGCAAACAATAATAAACAAATTAAAATTTTAAATAGAATAAATTAGAAAATTTTTTTTTTAAATTTATTTAAAATATATTTATAATTAAAATTTTCCCCCTCTGGGCAAATTTTAAAATTGTTAATTAAATCAATGTGGGGGACAGTTTTATCTCAAAAATTTTTTTATTATGTTTATAAATATTTTGATTTGTTTTATTTTATAAATCTATTATATCCTTTATTAATCTTTTCTTAAAAACTATCTTATTTCTTATTTTTTTTAAATTTTTTCTTTCTCATACATTAATTAATTTTAAATTGTCAAAAATTTAATTTTCTATCGAATGATACCAACTTTGTTCAAATCAATTTATCAGTACAAAAAGCACTTAACCGAGACCTTTCTTATCCTCGATTTTAGTTCTACTATTATTTTTATTTGGGTAAAAATGCGCACATACATATGAATGCTTCTTTCTAATTTATATATTAAATTTAAATAAAATAAATTTAGCGAAACTATTTTTCTATTTTTTAATATTTTATATAAAAATTAATATTTAAATATTATTATTCTCCTCTCGTTTTTACCCCTTTTTTCTGATTTTGGCCTTAATTAATTTTATTCTTCTTCCACCTTCCACCTTTTCCCTCTTCCTGGGGCCTATTTCAATTGTCCACAGATTCTGCATTCTGTGCACAGAACACAGATTCTGTGGAAATTCTGTTTCAATTAAATTCTGTGTGCACAGAATCTGTGGTGCCCGCAGATTCTGCGGAAACATCCAATGATTCTGTGGAAACATTCCGCAGATTCTGTGGATGAAAATTTCTGTGGAAAATATAAAAATCTGTGGATTTTTTCCACTGATCCACAGAATTTGTATTTCAATTATTTTTCTGTGGTTCTGTGTATTTTTTCTTCTAAATTCAAATTTTTTATTTCCGCGTTTTTGAAAATAACAGTTTTATTGAAACGAAAAATGGTTTGGACAGTTCGGTACTACCGCAGTATTAATGGTACCTGATTTTTTGAAGTAAAACTTTAAAAATTCTTAAATTAAACTGAAAAATATTGTAAAGATTTAAAAATTTTCCCTCCAAATCACATAACATCCCTTTAAATCTCTTTGATATCACTTTAAAACCGCTGATATACCGCTTAATTTTCTTGTTCATCCAATATCCTTAAATCTCCAATTAAATTAATGTCCTAAAGCAGGGTTCGGATCGGAAAAATCAGGAGATGTCGATCCGACATGTGGCTTTTTCAAACTACGATAGAAGTTGTTGCAAGGGAGGGAAATGTTACAAAACTGGGGATTGTTTAGTCAGAAATTGAGGTTCCTGGAAATCGAAAATGCCTGGAATCCAAAATTATAGTCAAATCGGAACTTTAAAATCGTAGAGGAGTGATTAAGTGGGATATCCATTGATTTTGAGGTTTAATATATTGGAGTGATTAAGGAGGAAATCTATCATTAAATAGGAGGAGAGATTATGACGGATATCAATGAGAGATCATGGGAGATATCCCAGTATACGCTATACAGATATCTTCTATAGATCCTGGTAAACATCCCCTCATTAGAGATATCCATGATGATTAGAACATCATAGCTCTAAATTTCAGAATCTCTCACGTTTTTTATTTTTTTATTGCTTGAATATAACAAAAACTGCGTAAAAAAGATGTACCTTTTTCAAAATTAATTTTAAGCAATAATTTTAGGTAATAAAATTATAATTTTTATATCAAAAAATAGAGAATGATTCAAACTTTAATAATCTTTAAAAATTTTGAAATTTGGTTAAGCCTAGGCCTAGAAAAAAATTGTTAAAGTTTTTCCACAGAAAGTTCGCAGAAAAAATTTTAGGGTGGATTTTTTAAAGAATTCTGTGTATTTTCCGCAGACCACAGAAATAATTGAAACAGAAATGCACAGAATCGACTAAAAAAGCCACAGATCTGTGGATTTTTTTCTGTGCACAGAAAAATAATTGAAATAGAATTCTGTGGTTTTTGCATGTTTTTGGATGTTTTGCAGAATCTGTGGATGTTTCCACAGATTCTGTGCATGTTTCCACAGAATCTGCGGACTTCTTTTTCCGCAGAATCTGTGGAATAATTGAAACAGAATTTCTGTGGTTCTGTGGTCTGTGCACAGAACGCAGACCGCAGAATCTGTGGACAATTGAAATAGGGCCCTGACTGTTAGTTTTAAATTTTTAATTAAAAAAATATTTGGGCTACGATTATGCCAAAACCATATTTTGCCAATAAGGCTAAACTCACGTTTTGTCAATAGAGTATGTTGACAAAATGTAGAGTTTTACCCTTATTGGCAAAATGTGGTTTTGGCATAATATGGGAGCCTTGGACAGTAAAGTATTCTGTTGACATTATGACATTATTTTCCCTTATTACCATTTATAAAAATATATATTCTGAAAAATAACCTTCAATTAATTCGAAATGGTAAAAAGAAGTAAAAATGTCATTTTGTTAACTATTTACTTTTTTTCTCTGTATCTCTTATTTTTACGCGTACTCTCTTAGTTCTGAAAATTCTTTTTACAAAACTAACAATAAGTTTGAATTGTAATTTAAAGTTTGTGAGGCTAGTTGTAATTGCAAAACTTAAGTTTGTTTGTTTGTTTTTACAATTGTTTATTAAACAAACTTGGAAACTTAAGTTTTGGTTTATTTAAGTTTTCAAGTTTACAAACTTAAAAACTTAAGTTTTCAAGTTTAAACTTTAAAAGTTTATTTTTCTTTCAGACTGTGTTGGTGCAGATGCTTTAGACGGTTCTGAAATACAAATAAAATTTGGGGAACAAAAATCGGATGGAATTAATTATATTTATGAATGTAAAATAAACAAGGCTGCAACAACAACAACAACAAATATAACAACAGCACTTACAACCAAGCGGTCAAAAAACAAAAAGAAGAAAAGAGTACCCGATGTTGTTAATCTTGGACCGATTAGTTTGCTTTCTATTTTTCTTCAAGTCCAACCATATTACGCCAAATCCACATTTGCCAATAAGGGTAAAACGACACATTTTGCCAACACAACTTTAGTGACAAAATGTGTATTTTTAGTCTTATTGGCGAAATGTGGTTTTGGCAGAATATGGAACTGGGTTCTTAAAAATTTTTTAATTTTCCTAAAAATTTTTTTTTCCAGAATGTATTCATTATTTTAATTTGTCATCAACACCAACTTTAATTGAAATTGGCCATCAATTGGAATTTATTGAAGGAAATGTAATTATTTATTGTCTGAATAATTCTGGTTGGGCTAAGAAATTGGTCGTGCCTTTAGGTTTGGAATTTTTTTAAATATTTTTTCTACAAATTTTTGAAGCCCCTCAAGTCAGTGTTGAATGTCTTTACCCTTTTGGAAGTCTAAATCTCTATTCTTGCCATGGATTGATTTATAGTTGGTCTTTACTTAGTCAAATCCAATTGCTAGGATGTGTTGACCCGACGAATTTACAAAATTGGATTCCTTTGGGTAGCAACTATACAAATATTGATGGTGATGTTTTGGAATGCAGAAAGGAAGGATTGGTTTATATTGGTTAGTTTTGAGAGATTTTTTAATGAGAATTTTAAAAAAATCGTAAGAGGCAGGGAAAAGGCAATCCAGTGAGGCATCCATGGATGCATCCCCCACCCCAGGGTTGCATCCCCATTCTCCTACCTCCTTTTATTTACTCCTTTGGGCAGTGAAACCTCTGACCTTCTTTGTAGACGTGGCAGTTGCCAGTAGCCACGTAAAGGGTGTTCTACCGACTGTTGTGAAATAACGGGACGCTGCTTTCACCTTCCCTTTTTAATGTATCCTAAACCTCCGTCTACCTAGCCAGCCGGGATCTTTTCCTACTTCCTTCCCTATATTTTTACGTTTTGTAAATTAATTCATTCAAATTTTTATTAGGCTGCAAAAGCTCCTCAGGAAACTTCTTAAAAATTGGTGAAAGCGAAGGCAATCCAATTGGTGGTGGAATCGGAATATTTGAAAGATGTGAAGCAGACAAAGGATTTATTAAATATCACAGTTAATTTAAATAAAATTGAAAAAAGAATTCATAATATCTCCCATACTCTGATTTTGGTGAATTTTTTTTCACTTGAAAGAGCTCGACGAGCTTGAGTCGATTGACACCTAAATTAAGCTCTTGACTCAATTATGTATTAGCAAAGTTGTGGTCTCTTTCGGAATGGCTCTTTTGAATGTCATTGTTTGTCCAAATCGAAGTATGGGAGAGATACTCGACGAAATTTTACCTTAAAAAAATTAAAAAAAATTTTTTTTAAGAATTTAATTGCCTTTTTGGTGATAATATTATTTTGCCTGGACACTATTTTGTTTTGCCAGTTAAAGGGGCTAGTAATTTAAAATTGAGAATTGTTTGTGAAAGACAACGCTTGTTTTTGGGAAATGAATTGATTGAAAATTTAAATCATAAAGGTTTTTTAAATATTTTTTGTGGAATTCAAATAAAAATCATTTTTTAGCCTTTTGGTATGTTCTTACTCACAAAGGTTAATTTTATAAAATATTTTTTATTTGAAAATTTGTATGGTTGGGGACAAATATTTTACAATTCTGAGACGTGGGGGAAGACCTAAAATCTACCTATTTTATGACCAATTATTTTTAATCGGATTTAATTTTATTTTTATGATCAGTGCTGGGCTCCGCGACCTTTTCAACAACCTTTTTTAAAAAAAATCTTTTTAATTATTTTTCCGACCTTTTCAACAACTTTTGTTTCAGCTCCGGGGAGGGAGAGTTCAATTTTTTAACTCCCTGGCTCTATATGGAATTGGCTCTTCGGAGCTAATGCTTCCTGCATTAGTTATGTTGTCTGTCTTTTTTAGAAAAGTCTAAAAATCAAAGAAAAATTTTTACTTTTATAGATTGTATTGATGATTATGGAAATGTCGTTCCATTGGGTGGATATGGAATATATAATAATGTAAAATAGAAAAAATATCTGCCCGCTAAAAATTTTTTTTTAATTTTAGCTGACTGCAGAATTTTGCAAACCAAGTGGAGTACAAATTGAAAAACCTATTGGATGCAAATTTGGTTCAAAAAATTTATCACCAAGAGAACAAATGGTTAATAGCCAAGATATACTTGAATGTTTACCTAATGGACAATTGGTTAAAATTGGTTGTTATTTGGAATCTTTGAATATTACAATGGCTTTAGGTTTGGATTTTTTTAATTTTTTAATTTTTTTTACAATTCCAATCTGAATTTTATTTTTTGGATTGGAATTAGTAATGGGGGATGGGACCTTGAACCCAGACTTTTTTTCTCCCCAAAAACCTATTAGAAGAAAAAATTTTGAAAACTTAATCCGAAAACTGATCCGACTTTTTTTCTTAATCCATTCCATCACTGGTTGGCGCGTCCGTAGCCCGGGAAATTTTTCAAAGAGAAATTTCCAATTTTTAAAGTTTTTCCCTGTTTAGTTTTTATTATACAATTCCAGCTTGTTGGTTGGAATTGTAATAAAAAAGATTTTTAATTTTTATAATTAATCTTTATTAAAATATTTATTAGTAAATTTTTTAAATTTTTCAGGACAAATTGAACCTTTACCAAAAAATCATAATATTTTAATTCAATGCCAAATTAATTCTACTGGAATATCTTTTACAAATGGAGGTTTTATTTAAAAATAAATTTAAAAAATTTATTTAAATTTATTTTACAGTCAAAAATTGTATAAAAGAAGAAACTGGAGAAGAATTTTTGTTTGGTTCAAAAGATGAGGATTCCGATTCTATTCGTGTATGTACTCGAAAAAGTGATTTGTCTAATTTGCATGGAGTGTGGGAATTGACTCGTAAATTTTTCAAAATTAAAATTTTTTTATTTTTTTCGGATGTTTGTAAGGTTTTTTTTCTAATTTTTTAATAGGATTTGGTTTTATTTTCTAATAATTTTATTTGATTTTTATTTATGCCCGCAAGAAAATCTCTTCTCAAAAATTTTTTTTAATTTTTACGGGTATATTTCAAAAAATTTTTTTGGGTATTTCTTGTGGTGGTTACTTTTTTTTCTAATTTTATTTTTGGTCGGGCAAGTATAAAAAAAGTTTTTTTTTAATTAATAGGATATGTAAGTAATGTCCAAAAATATTTAAAGAAATTTTTTTTTAATTTTTTTATTTTTTAGATTGTCTTTTTGGTACAATTAAAGTCCCTCGTGGAAGTTGTTTTTTTAATAAAACAACAGAAGAGAAAGAAAATAATCTAAATTCTACTTGTAATTTAAATGAAGCTTCTAAAGGTGTATATAAATTATGTGAACAAGATTCAAATTTTAAACCAATATTTTTGGATGCTTCTTTTGAATATTGCTCTCCAAGTCAAAATATAAAAGCAACAGATTTAAATGGACAAATAATAAATACACAAATTGAGGAATTTAAACAAACAAGTTTTGAATGTAATTATTCTGATGTAAGTTTTGTTTTGTTGTAATTTAATTCTGATTTTTTGTTCTTAAAAATTCTGATGTTGTTGGGGGAATTAATTCTGGTGTATGTTTGGATTTAATTCTGATTTTTAAAAACATAAATGTTTGTGTTTTTAAAAATTCTGATGCATGTTCGGAATTAATTCTGATTTTTTGTTTAAACTTGTTTTACAATTCCAACTTGAATTAAATTGAGTTTTAAGTTTTTACAATTCAAGTTGGAATTGTAAAAAGAAAATCAGAATTTGTAAATTTTGTTAAATTTTGATTTTTCTTGAACTAATTAAATATTCTGATTTTTTTCTAGTGGAGACCCAAACCTTTACCTGTTGAATTAGAAAATGCTTCAGAAGAAGAAGAAATTGATGAATATATTGATGATGAGGAATATTCTGAAGAGGAGGAAGAAGAATTAAAAACAGCAGAAGAAATTGAAGAAGTAGAGGAAGAAAAAGAAAATGAAATTAAAAAACAAAGCAAAATTCAAAATAAATTAATGTTGGAAGAAGAAATTGGAGGGATTAGGATAAAAGATCCAACATTAAAAGAAATTGTAGAAGAAGAAGAGCAGCAACAAAATGAACTGTTGGAAGCTCCCAAAGAAGAAGAAAATAAAACAAGCAAAACATTTGAAGAAACATTGTTGTTGGATAAAATTAAACTTGAAAACTTGACTACAACAACATTAGAAACAATATTAACAACAACAAAACAAAGTTTGGAAGCAACAACCGAACAAAACAAACTTGAATATTTGTTGGAAATAAACATGGAAAACAACAACAAACTTGAAACAACAACAGAACAAAACAAACTTGAAAACATTAATTTAACAACACAAACATCACAACATTATAATTCACCAACATCAGAACAAACAACACAACAACAACCAACAAAAACAACAACAAGCATAAACAACATTTTTGTTTTGTCTAATGAAACAATACTTGAAGAATTTGAAGAGGAAATAATAGAAGAATTGTCTACAATAAAACCTAATTTGCAGGAAGAAAAGGTGACAAATTTAATTAATTTTTATATATTTTTAGTTGCAATTTTTATTTTATTTTTTATTTTAATATTGTTTAAAATTATGTTGCGTTCATGCAAATAAATTTTAAAACAAACATTTGTTGAAACAAACCATATCAGAATTAGTTTGAAACATATTTAAATCAGAATTTAATTCGAACATGTTTGAATAATAAATAAAACATATCAGAATTTTTTAAAAACAAACCAGAATTTAAATCAGAATTTTATTTGAACATGCTTTAGACTAATAATAAAACAAATCAGAATTTTATTCAAACATGTTTGAATAATAATTAAAACAAAACAGAATTTAAACCAGAATTTTGAACAAACAACAAACAGCTTCAAAACAACAACACAGTTACCTCCAATTTTATCAGAATTTGAAGAAACATTTCAACTTGATGAAGTTCGTGAAGAAGTTGTATGTTTAAATAAACAAAACATTAAATGTTTTTACAATTTTCAGAAGCCTATCCAAACAACAACTACAACAAATGTTTTACTAGAAGGTTATGTTGAGGAAATAATTTCAGAACAACAACAACAAACAACAACACAACGTCCTTTGTTTTTGCTACCAACAACACCAGAACAACAACAAACATTAATAAATAAATCAGAAACTAGCAGCAATGTTTCAATTGTTAAAAACAAAGAAGAGATAGGCGACAACACAAAGAACGATAAAATAATAATTACTACTTTCTTTAATACAGTGGATGAGAAGATAATTCCTGCAGAAGTTCAACCTATTCCACCTCCACCTACTTATGATTATAATAAAGAATTGGATGTGTTGGTAGAATTTAATTTGGAAAAGACGTTGAAGAGGAAGGAATGTGAAGATAATGAAGAAAATAATAAAGGTGGGGGTTGGATTTTTGGGAAAAAAAATTTTTTCTGAATTTTTCTTTCAGTTTTTGAGTGTAAAAACCGACTTTCCGAACATTTCTGTTCTGCTTTCAAGTCTATGTGTCTTTTCCCAACTGGCGATTCTGCTATAAATTCAGTTGCTTTAATCCACACTCTTCATTATTTACGCCATTTTATTGGTGGAGGAAATATGAGGGTAAATAATTAATTTAAAAAATGATTTTATAAAAATGTTTGTTCCAAATTTAAGGCAAATCTACGCTTCGCTGCAAACTTTTTGAAAACTGGACTTGCACAAACACTTGTTGATCGACAAGAGATTAATAGAATGATTTTTGTGAGTTTAAATATTTTAAGAGATATATAATTGTAAGATTAAATTAATAAGGACTGATAAGGTCGATTAGTCCTTAATCAGTTGTTAAGTGTGGAATATCGTGACTTCCAACTTTCGATTTTTATTGGGTCATAACCCAATATTTATTGGGTCACATTCAGAGCTTTCGATTAATATATCAGTTAAAATTCGGTTAAGAATTAGAAAAGTTATACCCCAAAATATGGCTCTTAATTACTTTAAAAAATATTTCTCAAAATTTCAGAAAATTGGAGGCCTTCTAAACCTCTTCCCTTCTGAAGATGATTTGACTGAATTGTTACTTTCTGCTGAAGGAGGCCCCATAATTGAAAGAATGCTTCAACTCAAAAAAGAAAGTGTTTATCAATGTGGAATATCTCGAATAAAGTTGAGAATTTCTTTTAAATTTAAATCAAAAATTAATTCTTTTCGCAGTTGTAATTCTCCTACTACAAATGATCTTCCTTCATTAACAATTAATTTGTCAAAAGTTTTGAATTGCAAAAGAAAGTGGCAAAGCTGTTTAAGGGTGGCTAATGCAAAATTGGCCAAGGAATTTGGTAGAGGAATTTTTTTAAAGGGGTTTTTAGACTTGTATTTCGAACCTCAGGGTGTAAGGTACACTTTTTGGACTGAATAAGTGTCTCTTATAATGAAGGGTCTTTTAAATAGGGGGTATCTTTTAGAAGACTCCTCTACCTCTCCTATAAGCTCTTTAATCAGTTCATTACCTTGTATGAGCTCCTAACAGAAAATGTTTTTTATAATGAAGTGTCTTTTAAATAGAGGGTGGGTATCATTTAGAAGTCTCTTCCTCTACATCCATTAATATCTCACCTACTAACTACTTGCCCAGTAGGAGCTACCTTTAATCGTGTAACGGTGACTCATCGTGTAACGGTGACTCATCGTGTAACGGTGACTCATCGTGTAACGGTGATTCATCGTGTAACGGTGATTCATCGTGTAACGGTGACTCATCGTGTAACGGTGATTCATCGTGTAACGGTGATTCATCGTGTAACGGTGACTCATCGTGTAACGGTGACTCATCGTGTAACGGTGATTCATCGTGTAACGGTGACTCATCGTGTAACGGTGACTCATCGTGTAACGGTGACTCATCGTGTAACGGTGACTCATCGTGTAACGGTGACTCATCGTGTAACGGTGATTCATCGTGTAACGGTGACTCATCGTGTAACGGTGACTCATCGTGTAACGGTGATTCATCGTGTAACGGTGACTCATCGTGTAACGGTGACTCATCGTGTAACGGTGATTCATCGTGTAACGGTGACTCATCGTGTAACGGTGACTCATCGTGTAACGGTGATTCATCGTGTAACGGTGACTCATCGTGTAACGGTGATTCATCGTGTAACGGTGACTCATCGTGTAACGGTGACTCATCGTGTAACGGTGATTCATCGTGTAACGGTGACTCATCGTGTAACGGTGACTCATCGTGTAACGGTGATTCATCGTGTAACGGTGACTCATCGTGTAACGGTGACTCATCGTGTAACGGTGATTCATCGTGTAACGGTGACTCATCGTGTAACGGTGACTCATCGTGTAACGGTGACTCATCGTGTAACGGTGATTCATCGTGTAACGGTGATTCATCGTGTAACGGTGACTCATCGTGTAACGGTGACTCATCGTGTAACGGTGACTCATCGTGTAACGGTGATTCATCGTGTAACGGTGACTCATCGTGTAACGGTGACTCATCGTGTAACGGTGACTCATCGTGTAACGGTGATTCATCGTGTAACGGTGACTCATCGTGTAACGGTGACTCATCGTGTAACGGTGATTCATCGTGTAACGGTGATTCATCGTGTAACGGTGACTCATCGTGTAACGGTGACTCATCGTGTAACGGTGACTCATCGTGTAACGGTGACTCATCGTGTAACGGTGATTCATCGTGTAACGGTGATTCATCGTGTAACGGTGATTCATCGTGTAACGGTGACTCATCGTGTAACGGTGATTCATCGTGTAACGGTGACTCATCGTGTAACGGTGACTCATCGTGTAACGGTGATTCATCGTGTAACGGTGACTCATCGTGTAACGGTGACTCATCGTGTAACGGTGATTCATCGTGTAACGGTGACTCATCGTGTAACGGTGATTCATCGTGTAACGGTGACTCATCGTGTAACGGTGACTCATCGTGTAACGGTGATTCATCGTGTAACGGTGACTCATCGTGTAACGGTGACTCATCGTGTAACGGTGACTCATCGTGTAACGGTGACTCATCGTGTAACGGTGACTCATCGTGTAACGGTGACTCATCGTGTAACGGTGACTCATCGTGTAACGGTGATTCATCGTGTAACGGTGACTCATCGTGTAACGGTGACTCATCGTGTAACGGTGACTCATCGTGTAACGGTGATTCATCGTGTAACGGTGATTCATCGTGTAACGGTGACTCATCGTGTAACGGTGACTCATCGTGTAACGGTGACTCATCGTGTAACGGTGACTCATCGTGTAACGGTGACTCATCGTGTAACGGTGACTCATCGTGTAACGGTGATTCATCGTGTAACGGTGATTCATCGTGTAACGGTGACTCATCGTGTAACGGTGATTCATCGTGTAACGGTGACTCATCGTGTAACGGTGACTCATCGTGTAACGGTGATTCATCGTGTAACGGTGACTCATCGTGTAACGGTGACTCATCGTGTAACGGTGATTCATCGTGTAACGGTGACTCATCGTGTAACGGTGATTCATCGTGTAACGGTGACTCATCGTGTAACGGTGACTCATCGTGTAACGGTGATTCATCGTGTAACGGTGACTCATCGTGTAACGGTGATTCATCGTGTAACGGTGACTCATCGTGTAACGGTGACTCATCGTGTAACGGTGATTCATCGTGTAACGGTGATTCATCGTGTAACGGTGACTCATCGTGTAACGGTGACTCATCGTGTAACGGTGACTCATCGTGTAACGGTGACTCATCGTGTAACGGTGATTCATCGTGTAACGGTGACTCATCGTGTAAAATGTGACTCATCGTGTAACGGTGACTCATCGTGTAAAATGTGACTCATCGTGTAAAATGTGACTCATCGTGTAACGGTGATTCATCGTGTAACGGTGATTCATCGTGTAACGGTGACTCATCGTGTAACGGTGACTCATAGTGTAACGGTGACTCATCGTGTAACGGTGACTCATCGTGTAACGGTGATTCATCGTGTAACGGTGATTCATCGTGTAACGGTGATTCATCGTGTAACGGTGATTCATCGTGTAACGGTGACTCATCGTGTAACGGTGACTCATCGTGTAACGGTTTTAAATTTAATTTCGCCTTTCGAGTTTCGCTTTTTAAAATCCGTTTCAGCACACCCCTGCTACAGGGACGCTTTATAAATTCCCTGAAGGTAAAAGTATCTTAAGCTCAGGGTCTCCTCTATTGGGTGTACCCTATATAGAGGTACATCTATATTTTCTATAAATTCCTTTTTAAGAACTTCTCCTTTGGCATTTCCGCGCTCAACTACTCCCGTACCCTCATGGAGCAATTTGGCTGCTTTGTTCGAAAACTTGTGGTAGATGTTTGCCTGTGGCCATAGCTGATGGAAATATTGAAAGCTGGAAGGAAGAAAATCCAAATTTAATTGAAATAAATTAAATTGAATATTTAAAATTATGAAAAAGATGTAAATAAATTCTCTGAAATTGAATAAATGAACTTCATCTTGAAAATACGGTTATGGGCATTTTGTCGCATTCATAATTAGGAGACATTTTGTCGCGTTAATAACTAAGGGACATTTTGTCGGATTATTGTAAAATTTCAAAATTAAAAAAATCGATATCAATCGATAAAATCAATACTAATCGATAATTTATTTTTTAAAAATTTTTAAATTCAAAAAATCGATATCAATCGATAAAATCAATACTAATCGATAATTTTTAAAAATTTTTTAAATTCAAAAAATCGATATCAATCGATAAAATCAATACTAATCGATAATTTATTTTTTAAAAATTTTTAAATTCAAAAAATCGATATCAATCGATAAAATCAATACTAATCGATAATTTATTTTTTAAAAATTTTTTAAATTCAAAAAATCGATATCAATCGATAAAATCAATACTAATCGATAATTTATTTTTTAAAAATTTTTTAAATTCAAAAAATCGATATCAATCGATAAAATCAATACTAATCGATAATTTATTTTTTAAAAATTTTTTAAATTCAAAAAATCGATATCAATCGATAAAATCAATACTAATCGATAATTTATTTTTTAAAAATTTTTTAAATTCAAAAAATCGATATCAATCGATAAAATCAATACTAATCGATAATTTATTTTTTAAAAATTTTTTAAATTCAAAAAATCGATATCAATCGATAAAATCAATACTAATCGATATATCGATTTTTTAAAAATTGTAAAAATTTTTAAAATTCAAAAAATCAATTTCAATCGATAAAATCAATACTAATCGATAATTTATTTTTTATAAATTTTTAAAATTCAAAACAGATATAATTTTATTCACAATCAATGAAAATACATGTATATTTAATTCAATGAGTTTCAATATTAAATAAACGTTCTTTAATCCCAAGAAAAGCCAGTAATGCAAATAAAGCAACAACAAGCTATTTATAATTGAAAAATGAAAAGAAATTTTTAAATTTACCAATTGCATATATTCAGCAAATAAAAATGAGAAGTAAATGGCTACTTGTTCCAAGGAAGATTTTTGCATTTTAATTAGTTTAGTTATTTAATATTTTCCGGAAAATATGGAACTTTAAATATATGCTGTAAAATACAAATATTACTAAAATGTTTCCGGTAAATATATAATGAATTGTTCAGGAAAAGAATAAATAATGTTGTGTATTTTCCGGAAAAGGTATAACTATAAAATAAAAATCTTTCCGGAAGACTATAACTCTGAAATAAATATGTTCCGGAAAATGTTTGTACATTTTATATAAAATAAAACCCTTCCGGAAAATTATATTAGTAAAAATCTTTCCGGAAAATGTATAACTATAAAATTAAAATCGTTCCGGAAAATACACAATTTAATACATTAATAAATGGATGAGTTTTGTGCACATACTTTTATATGTGCGCGATTTATGTATTGATGATTGACCCAGATTTAAAAATAAAGAGAAGAGAAATACAAGTTTAGAGAGATTTGTTTGGAAAGAATAAAAGAAGATTAATATAATCAATATTTAAATAAAGAATATTTGAAAAAGGGAACACAAGTCTGCACAGTTGAAGTCCTTTTTGGATCACAACTAATTATCAGCCCATATCATTTTAAGGACTAAAAGGATCTTATCAGTTCCATAGGAAATAATGATCAGTAATCCCAGGGCTTTCGATTGATATATAAATCATGAGAAAGGAGTAAGTTTTAAAGGAGTTATGACCCAAAAATAATCGGAAGTCACTCTTTCGGACTTATCAACCCATACCTTTTTAAGGACTGAAGGGATCTTATCAGTCCCACTGGGAATAATGATCAGTAAACCCAGGGCTTTCGATTGATATATAAATCATGAGATTTCGAAAAAATTCAAAAAAGTTAAGACCCAAAAACAAACACAACCATGCAGACGAGTGACTTGCACATGACATAAAATTAATTTTTAAATTTCCTTTTCCATTTCTTTTTAATTCTAAACTTACTGCTTGGAGCAAATCTACGATGACGCATATTTAATTTGACAAAGTTGCCTCCATTCTGTTTTTTGGTTGTTGTTGTTTTCTTCTTGGTTGGATATTTTCTGATATTTGAAGTTGTTTTTGTATTGTTCTCTTCTTCTTTCAATTCTTCTTCATCGTCTTTAATTTCTTCTTCATTTTTGCCCTCTTCATCAAATTCTTCTTCTTCCTCCTCATCAGATTCTTTTTCTACAAATTAAAAAAATAAAATATTTTGTTTATAAAATAGGAGTGAACTAACCCAGGAACGACTATAACCTTATTCTTACAACCACATTTTAAAAAGCAGTTGGAAGATGGATGAAACCGAAGTGAGAAAAAAGGGTCGGTTGAATTATACATAACACTGCCTCCAAGAAATATCTAGACCGAAGTCTGCCCAGCACTTACTGCGACTAGTTGTCGGTCTTATTGTTAGGATTAATAAGGGTTTCCAAAATAAAAAGACCCCGTCAAAAAAAACCTAAAAAACAAAAAATAACAAAACCTGGAGTCATCAGCAATAAATTTCCAATATTTTTGCAGATAACAGATTGTTTTAGCATCCGAGCTGGTGAAGGTGTTTTTAAGCAATTTTTGGTGACATTTGAAGGAGAAGACAGGAAGCCTTTCCATTGTTGTTTTAATGGAGAAATGAAGGATTCATCAATTGGGGGGCGTTGGAATAAAAATTTGTTTGTAGATGAAGAACTTGTTGTTGTCGGAACAGATTGTTGACGGAAGAATTCCTCACAAGTGTTTGTTGACTAAAAAATTTTTTGGAATTAATTGAGATCTTATTTAGACTCTGAGTATAGACTTATAGACTCTGTCCCCAAGTTTAACCTGGAAAATGTTTTTAGGAGCACGGATTTTTGGCAATTCGTCCTTAACGGATCGTTCTGAAAAAGGGAAAAAACATCATCATTTTAATAAAATACTTCAAATTTTGGCCGGTCCTCCAAACAAAATTACGAGAAAACGGAGTCCTAAAACCCCAAAAGTTACCCAAAAATGAATAAAAAAAATTAACCATTTTAGCTCTTCTCTTCACTGGAGACATAAATTCTTCATCTTTTAATTCATTCGGCTTCAGGGTCAATTTTTTGCGTTTCAGAGGTGTTGATTTATTGTTGTTGAACATTTCTTAGTAGAATATTTTTTGAAAAAACTAAAAAAATAAAAGAAGATTATTTCATTTTAATTCAGAAAATGACACGAAAAAAGTGGGAAACTTATCTCAAAAAAATTGGAGTTTAATAAAAGGGAATGTATTTTCTGGTAAAAAGTTTCCCAGAAAATATTAGAGTTCTTCCGGACACTTAATTATTTCCAGAAAATGTGATAATTTCAGACAATGTAATTTCCGGAAGAATATAATAAAATGTATTTTCCGGAAATTATTTTAGTCTTTAATAGGTAATGGGGCTAGTGGAAGGTTGATATGTTCTTGGACACTCCGCGAGTTAGGACAAACAGTAATTTAAAAAACCTCCATCACCGGGCAAATTAACAAAGTAATTTGTACATCTTCATTTGACAAGCAAAACAGGCCTTGAAGGGCACAAAGCCACAGCAAACCGTCCAAAGGTTTCCTAAAAAATGGAATTTTATTTCAACAGAAGAAACCAAACAAAACCTGAATAAACTGCAATTTCTAATTTGTAATCGAATCCAAAGACATTCAAGATGGAAGCCGAGCAAGTACATCATACACAAAACTGCATTTTGAGTTAATGCCAAGTCCTAAAAATGTTTAAAAAACCCTTCCCTCCTCCAGATAAAAGCCAGGGATTTAAGTGGACTTATTTGCGGACAAAACTTACGGCTGTTTAAAAAATTAAAAAACAAACATTACTTATTGCCACGACGTCCACTTGCATCATGATGAGAACGGGCACCACCATGAAGAGCATTGCCACCAGCAGGAAGAGATAGGCCAACCCAATGGGGACCACAGTCAAACACCAATGGGGACCACAGTCAATCAACAATGGCGACCACAGTCAATCAACAATGGGACCACGAGGGCCACAAGTCAATCACCAAGGGGGTCCACCAAGTCAATCACCAAGGGGGTCACCAAGTCATTCACCAATGGGGGCCACATATGAAGAGCATTGCCACCAGCAGGAAGAGAAAGGCCAACCCAATGTGACCCACAGTCAAACACCAATGGGGACCACAGTCAATCAACAATGGGGACCACAGTCAATCAACAATGGGACCACGAGGGCCACAAGTCAATCACCAAGGGGGTCCACCAAGTCAATCACCAAGGGGGTCACCAAGTCATTCACCAATGGGGGCCACATATGAAGAGCATTGCCACCAGCAGGAAGAGAAAGGCCAACCCAATGTGACCCACAGTCAAACACCAATGGGGACCACAGTCAATCAACAATGGGGACCACAGTCAATCAACAATGGGACCACGAGGGCCACAAGTCAATCACCAAGGGGGTCCACCAAGTCAATCACCAAGGGAGTCCACCAAGTCATTCACCAATGGGGGCCACATATGAAGAGCATTGCCACCAGCAGGAAGAGTGTGACCCACAGTCAAACACCAATGGGGACCACAGTCAATCAACAATGGGGACCACAGTCAATCAACAATGGGACCACGAGGGCCACAAGTCAATCACCAAGGGGGTCCACCAAGTCAATCACCAAGGGGGTCCACCAAGTCATTCACCAATGGGGGCCACATATGAAGAGCATTGCCACCAGCAGGAAGAGAAAGGCCAACCACCATGAAGAGCAAGAATTGCTGAAGTAAATAAAAACATAATATTGTTTTAGTGGATGACCACAAGTTTTGTCCGCAAATACCACCCCCCATTTAAGGATTAAACCCTTTTCTTTTTCTCTTGCAGGTGTGGAGTTGTTTCAGGAGTGCTACATAATGTTGTCCGGCCTTTGCTTAGTTTCCTTCTTGATGTCCTTTGTGCGCAGTTTCTATAAAAGGAAAAAATTCATTTAAAAGAAAATTTTTTATTGGCATAAAAACGCTCCTAGAACACCCCGTTCACTTTTAAGCCTGACAACTCATTTGTTGTGACAGCAAATGGAAAAGATCGGAGGACAGAAGGGACATTGATTCTTAATAACCTGATACCCCATCAACAGACAGGATCGAGACAAGGGATCTATGCCTGACAGAAGATGAGCTCTTTCACAAGCTAAAAAGTCCCCTCCCGATCCCCAGAAAGGACCACAAAGATTAACAAAAAAAAAACAAAACCTGAAGTCGTCAGCAACAAATTCCCAATATTTTTACAGATTGTTTCATCATTCAAGCAGGTGAAGGTGTTTTGAAACAATTTCTGTTGACATCTGAAGGCATCTTGTCTTCATCAAATTCTTCTTCTTCTTCCGCCTCAGAATCTTTCTTTACAATCTTAAAAATAAAATTTTTTTGTTTGGAAAAACGAGTTAGAGAAGATAGGGGTTACCCCATAACTTTAGCCACAACTTTATTCCTAGTAAGTTTCCCATTTTTAAACAGATGGGAAAAGATGGCTCCTCCTAGAACACCCCGCTCACTGATAAACTTGAGTCCGCAATTGTCTGTTGTGTCAGCAAAGGAAAAAATCGGTAGAGAACGAGGGAACATGGACTTGTATAACCTTGATGCACCATCAACAGATGATCAGGTGCATAACTATGTATCAGGTCCCAGAACAAAGACTAAGGACCGACGCTTGACAGAGGATAAGCTCTTTTCCAAGCTTACAAAAAGACCCCCGTCCCCAGAAGGGACCACAAAGATTAACAAAAAAACAAAACCTGGAGTCATCAGCAACAAATTTCCAAGGCTTACTTCATCATTCGGCTGGTGAAGGTGTTTTTAAGCAATTTTTGTTGACATTTGAAGCAGGTGTAGACAAATATCCTTTCCATTGTTGTTTTGATGGAGAAATGAATGATTCATCAATTGGAGGGTGTTGAAATAAAAATTTGTTTGTTGAAGGAGAACTTGTTGCTGCTGCTGAAGAATTTTGATGAAGTAATTCTTCATCAATTTTTGAATTGCTTGTGAACTAAAAAAAGAATAAATTAATTGCTCATCTTTGGACTGTGTCAACAAAAATGTTTTTCAAAAAGTAGTAACAAAAAAAGGTTATTGAATGAACAAAAGAGACACAAACAAATCAATAACCCTTTCCCCTATTCAAAACAAAAAAAGTAAACGAACGTCTCTCATGTTGTTCCATTATCCCTCTTCTTTTATTGATTTTCTTCTCTGACCATTAATTAGACAAAAAAATCGTGTACTGGTCAGAGAAGTCAAATTTATTTTTCCAACGGTGAAGCGAAGAAAAATAAAAATTTGACTTCTCTAACCACTTCATGATTTTGCTTGTATAAGCAATGGTCAGAGAAGAAAATCAATAATTAAAGAGGGATAATGGAAAAATAAGAGAAGATGGACGGTTAGCGCAACTTTTCCACTTCTTTAAATGTGGAGGAGACAATTAACCTTAAAGGTGAAAAAGGGACAGTTGGCCTAAAAGGTGTTAAAAGGCTTAAAGGTGAAGAGGACAGTGACCGTCTCTCTTAGGTTCAGTTCGAAGTCTCGGGCACTTTTGCTTCGAACTCTTCTTCAATCCCCTTTTAATTCAAAAAACTTTTCAAAGTTACCTTCATTTTGCTTTTGGTTTTTGTTTTCTTCTTCCTTCAATTTTTCTTCTTCATCTTCCTCATCATCTCTAATTTCTTCTTCATTTTTCTCTCGTCTTCATCAAATTCTTCTTCTTCGTCTTCAGAATCGTTTTCTACAAAATTTAAAAATAAAAATTTTTTATTTGGAAAAATGTGGTAGAGGAGAAAGGGGGTTACCCCATAAATTTAACCCAAAACTTTATTCCTAGTAAAAGTCCCATTTTTAAAAACAACAGATGGAAGACGAAAGCTAATGATAAATTAGCGTCATTGAAGTTTTAAATTACCCCCCCCCCTCAATTAAACTTCTTAACCTCAAGCTTAAACCATTGGGGGTAAAACTTGCAGACAAAGTCTTATAAACCCCAAAAACTAAACAAAAATCACTCATAAAAAATTAAAGTAAAATAAAAAATAAACCATTTTTTTGCTCTTCTCTTCACTGGAGACATAAATTCTTCATCTTTTAATTCATTCGGCTTCAAGGTTAATTTTTTGCGTTTTAGAGGTGCTGATTTATTGTTGTTGTTGCTGAACATTTTTTATTTATTTATTAAATTAATTTTTTTTGTTGTTGTTGTTGGCATCATTTTTATCTAAAAAATTAAAAAAAGATTATTCAAAAATTTTGCAAAAAAATAATTTTCAACAAAAAAAAATAATAACACGCAAAGGAAAGGGAAAATAAAAATTAAAAGAAAAAAAAGAAAGAAATTAAAAATAAAATTGGTATCCATTTACTACCCAAATTGTTTTTCTAATTTTAAATAAATACGTAAATTAAAAATACATTTCCGTTAAAAAATTACCCTAAGACCACCCATGGAAGTTTTATTTAAACAAAAAAAATTTTATTTTTAAATTTGTAAATTTTACCAGGAAAAAAAATTTTTTAAATTAATTCCTAAAATCATTAAAAATAATTTTTAAAAAATCAAAAAATTTTTTAAAAAATTCCCCCTAAAAATGGGAAATTGCTTCAACAAAGATACACTAGAAAAACAATTGATTGAGGTAAAAAATCATTAATAAAAATTTAAAAACAATTTTTAAAGGATTTTAAAGAAGAAAAGAAGACATTAAAATTGCTTCTTTTAGGTATAAATTTAGAAAAAAATACAAAAAGAAAATACAAAAAAATACAATGTATTTTTAATTTAAAAAGGTGCTGCTGCAAGTGGAAAGAGCACAATGCTTAAACAAATGCAGTTTGTATTTTTTATGTGTTTTATATGTATTTTCCGGAAAATGTTTATGTCAGAATATAATTTTCCGGAAAAATACAATGAATATATTTTCCGGAAAAAGTATATTTCGGAAAAATACTTCCCGGAAGAGTAAAATACGAATGTATTTTCCGGAAACTATTTTTCCGGAAACTATTAAAATTATTTTTCCGGATTATTATTAACGGAAAAAGTATAGCTCTGGCAATATACTTTCCGGAAACATAATAGAGTGTATATTCCGGAATTATATTCAACAATTTCTTCCCTAAGAATACTACACACAAACAATTTCAATTCTGAAGAAGAAAGGATCAAGTGGCGAACAAATGTTCACTCCACCTTTGTTTTAGCTGTAGAACGTCTTCTACAAATTTCTAGCACTTTAATTGATAGATGGGATTTAACAGAGACAGAGGCATTTTTTAAAGAAAATTTTTAAAATTTTTTTCTTTAATTTTTTGAAGATGGCTATCAATGACTTAAGCCATTGTTTAACTTATTCAGAGCCTTTTCAACTCCCAAAATTTATTTCTTCCCTAAAACAATTTTGGACTGATCCAGCATTACACAGAGAAGTGTTGCCTAGACTTGGACAGTTTCACATGCAAGAATCTTTGCCACAGTTGAGAGAAAATTAAAATTTTTTTCTTAAATTTCCCTAAAATTTTCTATAGCTTCTTCAACTCTATAGACAGAATAAGTCAACCAAATTATGTCCCTACTATTCAGGATATTCTTTTATTAAGAGTTCCAACTAGTGGGATAGTAGAGGTAAATAAAAAATTTTCTAAATTCCAAAAAAAATTTTATTTCAAAGGTCCAATTCAATGTAAATCGGTTTCCTTTTCGAGTATTTGATGTTGGAGGACAGGCAAGAAAAAAATATTAAATAGAACGTATTTTCCGGAAATTATTAGAGTTATTTTTCCGGATATTATTATTTCCGGATTCTTTACGGAATGCATTTTCCGGAAATTATTTTTCTAAAAATTATAGTTATTTTTCCGGATACTATAATTAACGAAAAATGGTTACTTTAGATAATATACTTTCCGGAAAACTATAAATAGAACTTTCCGGAAAATAAAAATAAATAAAAATAGAATATTTAATATGTTGGAGGACGGGCAAGGCAAAAAATAAAATTTAAGAAAAAATAATTAAAAAAATTTTTTTAAGAGAAATGAACGTCGAAAATGGATTCATTGTTTTGATGTAACTATTAATTAAAAATTTTTTTAACATAAAAAATTTTAAAGAACGTTCAAGCAATTATATTTGTTGCTGCAATTAGTGAATTTGATCAAACACTCGAAGAGGATGAAAATACAGTAAAACCCCCTTCCAAAAAATTTTCAAAAATTTTTTTAAAGAATCGCCTAATCGAATCATTACATTTATTCAAATCAATTTGTATGGCCAAATGGTTTATTAACACTGGGATAATTTTGTTTCTCAACAAAACGGATTTATTTGAACAAAAAATTGCTGGGAAGAAAAGCATAAAACAGCTATTCCCAAGCTATACTGGTTGCAAATTAAAAATTTTAAACTCAAGACTGGATAAATTTTAAAAAATTCTTTTGGTACCATTCGATAGAAAATAAAATTTTCTACAAGATAAAAAAGGAATTGAATGTCCAAATAAATTTTAAAAATAGTTATGGCCAAAAAACTATCAAAAATACCCAAAAATGTCAGTTTTTCGACTACAACTTTTTTGTTTATTAATCTGAAATTTTGATTTTGCAATATTTTATAGCAAATTTAATCCTCTATCCAATGATCTAAAAATCTTTTCAAAAGGCCTATCCATTCAAGAGTTATAAAGCTTAGACCCAAACCCAACCCTCTTTGGCAGGATTGTGGGTCTTGCCACATTTTAAAATTAAAAAATTCCCCTCCAAACAGGTTCAAACAGCTATTCAGACCAATTAGACTTTATTCAACAAAATTTTTTGGCAATGAATTCAAATCCTAGCAAACAAGTTTATGCTCATAGAACATGCGCTACTAATACAGACCAAATGGAATTGGTGCTTAAAAATGTTTTTGAGCTAGTACTTGCTTCGCTTTATAATAAAGCTTCCATGTATTAAATTTTTTAAAAAATCTGTATAATTTTTATATAATTTATTTTTTTAATATTTATTCTAATAGTCGCTCATACCCTCAAAATAACCGATCGCCTCTATATCTGCTACTAGCTTTCTTAATGGGCGTCTATTGGAATATTATATAATTTTTTTATTTTTAAATAAATGTTTGATATACCGAAATATATGTCCTTTGTGTGTTAAAGTCAGAAAAAAAAATCAGAAAAAAAAATCAGAAAAAAAAATTAGAAAAAAATCACTAAAACTTCGGAAGCATGTCATAAGGTGACTAAAAATTAAAAAATAAAAATATAAAAAAATCCAAAAAAATTTTTCCAAAAAAATTTCTTAATTTGGATCTCACACTAGCTTTTTTTTAAAAATACAAAAATTATTTTTCCACAATTTTTTTAAACTTTTTATTCAGTTTAAAAAATACTTTACTAGTACTGCCACACGCATTTTTGTGTGTGAAAATTAAACACGCAGTTTTAACTAGAAAAAAATTTATTTCAAAAATTTACTTAAAATAAATCTTTTAATTATTTTTTGGCATATTTAAATACTTCCCCTTATTTTATTTTTATCTTTATTTAAATTTTAGAAAAATTTTTCAAGCCAATTCATACCAAACTTCTGACACACACCTAAAACATCCTTCATTCAAACCTCCCCTCACTCAAACCCTCACAACTCACGAACGCCTAAACCTTTTCATACCATTTAAAAACTGTTTGATAGAGAATTTAATTAGCTATCTAATAAAAATAAAATGAAAATTTTATCAAAATTTAAAAAAATGTTATGATCAAAAAATTTAAGTTAAAATAGGTTTTAAGGCTTTTTAAAGGCTAATAACTTTTTTCCTTAAAAAAATTTTTTTTAATTTTATTTAGCTAATTTAAATTCTCCATCAAAACAATAAAAAGTACAATTAAAAAGATTTTGCCAAAAAAAATCAAAAACCCAAAAAAATTCTAATATTTATTTCCACTTCCCCCTCTCCCCATTACTTCCTCTCCATCTCCTTTAATCCCCCACCAATCACCCAAAAAATTAAAAAAAAATTTTCCTTTTGTAAAATAAAAATTAAAAAATGTAAATTTAAAATAAAAAAAACAATTATGCAGATTTAATTTTTAAAAAAATTATTTAAAATTAAAAAAGATCTCGTGGGGGATTGCCTGCAATTGACCAACGACCATTAGAAAATAAATTAAAAAAAATATTCAAAAAATAATTATTTTTATTTATTTTTATATTGGGCAATTAAAAGGGCTTTATTTTCAATTTTAGTTGTTTTTAGTAGAGGGTTTTAGCATTTTAATTTGAAAAATAAGAAAAAAAATTTTTTCACAGCTTTTTGAACGCTCTATTTATTTGCATGTTTTAGAAAGCTACTTTAAAAAAATTTCTAAAAATTAAAATGTATTCCCTCTATCACCTAATATTTGATTATACTGCTTGGGAAACACAATTTAATTGTTCAATTATTGATGTTGATTCGGTACCTTTGGAACGAAGACAGAAACATTGGATTGTGTCATATGTGACTATTGTACTTTGCGTTATTATTTATGTAATTTTTCTCTCAAAAAAATTTTCAAAAAAATTTTCAAATTCAAAAACCTCAAAAAAAATTTCAAAAAATTTCAAAAACAAAATTCCAAAAAATTTTCAAAAAAATTTCTCACAACCCTCACCTCTCCCCCCTTTTTCAAGCTCCTATACATTCCCTGTATGTATTCGCTATGGAAACAACAAAAAGACGGCAATCCCTGCTACAGAATTTTATTATATTGTGGCATTATGGACTTTGGAATTCTCTGGAGCTTAGGAATACTTGCCCCAATACTTGCTTTGAATGGTTCTGTTTATTGCACAAACCCTTTAATTACTTATATTACTGGAGCAACTAATGATTGTAATTATTAAAAATAATCAGAATTAAAATCAGAATTTTTTCAAGTCTTCTATTCATGTGAAATGTCAGCAAGTACATTACTTGCCTTAAATCGTTGCATGGATATTCTTTGTTCTGAATTAACACAAATACTTTTTGAAGGTAAAAATACAAAAAATACACGAAGTAATAACACAGAAAAATACAAGAAAACACAGAAAAAACACAAAAAAACACGAAAAATAAAACCGAAAAAATACAAAAATTTACAGGTAATAGAGTTTGGATATGGCTTGGTGCAACTACAATTTATGGCTTTTACTGGTTATTTTTTGTGGTGTGTTTCAGAATTATTATAAACCTTCCGGAAAAATAAAAACTTTCAAAATTTATATAAAGTATATTCCGGAAAAATTGTAGAATAAATAAAGTATAATTTCCGGAACTTGTTTATTTTCCGGAAAAGCAATAAATTAAAATAAGTATAATTTCCGGAACGTGTTTCTGTATTTTCCGGAAAATGTTTATTTTCCTGAATATTTATAATAATTTTAAAACACAAATTCTGATATACTAATTATTTTCAGAACCCCAGCCTATTCAACAGTATCTACTTTGCCTACTTTTTTAACCCCTATCAAGGCTATATTGCTGCTGATGAAGTAAAAAAATTCTTAAACTATTTTTAAAATTTAATTTACCCCCTATTTTCTAGTATCACCCTTTAACTCATACACTTCATGATTGGATTATTGGAGGTTCCGTTCCCGTTATTTACATTCTCTTTCTTATTGGAATTCGATGGAAAATGCGTGGGGCAGTTGGGGGTTTGGGGATTACAAAACTTCAAATGATGGTTCCTCTTAAAATAATTTTCTAAAAATTATTTTCAACTCTAGAGCTTTATTCAAGTATTAATTCTAAGTTTTATTCATTTGGTTGGGTGTTCCCTCTATGTTTTAATGCAAATGGTACCCGTAACTGAATCACTTATTATACTTGCTGAATTTGTTTGGTAAACTTTAAAAAAATTTTTAAATGAAATATAATTCTCTCATTTTTTTAAAGGTTCATAAATCATGGCAAGTTTCTTCTATTTATTTTTTTCCTTTTTCTAATTTTCTATCCACAATCTTCTCTCCCCCAAACTTAAAACTATAAGGCTGTTGGTGACAGGTTGATCTTTGCCTGTAGCTTCAAAAAAATCTGAGCGGCTCAAGTGTCCTTAAAAAATTCTCCTCCCCAGTTGAACTGCTCCCACAGGCATCAATTAAACCAGTCACCAATAACCCAACTTAAAATCCCTCTAATTTAAATTTTCAGGTATTTCTCCATTTATTTTTCTTTGTATTAATCGAACTATTCGAAATGACTGCATTCTACTCTTTTACAAGTTTTTAACTTTAAAAAATCCTCAACTCCCTCCCCTTTATTTTTCCTAGAATTTTTGAACCTTCTAGAGTAACCCAAGTTCATGGTGTTACTGTTTTAAGAAGTAGAAGTGATGGTGGCGGTGGAGCTGGTGCCCTTCCCCCACATTCAGGTTCACAACGCTCTGCTGCAGTAACTAAAGTTTCTCCTGGTATATTACCTCCTCAAGTTGGTAATATTGTTACTAATAGAGAAATTGAACGATTTTGATGTGGCATGAAAGAATTCAAGAAGAAAAAAAAATTCAAAAATAATTTTTTAATTAATTTTAAGTAACACAACACTCTTGATAGTTAAACCTACTTAAACTTTTAAAAATAATAAAAAAATATTCAAAAAAAAATATTCAGAAAATAGATTTAATAATTTTCGACACAACAATCAGGTTCTAGAGTAACCCAAAATTTATGAATTTTTAATAAAAATAAAATTTCAAGCACAAAGAAATGAGCACATTTAAGTCCCCCTTTTTCTCTCTATAAAATAAATTTTAAAAATAAAATTTATAATTCAAAAAATATACAGGTTTTGACTACAAAAACACTTAAAAACACCAAAAAATCTTCAAAAAGACACACCTTTTCAGTCAAAACTTTTTTTACAATTTAAATAAAATTAAAAATTAAGCTTTATTTTATAGCCAATTTAATTCTCTATCGACTCATATTAAATACTTTTTAAAATATTAATTATTCCACAAGTTAAAGCAGTCTGAAAACATCAAGGTCAAGCACAAGAAATCGAGCACATAAAAAGGATCAATTAATAAAAAATATATAAATCTTCGCAAAGATCAATATTCAGATAAATAAAATAAGAGAAAGAACAGATACCCCCCTCCCCCTCCCAAACTTCCCCCCTTTTTTCACTAAAAAAATAAATTAAAGCTTAAGCTAACATTTATAAAACCCTTTTTTTAAAAATAAACAGGTGTGCGTGTCTCCGTTTTTTTTTAATTTTTTAAATCTAATTTTAGAGGGAAAGCTCCTTCCTCTCTTTCCTCCATCAGTTCCCCTCTCCCTCTTACCTCCATTTATTCCCTCCATTAATTTTTTTTAAATTTTTCCTCATGATGACAAACACGCTAAGGCTTTTTTTTAACTTATATTGATCACACTTGAACGTTAAAGCTTTCCTCTCTAATTTTTAAAAGACAAACAAACACACAAAAAGAGATCATCTTTCTAATTCTAAAATACACACACTTTTGACTGATTTTTATTCTTTTAATTTTCATAATTGATTTTTAAACTTATAAGAATTTAAAAATTTTGAATTTTAATAAAAATAAAATTTTTAAAAAATTAAAAAAATTTTTTTCATCCAACAAACTTCCTTACTAACCAAAACTTTTTTTAAAAATTTCTAAGCTCAAAAAAAAATTTTCCTTCATCCCATAATCCCCCCTCCCTCTACTTCCTCCCACCACTACCATCTGTCATAAACTACAATTTAATTAAATTTCTATTTAAAGAGAGAGGTACTTAAATATATAAAAATTTTTGTAATTTTTAATTGAAACAAATTTTCTTTTTGTTCAATTAAAAAAACTACTTCCTCCTTTTCAAATAAAAATAATTTTAATTGTGTCCCTAAAATAGCAAAATAAAAACTTTACACACACACAAATGTTCAAACTTAATTTAAACTTTGATCTGAAAAAAAAGAACAGAAAAGAAAGGTGTATATAAATATAAAATCATTCATTCACTAGACATTCTCATGATTTTTTAAAAATTACTATAAATACACACAAATCAGAATTTAAATAATTACTTTCAATAAAAATTCTGATTTATTTTAACTAAAGAAAAATACAAATCAGAATTTTCACCTTTACAAAAACACATTTCTAAACAACCCGTTTTATTCTGAAAATAAATTATAAAAATTCTGATTTAAAATACAGATCAGAACTTCCTCTCCTCCAAAAATACATTCAAAAAAATTCTGATTTTATTTATACCAAAGAAAAATACAAATCAGAATTCACTCCGCTTTAAAAATACAATACACAAAATACATTATGTTTATTCTAATTCTAAAAACAAAAAAATACACAAATCAGAATTTCAAAATAAAATAAAAATAAATAAGGACCCTTCTCCCCCTCCACCCACCCAATTCATTTATCTTTAAATAATTTACACAAGACAATTTTTTATCACACAAATAAACACACAAAAATATACAAATTGTCTACAACATTTGTATTACTAATAACATTTCATTATTATAAAATGTATATATTCATTCCTTATCAATTAAACAAGAATTATATTATTGATGGTGGTCATTTTTTTCACTAATTTTACTAATTATTACTTATAAACCTCCTTAATTATTTTTATACTTATAAACCCCAGTGTGTTTTATTCTGAAAAATACATTGTTAAAAATTCTGATTTTTAAAAAGGAAGAAACACAAAATAAGAAGAAAAAACACAAAATACAAATCTCTCCTCCTTAAAAACAGAATGTATTTTGTCTACAAATTATTTGTTTTATACCAAATCAGAATTTTTTTGTAACAAAATTCTGAACATTTATACGTATATTCATTCCGGAAACATACCTATATAACAATTCCGGAAAATTTTTTAAAATACTCGAATATTTTATTTGTTCTATTATTTGTGTTTCTTTCCGGAAAAATATCAGAATTTTATATGTATTATTAAAATCAAAAAACACATAAAAACACACAAAAACACTTGAAAATACTCGAATATTTTATTTGTCTTTATTATTTGTGTTCCTTTTTTAATTCAACTCCTTCCTATTGTTAACTATTTTAAAAATACCTACACATCACTTATTTACATACCAAAAATCATACTTATTTTTACCCAAACAATTAAAAAAAAATGTTTCATAATTTAACAAAACATTTTTAAGTATCTAAAAAATATTTTTTTTCAATTTTATAAATTTTGAGATCCTTGAAAAAACCCTTAAAAAAGATTCATGATCTATTATTACGCAATTTCTTTTAAAAACCCCTTCTGAAACTACCTCCATTTTCTATTGAAAAATACCCCATCTTCTATTTTCTGATTTTTTTTATTTCACGAACACACACTATACTATTATTAATATTTTCACGAATAAAAAAAATCTTGTAATCCTTTAAAAATTAAAAAAACCCTTACAAAACACCCCCATTTCCGATTTAAAAAATACCCCATCATCAATTTTCTATTTTTTTATTCCACAAATACACACTACTACTAATATTCACGAATAAAAAAATTCACGAATAAAAAATTTTTTTATCCCTTAAAAATTAAAAAAAAATTCTCAAAAATAGATTAATGCAAAAATAATTTTTATTTTTTTCAATTTCCTCTCCCTTTATTTTTCAAATTTTTTCCTACAATTCCAACAAGAAAACATTTTTAAAAAACAAACAAAATAAACAAAAATCTCACATTTAATTCACTAAAAAATAGAGGTTAAAAAGCTCAAACACAAACATACAAAACAAAAAAATCACGAGCTTAAGTATATTTACTTTTAAAAAATTTAAAATTTTTTTGTACTTTTGTTAACAACTTCATACACTCATTTGTCAGTACAATTCCAGAAAAATTTCAGAATTTTAACAAACCTTATGACTACTTCAAAAAAATATAAAATAATAAAAATAAAACCACAAAACACACAAAAACATACTGTTAAAAAATTTAAAAAAAAATTTTTCATTCGTTATTTTATAAAAAAATTTAAAAATACCAAAACCCTGTTTAACCCGAGACTTGAATAAATTAAAAAAAATTAAAAAAATTTCTAAAAAAAATTCTAGATCTAAAAAATATTTTTAAAAAAATCTAATGGTCGAAATGACTTGTGATTTAGCACCAGACCAGCAGTCAAAGTCACCCCTACCTCCACCACCCTCCACAACAACAACCCAACAACAATTTGAAAATTCAGAAAATTTTTTTGAGGGAGCAGAAAAATTGTTAGAAATTTGGTTTTTTGGTAAAGAGAAAAATTCTTCTCTTCGAAAAATTCCAAAGAATGAATTAGACAGATTGATGGATATTGCTGGATGTAAAATATTACAAGTATTGAGGACTGAACAAATTGACTCTTATTTATTGAGGTAAATAAAAAAAATTAAAAGTGGGGGAAATCAAAAAGATTTTAGTGAAAAAAAATTCAAAAATTAAAAAAAAATTTTTTGAAAAAAATTTCAATTAAAAAATTCAAAAAAATTTCAAAAAAAATCACAAAAATCCCCTTTCCCCCCTCCCATTTTTTGAAAAAAAAATTTAAAAATTTCTTTCTAGTGAAAGCAGCCTATTTGTATCTGATCGCCGCCTAATACTTAAAACTTGTGGACAAACACGTCCTTTACTTGTTATTAGTGAATTGCTTAAATTGGCACAAATTTATGGAAGAATGGATATTGTTACTAATGTAACCCAAAAATTCCGTTAGAAATTAAAAAAATTTTTAATTTTTCTTAGGTTTACTATTCACGCAAAAATTTTTTTTGCCCTCAACTACATGCTACGTTTGATGAGGAAATTAGTTTACTTGATGGATTTTTTGAAGGTGCTTTTATTAAATTAAAAATAAATCTTAAAGAAGTGTGATACAATGACCACAGAAAAATAGAAAGCATGGACCGTAGGCCCAAAAGAAAAGGCGCATTAAGCGCGTGGCCATTAAGCCCAGAAAAAAGTCGTAGGACAAACGTACAGAAAAATTTCAGTAAATTGATAATACAAGAATAGCAACAATAAAACCCCAAATCCCAAATATAAACCCCAAAACACGTCCACTGATTTTTAAAAATAAATCGAGTTTAATGAACCAAAAAAACCCAAAAAAGTACTCAACTAAAACCCTGACTTTATTTTCATTTTTTAAATTTTTTAGGAGGTACTGCTTATTGTATGGGCCCACTCAACCAGGATCGCTGGTGAGCCCATTTACTCAATTTTTTAAAAATCAAAATATTTTAAAGGTATTTATATACACTCACCTCATCTCCACCAAAAGCAATCATTGCCGCACACCAACCAAAGTTGCCTGACCACACATTGGAGCTGCAAATGACTGGCATCCCTGCTGATGTTCTGCGAATTTATAGCTGGGCAGAATGTCCAAATGGTGCTGCTGAATGCACTAAAGTAGAATTTAAAACGATTAAAAATCCAAAAAAATTTCTTAAAAAATTTTTAGCGTTCCGGAATTCTTGATTTACTTCCTCGAGAAACTTTAATACAAGACGAGCTTTTTAAACCCGTTGGTTACAGTTGGGTTTTATTTTTATTAATATAGTTGGGACCTCAATTACAAGAGAACCCCAATACCAAGGGTATGCCGAAACTGATTTATGACGAAAAGGCAAAAGCCCATTTAAAAAGCAAAGGAACACCTCTGCCCCATAAGACTGAAAAAATCGTACCCTAAACGGAAAAGTACCCAATTCCGGGAGTATTTTACAATTAGGTTTCCGACTGTATTTTTAATTTAAAAATAAAACAATTTATTAAAAATTTACCAGGCATGAACGGAGTAATTGACCATGATGAGTACGTCACCATCCATATAACTCCAGAGCCTGAATTTTGCTATGCCTCATTTGAAACAAATCATCGGCGAGGATGTCTTTTTGAGCAAACACGCAAAGTTCTGAATATATACAAGTATTTTAAAATTTATAAAAAATTTCAAAAAAATTATATTTTAGACCAGCACGCTTTATTCTAACACTTTTTGCAAGTAAACTTTCTGTTGAAGCTAGAGCTTCACAACAACGATTTTGGAAAGAAGAGTTGGAGGGATATAAACGAGCATCTGTTCAAATGCTTCGTTTACAGGTTAGGAAAAATTTTTTCCTAAAAAATTTTTCGAAAATTTACTAAAATTATTCTTGGGACAAATTGTCCTCCTTTTCTTAAGATAAAATTAAAAAAATTATTTTCCCCTTTTTAGCAAGACAAAGTTCTTTTTGCTTTGTTTGTACGGGATAATACTCAAGAAGAAAATGATTCAAGTTATTTTTATGATCAAGAAAATGTTCAATTAAAGAACAATACTCAAGTAATGACAAAAGGTGGAAATGATGATGGACGTTGTAATGAGCCTAGATGACATTTCTCAAAGGAAGAAAATAAATTAAAAAAAAAGAAAAAATAGAGACCTTAAAAATATTTTTAAAAATTTCACTCAATAAAATTTTTTATATATTTTTTGCGTAGTTGTAAATAAATTTAAACCGAAAACTGTTATTTTTCAGCTACAAAATAGTAAAAGGGTCAACATTTATATTTAAATAAGCCTAAGATAAATGCTAAACAAAACGTGCTGGTGTTTTTTTTTTCAGAATTAATGTAAAACATGTTGACATGTTTTACAAACATAAGAATTAATTTAAAACATGTTTTATCGGAATTTTATATCAGAATTTTGTAAAAACATAAAAAATCAGAATTTTTCCCAGAACATTATTCAAACATGTTTGTTATTTTCAGAATTTTATAAAAACATACAAAATCAGAATGTTTTGTTTCAATTTCAGATAAAACATGTTTTAGATTTTCAGAATTTTTAAAAAACATTTTCAGAATTATTTTCCAGAAACAGGCTTATTGGAAGAACAAAAATTACTCAAAAACATGTTTTGTATTTTTCAAAATTTTATAAAAACATAAAAACCAGAATGTTTCTATTTTCACTCCAATTTCATAAACCTTCCGGAAAATAATTCTGAAAACAATTATTTGTTTGAAAAAATACAACAACTATACCTAAACCGAAACATGTTCGTTTGAGTCATTCTCAGTCCAACATTGTCAATTAAAATTAAATTTTGTTGTTTTGTTGTCGTTATTCAGTTGTTGTTGTTGTTAAAGATGTTTTTAAATTATTTGATGAATGATGATGAGGCACAGCAACAACAGAAACATTCTAGGCTTTTTAATCAAAATATTAAAAAATAAATTTAAAAAATAAAAAAATATTTAATTAAATGTTCCTAATTAAATTTAAAAAAAAACAAAGTTTTTGTCTTTTCAATTTTTATCAACTTGAAAAAAAAATTTTAAAATTCAATAATATAATAATTAATAATTAAAAAAATATCAAAAGAAAAAAAATATCAAGTGAAAATTATTTTTTGAATTTTTAAATTAAAAAGAGTGAATTAATTATTTTTTCAATTTAAAAATAACCAAAATAATTTTTTTTAATAATTCACTCCATTTTAAACATAAACACAAAAGGCAGAAAATTATATAAAACAAAGAGGCGATTAAATAAAAAATATATTTCATAAAAATTGAATTTTAGCCTATAAATTCTAAAAAAAAATAAATATCAATTTTTCTTCCTGATTAAAAAATATTTAAAGGAAAGATAAATAAAAAGTCAATAACAAATAAATAAAAAAGAGGAGGGAGAGAGAAAACCCTGTCGAGAAAAAAATTTAATTTTTAAAAATATACAAATTGCAATTTTTTAATTAAAAAATAAATAGACGGCTCTCTTAATTTTTTTCTAGGCAAAAATTTGCAATTTTTGGGCATAAATATTAAATTAAAAAATTGAAAGAATAATAAACAATAGTAAAGGAATGAGAGAATGGCCTACAAAAAAAGTACATGTGTGAGCCCGTTTTGTTAAAATATAAAATATAGTATATACTCTATTAATTACCCTCCTCAAATAATTACCCTCTTTAATAATTACCCCCTCCCTTTCCTTCTCTAATTTCAAAAATATTGAAAAAATCGTCAATTTTACCCAAAATTTAGCCAATCCTCTCGATTAATTACCCCCTCCAGAGAGAAGTCGAAACAATAATTACCCAGGGTAATTAATAGAGTATATACGGTAGTATTGAAAATAAATAATTACAAAAAACAATAGTTGAGCCTAAAAATAAATAAATAGAGAAACATAATTGAGAGAGAAAAAATTCCAAGTTTCTAGCATTGTGTAAAAAAATTTAAAAAAATAAAAAGAGAAAGGCTTATTTTTAAGAGATGAAAAATTTTAGATTTTGGAGAAAATAGTTTTGGCAGTCCATTAAATTTCCTTATTGGTTCACCGAACTTATAAGGTATCGGTTTGGGTTATTTAAAAGGTAATAGAAAATCGAAAGAAAAAAACCTCGAAAATCGAAATTTCGAAACACCTCTGGTCCTAAAAAAATTTTTTCTCAAATTTCAAACTAAAAAAAATATTGGTCCAGAAAATCTTGTCCAAGAAAACCAAAAAATTTTAACCAAATATCTTGGCCCTTTCAATTCCCTCCAAATCTCTAATTAATTCATCACAAAAAAATTTTTAATGTTTCATAAATGAAGACATAAAGTTTAGCCCATTCCAAGGGAAGAAAGGACTTGGTTGAAATGGAAAACCTGCTCCTGCTCCTCCAGTAGGTGTTGTTGGTGGAGGCATTTGAAAGGCGGACGGAATATTTTGTTGTTGTAAATTTGGATTATTATTTGAAGGAGAAGAAAATGGTGAAGAATGATGGTGAGGCAATAATGTTGAAGCAGCTGCAGCAACTAATAAATTATTAACATCATTAGTATTACTTGAACCAAACAAAGAAGATGAATGTTGTTTTGAGGGTGTATCAACTAAAAGAGGTTGTTGGTTGTGTTGTTGAGGGTGTTTACGACGTAAATGTGAAGGTGGTGTATGTGGAGAAAGTAATTTAGAGTCAGAGGTAGGTGTTGTTTCCATTTTTAAACTGAAAAAAAAATTTTTTCATTTTTGTATATAATAAATTATATAAAGCAAACATTTCTGTAAAACAAGTTTTATACAAAACATTAAAAAAATTCATTTCCGCATTTATAAAAAAATTCAAAAATTTAATTTAATCTTTGCGCGCTCTCAAACCAAAAAAAATAAACCGTTCCGGTCAATTAATAATTTAATTTAAAAAATTTTTGAGAAGTTATAAGTAAATTTTATGATGTACCAAAAAAAAAGCTTCTAGAAAAATGTTAGAAGAAAAAGCAGAAAAAAAATTTTTTAAAGAAGACAAAATTTGTAAAAAATTTTAACTTGCCAAAATATTTTTTTATGTTTTTTATTCTTTCCAATTTTTTTTAATTTATTTTTTTTAATTTTTATTTTTAAAATTGTTCCATTTTTCCAATTTGTTTAAAAAAATCATCAAACTCTCTTAAATATAAAAACAAATTGGGTTGAAAAATCCCACTCAACCTTTTAACAAAAAAACGAGAATATTAGCCCGGGAGGAACCGTCAACCTCTTGGCAGTTATTATTAGATGACCAAAAATACTGATTGATCTACTCGGGGAAAAAATTTTTTAAGAAAAAAATTCGTACATATTCACCACCACTTTTAAAATCAACCTTAGACCTACACCTATTTTAAAGCGTTTAAAAAATATTAGACAACCGTCATTTCCTTACTTATTCATTTTTTAAAAAGTTTAAAAAAACTAACGTTTTAACATTTACACCGCCACCACCATGTTGTTGTTGTTTAGACATTATTGGTGATTCTAGCCCCTCCATCATTAAATTTTGTTTAATATCAGCTTTGTTGTCTTCATCCATATCAGATTCTTCTTCTTCAATAGATTCATCCCCACCACCATCACTACTTGCTGTAGAAGAACAACGGCTTAATTCACTATTGGTTGATTGCCCTTTTTGTGAACTTAGAGGTGAATCTAATTGTTGTTGTTTTATTAGAAGATGTTGGGGTTGTTGGGATGATAAATTTAAACCAAATAAATTTGAAAATTGTGAAGTTTGTGAATTATGATGTCCATTTAAATTGTTATTATTGCTGCTGCTCTGCCCTCCTTGTTGTTGTTGTTGATGATGATGTAATGGAGTGGTTGGATTTGTAGTAGAGGAAACCTTTTAGAAAAAAAATTTTTGAAAAGGCCAAGAAAGTTGGATAAAAAAAAGAGAATGATAGCCAATGGGACTCATTGTCAGTTTTCAAAATTCCTCCCTAGTTGAACCGTCAAAGGGGATTATTAACCGATCGTCACTACCCCTCAGTTTATAGCCTTGGAGAGAGAATTGTACCGGGAGAGTTCAAAACCCTGCCCAGGAGTAAACGAAACAGAATGGGACCAATAAAATGTTTCGAGGATCGAGCCCAGTTCCAGTAGGTGGGCAGTTCCAGTAAAGGGTATTGAGGCTTATCCAAAAAGGATTCCAAAAAGGGAAGCTCAACATTAAAAAAATTATTCAAAAAAATCAAAACCTGTGCAGGCGAATCAGAATCACGAAGAACATTTAAACATTTCTTTTTACGTTTACAATGTTTACACCATTTAATTTGATTATCAACACCAAAACGTGCACGACACTTTTTTGAATCATTATTTTCTTTAAAAATATTTTTTCAAATTTTTTTAAAAAATTTCAAAAAAAAACCTAATGAACGTTCCCTTGTTCTACGCTTTTTAGCCTTTTTATGTATTGCATAATTCTCACGAGCTGTCCAATTTGGATAAAGTCGTTGGTGTTCTTCACGTTTTAATGTTGCCATATCATAATATGGTTGTTGTTCATCTCTAGTCATTCTTTGCCAAACTTGTCCCAATTCTTTATTTAATTCTGCTGATTGTTTTCTTTTATCAGCACATTCATCCATATATTTATGACGATTTTCTTTCATAAACCTTTGAAAAATAATAATTAGTGTCAATTTTTAAGAGTCATTAACTGGGCAGAAGCTTTTTCAGAGATAAAAATCTAAAAACGTAAAACCCTGATGCATTTAAAATTGCCAAAATCGGGGGTTCTAATCGGGCACGGACTTGTTTACTGGAAAGGGCGGCAGTTTTAGGAATAAAGTCTGTAGTCATAAAACTCCGATAACCTTCAAAAATGTTAAAGCTGAGTTCTTAACAGGTATAGGCTTTTTAATTGAACCAGGAACATTTTCAAAGCTAAAAATCTGAAACAATAATTTCTTTGAAAATGACAGTCAGGGTCACGAAAACATACGAATTAAGGCTGTTACGGGTTAAGAAAAATTTTGGTCGAAGCTCAAGTGACCAATGACGTCCCTAATATGTATGAATAGATCTCCCCTGCTCCAAATCTAAATTTAATTCTAAAAACTCATCCATTCCCCTCTATTTAAAATATTAAAAAAATAAAAACCGTACAACATAAAAGCATTCATTGGCTTCTTAATATGTTCATGTTTTCCATCACTATTAGTAGTTGAACTTTTCCCATTGTTGTGATAATTTTTTTCTTTAATTTTGTGTTCAAGTTTTTCACGTTTTGGGACTCTATTAAAAAAATTTTTTAAATTAAAAAGAAACCATTTTCTTACTTTAATGGTGTATTTATTGAAAAACGTCCATTATTCGAATGTTGTTGATGGTGTCTTTGTTGTTGTTCCAAACTATGTTTACGAGAAGAGGCAGAATTGTTAACTTCTCCTCTATCAGTAGAAAGAGAAATACCACCCAAAACACCACCAAGTGAAGACATTGGACTTGCCATATGTTGTTGAATTGAATAACCATTTCGATTAGAATTATTGTTAGGAGTTTGACCACCCATAGAAAAAGTTGGAGGACGTTCAAATGGAGCTGCAAAAAAATTAAAAAAAAATTTTAATCAAGAAAAAAGGTACTTGAAGGTTATCTCATACCAAAAGTACCAAAAATTTTTTAAAAAATACCTCCAAACTGCGGTCCAAGATTCGCAAAATTTGGTGAATGCCTAGCAATATATTGAGCAGCACTGGCAACATTGGCAACATATGCTTAAATTATATAAGCTTAAATTATTTTACAAAAAAAAAGTAAACCTGCTTGGGCTGCTGCATGTGCCATTGCAGCAATTTTTTGTTGATTAGAATATACAGGTGAAATAAGTGCTTGAAGTGTAAACCAATTCTGAAAATTCTGCAAAATAGGCCACGGCATTTGAGAAGGATTATATATCGGATTGACTTGTTGTTGTACTAAAGAAATAAGAAAAATTTTAATAAGGTAAAGAAAATCAACAAACAATTATAATCAGTCTGCGATTCAATATCTGCTTCAAATGCCAATTCATTTTTATCTTCAGCTAGATCAGCAGAACTTCCAGCAATCTCAGTTGGATCATCATCATTTACATCAGGATTTGAACGAAATACTTTTACTTCATCAGCAATTTCTTCATTGGGTACTGGAGAGGTTTTAATTGAAACTTTAATGTCATTTAAAGAATCATCATAAGCTGTGGATGTTGTTGTTGCAACTCCACCTCCACCAGCAGAAGTTGTTGTTGATGGAATATTTACACTATTATCCATCTAATTTAAAGAATTGTTGTTGTTCCCACCAATGAATCAAAATAATATCCGAAGAAGGATAATGTTTAGTATTTTTGATGAAGAAAATATCAAATGTTGTAAAATTCGACTGAAATTAATTTTAAAAAATTTTTAAAAAAATTCTAAAATGAGTAAAAAATATTTTTAAAACTCTCCCTAATTTTAAACATTAAAAATGAGGAAAAAAGAGAAAAAAAAATAAAAAATTGACCACAGATTTATGTTCTCTGACCACTATTTTTAGGCTTTCATAAATTTTGGCTTCAATTTTTTCTTATTCCCTATTTTTATGCTTTCACTTATTAGAAAATAAAAAAAATACACACAAAATACAAAGGGGACAGAACGTTAGAGCATGAACAAAAAAAGTACAAAAATTGAAAATTGAGGAAAGGAACAGAAAAAAGAAAAATTTTGAAGGGGAAAGTAGTTGGTCGCGCGGACACAAAAGAACAAATGGCTCGTAGTAAAATTCGCTATTGTGCGCAGGTTCTCTCTCACTAGTTAGTGGGAGAAGTAGTGTGTTTGGCGGCGGTTTTTTGAAAAAAGGACGCCGTAATAACAAATAGCTATTAAAAACTAGAAAGGTTTTAAAATAAATTAACTAGAATAAATTTAGTAGAAATTATGGGGGTTTTTATAGTATTATAAAAATCAGAATTTTAAACAAACATTACTACTAAAAATCAGAATTTTAAACAAACATTACTACTAAAAATCAGAATTTTAAACAAACATGAGTACTAAAAATCAGAATTTTAAACAAACATGAGTAATAAAAATCAGAATTTTAAATAAACATAAGGAAAATTTCAGAATTTTAGGTAAACAATAAAACCAGAATTTTAAATAAACACGCGAACAAACAACATAATCAGAATTAGAAAAAAAACATATGTAATAGAAATCAGAACAGGAGAAAACCAGAATTATTATTTTTACAGTTTGTTTAGAAACAAAACAAACAACGATTTAAACACATTTAAAAATAAACATGGATTAAAATCAGAATTTTCGCTTAAACCTGTTTTTAATAAGTAATTAATGTTGTTCATCCCTTATTTTAATTTCTCCCCTTTATTCCCACTATGTTGCAAAGAGCGCGGCATTTTTATTTTATAAAAGCAACAATTTGAAAATTGCGGGGCGCGTCGGTATAAGATTATAAGAGGTGGAAAAGGGCAAAATTATTTTTAGGGAAAATTGAACAAAAAAAGAGGAGAAGGAAGAGGGGTAAGGGGTAGAAGCGGCGGATAAAATCAAAAAAAAAGAAAACAAAAGAAAATGAAAGGGAAAAATGCCGCTAATTGTATACATAAATAGGTACATATATTATTTATTTAAATGAGGGCAGAATTTTTAAAAATAAATTAAAAACTGAAAATTTGAACGGAAAATTGTAAAAGGCTGCTAGAAAAATTAATAATTTTTGATAAGGAAAAATTTTAAAAAATTCAGAAAAAAATTTCTGAAATATTTTTAAAATCTCCATTAGAAAAAATCCCAAAATCAAAGAAAAATAAAATAAAACAAAAAATTTTTTTGAATAAAAAAACTTAACAAAAAGACCAAAAGAGAGTTGCGCGCCTAATTACTATTTCCTCTTTCTTAACTAATTTTTAATTGAAAATCGAGAAAAATAAATAAATAAAGATAAATGAAAAATTAGGTGAAAGATAATAAATATTTAAATGAAAAGAAAATATTCAAAAAAAATTTTTTTTAAAGAAAATTTCCAAGTTTTTTGTCGGCGCCTTTACTCCCTCTCCCTCTCGCGCAGCATAAGAAGGGAGAGGAATATTTAAAAAATATTTTCTTTGAAATTATTTTAAAAAATAATAATTGACACTTTCCGATACAGTAGAAAGTTATAAAAAAATAACTGATTGATAAATTAATTTTTATGAAGAAAATTAAAAAAATAAATCAGGGCCATAAGTAACAAACAAGAATAAAATTTTGTACCAAAAACACTAATTTAATTAATTGCAGTTGTTACAATTAACATCACCTTTATAGTATTATAAAAATCAGAATTTTAAACAAACACGGGGAAAACAAAGCTCTCAAAATCAGAATTTTAAACAAACATGAGAAAACAAAGAGTAATAAAAATCAGAATTTCAAACAAACATGTTAAAAATATAGACAACAAAACATTAGCAATTAAAAATATTAAAATAACATTAAAACCATTAACAACAAACATTAAATAAAATCAGAATTTTAGCAAAACATAATCAAAACATAAGTATTAAAAATCAGAATTTTTGACAAACATGAAATAAAACATTAAATAGCGCAATTAATAATAACAGAAACATCTTCCCTCCCTCCTTACTATTATTAAGT
This sequence comes from Meloidogyne enterolobii, assembly GCA_963681835.1. NCBI lineage: Eukaryota > Metazoa > Nematoda > Chromadorea > Rhabditida > Meloidogynidae > Meloidogyne > Meloidogyne enterolobii. Next base: position 141,695 of record CAVMJV010000083.1, on the reverse strand, counting down.
CAATAAATAACAAGCCCCGATCAATGGGAGATAGAGAAAGGGCACAGAGATCAAAAGAAAATAAAAATTTTTAATAGGCCCCCCTTTTATATTTTAAAACTGCTACTGATTTTTGCCTCTACTTTCTCTTTTCTGTTTAAATTTATATATAAAGGGCCTCAGCTGGCTCTCTTGATAATTTTTAAAAAGAAAAAACAAGTGATAGCTTTAAATAAATTTGGAAAAAATTTTGGAGAGAAAAAAGAAAAAAATTTTAGAGAGAGAGAGAAAGTGATTAAAAATAAGAAAAAAATATTCGAGAGTGAAAAGGACAAAAAACATTTTCTTGTTAAATAAAACATGCAACACAACAAAACTAAAATATATGCAAAAGAATGTTGTTAAAAAGTTAAGTTTTACTAGTGTTATAGTAGAATAATTAAGTTTGTGTTTTTAAACGGAAAAACGTGAAAAGGGGGAGAGGAGGAGATTTTAATAATTTTATTAAAAAAAAATTTTTTTTAATTATTTTTAGTGGCAGCAAATTTTGAAAGACCGACGGACGATACAATCACTCAAATATTCCCCCCTCCTTCCATTAAAAAAATTAACAGTTAATTCCTCCAACTTTTAACAGAGAGGAGATTTAAATAAATTAGTTAAGTAACACCCTAACACAGAGTTAGAACACAACTATTTGTCATTTTTTTGTGTTTTTAAAAAATAAAAAATAAAAATCGAAATATAAAATACAAACAAAGGATTTAAATATTACAAATTAAAAATCAACTCTCGATAAAATTAAAAAAAAATTCTGCAAAAAAAGGAAGGATGACAGCAAAAAGGGTATCTGTGTAGTTTACCCCCCAACCACCTCTTTTTCTTTTCTCCTCCTTTTCCTATAAGGTGGCATTTGGGTCAATATTTTAATTTTTATTTATTTCAAGCTTCTTACCTCTCCAATAAAAGGAATAGAAAAGAAACGGAAGAGAGAAGAAAACGGTTCGGTGTTCATGGGGGGTAAACTACACAAGTGTCCAAAAAATTTAAATAGATGGTAGCTAATGATTGAGTAGAACAAATATACAAATATAACAGAAAAAATTTTAAATTTTATCCCAAAAAAAGGCAAAAAAAGATAAGATGTCTCACCTACCTATTTTTCTTCCCCTTCCTCCTACTTTGATAGAAAATCATTTTTTTTTCTTTACCTTACTAATAATTAAAAAATATATAATCATCAATTAAAATCTCTACTTTTTAACGGCAAAAAAAAGTTTTTTTTGCTCAAAAACGGAAGAAGAAAATATTTTAGATAACTTTAAAAAAAATAACTGTCGGCGGCGAAAACTAGTGTGTTACATTATGAGATGCTCGAAGCCTTGAAGAGAGAGAGAAAAAATTTTTGAATGACAAGTGAAATTATAATTATTATTTTTTAAAGAAAAAATAATAATTATTAAAATATTCTTTGCTTTTTTAAAAATTTTTTTGTGTAAAAATTAGGGTTGGGGCCGCGTCCGGTATCCGAAAGATCGAGTCTGGCATCAAATTTTGGCCCGTAAAAGACTCGGTCAGGCCGATAAAAAAGACTCGAACGTCGGCACGACTCGAAAACCCGACCGTAGTAAAAAAAAATTTTTAAAATCAAAAAAATTTTTTTTAAAGTGCCAAATTAAAAAAAGCTAAAAGAAAATAAATAAAGAAAAAATTGAAGAGAAGAAAAGCGAAGAAAAAAACTACCCCCAACTATAATTTTCTGTCCTTAAATAAAAATGCCATTTTTTATTTCAAATCAAGAGATGCCGTCTGTTCGAGTCACTTTTTTCGGATGACTGATCTACTCTCTTCCTCCTCCTCTCTCTCTCTCTCTCTCAACTAAAGAGTCGCACAATTAGGCCCAATCTCCCTCACTTTTTCCTATTAATAATTTTTTAAATTCTTTATTGGCCAAGGGAAAACGAAAAAAAAATTTCTTTCGTTCCTCCTGAAACCAATGAAGAAAAGTGAATAAATAAAAAATATGCCGGACATTAGGAGGAAAAAAATTATTTTTTATTTTTTTGGCACTTTACTTTCGTTCTCCTCTCATTTTTCATATTAGAAAATAAATATAGTAAGAAAATAAAAATGTAGGAAAAAGATATTTACTAGAACGTTAGAGAAAAAAATAATAAAATCTACTTTCCAAGTCGCGCGACCAAATAAATAAACTACTCCCCTTCCTTTCCCCCCTTCCACCTCAAAAATCATTTTCTGCCATCGCGTTTCCGTCAGTGCCGATAGGGACAAGTAATGTGCTGCTTGCTTTTTCTTCTTCTGCCGAGGTAAGGAGGTTGGGGAGGAAGTGCTGTTATATTGCTGTTATTGCTGTTATTATTGTTGGTTTTGTTGTTGTTTGGCGGCGGTTTTTTGAAAAAAGGACGCCGTCCACTACCCTAGTAGACTACTTAATATATCTCTCTCACGACAAAGTAAAGGTTTTTAAAGAAATAAGGGGGGCCGTAGGGCAAAATTAACCCCCAAAAAATTGAGGACGATGAAGAAAAAAAAGAAAGGGACTTTTCGACTTAAATAAAAAATAAAATTGTTTTTGGTTGTTGTTTTTATTGTCAGTTGCTACTATAATGAAGAGATGATTAATAAAATCAAAAATTGAGAGAGAGAGGAAATAAAAGAAATTGTTAAAGAAAAAGATGAGAGGTCGATATCTTTTTTTTTTAATTTAAAATTTAAAAAGGAAGTGAATTTTTTTAACAGCAAAAGCTTTGCACCATTTAATTCTTAAACTATAGGATTGTTCACGACAGGTTATTAACCGGTACCCACGGTTTTCGCTTTTGAGTTTTAGACAAATCCCGGGTTTTATTTTGGGATTTTTTTTAAATAAAATCACTCGTTTTCAGAAGTTTTTCAGAAACAAAAAATATCAGAATTTTTGGATTTGAAACTGGTCGTGCACAACCCTATTCTAACAATAAGCTTCTCATTAAAAAATTTTAAGCTTGAAGAAAAAATAAGGGAGAAGAAAAACACGTTTCCGCTAGTGCCGTTAAGTCTTCTTTTTTTATTGTCTCCCTATTTTTTATATAAATTAAAATCTGTGCCAAAAACAACCACCCCAACTTTTTTTGTCGGCATTAAAAACAATAGAAAAAAGAAAAAAAGAAGGCACTAACTGGCAGATTTAAAAAAATTGGAAACAAAAAAATGGTAGGGGTATTGACGCTTTAAAAAGAGAGGGAAAAAAGACTTCTTTTTATTGCCGCCGCCAAAAGGCATGTGCGCAAAAAACGAAAAAAAAAGAAACAAAAATTTTTTTATTATTTTTTGAGCAGGATTGAATAGAAATCTCCGGAGGGATTAAAAAAATTATTTTTTTGAAATTGAATATCTTCCAAGAATTATCTTTAAAAAGATACACCTGCTTCTCTTCTTGGCGTTTTCCTAAACGCACAACAAAAAGAAAAAAATTTATATAAGTTAGCAATCGAGAAATGGAAGAAGAAGAAAAAGCAGCAGAAAAAGCGGCAGAAGAAAAAGCAGCAAATATATAGCCAAAAAAAAAAGAATCCATAGAAAAAAAAATTCTTTAAATATTAAAGTAACTGATATAAAATAAGTGAGTGTGTGTCAGTAAGAGAGGATTAATCGGAAATTAAAAAAAAATAAAGGAAGAAAAAGAAAAGTGTGGGGTGATAAATACATTATTGCAAGAAAATTATAAAAATAAAGTTTAAAAAACAATACAAAAAATTCTAAAAAATTTTTTAACAAAATTAAAAAATAAATTTTGAAAATACATCAAAAGATGCCTTAAAAAAATTTTTTTTAAATAAAGTAATAAAAAAAAAATATTTTTTAAAAAAACAAGTGGTATACAAATTTAAAAAATATATAACCCAATTAAAATTAAAAAAAAAATAGGAAGAGATATACATACATATACCTTTTTAAATACTTTTTAATTACTTTATATAAAGCGCGCAAGAAACAATTAAACAATTTAAACAAATTCAAAAAAAGACCACACACACATATCTAATTAAAACATGTTAAAAACATGCAAGAAATGTTAAAATAATGTTGAGATATTTCTTTATAGAATGCCTAAATGACTGAGTTTATTTTAAAATTGCTAATTAAATGCCCTGGCATCCATAGAAATCCCTTGCCATGGCTAATGGAATGCCCTAGCATTCAATTTTTAAATCATCACCCTTCAAACAGGCGCGGCATTGGAAGGGGCACCTTCTAGGTGTTAGAAATTCTATGATATTTTAAGGTGTTTATTTATCAATTTTTTTTACAAAATTTACTGAATGAATTTTAAAAAATAATGGCAAGTTGGGAAATTTATTGAATAAGGAATTAGCCAAAAGAATCTAATCTAAACAACAAAAAATATTTTCTCCTCAATTTTTTTAAAATAAAAAGGCAAAATAAAAATTAAAAAAAAAAGTCAAATATAAATAAAGGCAAAAGCAATATAGCCAGAGTTTTTGAATAAATAAAAATGCTCGCGCATATAAAAATAAAAATTTGACAACAATGCAAATAAGTAGCGATTGAAAAAAAATTTTTTAAAGGGAAAAAAATTTTTTCTTTGGCCAAACAAGGGAGGGAAGGGGATGTGAAAAAAGGTGGGGAAGGAAGAAAAAAGAAGAATGTGAAGAGCGGAGGATAAGAAAGAAGAAGAAAGGTGGGTGGGGAGAAGAAAAAAGAAGGAAGGGAAGAGGGGAAGGTTAATGGAGGAAAGAGAAGGGGAGGGGGGAGGTTAACGGCCAAAGAAGAAGGAAAAAATAAAAGCCCCCTTCACCCCTCTTAAAATTTTAATAATGGAGATCAGTCGAGTCAAAGACGTAAAACTTGGACACTTGAATGTTTAGATAAACTAATTTTAGGTTCAATTGATAGAGAATTAAATTAGCTACCAAATAGAAGCTAAAATAAAATTTTTGGTCATTCCATTAGAAAGGTATAGAAACACACACATGAGGGGTAACAAGGAGAAGAGAGGTTTGAAAAAAAAACAACCAACTTTTCTCCAAACTTTTTTTTTAATTTTATAAATTAATTTTGGTAATTAAATTAGCTACAAAAATAAAAGTTTAAACACAACATTTTGGTCATTTGATTTAGAAAATAAATTAATCGAAAAATCAGGTTGCAAACAAATGGAAGAATAAGGTAGGTTTGCAACAGGGATTTTAATTTTTGGATCTTCTCCGTTTCAATTTTTATTTTCTTCCGTTTTTTAAAATACGGCAGGATCCCCCTAACCCTAGTCTATAAGCTGACAAAATTTTTTTCCAAAAAAATATTCAGTTAATTTAATTTTGTTTTTTTAGCTAATCCTTCAACTAAACAATAAAAATTATTTTTAAAAAATTCTACAAGTTTTTTTATAATTAAAATTAAATAAACAAATTCAAGAGACTTAATCAAAGACTGCCTTTCTTTTTTCCTTAGCCCTCTCTTCCCTCTCCCCTCCTCAACTCCATGCGACCTGCCAAAAAATTCGATTTTTTGAAAAAAAATATATTAGAGGATAAGGAAAAAGATAAAAAGAAAATGCTGGCAGATAGCGCCCTCCCGAAATTCTTAATTTTTTTTTTGCGCGTGCCGCGGCATTCATTTATATTGGCGACATTGACGCGCAGCCCACCTTTTTTCCCTCTCCTTCTTCCCCAACTTATGATTTTATTCCCGTGATTCTTTTTCCCTTACTCTCTCAAATCTTTAAACAACATTAAAATTAAATAAACAAATTCAAGAGACTTAATCAAAATTAATCAAAAACTTAATCAAAAATCCCCTGCCCTTCCTCTAAATTTTTTTCTCGCTTTTGTCTTCGATAAAAATAGAAATTTTTGGAAGTTGCGAGGGGATATGTAAATTATTTTCAGTTGGTCAAATTAACAAAAAAAAATTTTTCACATTTTGCCGATAAAAAAATTAAAAAAGTAAAAAAAAAGTCCTTAAAATTCACACCTATATACAAAAGTTAAAGCTAAAGGATCGAGAAAAAAAACAGAGACATATCGGAATGGCAATAACAAAAATAATAAAAAAATTCCTTTTCTTCAACAGGACCCTGTACTCTATCCAAGACTCATTGGGGCCATAGGTCCCAAAATCAGTAGGGAAACTTATTTATACATTGAAATATCCTATCATAGATGTCCATAATTGCGAATCATGTGGTTTTTTGACCTGCGGACTTCGGAATTACGAACTGCGGATTTAAAAAGAAAAATTATGGACTGCAGATTTTTTTTCCATTTTCAGACAACCCTGATCCCTATGACCATCCTAACAATTGAACAAACAAAACGAAAAGTACAAAAAAATTCTTTTAAGATTTTTGACATCATTTCCTTATTTAAAAAAAACTTGTAATTTCCTTTTCTGGTCAAAAATCAAAATATTCTTCCTATAATTTCACACAATAATAATTAAAAAATAAAAACCCCAAAAAATGCATGAGAATGAACATTAAAAAATGAATAAAATAAATTTTTATCAAAAGAAAGCGCCGCCTAAAAAAATTTTTTTTCCTGCTTTGTTTTAACCAATCGCGCCTTGAGGGTGTTGTGGCGGTTAAATTTCTTTTGATGTTGATAAAATATAGGAGAAAAATAAAAAATGTTTTATTATATTAGGATTTTTGTGTGTTTCTTTTTATTGCAAATTAAAGTGCGCATATAAACATAGATAGTAGAATTAAAAATGTTTTTGATAGCTTAATAAAATAAGAGGAAGAGAGAGGAAGAGAAAGAAACAAAAGTTTATAAAAACATGTTTTGTTGGATGTTTTTACGATTAACATGTTTTTAAATCCCTTAGAAACATGTTCGTATGTTTTTCTGGTGTTTTTATACTTTCAAAACATTCAAAAACATAGTTAGAGATATATCAAAAGAAACAATAAAAACAACAAGAGAAAGAGGGAGGACTAAATGTTTTTATAGAAACAAACATGTTTTGTTGAATGTTTTTTTGGTAACATGTTTTTATGTTTTTAACGAACTTGTTTGTATGCCTTTTAAGTTGTTTAGAAAAAACTAGCGAACATTAGAGAAACAAAGCTTAAAAACATTCCGAAAACATGTGTTTTTGAGAGAATTAGAAGTGTGAAATAAACACAACTTATTAATTAGCTAGAGAAAATAAACAAATAAGATAAGTAGATTAAAAATAATATTAAAAATATATTCAATCTCTCGAGAGAAAAAAAGGTCAAAAATACCAACAAAAAGCATTTTTATTTATTTTCATTTTTCCTCCAAAAACAAAGAAAAATATAGAAAAGGACATTTTCACATTATCGCTAACCATAATCTTTTCCTCTCCCTTATATAAAGCCCCCAAGTGGCCAAGCCCCAAAATTTCCAAGTGGGAATTGGGAATATGGCTTGAGGGGAAAAAGAAAAAATTTTTTTTTTGATTTTTGTTTGTCTGCTTTTTATTGTTTTTATTTTTGGAGTAAATAAAAATAAATATAAAAATATATAATTTTTAAAATACTCCCCAAAAATGCAAATTTACAGAGGCAACCCAAAAGATCACCACTAGTGTTGCTGTTCCCCTCGTGGTGATTTTATGCCCGGGGACAAAAAATTTAGAAAAATTCTTTTAAAACATAAAAATATTTATTAAAAAAATATTAATTTTTGCAGAGTTAATTTTTCTTCTTTTATCACCATAAAAATAAATATATATTTTATTTATAAGCCCTTTTTTCAAAAAATAATCCCCCACATAGAGTTGCCTTATCAAAAATTTAGCAAGAAAAACAAAAAAAATTAATATAAAATCAATTTAAAGTAGAGAGGTGTTGAAGAGATTAATAAAAATAAATATACAAAAAAATTATGATAAGGAGCAAAAATTAAGAAAAAATTGAAAAACGAACGATGAACATACAGTTTTAATTTTAGAAGGTTAGTTGGTGTATGTTTCAAAGAAATTTAGGCAACGGCATGAAAAAAAAATTTTTTAATTTTAAAATAAAAGGAGGAGTTGAAAAATTACTCGAGATAATAAAGTAGAGAAAGATTAAAATTTTTTAAAGGATAAAATTAAAAAAATTTTTTCAAGCAAGCGAGGGGTTAATTTTTAAAAGCTGAGAGCGCTTTTTCACTTTCTAGTTCATAAAATGTATTTAAAAAGCATTGTGCTTTTAGTGTTCAAAAATAAAAATACCGTATTTCCTCAAATAGTACGGCCCCCTCAATTAGTACGGCCCCCTCTATTAGTACGGCCCTTTAGATGAGGGTTGAAAAATAGTACGGCCCCCTCAATTAGTACGGCCCCCTCAAATAGTACGGCCCCCATTTAAAAAATATAATAAATAGACAAAATTTGTTTTTTTAATCATAGTAATTATTCCTCGCAATATTTAACTAATTTATTGAATCTAAATATCTATTGGTATAGAAATAGGAGTGCTTAAGAGGATATAGGTGGATTAATGGAGATTATGTTGGATTTGGAAGGATATCGATGGAATTGGAATGATTTGAGTATGGATGAATTTAAATGGATTAGTTGGGATCAAAGTGAATAACGAATAGTTTTTAGTACTAGGAAGTTGGATTGGCAACTTTCTATCTAAAAAATTAAGGTATTTCAATCTATCTCCGCACCTATAGTAAATTATTTAATTAGAGAGGCCCACCCTAATTAAGAGAGAAGATGTTGATTGAATGCGTGCGGTGAATAATTGCCAGAGGTAGTGCAAGCAAGCGGGGTGAATGATTGTTGGTATACCATTTGGTCAGTCTCTAGGCCGACCGAACACTAGATCATTGATTAATACTAAGCCGCTTTTCCCTTACTATAATTAATACTAAGCCGCTTTTCCCTATTTTACTTTATCTTATATTCACCTTCTCTCTAGGCCCATAATCCCCAACGCCCTTGATTATGGACATCCCCATAATTTTTCCTACTCACTTAATACTAGAGCCCGGAATTTCGTACCGTACCGTATTTCGTACCGTACTACCGTATAATACCGATACCGATAAATACCGATGAAATTCAAAATTTTTCCGTAACGTATTACCGATACAAAAATTATTTAGAATAAACATAATAGGTATATAAATTTGTGAATAACAATCAACCTAATTTAAATTAAATTAATTCTAAAATGAAAATATATATTTTTTGTTTTATTTTGTTATTAATAATATTAGAATTAATTAATAATATACAAACTTGTGTATGTCCTAATTAGAGCTCGACATTTTCACTTTGCCGGGCCCGGTACCCGGGTTTTTTTCTCGCACGTAGACCCGGGCCGGGTTTTCCGGGCTAAAACCTCGAAAACCCGGAAAACTCGAAAACCCGGTTTTTTTACACCCGGGCCCGGACCCGGTTTTTTCAAAATTTTAAAAATGATCAAATTTTAGCTTTTTCGCTTAAATTTTTCTTATTTTGAATAGAAAATAATTAAAATTTGGTGTCATCTTTCATCTATAAGTGTTTATTCGAAGGATTTAGAGATATTCATGTGAATTTAACGGATTAAGGGAAATATTGATGTATTTGGCAGGATCTAGAGGGATTAATGTGGATTTACGGGATTACTCTTCACAAAACACGACGTAATCTCGCTCTACAAAACGCTCTACAAAATGCTTGATACAGATGTCATTATAGACGGGTCTTAAATTGGTTTGGGATAGTTTTTGAGCATACTATTGTGGATATATAAAAAAATTTAAACACAAAAAAAAAGATTCAGGGTCAACAAAAAAGATTCTGATAAATCCGAGGGAGGGTTGAAATATAGTACGGCCCCCTCAATTAGTACGGCCCCCTCAAATAGTACGGCCCTTTGGAAGAGGGTTGAAAAATAGTACGGCCGGCCGTACTATTTGAGGAAATACGGTATATAAACTAGTACTAAAAAGAAAAGAAGGGGTCCATTTTAGCGTCCTTTTAACTGAAAAGAGGAAAAAATTTGAATTTTTTGGGTTAAAAAAAAAGAATTTTTAGGAGAAAGTCGAAAAGAGAATGAAAAGTAGTGGCAGCAGATGGGCATATATTTCTTATTTTTAGAGTGTTTTAAAAATTGAGGGGATGAAGAAAATAGAATAAAATAAAAGTAGAAAGTTGAGAGATAGAAAAGGAATTCTTGACCAGAAGTTTAAAAAAAGGGAGGTTGTTTCTCGAGCAAAAAAATTTTTAAAAAGTAGAATAAAAAATTAAGCGAAAGGATAAAAAATAAAAATAGAAAAAAAAACAAAAGTTGGGAGGAGACTTAATTTTTTTTGAGAAAATTAAAGTCAAAATTGAAAAATTACGGATGTTCATTTTTTTCAAAAATAAAGCAAATTAAATATCTGGCAATTAAGTCTATGAATAAGAAAACCGTAGAAAATAGGAAAAAAAATTTTTGAAAAATTAAAAATGACCTACACGTACATTAAAAATTATAGCGGATTAAATTACCTCCCCCCAAAAAATTAATTAATTACCAGATATTTAATTTTAAAATAAATATTTAATTTAAAAAATCAAACCATACCTCTTCCTTTGTAACATACACAAACATTTTGACAAGGTAAATAAATATTAATATTTTGATAGATTTGCGGCGTTGATAAAAATAAATATAATAATAAACATGTTGTTGTTGTAGAGTAATTAATAAATAATCCATTCCTCAATAAAAATTAATTAAGTAAAATTTAAATTAAATTGACTTCTTAAAGGCTAAAAATTAAAAAAAAAATAAATTTAATTAAACATATTTTTAAAAAATTCCGAAAAAGTATCCGAAAATTTTGCAATTATTGAAAAAAAATTTCTGAAAAAATAACGAAAAAAATTCTAAATTTTTTGCCCAGAAAAATTTTCAAAAAATTCTTTTTCAAAAAAAAATTTTCTTTGTCCTTGAAAATTATTTAAATAAAATTTAATAAATATATATTTAATGTGTAAATTAATTTACAACATTTTTTAAACCAAAATAAAACAAAATAAACTAAAAAATTTTTAATTAATTTAAAAATTTATATAAAACTACTACAAAATATTTAAACTTTAATTTATATATAAATATATCTTTTTTTATATGGGATATTTATTATTTAAAAAAATATATATTTTTTAAGCTTATTAATAAAAAATTTCTTTTTAAAAAATTCATTTTTAAAATAAATTTAAACAAGGAAAATTAAAATTTCTAAAGAAATTCTGATTTTTATTAGAAATTCAGGAAAGCCTTCAGAAAACCCTCAAAAAAATTATTCAGAATTTTTTTTCAAAAGAAATTTTTTTAAAAAACGGCAAGGAATGAGAGAGAGAATGAAGAGTGAAAAATTTTAAAAAATCAAGCGAGATAAAAATTTTTAAAAGAAAATAAAAGGAATGCAAAGTAAATAATTAGAATTTTTTTTGGAGAAAAATGGCTACACGCGTTTTTAATACAGATACAAATATTTTTTAAAATTTTAGAAGATATGTGTTTTAAAAATAAAATAAAAATTACAAAAACATGTTAATGTTTTTATAGTATTTAATTATTTGTTCGACAAAAGAAAATTCTGATTTTTATTTGTATTTTATATAATTAAATCAGAATTTAATTTCTGATGTTTAGATAAAATTCTGATATTTAAAAATGTGTTTTTCCTAGCAAACTAAAATTCTGATTTTTGAACAAATAATTCTGATTTCCCAAATAAATAATTCTGATTTCTAAACAAATAAATAATTCTGAAAAATTATTTGTTCTGATTTTTTAAATTCTGATTTTCTTCAGAATTAGAATTAGAAAAACATTCTGAAAAAAATTCTGATTTTTTTATCTTGTATTTTTGATTATTTGTTTTAAAAATCAGAATTTTATTTTCTGTGTATTTTCTTTGTATTTTTATTTGTATTTTTCTTGTATTTTTACCTAACCAGAATTAACCAGAAACAAATAATAAAAACAAAACAATTGATATTATATAATTTCAAAGCTTTGTAAAAGGAGATATGCGCGCCTTTTTTAGGTCTAAAAATATTTAAATTTTTCTTAAAGGTTTGCCGATGTATGCAAACCTGTGGGAGTTTTAATAAAAAATAATTTTTTTTCTAGAAAAATTATTTAAATTCAAGACTAGAAGGGAAAAAGAAGAAGAATGATTATTTACAAGTGAAAATAAAATTGATAGTAAGTACACAGTTGGATCTCTAACTATCAAAAAATATAAATCCTTTTGACTCAATGTTTCCATTATTTAGGATTAAAGGACTATCGGATTCAACACAAATCGAACAGAAAAACACAAAGATTTTTCGGTTCGTTTTGTCGGTCCTTCGGTTAACCAACAAATTTGATGAAAGCGACAACACTATTTAGGTTACTAGGAGTCTCTCCCCTTCATTCTCCCAGTAAAAAAAAATCAAAATTTCAAAACCAAAACACAAAATTAAGGATATCTAAAATTTTGAAAGAGAGATCCAACTGCATCCTCAATTAATTCAAAATTATAATAAAAAAATACTTATGTATGTCCACAACACATCAAAAAAATCTAGCACAACGCGCATATATTCTAATTGAATTGATCACACACACAAATAGTAAATTGAATCCAAAAAACGTAGAAGAATCATTTTTAAACTTCAGTGCCTAACGAAGAAATAGGTGGAAAATTGGTGTTGTTATCATCCTGATTGTTGTTGTTTTCCATGCCTTCCTTACATGTAGAATTCTTTCTGTCTTTAGCCAAGACAGACGATCTATTGAAAAAAAACTTTCGTTAAGAAAATTAAAAAAAATTTTTTTAGAAAATTTTCAAAAAAATTTTTTTATAGAAAATTCTCGAAAATAAATTTTTTTGAAAATTTTCTAAAAATCCAAAAAAAAATTTCTAAAAAATTTTTTTGAAATTTAAAAAAAAATTTTTTTCAAAAAAACCTTTCTTCTTCTCCACCAGCAACAGAACCACCAACACCACTACCATTTCTTTTTAACATAGCCTGTGCATAACTTCGTCTTTGCTGACCTAATAATACTTGGTGCTCTTGTTGCCCACCTCCACTTCCACAACTTATTGTATCACTTCTAGGAGTACGTGTTGCTTCTCCTCCTCCTCCAACAGTTAAATAAACATTTTCAACATTATTATTCATTTTTCGACCATTCCCCGAAGGTGTTGTACACGTAGCTGTAGATGTTCCAATTGTTGCTCTTCTTGGCCTTCCTCCATTTCCTCCCCCACCTGCTACAACAACAGAAAATGGTTGTTTAATTGAAAATAAAGAAGCTTGTTGTTGTTGGTCTAATAACAATTTGGGTGATGATGGTGATGGTTGTTCTGAATGACATTCACATGCTTTACGACTATTTGTTTGACTTAAACTTAATGCTGGAAATTCTTCTACATGTTCTTCAAAATTATAACTAAAATTAGAAAGTTATTAAAATAATAAAATGTGCCCCATCCCTTGGAATTTTTTTTTCGGGCCATGAAGACCCACAGAATGTGTCAAGCCTTTAATCCACAGAATGTGTCAGGCCTTTAATCCACTGAATGTGTCGGGCCTTGAAGACCCACAGGATATGATGAGAACGAGGAGCACCAATATTTTGAGGAAGAATAACTCATTGCCCTTAAGACCCACAAGGCGGAGAGGACCCAAATTCCTCAAAAAAAGCTTTTAAAAATCAAAAAACCTTGATGGCTGTTGTTGTTGTTCATCAATTTTATTTAATCCTTTCAGGTTTGAAAAATTATGTTGGTCAATAACAACACCAAATTCTTTTTCTGTTGACATGTTGCTACCCTCAGGAAAACGAATTGATGTTGGTCGCGTTGGACGGTTAGCTGAAGCAAATGGAGGTCTAACCTACAATATTGTAAAACATTCTCTTAAAAATTATGAATAAAAAATAGTACTTGTGTTGTTTCCCTCCCATACCCTACTTTTCTTTAAAATGTACATAATTAGACTTTTTTCCTTCATAAATTCATTTTATTTTTCCTAAAGTTAAAGAGGGTTAGCTTTGAATAAATGCCACGGGAAAACAAAATGAATTTAGTGTGACCATTATGTACATTCTAAAAAAAATTTGGGTGAGGGAGGGAAACTACACAAGTACCAAAAAAGAACCTTTCTATGTTGCTGAAATTTATTTTGTTGTTGCTGCTGTCTTTGGTATTGTTTCTCCAACATTTCTCCTTCTCCTCTTTTTTCATCAAAAAATAATTGTTGTTGTTGTTGTTGTTGTTGAAGCAAAACATTATTATTTGCCATAACAATTGGTGTATTATTATTCACGTTATATTCACTTCCACTACGTCTCATCACTGTTTTACTACTAGTTGAACCTCCTTTAATTCCAATTCCATCATTCTCTATCCACCTCTGTTGTTGATGTTGTCTTTTTATTCCAACATTTCGACCTCCTCCTCCTTGCCATTGACCTCCTCCCTCATTATTTCCAAGTTTTTGTTGTTTATTTAACCAATCACTATTGCTTGTAGACCATGTTCGAGATTTGTAAGGATTTGTGTTTTGTGCTCCTCTAAATGGTGGCGGTACTATTGCTTGATCACGTCCACCAAAAGATTTATTTCGGTCAAAAATTTTTCTTAAAAAAATAAAATTGAAAAAAACTTTTCCCACATCTGCCGTTTAAGGGGGCCGCAGTTCATTGACCATTATGAGCTCCCAATTTATTTTATTCTCTTTTAGGAAAAATTAAAAAATATGGGTACCAAAACAAAATACTTGAGAAAGTATAAGTCATTAGAAAAAGCTCGCCGAGCTGACAAAAAGTCGAATGACAACAAAGCTGTTCCACAAAAAATTATAAGGTCAGAGAACTGTGGCCCCCTTAAACGGCAAGAGTTCCCTAATATTTTTCCCAAAAACAAAACCTAGTATTCCCTGCTTGTAATTGTTGCACAAATTGATTAAAAGAATAAGGTGGATGTTGTTGCCCCGAAGAAGAATTTAAAGCTTGACTTAATGAAAGGAGAGGTTGAACGTTTCTAGTTATTAAAGCTGAAGAAGAATGTTGTTGTTGCTGGGATAAACTATGCAAAGGTGTCCATTGTTGTTGTTGCTGTTGGATATTTGTTTGGCGTAAATCAGCTTGAAATTTATTTAAATTAAGATTGTTCACGACCGGTTGATTTTTGCATGTGACGGCTCAAATTAAATCTCTCCCATTTGAGACGATACAGGCAAAAATTTTATCAGATGTGAACAATCCTAAATATGCTTTTTTTAAAAAAGGAACACACCCAAGCAAGCGCGCGGCCATAACGGTGCAAAGCCATAACTTGCTGGAAAATTTTCTAGCTCTTTACAATCTTGGTACAAATTTCTTTAGCCCGGTGAGAGGAATCGTTTAATTCTAAATCTAATAAGATTCGTAAATCTTGAAGCAAGTTATGGCTCTGCGTCGTATGGCCGCGCGCCTACTTGGTAAGTACCCTAATATAATCTTTTCCTTATAAATTTAATTAAAAAACCTGATAGTTTTTGTTGTTGTTTTGTTTGTTTATTAGTATTACCAGGTTCATGTTGTCGCCAATTTAGACTTATTGTAGCTTCACTAAGTGGACACAATTGTTGAATATTACTACAAGTTTGAGAAGATAATGATGATTGTTGTTGATGTGGTTGAGGACCTTCAGAACGTCTAGGACCATAAGAATTTAACAAGCTTTTTGGAATTTGCTGTTCAATAGAATTTGCTCTTATAGATTTTTGTGACCTAACAAGGAAAAAAATAAAAAAATATTCTCACAAAAATAAAAAAAACCTTTCGTTAATTTCCTTATCAATTCCCTCATTTTTCTCTTCAAAATGTTGCCGTTTTTGTTTATTCAATCCATTTGCAGCCATAGCAAGTTGATAAGCTTCAACACTTTCTTGACGCTGGAATCCTTTAAAACCACCACCACCGGCAATTGGGGTTTGTGGTGGTGGAGAAGAAATACGTCTATTAATAACTGCTGCAGCTGTTGCTTGATTGTTAGATACTGATGAGGCTAAAAAAATTAAATTAGCCGTAAAGCTCTTACTCTCAATCAGTACCCAACACCAAGTCTAGTTAATACAAAATGATTAGACTGAACCGTCTAGCTCAGTTGGTAAAGCCCCAGAGTCTCAATCTGTAGTCGTGGGTTCGAACCACACACCGAGTCTACAATTTTCTGACTGGGAAAAATGATTAGTCTAGTCTGTAAGACGTTAGACTCGAAGATCCCAATTTGTAGAACACCAGAACCGTCTAGCTCAGTTGGTAAAGCCCCAGACTCTAAATCTATATAGTCGTGGGTTCGACCCCCACATCGGGTCTAACCTTATTTTTCGTTGCCATTTTAGAAAATAATTCTCAATTATTTTGTTTAAATCGAAAAATTTTTTCAAAATTTTTTTTCAAACCATAAGAACCACTTCAAAAATTAACAAACCTCCTTTTCCATTAATTCGCGGATCATCAGTAATTCTTGGAATAGAGCTTGGCACAAGTACAGGTGAAACTTCAACACCAGTTTCTTTTGCTTGTTGTCGAATAATATTCTCATTTTGTCCAACTATTTAATAGAAAAAAATTAAAGTAAATATTTGATTCAAATTTCTATTCGAGTATTTCATTCAAAAAAACCAGGCTTGGTAATGGATGCGGTTATGAATACAGATAAGTACAAAATGCCTGCGGATATCCGTCTGTATCCTCCGCAAATATCCGGATACGGATACCAAAATCCATGTCCATTACCAAGTCAACAAAAAACGTCAAAACACCAAAACCCAAAACAAAGTGGTTCACAAAAATAAAACCAAACACACAAGGGGTAGAAGAATAACAAAAAATTATAATACACTTTTAAACAAATATCACAAACCATTTTTTAACTGAAGTTGAGGAACTGCTTCTTCATTTTCTTTCTCCTCCTCCTCCTCTTCTTTTCCTTCTTCTTCCACACATTTATCCTCTTCTTCCTCCTCACATTTCCCCACTTCTTCCTCTTCTTTTCCCTTCTCTTCATTTCCATCTCCTCCCTCCTCCTCTTCATTACTATCACAACATTCACTACCAACATTACCACAAACCTCATAAATATTTTGATTTTCAAAAGTTAAAGCATCTTGATAAAGTTGTTGCTGTATTCTTCGAAATGGATAACGTTGTTGTTGTTGTAAAAATAAAGCAAGGTCAAGTTGTTCAGGTGTATAACAAATATCTTTTAAAAAATAAGAATACAAACCACAGAAAATAAAATAGAAAAAAAAATTTAAAAAAGTTTTGATAACCAACCACAAAGACGGAAAACGCCGAAATACCAACCTCATCCCTAAAGACGTCGAAATATCAAAAAGGAAAGATTATTTCACTGGGAAGGTTGTTTTAATAAAGGGGGAGGGGAGGGGTTGCTACATCGAAAAGGTTCTTAACAAACCACTTTTTAATATTTTGGGGTCTTTTGGGGGGCGTTTGGTATTTCGGCTTTGTGATATGCTCCGTTTAAACCAAACAGAAAAACTTTAAAAAAATTTTTGATTTACCATTTCGTAAAATTGGTTGTGTAAAATAAGAAGTTGGTTGTGGCAATCCATTCAATAAAGTTCCAATTCCAGTAGTTGTTGGTTGTAAAGGTGGAAGTACAGAAGAAGTTGGTGGAGGAATGTTTGGACGAAATGTCGCCTTAAAGAAATTTTTTTTGATTTTTTATGAAAAGAAAAAAAACAAACTCTAGGAACATAACCATATTTTGCCAAAATTTGCCCCAAATTGAAAGGACCAGGAGAAGTACTAGAAGCAACAACAGCAATATTATTTGTGGCGGTAGAAGAAGCTGATACTTTTCTTTTTCTCATTTCCTCTTCCAATTCGTGCTCAATTTCACCAAAAAATATAAAAAAATTTTTACTTGGAAAATCTAAAAAAACCTCCTCCACCTCCTCTCTCACATGGACGTAAATGTTGCTGTGAATTTGGTGTTGTTGAACGTTCAATATCCAAATCATGAATTATTAGTTGTCCGTGTAATCCATTTTCTGAAAAACGTAACAATTGTTGATGAACATCTGGACTGTGTCTGTGATCAGCTCCAATGGGTGCCCCGCCATTTTTTATACGCGCCTTAAAAAAATTTTTTTTGAAAATTTTTTAAAAATTCTGGCGCTGGTCTAGTTTATGCGTCCAATGTAACCTTTTAAGACCACTGAAAGCTTGTATCCTTATAGGTGAGTCTGGGGAGCAGGCCAACTTACGGCACTGGTATGGTTCGATGATCTCGACGAGCTGTGTCGAACCATACCAGGTCGTCTCTGATTTGACAATTTGAACGAAGTTATATTATAGCTCTGCGGTAAGTTGGGGTGTACCCGTGGGTCTGCCATTAAATTCCCATTTCCCTACCACCTGACACGGCGAGTATTGGCATCGCAAACTTTCAATGGGCTTATAAAATTTTATTGGCCTCATAGTTTCATTGGACTCATGAACTAGACCAGAGCCAATTTTTTCTTTTCTCTCTCCACTTACAAAAACAGGCTTTCCATTAAACGTTTTCCCCAATGTCTGAAGATGAAAGAATGCTTGTTGAGTTTCTTCTTCTGTTTGAAATGTTACATACCAACTATCATTTAGACCATAAGCTAAAGAAAGGTATGGGGGACATTGGCCATCTTCACTTTGGAACATTGATTTTACTTCCTAAAAATTGAAAAAAAATTTTGTGAAATTTTTCGAGAAATTTTTTCTCAAAGAAAAGTCAAAGAAAATTCTCACAAGGGACCATTTTTTACTGAAAGTGCAAATTTGAAATATTTTTTGATACCAATCGATAGAGAACCCCCCAACTTACTATTGTAACGTGATATCCGTTTTATTGCAAAATTAATTTGGGCCGAGTTATGGCCGTTCAAAGTTTTGGATTTTGGAAGGTTCAGAATTTTTTTTGAATATTTCTCTACTAGATAATTTTCAAAAATTTTCCCAAAAAAATTTTTTTCTTAAATTAAAACATAAAATCTCATACATTTTCATCAGCATTTTGTGGAATTTCTCTCAAAATAATAGTACATCGTTTCGACATTGGTCGCACTTTTGTCCCACTTTCATCAACTTGTACTTGTGAGGAAGCTTTAATGAAAAAATCACTTAAAATTAAAAAAATCCATTTCCCTTACATTTAAGCACATTTACAATCAAATCAAAGTCTGTACTTAATTGTGCAACTTTTGGAAAATTTGCAACAATTTTTATTGGGACGTATTGATCAGCATCCATTTGACAACGTAAATAACGATCATTAATTAAATTTTCTCTAGAAAAATGAAATAAAAATTTTTTTGAATCTTCCTTCTTAGTAGGGTAGACCCAAACCCATTTACTACCTAAAAAATTTTCAAAAATTAGGGGGTGTACCCCCGAAGGTTGAAAATCAGAAGACACCCCACTTCACTCCGAAACGCCGACCCGGCTTGAAGGTTATGATGGGGATCGTTGTTTGTGTTGGGTAGCCTTTGAGATTCAAGTCGAAGATTTTTAAAGAAAAATAGACAAAATCGGCTTTTGGGAGACGTGGATATAACCGAAATGATATAGTATCGGGGCTTGGGGATTTTGCCAAAATTTTCAAGGTCTAGAGGTTCAGGGAACAGAGTGTTAAAACTTTAAAAAAACTAACCGACTAAAATAAAATTCTAATTGTTTTGTAAGTCTAGCCCTAAGTTGTTCTTCATTCATTGGAATAGCACCACAAATACTTGAAGGGGGTCGTTGTTCAGGCGTATTTGAACGAATAAATTGTTCGGGTCCTGGGACAGAAAGTAATTGATGACGACATTCTGCTGTGAACCACCAAGGCTAAAAAATAAAAATTTTTACTTAAAACTTGGAAAAAAATAAAAAAATTTAAGAATGGGACCAAATGTCTGACCTCAAAAAAGTATCAAAAATAATTATTTTAAAAAATAAAGAAAATTTTTAAGTGGTGGGACCAGATGTCTCTTCCCAAAAATTATCCAATAAAATAATTATTTAAAAAATAAAAAAAATTTTTAAAGGATGGGATCAAATGTCTCATCCCAAAAAATATTTAATTATTAAAAAAACCTAACCAGCATCGGCAAAAATGGGGAAGCATTAGAACTATTACAATTATTATTAGATTGATAATGATGTTGTCCCGGAGCCGACAAAGTTTCAGGGACTTTTTCTTCATTCTCCTCGGATTGTTGAACTTCTTTTATAGCACCATCCAAATCATTAACCTTTTAAAAAATTTTAGAATTTTTTTAAAAATTTCCAGAAAAAAACCTGTTTAATTACAAAGCATCTAGGCCAAGTTTCAGTACAAAGAAAAAAAGAACCACCAGCAGCACCAACACCTCCAACACCACCTTCTAAATCAAATCCTGGAAGCATTTAATGAAGCAAATCCAACAACTAACAAAAATAGATTTATTGTTGCCTTAAATTGTTTGTTCTTTTATTTAAATTTAATTAAAAATCTTTAAAAAAAATTTTTAGAACGGACAAAAAATAAAAAACGAGTTAAAAATTGGGAGTGAGCAAAAATAATTTTTTTTTCAATTTTTTAAAAATCGAGTTCATTATAAATTATTGGGTGGTCCATTAAAAAAATTAAAAAAAAAATACAAAAAAAAATAAAAAAAAATTTTTATATGAGTAGTTGAGTGTCGAGGCAGGGATTAAAAACATGCTGACTGATTGTGAGAGTCCCCCAAAATTTAATTTAAATTTAGTGTAAATAAATATTCAGAAAAAAAATAAATAAAGGAAGTAAAAAGAATAACGGAAATAAAAATAAGTACATAAATTATTTAAAAAATATTTTTAAAAAATTTTCAAAAAAATTTTAAAAAATTTTTTAATTTCAAAAAATAAAAAAAATAAATAAAAATTTTCTGGCTTAAAAATAAACCAAAAAAGGAAAAAAAATAAATAAAAATTCAATTTTGAATAATAATAAAAGAAAAATGTGTGCTAAAGCGGAATATTCAATTATTATATTTAAAAAAACCCAAATTTTGGGCGATTTTTTAATAAATATTCCCCATGTAAAGAAATATTCCTTAATAGAATATTGAAAAAGAAAAAAATCAGAATTATAAAATAAAAAACAGAATTAAAAATCAGAATTTTTAAAAATAGAAACCAAAAGCTGTGTAAAAAGAAGAATACCAGAATTTGATCAGAAATTGTGAAAAGGAAAACAGAATTTACAAAATAGAAAAATCTGAATTTGTAAAAATTTTAAAAAAATTCAGAATTGACGCGCAATAATAAATATAAGGTTTTTGTTTTTATAGAGTGAAAATGCTTACTTATTATTAAAGTGCTGACGCAAACCAAAAATAAATTAATTTTAAATTTAGTGAGAGAACACATAAATTAAAATTAATTTATATTGTAAATAAATTAAAATTTAAAAACAAAACAATAAATTAAAAAAATTTTTTAAAAAGCTCTCTCGTCACCGTTTTATTTTTAAACCCCAAATTACTCCATAAAACTCCCCCCCCCCCCCAAAAAAAAAATTTTTTTTTCTTATTTAAGCATAACCACCACCTCCCAAAAATAAAATAAAAAATGCATTATATATTTTAGAGGAGCGGTATAAATATATGGGATGGGCGCGATGATAATAAAATAATAAAAAGGGTTAGGAGAGTATATTAAAAAGAGAAAATATGACGTTGTAAAATATATACAAGTTGGGCGTGTGTGTGTCAGTCCATCTTCGTCAATGAAAAGAAAAATAAAATACAAATATTAAGTAAAATATAAAAACTATTTTAAAAATATATGCTTCTTCGACCAACCCTATTTAGTTAAAGAAAGAACAGAAAATTCAAAAAAAAAAGCCCAAACTTAAAGCGGGAAGCGATAAAAAAAATTAAAGCGGGAAGTGATAAAAATATTGAAGAAAAAATTTAAAAAAAAATTTAAATCAAGCTCCCCATTATTTTCTCATATATATTTTAAAGTGAGTAACCCTATCCCGAACCCGGTCTCAAAATAGTCTAGTATCAGACCCAAAAACTAATGATAAAAACATTAACTGGTAGACATTTTGTCGAATTTTACAGCTCTAGGAATTTGGTATTTAGAGTGAAAATAAAAATTTTCAAAAAAAAATAAAAAAAAACTTAAAACGGTAAGTGATAAAAATAAGCGGAAAGTGGTAAAAATGACTGAAAATAACGAAAAAAACTAAAAAACAATTTTTAATCAAATTTTAGGTCTAAATTGTCTAATTTTAGGCATTTTTAAATAAGAAAAAAATCTGAAAAAATAGACCGATAAAAAAGACGAAAGGTTCACGCATAGAAGTAAACCGGCTTTGCTTATTCTTCTTCCCTTCCTTTCCTTATAGGGTCTCCCATAAATTTTGGTAGTGGTTCTCCCCAAGTTTTTTTGTTCTTTGGTGGTTTATTTTATTTATTATTAAAATAGAGAGAAAAGAAAAAGCGTAAAAATAGATGAAAATATGAAGTTTTATTTTAATAATTTAATAAATATTAAAAATAAATTATTCAAAGAAAATTTACAAAAAAAAATTTTTAAAAGCAAATTTAGTATAGAAAAAGATAACTAAACTTGTGTAATAAATAGAAAAAAAAATTTTTAAGTCAAAGGCACTAAAGTGATACCCCATCAATAACTCAAAAAAATTTTCGTTTAAAATTTTCAAAAAATTGTAAACATACAATAGAAGGCACCAAACAGAAAAAAAAATTAAAAAGGTTTTAGCGAAAATATTGAATTTTTTAGAAGAAAAAAAATATAGTGAGATTGAGAAAATAGGATTTCAGGATGCCTCTTTTTTCCTGGAAAAAAAATTTTAATGGAAATTTTATCTAGAAAAAATATAACTAGTCTAAAAAATCAATTAGTGTAAAAAAAGAAAGAAACAAGCATTTTATAAAGGAGGATTGGAGTCAGGGATTTCCTTATTAGTTAGGGACTCGATTGGAGTCAGTACGACTCAACAATGAAGGAAGTTTCAAGGGGTAAAAAACTCGTAAAATTAGTGGGTACAACTTAAAATGGTGGGGGAGAGGGGGGAGTTAAATAAATTTTTTAAATAAAAATTAAAAAAAATTTTTTTAATAATCACGTCTTACGCTAAAATAGGAAATAATTAAAATAAATAAAAATAAATATTCCCAAAAAATTACAAATATAGAAAATAAAAAAAATGGAGGAAATAAACTAAAAAATTTTAATATGTTGCTTAAAAATAAAAAAAATTAGTAAGAATAAATTTAAAAAATTATGAAAAAAAATTATGAGTGTGAAAATATGAGTAATAAAATTTACAAACAAACTAAAAAAAGAGAAGGGAAACAAAGAAAAAATTTTTAAAGTTCCGGCTCCAAAGAATAAAAAACATGAGAAATCAAAAAAAAATTTTTTCCTTTAGAAGTTACCCTTCAGTTTTTCGTAAAATTAGGAGTTCGAACCGGACCAAATTTTCATGATTCGTTGGTCCCGAATACGGGTATTTTGATAAAAACAGGATTTTCAGAATTTTGATAGAGAAAATCCAGCCTGGGTAAAAAATTTTTTTTGACATCCCGAAAGCAGATTTTAAATTTGAAACTTTAGTGAAAATGTTCGGAGATGGAACCAGAGCTTTTCCAAATATGTATAGTTTCCACAGAGATTCGGTAATTCTGATAAAGTTAATCTCTACACAGCTATGGACTTTAACAAACTTAAAAGCCTAATTTTTGCGCTTGAAGAAAAATTAGGCCATGTTAATGTTTAGAAACATTTTTGAAATTTAAATCTGAACAGAAAACAGAAAAAAAAGGACAGAAACAACAACAAAAATATTATTTTATATACAAAAATTGAGTCTTTTTTCTACTTCCTTTTAATAAAAAGCTTTTAAAAAAAGAATATAAGAGAGAAAATATAAATATATTTGGAGGTAAAAAATAAAATAGAAAAAAATTGGAAGCGCAGCGCGCTAGTTAAAAGGAAAGAGGTAAAAAATAGGAAGCAATAGAAATATTTGGAGAGTGACGTGAACTTTTCTATCCTAAGCTATATCCTTATAGAGAAAAATATAAAAATGTTTCTACAGCTGATGCTAATACTAGAAAAGAGAAAAATGAAGCTATAAACAATTTTTTTAATAGGAAGAAAATATAAAACATAAAGTGACATTTTATCCCAATTTTTATTTTTATGAAATTTCAGGGCTTTTAAGGCTTGGAAACATTCTTATATGTAGACATTTTATTGGACACCTTTAAATAACCTCACTCTTATCGACAGAAAATTTTTTTGAAAAAACATCAAAAAGATTTTTAAATTTGGGATAAAATGTCACTTTGACAAAAATCAAAATAAATTTCCCTATCGAATGGATTTAAGAAAGGAAAGGTTAAAGAACAAAAATAAAACCCGATTGATAAATGTGGATGGATGAAAAGCAAGAATACTAACATAAATAGAAGAATATGAATCATCCTATAATTAAATATTTATTATTAGAGAAAAAAATGGAGGGAGGGATCAAAGACAACGTCACTGATTTTAAAATGGCGTATTTTAAAAACAAAGAAAAAAAAATATGTAAAAAAATATTCAAAATAAATTTCCCTAAAAATCCCCCCAAAAATCCTACCCTTACAATTAGAAAATCCCTCCAAAAATCATTCCCTTTAACAAATCTCCCCAAGAATCCTTCCCTTAAAAAAATCTCCACAAAAATTTTCCGCTTAAAAAAATCTTTCCTTAAAAATCCCCTTCCAATCCATCCAAACTCTAAACAAAAAATATAAAGGCATTAAGAAAAGTTAAAAAAGTCCCCATTTTCTTTTGGTGTTACGTCTTCACTCATTAATGAGGTAAAAAAAGATGCAAAAAAGGGACAAAAGAGAAGAGAACATCCATCCGTCTATGCCACGTCCGTTGGTCGACCAACCCCCTCAATCCGTCTTTGTGTCAACTTTTTTTCTCAAAGAAGAAAAATAAATAAAGGGGGAAGAAGAGGAAGAAAAAATTTCTTTATAATGCCCCCAAAAATTCATTGATATTGTCAACAAGTTGGTGACAAAATAAAAGAAGAAAGAGGAAAAGTGTCAAGACGCAAATGAAAAATAACCCAACAATTAAAAATAAACAAAAATATAGCTTAAAAGGGACTAAAACCTTTTTAGAATTCACGTAATTCTTCGACCCCCGATAACTCGAAAACTTTCATGTGCCTGTAGAAAGGACCCAAAAGTATCAAGAGGAAAAAGGAAAATCCCACAAATTGAGATGAACAGCAACTCGGAGAATAGAAAAACCTTACATCCAATAAACTTTAAAAAATCTTTTAAAAATTTTTTTCCTTAAAAAATCCCACAACCTAAAGAATATTCACTAATAGCCTTAAAAGGAGCTCAGTTTTACCAACAGAAAAAAAGTTTTATCCCCCTTTATCTTTCCTTTAGCCATATTTAAAAAACACACAAACAAAACAAGGGTCGATATATTCGACAGATAATGGACGCGAAGAGAATATTGTGTTGTTGTTTTATGGGGGACTTTTTTAGGTGAACTCTGTTATGGCGCTTAAAAATAAGGGAAGTAGTATAGAGAGAATAAATGAAAAAAGGAATGAATAAATAGTAGCTCTAGGCTTTAGCCATTTTTAATTGACAGACTGTTTGACGTTTTGTTTGCTAGCTTGTGTGCTGCTTTTCCTCGAAAAAAATAAAAAAAATGGCCAGCGCCTTCTCTTTTTATGGTTAAAAAAGCTAATGGGGAAAGAGCTAACTAGGAAAATGAACAGAATAAAAATACTGAAAAAGGAGAAAAATAAAAAAAAATTGGTGTCAGCATTTTGTGTCAACGTTGAACGTTAAAAGGAAAGATAAAAGAGTAGAGAAGTCAAAACTGTGTTGGAGGGGAGAAATAAATAAAATAAATAAAAAAAAACATGATAGAAGCATTGTCTGAAGATATTTCTAGATTACTAGTGACAAGTAAAGAGCAAGAAAGAATAGCCGAAAAAATTAATAAAACCATCTAGTAGGTGGTCTAGCTGAAACTTTTCCAAGTAAATTTTCCAAGTAGAAACTCTCCCAAGGATGGCTGGAGCGCTCGCAATTGATAAGGAAGTTGTTAAACCCAAATTAATCTATTTTCTCTAATTGAAGTAACCCAAGGTTGCTTGACTTTACTCTTTATTATTCTATACAAGGAAGGGCCGGGGTCAGGTTTTGGACCAAGAGGGCGTTTAAAAAAATCCTTATACAGACAGAAAGAATAAAACAATCAAAAATTGAACTAGAGAATTTTAAGGCCAAATAATAATCTTTTAAAATTATTAATGTCTAGTATGAATCATGAAAAAACATATAAAATAGAAACAAAAAAAGAACAGAAAAAAAACTAGTTGACTTGACAAAAGATGTTATTAAAAAAAACTAAAAAGTGCAAGGTCGCGAAAAGAGCAATAAAAAGAGGACCTTATTGCAAAAATAATAAACAAATAAAGGAAAGAAAAAGTAGCAGTGTATGAAAGAGATCAAGCCCAAATGGTCAACACCCAATCTTGAGATATTGAGAAAAGAGAGGACCCAAACTACTCGAAAATAAGGTGGGAAGATCCTGGGAAATCTTCGGAACCGAAAATTTCCGGATATCTGGCTTTTTTCGGATCCGGATCCGCCGACCTATCTCGAAAAAGAAGCCTTACCCACAAGGGGAGAGAAAGACCCTAACTCTTCCAAGACTTACAGACCTTTTTTAATTTTTTAAATTTAAAAAATAAAATAAACAAACAAACCTAGTAAAACACAGCACGAGAATTATACATCAGAATCAACCTCAGAGCCAATCCACATTATTAAAAACCAAAGAAATCCTTTATAGGCTCCTCTCCAAAATAATTAGCACCCAAGTAAATTCACCAGGCTTCAATCCTCTTGAATAAATCCAAACAGCCAATCACAAACAAAACCACCTGTTGAGCACTTCCACAAATTGAAAAAAATTTTGAATGATGTCAGAAATACGTCGGGCCTCCAAATTTTCAAAAATTTCTAAATTAGACCATCTTGGTTAAGTTGGATAATTTTCAGTTTTTAATAAATTATAGGCAAAAGTTCGAATCCCTTTGAAAGAAAATATTTTTAAAATAAAAATAACAAGGCATATAACCTTTTTAACGATAAAAAACTTTTAAAAAATGGAAGAAAAAAATTTTTTAACAACAAAAAACAAACAAAAAAACAATAAAAAATTAAAAAACCTCTTCCTACTCATTTTTGAAATTTTTCGAATAAATCACTTAAAGATTCATAATTCTCCTCTTTTCCTTTTGATATTCTAAATCGATCACCGAACATTAATTTTGTTTTTGTACCAAATTCTTTTAAAGTGTTGACACCCATAACTTCAGAAATTAGTACTACGAAGGATATGTAGCCTGAAAAATTATTTTATAAAATTATTTTGAAGGGGTTGGAGTATGTCACAATAACTCCCAAAAACCGTCAAGTATGATCTTAAAATGTCAAAACAGATATAATACCAAACGTCAATGAGCCAAACGTCAAAAAGACAAACACCCCCCCCCCCCCCCATTCCTCAAAAAAGCCGGCAAAATGCCAGACATTGTACGGTTCCATTTAAACTCCTCTTTAACGATAGTTAGAGTTTTCCCTATTGTTACCAAGGCCATGGTCAGGAAGGGTTTCTTTAACTATAGCCCCCTGGAATCGACCCACTGGCTACGTCCTTGATTGTTCCAACAATGAACGGTTATCCTAAAAATCATGGAAATGTCAATTATCTTTGGTATAACAAACGCTTTTTCCACCCTTTGGCATTTTTGAAGGCTTTCAGAAATGAAGTAAAAGGTAAATCAACTACGATCCAAAACCATAAACCAAAAAAATTCTAAAAGAAAAAATCAAACGTACCCGAAATAGTAATTAACGATGCCAATCCAAATGCTTGCATTGCTAAACCTTGATATATAAAATAATTTTTAAAAACAATTTCACAATAAACCTGCCCCAGAAAGTAAATTTGTTCTAGGCAATTCTCCAGGTTTTAATTTTGAATGAATCCAAGCCACTCTCAACCCATAAATAAAACCAGCAGTTGAAGCAGTTCCACAAACTGAGAAAATTAAAAAGTATTTTTGATGGTTCTTGGATCTCTTCTCGCAGTTAAATTTACTGAGGTTTTCAGGTCCAGGAACCACCGGGTATTTAGATAAAATCAAGTTAAGCGGGGTTATTGGGTTGTAATCCAAAAAAAGGCCCGAGGTCTCCACACTAGAAAGACCCCAGAAAACCAAGCTCATCCCCTTGACTGGGGGGATGGGGCAAAAAACCAAGCCCATCCCAATCCCCTGTCCGAATTCGTAGCCCAAATACTATGTTCCAACCTCACATCAGTAAAAAAACAAAGAATAAACTCACCCAGTTTAAACCATCTTAGCGGGCGATTAAAATTTCCTTCTGTTTGTTGATTGCTGCAATTATCCACAGCTGTTGTCAAATCATTTATTGAACTGCTTGTCGCTTCATCGTTGACCATTACTCGGTACAATGCTAAAAATAATAAAAAATCGCTATCAAAAATCAATAAAAGGTCAAAAAATCTAGGGAATTCCCAGAACGGTAGAGTCCCGACAATTAAAACAAAGGACAGTTGAGTCAGCACTTTTAAGAGGGACAAGCAAAATAAGCTTTATATTCCTAGACAAGAAATGAAAAAATCAGCTTTAATCAACTATTCGGGCACGAAATTTCGGATATTAAGCCTTATAAAAGGGGACACGCCCAAGTAGGCGCACGGCCATGTAGGCGCAAAGCCATAACTACCTTGAAAATTTCTGTTCCTTATTTGGTATCAATCTCTTTAACTCGTTGAGAGGAATCATTTAATACTAAATTTGTTAAGATTCGGAAATCTTGAAGCAAGTTATGGCTTTGCGCCTACTTGGCCGCGCTCCTCTTGGGCTGTACCCCGTATAAAAACCTCAAAAAGCATGGCGAGTCCCCAGACTCAACTGCCCTTTTATAAAATATTTTGGGATTTTTTGTCATTTTCATTAATTTAATTAACATAACGCCAAAAAGCCTGCCAAACGCAGAAAAATTTTCAAAACGCCCAAGCAATATTATCGATTTCCCTAGTGTAATGACAAACAACGTTGAAATTTTGTTGTTTGGCTTCGTCGTAAATGTTTGTTTACGCGTTGACTTTCCTTCCTCTTTTAAAAATTTTACATGAAAACTAAGCGGAGAGAAAACAACCCTTTCACTCATTCAGTCAAATCTCTCCTATTTTCATGTAAATTTTTCATTAAAAATCTTTTTTTTTCAGAGACTTTAAAAAATTTTCTGAAAATTTTCTTGACGATGCCAGTCCAAATTGATACTATAAATGAAGGAGATGGTACCAACTTTCCAAAAAATGGACAAAAAGTTTCTTGCCATTATATTCTCAAATTAGAAAATGGACAACAAATTGATTCTTCTCGTGATCGTGGACGTCCTTTTGAATTTACAATTGGAAAAGGAGAAGTTATTAAAGGATGGGATGAGGGTGTTGCTAAGGTTTGTTTGTTTTTTTACATTTTTAAAAAATGCAGGGGTTCCTCCAAAGAAAAATTCTGAAAATTTGGTAAATTTTGGGAATACCCTCAGAAGGACGCAAATGGGTCAAATTTGCATATACCTCTTTTGAGAGAGCGTATACGTTCAAATAAGTATCCTCATTAATCCCCCCCCCCTTGTGGAAGTTTAAGAAAGGGTTCGATATTACGGGGCGGGGGCTGAGTTTACGGGGAACGGGGGCTTCGAGCCGCACGGTCGGGGAACGGGGCTCTGGGGATGAGACCTCCTCTCGTTCCCTTGGGAATTCCCTACCCATCTGATCTCTTTTTTGGAATTTAAAACCGAGGGACCATGAAGCTTTACTTCACCTACTAAATACATTTTTTTTCACAGATGTCTGTTGGCCAACGTGCAAAGCTTACAATTAGTTCCGATTTGGGTTATGGAGAAAAAGGAATTCCTGGAACGGTTTTTTTGAATTTTTTTTTTATTAAAAATTCTTTCTTATTTTCAACAGATTCCACCAAATTCGACTTTGGTTTTTGATGTTGAATTGCTTGCTGTCAAATAAAAAATCAAGAAAGAAGACACAAATGTTTTTAGAAGAAAAATTGAAAAAAAACTTAAGAATTTAAATGAAAACAATATTCCTCTCTGAATTATTTTAAAGTTAACTTAAAATTTATTTTGGTTTTTTTGGCTTAATTATTTTAAAAAATTATTTTGGATATAAATCAGTTACCAAAAAATTTAATTTTCAATATCGTCAGAATTTTGGTAGAAAAAGCACAATCCTATTCGAATAAATGTTCAATTTTTGAATTTTAGTTCCAATCGGGGAGTTCCAAGCAGGGACGAGTCGAATCATAGAGACCATGACTTTTTTGACCCTATACCCGACCTGAAGGAAATTTAGAAAATCCGATTCGACTTCCTTCTCGACCCAGTCATACCCACTTTACAACAACTAATCATCCAAAATTCTGATTTTTATAAACACTTTCAGCCAGTATTTTTTGTCTATCTTTACCTCTTTCCGGATACTTATATATTTGTTAAAATTCTCCAAAATAAAAATTAAAAAAATTTTTTTCAAATTTATATTAAAAAAACGAGAGAAAAATTAAATTCACACAACCAAAAAAATATAGGAAAGGTCTTTAAACATTTTACCAAAAAATTTCCTAAAGATAGTCTCCCTCATCTATCCTCATAATCATCCTCACTGTCATCATGTAAAAGTCCATCCCTTTGAGCTTTCCAACGAGAAATTGGGCGTTGATTCTTTTGTTTTTTGTTAAAATTTTTGAGATTTTTTGATTTCTGTGTATTTTTCTTTGTTTTTAAAAAAGGTTCACGTTCCATAATTTCGTCTTTAACAATCTTGAAAAAAAATTTTTCTTAAAAAATTAAACAAAAACCTCTTTAGAAACGCTGTATATTCGCCTTTGCTCTTTTTGATCAATTTTTTGCAATTCTGTAGAATCAATTGGTGAATGTTCATTTTTATTTTTCAAAATAGATCGCTCCTTTAAATTTAATTTTAATCGCTCTTTAAAATTTAGCTTTAAAGAGGTTACCCAAACCCGGAATGATTCGACCCAAATCCTATTTTTTCCACGGAACTTTTTTCCATATAAAGAACCTCCAATGTCTCTTTTAACCTCTCAAATCCCCAGGCTCTCAATGACCCGTAACGGAACCCAATCCGAAGAAGAGTTTAAACCCCGATCCGAGTTTTTTCCAACATATACATCACTGGTTTTTGGAAAGTCTAAGGAAATCAGAAATCGAAGAACCTAATCGATCGGTTTCGAACCGATTACCCTAGTTTTCCCAATAATACAATTAAAAAAACCTTTTTCATTCCAATAGGTTGTTGTTCATCATCCTCTAATATATCAGAAAAATGTACACGTCGCCTCTCTTGTTTGGAATGTTGATCATTATTATTCTCTTCCTCTCCTTCCTTCACATCCATTTTTTCTTCTACCTCCATTTCTTCCTCCTCATCTTCACTTAATTCCAGCGAATCACAAAGTTTGACAAACCTCTCATAATCCTAAGAAAAAATTTTTTTAGGTTAGAAAACCCTCAGAACCCCTCAAAATACCCAAAAAAAACCTTTTCAGACACTCCTTTTGGCCTAGTTGGTTTGGTATTATCTTCTTTAGATTTTTCATTAATTTTATTATTGTCTTCATTATTTTCTTCTCTCTTCAGTATTTGATCTATCTCATCATTTATTCGATCCATCTCATCATTTTTTGAACAAGGCTTTGAAAGTGACTTATTCGGTGAAGGGGGCGATTTTTTAGTAGGAGAATGTTGAATTCGTTTACCTTTAAAAACAAAGTGTTCACAAACTTTTTTGGAGAGATTTACAGACCCTACTTATTTTTCCCCAAGCTTTTCTAAAGAGAATTCCTACTCATAGTAACTGACCATTTATTCTAGGTGCTTATAGGCACTGGAAAAAGTCTAACCTTCCTGTATAGGGAAAAAGCTTGGGGAATCTTTATTAGATTGGGAGGAGGATCGAGTTTCGAGTCTCCGGATCCGGTTTTCGGGACAACGTAAAATAAAAATTCCAGGCAATCCGACCTATCCCTTCTAGACTGAGGAACACCTTGAGGCATATAACCCTCTCAACATCATTAATTTTAAAAATAAACCTTTAATTTTTCCACTCCCTTCCTTGTCTTCATTTTCTGGTTCTCGAATTTCCACTAAACCATCGTTTGTCTAAAATCAAAAGAAAATTTTGCTCCAAAATTTGGAGTAACTTACAATATTTAATCTTTCCATTAGAGCAACCTTTTCATTTAGAGATGCCATTTCTTGACGTAAATATTTTAAGGCAGTTTGAAAAGCTATACGAAGAAAAATAAAAATTTCAAAATTAGGGTTATTGGTGACCGGTTATTAACCATTACCCATTCAGTTTTCAGTTATGTCTCTATCTAGCTACTAATAACAAACAAAATTACACCAGTCGAAAGGGTGGATGGATGGCCAAATGTAAATTAGGCCTCAGTTTAGAGAGAAGGGGCCGTTTTTGTTTTTAATATCCGCCGCTAACCCCCCTTAAATTTTTCGAAAAATTCTTTAAAAATAAACCTTCAATTTGTCTATCCAAAATTTCTAAAGCTTGTTCACGCGTTCTCATAACAAATAAATTATCAGCAAGAAAAACCATACAGCGATCGCCTGGCGCTATAATTTCCAAAAATTTCTTTCAATTAAAAAATTTTTTAACCTTGACATTCAATTAAACTCCTAGCATTTTCATAGACAGAAACTTCGTGTTCTTTATGGGCAATAAAGGCTTGGGTATTTTGGAGCTCCTGAAAAAATTATTTTTAAGTTTGAAGCAGTTAAGGCGTCGGGGCCAGGTTTTATTCTTTTACCCAAACCAGGCCTATCATTTTAACAAAAATACCCTTGTTTCCTGGCTACTGGGTCCTTAAAAGACGTCTCCAGGCCCAAAGCTAGGAGGTGAGGTTGGACAGGTGGTTGCCCCCCCTGAAGATTTTTACTGGCTACGGGGTTTGTAAAAGCCGTCACGGGCCGGATTGGAACTCTAATTCTTACTCTTCTAAATTTTTATAAAAATCAAAATCTTAAATATAATTTTGCAAAAAATTGTGAAATCGTGACCCAAAAATTTGAAAAAAAAATCTGAAACAATTTCCCACCATCAAAAAAAAATTAAAAAAAACTAACTAACAATTAAGTGAATTTCTCTAGCAAGGCCAATATCAAGAATATTTGAAGCTGCATTAAAACAATGTCCAGCAACGTTTGAATTATTTTGTTTATTTATAGAAGCATCCATTTAAATATTCAAATTAAAATTAAAATAAGGCTGAAATAAGCTAAAAAATATTTTTAAAATTAAAAAATAATTAAGGTAAAAATTTAAAAAATCATTCAATATTTTAATTATTTAATTAAAAATGATACAAATTTTATGAAACAAAAAATTTAAATTTTATTGAAAAAGTCAATCAAAAACAACAATTTTAAAATGACAATTTTTAACGTCAAAACAAATTTTTTATAAAAAATTTTTTTTGTGTTTTATAAAAAACGAAAAAAAGAATATTTAAATTAAACAGCAGTTGAAAGTTTAACAAAATGTAAACAAACTAAAAAATCAATAAAAAACAATTTTGCATAATAAATTTTTCGGAAAGAAATCGGATGAAACACCTCGACATGTTTAGACGCGAAATATCTTGAGGTATATCTTAAATTGTGATGTCTCTTCTGGAGCAAATTGTTTAATCTCTCTGATGACGTTTGCTTTGATGGGTGGTTTGTTTTCTTTATCAGCAACCTAAAAATTTTTTGGGAGAATGAGAGGGTGACAATAAGTCCCAAAAATAATTTTTGCGGACAAAATTTCCAACTTGCGGACAAAATTCCCATCCTAACCCTTTGTCCTATTATTAAAAAGAGATTTTTAAAAATATAGGAAAGAAGGAAAAGTTACCTTATCAATTTGATGCACAGCTGCATGGCAAATTACTTTGGTCATGTAAAAATGCAGTATTAAAAATACTGCGACGAAGTTTTTTTGGGGTAGGATGCATCTAAAAGTTATAAATATTATTTCTTAAATCTATAACAAAGAACCTGTTTAGGAATACGGCCCAAACTTCTCAACTTTTCCTTTGCTATCTTCAAAAATGTTTGACCTCGGGACAGAACTCCCAAAGCCAAAAGGTGTTTGTTTTTTCTTTGGTGTTTTGTCCATGTTACAAATCCTGAAAATAGATCGATTCTGTAATCCCCGACAAAATATTAAATTAAAAAGCTTGGCGACAATTGGCCATAATTAGGTTAAATCCAATTTTTGAAATAATTATTCAAGTTGAAAAGCATTAAAAAATGTGTAAAATTAATTTTAAAAAATATTAAAAATATATTTTATATATTTTTATAAAATACAAAATTCAAAACAAAAAAATAATTTGAAAAAATTTATTCGTTTAAAAAATAAATGTGTTTATCAAAAAAGTCAAATTAAAGCTAAATAACTTGGCTCTTGTCCAGTTTAGGCGTCCAATCGCATGTTTATACGTCCAAACAACCTTTATAAGTCCAATGAAACGTTTAGACGTCCAAACGAATTTTTATGCCCCCAATGGAAAGTTTATACGTCCAAATAAATTTTTATACGTCCAATGAAAATTTTAGACGCCCAAACAAATTTTTGTGCGTCCAATGCATGTGGGGTCGTTTTTGTGGCCCAGTGAAAATTAAAATTTTAAATTTATATATTGTTCCCACTCTCAGAACACTCTTCCCCCGTCGATGGAACAACATCCCCCGGTGACGGACCAACTTCCCCGTGACGGACCATCTTACCCCGTTGCCGGAACAACTTGGAATTTTTTCTTGAAAAGTAATAAAAGTTAAACTTAAATCCGAATCGCATAAAAATTTGTTTGGACGTCTAAAGTTTTCATTGGACGTATAAACATTTCATTGAACGTATAAAGGTTGTATGGACGTATAAAGGTGTGATTGGAGCCTAAACTGGACAAGAGCCAATAATTTTTAACAATAAATAAAAAATTTAAACTTCATTTATATGAAGGCCCAGGTTGGTCATCTAATTCAATAACAGGATCATCTGGAGTAGGAGATGATGTATAACCATACTCCTTGAAAATAAAATTAATTAGTATTTAAAAATATTAAAGGCACAAAAATTCGGACCTTATCAATTTGATGCACAGCTGCATGGCAAATTACTTTGGTCATGTAAAAATGCAGTATTAAGAATACTGCAACGAATTTTTTTGGGGGTGACATACATCTAAAAGTTATAAATATTATTTCTTAAATCTATAACAAAGAACCTGTTTAGGAATACGGCCCAAACTTCTCAACTTTTCCTTTGCTCTATCTTCAAAAATGTTTGACCTCGGGACAGAACTCCCAAAGCCAAAAGGTGTTTGTTTTTTCTTTGGTGTTTTGTCCATGTTACAAATCCTGAAAATAGATCGATTCTGTAATCCCCGACAAAATATTTAATTAAAAAGCTTGGCGACAATTCGGCCGGCAAAAAGTTTGCCCCGCGACAATTCGGCCGTCGACAATTTGGTCGCGACATTTTGCCCGCGACAATTCGGGCTGTACCCGTAAAATATGTACAAAAAATAAAAATTTATAAACGTTTTGAAAAAGTGATATCTTCCTTAAGGAAAAGTAAAATCTATTTAAGATATCTATCATTATAAGGTACGATTTTAGTCCACTTAGTCGCGATGGTACTTTTTTTCATGTCGCTTAAAACTTAAACCAAGACACAAACGGCGGTACACAATGATCCCCCACCGTTCGATTGATATGTATATTAATTATGGGTACACGACTAATAGGCGCGGCCGAATAGGCGCCATTTTTTCGGCGCAGCATGTTTTCGGCGTTTAGGGAAAAATTTTAAATATACAAATAACTCATTTGTGAGTTCGACGAGCAAAGTCGAATGATATCGACACCAGCTTGTGGCTGGATATCTTGAGAGGATGTAAGGAAAATAAAAAATTTTACAAAATTTTAGTTAATTTAAAAACGTAACAGATATGCAAGGGAAAACAATAACAGCCGTGCTTCGCTGCGGTCGTGCTCGCTTCGCTCGCGGCGCCTCGCCAGGCTTCAATAGTTCCGTAATTACGTAGCGATTATGTGGCCAAGTCCGGTTTTTCTTGACAAAGCGGTTGTTTGATCCATTTATATTACGCATTGATCCATCCATAAAACTATCACCCCAAGGTGAGGAACGGCCAGAGCGTGTAGAAGCTGGAGCACTCAAATCTGAGGTATTAAATTAAAACCTTCTCCTTATTCAACGCTTCAAAAAACCATAAAATTAAAAAAAAAATTTTCCAATTTTTGTCATCTCCTTTTTTACTAAAAATCCAGTTAAATTTTATTCGTTCAATCGCACTTTTCTCTCTCTTTCAATTTCACATCATAAACAACATATGATTTTTTGTCTACGTTATTAAAAGAGGGGGAAAACCTTTTTACTTTGAACCCTCTGTTTAACAAAAAAAATTTTTTTAATCGCTGGTTAATTCCCTTTCTTTTTTCAATTTTCGTCAATAATCACTTCAAATTATCTCGCCAAAAAAATATAAAAAATTTTTGGGGGAAAACTAATCAACCATACAAAGAATTATTATAATCTGCAAATAAAAGAAATTAATTTCTCTTTTTTTTCAATTTTAATCATTTCAACGAAATCATTTCTCGTTTCCTTTCATCTTTTCTTTCTCGGGGGGTTTTTACTTTTTTTTGGGGGAGCACCCCATTTTAATTGATAACAATTTTCCCTTTTTTTCTTGGCAGCCTTCTATTAAATTTTTCAGTTTTTGGGGACCTTTGGTGTTTTATTGACTAAAAAATTAATTTAAAAATTAATTGAAGGAACAAAAAGAGTAAACATATTTTTTTGATAGAACCACTTCTCTTTTTATTAAAAAAATATTTTTTATTTCACGTGATTTTATTTATACTCATTTGTGTACCTTCACCTATGCTGCTTTTCTTTGCAGCAAAATTAAAAAAACTTTTACTTAAAAAATAGTTTGCTATCTAAAAATATATTTAATAAAAAGCTTCAAAAAATGCTGACTGAGCAAACACTGAATTTTTTACTCTCTCCCAAATTTTACCACTTTGGTGTAGTTGGATAGTGTTGGGTTTGGACTACTCAGAGGTCGTGGGTTCGAATCCCACTCAGGGAAAATAATTTTTATTTTAAGAAAATTAAAAATTTTTCTATTAAAAATTGTTAAAAACATCAAAAAATATTTTTTAAAATTTTTATGGAGAAAATAAAAACGAAAAAAATAAAAATATACTAATGAGAATCATGAAAAACATTTGAGCATTAAAAGACGTCCTCTCTGTGCAGGTGCTCCCAACATTCCTTCTTTATTGTTAAACAAAAGACGCTGGCCAGGCATTAAATTTATTACTTGAGTATTTTCAGCACATACACGGCCAAATTTTTGAAGGGATTCGTATAGCCTGTCCAATGATTTCACTGTTATAGTACTTGAACGAGCTGCATTGTTGAAAACACCCTAGAATAAAAAATTGAAAATTTCATAGCTTCAAGCCACGGTAATAGTCGCTGAGACTGACCAGAAAAATCCATGATTTTTTCTACCCCCAACAACTTTTCACCACTTTGGTGTAGTTGGAAAGTGTTTGGTTTATGCTATCCAAGGGTCGTGGGTTCGAATCCCACTCAGGGAATATTATTTTTTTGAAAGAAAAATATGTCATGTTTCAGTCGAAAAAATTGACTATAACCAAGTTTAAAAAATATAAACCGATTGAATATTCCCATCTTCGTCAACTGAACAAATTGGATGCCTTGAACGATATAATCCTCCTCCGTTGTATTCCAAAATCGAACTAGCCAAAAATTCAAATTCTTCTGGTGAGTGTTCTCGTAGTTGTGACAACGTTTTACAAGTATTTACAATTGAAATTTGTGCTGGACCATTCATTGTTTCGATTGTTACAATTGAGGGGACGTGAGAAAGATGAGGCCAGACAGTTCCCTAAATTTTTAGAAAAGTCAGAAAAATTTTAGAAATTTTAAAAATCTAAAAAAGCCAACAAGAAATTACCATGTTCTCTCTAATTGAATACCGGGCATTCTATTTTTCAAGGGGCCTTCCAAAGGGCATTCTATTAGAGAGAGGGAGGCTTCTATTGAAGAGAGACCTCCCATTGGAGTGAATACGGTCAGAAAAAACAACCCCAAATAAAATTCCAAACCGGTTCTTGTGCATAATCTTCCCAATAACACGTTCCCAATGCCATGCTCTCATCTAACGAATCCATTTTCGAATGATCCAAAATTGAGTGACTTTGCTTTTCTGTTGAGGACGAGGATAAAGTTGTTGAAGTGTCTTTAAGTAGATCAGAAATTTTATTTAGACGATCATTCTGATTAAAAGCATTTTGACGGAGAAACGAAGAAGTGTATCTTAAAATGAGAACGTTTTAAGTTAAAAATATGATGG
Organism: Meloidogyne enterolobii; assembly: GCA_963681835.1. Lineage (NCBI taxonomy): Eukaryota > Metazoa > Nematoda > Chromadorea > Rhabditida > Meloidogynidae > Meloidogyne > Meloidogyne enterolobii. The sequence continues at coordinate 103,065 of CAVMJV010000083.1, read as the reverse complement.
GAGGGAAACTGCACTAAGTGGGAAAATGGAGGAGAAAAATTAAAAAATTCTTTTCTCGTTACTTTGAGGCAACAAACGGCGGCCATTGAACTTCTAATGCTTCTTTTGAACATTTTATTTCTTCTGGTCGAGTATTCAAATCCAAATGAATCAGGCTTGGACGTCTACGTGCATTATCTCTGAGCCAAATGTAGGAAAACTGAAAAAAAGAGAAAATTAAGTGTCTGTAAAACTAAAAATGCTCAGCGACTCAGCGGATCCGGGGCCGGATTATTGTGGTGTTTAAAAAGATATGGTGGGGGAAACTGCACTGGCGGGGGGAAACTGCACAAAAAGGGAAACTACACTGGTGGGGGGAAACTGCACTAAGGGGGAAAATGGAGGAAATCAGGGTATCTTTCAAGATCTGTCGGATTTTTCCGGACCGGATTCAGTCCAATAAACTCCAGCCTGGATTCGGCCCAACTTGAATATAAATTCCGAAATCCAGCTCCCGAACCCAGAAAATAATTTTGCCAGTCACTACGAATTAAAGAAAAGCAAACCTTAGCCAAAAGACCATCTTCCCATTCAACTTGAACACAGCGTTGTAAATTACTAGCTTTTTTAAGACACTGCATTTTGGATTGAAGAATTAAGTTAACTGAAAATTAATTTTATTAAAATTTAATTTGAAAAAAATTTTTTTTGAAGAAAAATGTGAAAGTGAAAACAAATGAACGAACAAAATTGAGAGATTTTAAATAGCGAAAAGAAAGGAAAACCCTAAAAAGACAGCCCATTCGTCATTCAATTTATTTCAACGAAAGAAAATTAAAAAAAAAAGGGGAAGCATATGAAAAATGTTGAGGAAGAAAGAATGTTTGTGTGCTTCCCTCTCTCAAAATTAAAATTTTTTTTCTTATCTAAAAAAATTTTTTGCAGGAAGATTTAGTTCCCCGTCTTTTCCTCTATATTCTTTGTGCAGCAAAAACAGGACTAAATTTTTTCTTGTAAAAAAATTCAAAACAAACAACCTGTTATTGTAAACAGCTTTTTTCTGCCAGCCGTCAGACCAACTGGCCGATTTTGCTCTAGTTGGCAAAATGTCGTTTGGACAAAATGTCGTGTGGGCAAAATGTCGTTTGGACTAAATGTCTGTCAACGAATTTAGACATTATGTACATAAAATTAAAAAAGTCCGATATTTAAATCGTTAATCCAGTCATTTTTTATCCTTTATCTTTACTTAATTGTTTTCTTATCAATTTAATCATTTACTTATCATTTTTTGGGACAACCCCAAGTAGGCGCGCGGCCATAATGGCGCAAAGCCATAGCTTGCTTCAAGATTGTCGAGTCTTAACAAATTTAGTATTAAACGATTCCTCTCATCGAGCTAGAGAGATTGGTACCAAAATTGTCAAGGGCCAGAAAATTTTCAGCGAGTTATGGCTTTGCGCCGTTATGGTCGCGCGCCTACCTGGGCTGTACCCTCATTTTTTATCTGTTTTTAGGATTAACTGTACTAACATGGAGAATTGTAACAACTTAACCAAATTTAAAAAATATTGTCTCGATCGTCTTGACTACATTTACGCGGCTTGGAACGCTTTAAGTTCGTATTCTGAAAAACTTGAACTAAAAAATAAAAATTTGGAAGAAGAAAAGAAAACTTGGGAGGAAGCAAGGAAAAGTTGGGAGGAAAAAATGAGAATTTTGGAGGAAGAAAATAACATTTTAAAAGAAGAAAAGAATTTGGCATACAAAAAACTTGAAGAAATGACTCAATTTTTCAACACATTTATTAATCAAGACGTCAAGCAGCGCAATATTTTTGAAGAAATTGAAAGTCCAGAAAACGTAAGCAGGTTTTTTAGATTTATAGGAAGATAAGGAGGGTATAACTTGAGGAATTTGGGCACTCCGCATTATACCTCCACATGTCCGCAAATTTATATCTTGCCTTTCCCCTTTTTTCTCTCACAAAGGTTAAAAGATTTTCGAAGATTGATAAAGCTCAGGCAAACAAAATGTCAGACACGTAGATTTCCACATTTCCAGTTGCGGATAAAAATTGCGGACAGACATTTGCGGATAAAAATTGCGGACGAATAGAACAGGCATTTAAATAATCTAAAATTTTTTCCAGATATCAGCAAATACCTCAACTTCAATTGAACCCGAGTCACAAAACAACTACAACAATGTTGCTGGTCCTTCAAATCATATCGAGCTTACTACATTACAACCACTCAATTTCAAACAACTTCAAGTTTTATTTCCAGTTTCTTCATTACCTCCACGAATTGAAGAAAGAACTATTTGGGATGAGGTTGACGAGGAAGAGGAAGAAAATTTGGAGAAAAATTTGGAAGAAGAAAACGAAGACGATTGTTGGTAACTTATTTAAAAATATGCAAAGAAATCCTGGTGATAATTTATAAAAAAATTTTTTTAGAGAGATTTATACCAAAAAAACCCATTTATTCCAATTTTAACCCTTTTTTCATATGCCTCAATTTTGATTTTTTGTGTGTATATTTTTGTTCTTTTTTGAACTAGTAAAAAATAATAAAGGATATAAAGAGTGGATGTTAAGGGTAAGCCGAAATGCCTTTTCGACCCGAAAACCGAGTAATTTTCGAAAACTCGGCCAGACTTTTCCTAATGACGGCCCCTATTAACCTTCCGAAACCCGTCTTTTTCCTCCTGATATCTCTCTTATTGTTAGTCTCGTAGACTTCCACATTTCCAATCGCGGACAAAAATTGGGACAAAAAATTTTTTTTCGAAAACCAGGCCTGACGAAACCCCTCTCAAAACCCCGTTGCTGGCTCGACTCAATACTGCCTTTTATTCGACCCGAAATCGACCATCCTCAACTCCGTGAAATCTGATAGGAAGAGTGATTTATTTTAAAAAAATTAATTTTTTTTAGGAATTTGCAATTATAGAAAAGAAAAAGTTTAGGGGTTTTAACGTCGTTTAATTGCAGCACCTGATAATTAATAAAAGAAAAATCATAAGGCAATTTTTGTAAAATGTGCTCACTGTTGATAACGATTTTGCACCAAGAATATGATTGATTGGCGCAGTTAAGTGAATGTGACTACCTGTTGGGCCCACTCGCCAAAAAATACTCGCTAAGCATCCCTATTCAGCTGTAAATTTTTCTTTTTACGATTTTGCACGTGGACAAATAGTAGAGATACCCCCTAATTTTTTTGTTAATATGGTATTATTTTGGAAAAATTTCTTTTTGAAATTTTTTTTTGGAAAATTTTCTCACATTCACTTAACTGCGTTAATCAATCATTCAGGAAAAATTTTTCTAAAATTCTTTCTGGTGTGAATTTTTTTGGAAATTCTTTTTTCAAATCCTTTTTTCATATCCTTTTTTTCAAAAATATTTTTTTTATTTTTATGCCTGTACTTTTCCGTTTTTATTTTTCTGTTGCTCAAGCTACTACATATTTATCTGTCAGAAATATTTGTACCCTCTTCATTTTTTTTAATTTTAAAAATGTATTTTTTAAAATTCAATCCCTTCTTTCCTTCCCATATTTTTTACCAAAAAAGTAAAAATGTATTTTTTAAATTTTATTTGTAAAAAATTTTTAGAAATATTTCATTCACTCTTAACATCATTGCCATAAAAATTTTTCCACTCAAGTCAAAAAAAATTTTTTTCCAATAAATCCAGTCTTATGGCATTAATGTTTGGAGTGTTTTACAACAATAAAAAAATTTGTAAAAAATTAAAGGCTCTATTTAGTGATTTTTCTTTCCCTATTATTGTCAAATTTCAAAATTTTCTTTAATTTTCAAAAAAAATTTTTCGACAAAAAAATCACTAAACGGCAAAAAAATATTTGTAAAATTAAAATAACTAGTCTAAATATAGGTGAACAGGAAAAAAATTTTTTGGAAAATATAAAATAAAATTTTGAAAATTAAGGATCTAAAAAGCAACAGGAAAATAAAAAAAATTAAAGTTATACTTAAGCATTAAAAATAGTCTAAAAATGATAAGTACAGGAAGAGTGGATTTGAGGTGGGCTGGAGTGGATGGCCGAAAAATGAAGAAAAATTGGAGAAGAGAATGAGGAAGAAGGAAATGATAAAAAGAAGAGGAAGAAGAAGGGAATAAAAGAACCGGAAAAAAGAGACTGGAAGAAAGAAAAAAGAAGAATGGGTAAAAAGAAAAGAAAGAAAAGAGACCGGAAAAAAGAAGAAGAAACGGATAAAAGAAGAAGAGGCTGGAGACCGGAAAAAAGAAGGGGAAGGATAAAAGAAAGGAGACCGGAAAAAAAAAGAAGAAAAAAACGGATAAAAGAAGAAGAGGCCGGAAAAGAGAAGAGGGAAGGGAGCCGGAAAAATAAAAATAGAAGAAAAGAGGGGGGAAGAGAAATGGGGAACCTAACGGGCTCCGGTACAAAATATGGAATCGTTAAAATATGGAATGGTTAAAATCGCGAATAGGCTAAAAAGGGGTTAAAATACCGAATCGTTAAAATATGGAATCGTTAAAATATCGAATCGGGTAAAAAAGGGTTAAAATATGGAATCGTTAAAATATCGAATCGGGTAAAAAAGGGTTAAAATATGGAATCGTTAAAATATGGAATGGTTAAAATGTCGACACGGCCAAAATGGGTCAAAATGTCGAATTCTTTTAAAAAAGGGTCAGATGAGTGCCATACATTGATTGTTGATAAATTTATCAACTTATTTTTGATAATTTGATTGATAAGTCTCGTATGTCATAGTCCGGCGTAATCTTTTCTGCCTGAGTTCACTGTATTTTACCGAGTAAAATCGGACCGTATAAATCAAGCATAATCGACCGGATCCGGTCCGGCATGATCGTACGGATCCGGAAAACACAACAGGATCCTGATACGGAAAAATTAGAGTGGCGTCACTAGTTTTTAATTAAGACCTAAATTTTGTACCTTACCGTATACGGTACGGAATATCGAAAAATAACGGTCAGCTTTTAAATTTTATCGGTCGGCATTCCATATCGTACTACCGACACGGAATACCGAAAAATACCGTCGGTATTACGGTAACGCCCGGATTTTAGGTTTTGGCGCCATTTTTAAAAAAATTCGACATTTTGACCCATTTTGACCGTGTCGACATTTTATCAATTCGATATTTTAACGATTCCATATTTTAACCCTTTTTTACCCGATTCGATATTTTAACCATTCCATATTTTAACGATTCCACATTTTAACCCCTTTTTAGCCTATTCGCGATTTTAACCCATTTTTACCCGATTCGAGATTTTAACCCTTTTTTAGCCTATTCCATATTTTAACGATTCGATATTTTGTCCGGACACGAACCTAACGATAATAATGCGGATCTGCGCGCATTATCTCCAATACACGCTCATTCAATTCTAAATTCAACCCTTCAATCTTTAATTAGAAAAATATTTTTTAATTCAACATTTTAATTTATTTACCCTCTCATCTCTCAAATCCAACTCCATTTCTAGTTCAACAATTCTCATCTCCAAATCTACAATCCTCAATCTCAAATCAACATCTCTTCCTTCCAATTCCACATTTCTCTCCCTCAAAACCTCCAGCTCATTTCTAACTACCTGTAATTTAATTCGAGGTAATTATTGTTTGGTAATAGAGGTTGGGGTAATTAATAGAGGTTGGGGTAATTAATAGAGGTTGGGGTAATTATTTGAGGGAGGGCAATATTTTTATATTCCCATTTTTTCTTTATTGTAAAGCATATAGCTATTTAATTCTTAAGGTTATTTAGAAGTGGGGGTGGTGTAGTGGATAACACATCAGTCCTGTCAACTTTGAAGCTTCTGGTTCGATCCCAGACGCCTAAATAATCTTTGCATTAATTTAAGGAAAAAATAGCTATAGATTAGTAAATTCGCTTTATGTGTTATATTTTTTGACTGTTTTTGACTGTTATGAAAATCCGAAGAAAATTTACACCAAAAAATGTCTTCAGTAATAGCTATTGTATTATTGTTTAAAAATTATTATTTTTTAATTTTCAATTTTTTAAAATTCATTTAATTTAACTCCACCTCATTCTCCACATTTCCAGCCTCATTTTCCTCATTCCCACCAACTTCTCCAACCTCTTCTCCAACAACACCAACCTCATTTTCTTCCTCATTTCCAACCTCTTCTCCAACCTCTTCTTCACCTTCCACTCCAACAAACTCATCTCCAACTTCATTTTCCACCTCATTTTCCACAACAGCAATTTCGGGCAATTCCCCCTGCTATATTTATTTATTATTATAATTTTTATATTTTCCATATTACAAATTCGCAAAAGCAAAATTGAAAATTTCCTAAGAAAATCCATCCCAGAAATTTTTGTTTAAATGTGGAATTTTTATTCATAAAGCTTTATCATTTTTTATTTCTTTGCCTTAAAAAAGCGGCGTGGTGTAGTGGGTAACACATCCGTCCGATCAACAGTTAAGATCTTGGTTCGATCCCAGCCGTCGAAATAATTTTTTACACAGCTTAGGGAGGATAGTTAAGCACATTTTAGTATTTTTATAATATTTTAAATTTTTTAAAAATTTTACTTCAATTTCCTCCTCTTCACCAACCTCCAATCTACCCAAACGAAGCGCCTAAGTTTATTTAAAAATTAAAAAAATTTTGCCTTTTGTTTTAATCTCTTTTTAATATTTAATTGTAATTGTTTAAATATTTTCCCAGGGGTAATTATTGTTTCAATCTCTCGTCTGAGAGGGTAATTAAAATTGGAATTAATTATTTGTGGTTATTTTAGAAAGTCTAATTTTAACTATTTTTAAGAGAGTGAATATTTCTCAATCTCTGACAGAAGGTTAATAGGGAGGGGGTATTTATTTGAAGGAGGGAGAAAATACTTTAGTAATTTTAAAATTTTTTAACCATGCAAGCAGCATTGTGTTCCCTCCACGGAAACACTTCCGTTCCTTCTTCTTTGTCGAGCGTATAAACGGTACCATGACATTTTAATTTTTTAAACTTTTTACATTCCCAAAAAACTCGGGGAATTAATTTAGCTGTTCTTTGGTAGTAATATTCAATATTATTATAAATTAAAAAATATTTTCCACTTTTTAATGATTTTTCAAAATGTGCCATTGAATAATTTTAATTTTTTGTTTTTTATCTGTTAAAAAATTATTAAGATATTGAATAAGTGGGCACTTATTGTTCCGATTTCTCGCTAGAGAATTAATCGAGGGAGGGTAAATGAATGTAAAAATATTTTTTTATATGTTAAAATTATTAAAAAAGACAAGAATTTGAGGTATTCAATAATTTAGAAAAGTATAAATGTAGCTAATAATAAGGATGGCATTTCCGGGAAAAGGGACGCCAATCACATTTAATTTTTATCCCAAAAATGGGGAAGTATGTATTAAAAAGAAACAATCTTATTTCCTCATGAAAAGGAAAGGGGTTTTTAAAATTTCTCTTTGAAGAAAAAAAGAGGAAAGGGTGAAAGGCACTTCCGTTTATTATCTATTTTTTAAGTTAAATTAAACAAAAATACAAATTAAGACAATGCGGGGTGTTGGGCATTTTGTGCTTGAAAAAAATTTAAATTGGAGGATTCAGAGTATATCGAGGGATTAAAGGGATAAAAGAGCTTGTGATTAAACTATTCACATGTTTTTCCTTTTTTTCGCATAATTTTGGTTATTTTGAAAATTAAAAAAATATGACCAGCGGTACTAACCTAACACACTATCCAATCAGCCCATCGCTAAAAAGCTTACGGAGATTATATTTAAGTTATAATAATATTGATGTATACATAAGTAATTTAAAAAATATTAAATGAGTTTACCTAATTTTTTTATAATAAAAAATAGACACCCATTTCCGGTGAAATACACAAATAAATTTAAATTTTTTCTCACAAAATTATATTTCGCCTAAGAGTAATTAATTGAGGGTTTACTTTTGATATAAGAAGAAAAATTTGAATTTAGGCAGAATTTCTTTTTCATCTTTTTTTAACTCGCTTAATGAAAGGACGGCACTTGAAGATTATGTCACGGTGTAGGAGAGGGACAATGAAAATTATTATTTGGGGTATTTGGGAGAATTATTTGATGGGGGAATTATTCTACAACAATTATTGCAATGATTTGGAGTAGATAATTTTAAAATATTCTTTTTTTGAATTTTATTGCTGATAAATTGAAAAATTTTTTAAAAATTTTAATTATTTTCAATTAAATTATTTTTTATTTTATAAAATTTATTTCCTTCTATTGCAACTTTTTTTCATCATTTTTAACAGGTTAAAACCTGAATTAATACTTTTAATATGTAATTAACATTTCCAAAATAATTAATATTTTTCCCAAAATAGCGCGCGGCCACAATGGCGCAAAGCCATAATTTGTTGGAAAATTTTTGGCCCTTATCAGTTTTGTTACCCATCTCTTCGGCTCGATGAGAGGAATCGTTTAATACTAAATTTGATAAGGAAGATCTTGAAGCAGGTTATGATTTTGCGCCATTATGATCTCGCGCCCAGAGATGTTTCGAAATTTCGATTTTCGATTTTCGTTTTTCGATTTTCGAGGTTTTTTTCCTTTCGATTTTCGATTTCCGATTTTCGAAATTTTGTGATATTTTCGATTTTCGATTTCCGAATTTTTGAAAAATTTGAATTTTTGGCGCCAAAGTGGAGGATTTTTGGCTTATTGGCCATCATAAACTTAAAAAAATTTTCGCCTGCGGCGCAGAAAAAGGAAGATTTTTGGCTTCTTGGCCTTCCAAAATTCTCAAAATTTTTGCCTGCGGCGCTGAAAAATAAAGATTTTTGCCTTAAGGATCATCAAAATTTTCGCCTCCGGCGCAAAAAAGAAAGATTTTTGGTTCTTAGCCTTTCAAAATTCTCAAAATTTTCGCCTGCGGCGCTAATTGGAGGAAACCCTGATCTATTAACAATATTATGCTTCGGCTCCGGTATATTGGAGTATTTGCTTGAATTAAGGTGGGATTGGAGGGAGCAGGCCATTTGGAGGGATCAGGCCAGATGGATGGAGCAGGCAAGTTGGAGAGAGCAGGCCCCTTGCCGGAACCCTATGCCAGGTACCACCTTATGAGTTTACTCAAATCCTCCGTTATCCCTCTTAACCCACACAGATCTCAGGATTAAATATTAATCTTTACACTCGGAGTCTGGAGATAACAAGAAGCCGCTAGAAAATCACCGGCTCTGGAGCCAGGATCTCAATCTGATATGCAAAATTTTGGGTTTGGATATCCGTGATTTCCTTGGAATCCCAAATTCCTTAGAGTTCAAGCAAAAGTTCCAACTTGTAACATAAAAATTTATTTTTTTATTTTTTTTATTAAAAAATTTTTTTTCGATTTTCGTTTTTCGATTTTCGATTTTCGAGGTTATTTTTCTTTCGATTTTCGATTTTCGATTTCGAAGATTTTGAAAAATATTTTCGATTTTCGATTTCGATGTTTTTGGATTTTTTTCGATTTTCGATTTCCGATTTTCGAAGATTTTTTTGTTTCGAAACATCTCTGCTCGCGCCCTTTTGGGCGTCGTTATGTCGTTCACTATTTAGTGCTCTGCTTTATTTTTTAATACTTTTCAAGCACTAACAAAAAATTTAATATTTTTTAACGAATAAAATTTTTTAAAGATTTATTCAATAAATCTTTAAAAAATTATTTTTTTCTTTTGAATTTTGTATTTTATAAAAATATATAAAATATATTTTTAATATTTTTTAAAATTTATTTTACACATTTTCTAATGCTTTTCAGCTTGAATAATTATTTCAAAAATTGGATTTAACCTAATTATGGAGAAACAAAAATTTTATATTTGCAACACCAACGGCGACGACGACAGTGGAGATGGAAGCGAGCTTAAACCTTTGAAAAGTTTGTTTCGAGCAATGCAATTGGCTGGGACCTCAGAAGGTGATTTTCTTGTTTCTGCAATAAAAGAAGGCGAGGCAAAACAGTGGGATAAACCGTCAAAATCTGCATTGAAAAAAGCTACCGGTCGATTGGATGAAGAACGAAGAAAACGTGAGAAAAAGTTGGCAGCTGTGGAAAAGGAAGCTTCTCAAATTGTGGATGACAAGAAGCGTTTGGAAGATGCGAAGAAAATACAAATCAAACTCGATTCTTCACTTCCTGCTCCAATTAAAGTGAAGATACGTGATTGTTCTACAATGTGTGGACAAAGAGTTCAAATTTTTGGTTTTGTTCATCGCTGTCGACAACAAAGTTTGTTTTAAAAGGATTTTGGGTTCCCTTTAATTTTGATATTCGGAGGGTCCGGGTTCGAATCTTACTCTGGGCCCTCATTTTATTATTCTACGAAACGGATCTTTTTTGGGAGACGGAATCACCATGCCAGGGCATCTTAAATCCATTAAACCATAAAATATAGTAAATGGTTTTACCTCGGTATCGCATCCATGAACGAAGCGGGGAAACTATAGAGGGTGGAAAAAGCGATACAATGGCCCACTAGTTTTGGGGTATAAAGGGATTATCTAAAAATCATTCCATTTTTATAGGAAAGGACTTGATTTTTGTTGTTCTTCGAGACGGAACTGGCTTTTTGCAATGTGTTTTGAGTGGATTACTTTGCCAAACTTATGAAGCTTTAACATTGAGCACGGAAAGCTCTATTTGTATATACGGAACGGTTTGCTTCTTTTCTCTTTAATTTTATCTTAAAAAATTAGATAAACAAACTCCCTGAAGGAAAGACGGCCCCTGGTGGTGTAGAACTCGTCGCTGATTTTTGGACTTTAATTCATGGAGCGCCGCCCGGTGGGATTGACAATGTGTTAAACGTTGAGGCAAACCCCGATGTTAAACTGGACAATCGTCATTTGTGCATTAGAGGAGAAAATTGTTCAGCAATTCTTCGAATACGAGCGGCCGTAACGCGTGCAGTTAGAGAACATTTTCATTCGCGTAAATATGTCGAAGTATGCCCTCCAACACTTGTTCAAACGCAGGTTTATTAAGGATTCTTTTTAGACTTTAAATACCAAATTTAAGGTTGAGGGAGGCTCCACACTTTTTTCCTTGGACTTTTTTGGTGAACCAGCTTATTTAACTCAATCATCGCAGCTTTATCTCGAAACATGCATTTCTTCTTTGGGGGATTGTTATTGTATAGCGCAGTCTTATAGAGCGGAAAAATCTCGAACGAGGCGTCATTTGGCTGAATACTCTCATGTTGAGGCAGAATGCCCATTTATTACTTTTGAAGGTTTTATTAAATTTTTAGAAAATTTCTTTAAGCTTTTTTTTATTTTTTAGAATTAATGAATAAAATTGAGGATCTTGTTTCTGATGTTGTTGACAGGGTTTTTAGCGATCCTGAAATTTCTGAATTGATATTGCAACGATGGGAAACGTCAAAGGTTTTTTTTAAAGTTATTCATTTAAGTAGTATACTGGTTTTGTTGAAAAAAGAGGAAGAAATGCTTCTTCGTTATTTTTGAGGTTTGCCAATTAGATAAGTCTCCTGAGAGACCTCCAAATTCGACCTGGTCGAATTTAGTCCGTGATTCAGAATAAAAAATATGAATTGATATTGGACTCGGCAACTCGATTGCCTACTGACAAACCTAAAAATATCGAAACAGCACTTCCTCGTATTTTTACAGGGATCAGTAAGCTAAATGATTACCAAAATATCCTTAAACAATTTGAATCAAATTTCAGGAAAAATTTCCTTCATTAAAACGTCCCTTTCTTCGAATGACTTATGCTGATGCAATTGAATGGCTGCGCAAAAATAATGTAAATAACGAAGAAGGGAAGCCGTTTGAGTTTGGAGAAGACATTCCAGAGGGTCCTGAACGACAAATGACTGATACAATTGGCCAGGTTTTTTTTTAATTTTTTTAAGTTCAAAAAAATATTTTTTAAAGCCAATATTGCTGAATCGTTTCCCAGCTGGGATTAAAGCCTTTTACATTTCTCGTTGTGAAGATGAAGAAGAAAAAAAGGATTTGACAGAATCTGTAGATTTATTAATGCCTGGAGTTGGGGAAGTTGTTGGCGGTTCAATGAGGATTTGGAAAGAGGAAGAACTTTTAGAAGCTTTTAAAAGAACTAATATTGACCCTAAACACTATTATTGGTATGTAGACCAGAGAAAGTATGGAGGGTGTCCACATGGAGGTTATGGACTTGGATTGGAACGGTTTGTTTGCTGGTTAGCTAATCAACACCATATAAGAGATGTTTGTTTATATCCACGTTTTATTGGACGATGTGCCCCGTAAAATTTTGTTAATTCATTAAATTATAGTCGTTATTGTGAGTTTATTTTTGAAATTATTGTCCCAAAAAGAACATGTGTGACTGTTTAAAAATTTTTAAATTGTTGGTAAAAAGTCTGTTGTTATAAAAAAATTTTAAGATATTGAGATTCATTATTTTTAAGATAAGACCTATACCTAGGAATTTCACGGTTATCCGGGCTATTATTCGACTCGAACCCCGATTCCAGAAATTTTTAACTCGACTGATTTTCTCCAATAGGTGACCCGGACTTTTTTCGACCTAAAACCCGCTCTAAGAAAATTTTGAAACCCAGACTCGATGACATCCCTGATACCTATAAAAATATTTCTAACAATAAGATAAGATTTATTGACAAGAATTTATTTAAAAAGTGGCTAAATATAAAAAATAGCACAATCAATATACTTTTTTGAATTATAAGATTAATAGTAAGGGCTGCATGTGAAAAAACAAAACAAATTAAACTTAAAAATAAGAAATTAAATAAAAAGATTTTCCACTCCAAAATTAGAAAGAGCGATTAATATACATTTTGATGTAAAAGAAATTTTCGTTGGGCAAGGTCTCAAAAATAAGAAAAAAAAATTTGAACATCCTCCCAAAAATTTTTAAATTTCCTTGCCCAATAATACAGATGAAAAATACTCGTAAAAAATATGAAAAAATACAAAATTTAGAAAAATAGGAAAGGCCTTCAATATATTAAAAATAAGAAGTTAGCGTAAATTAGTATATTAATTTTAGAAAAATTTTCCATAGGGTTTACTTTTGTTATCCACTGTTGTTGTTGCTGCTGGATCATCTCCTTCGGGTGACATACAACACTTAACCTCTTTAGTTTTTCCAACATTAATTGCTTGTACCACAGTTTTGAGTATATCATTTTGACTTGGCATTGGTGTTGGAGCAACATATTGCTGTTGTGGTTGTGGAGGTTGTTGGTGTTGAAGTAGGGCTGATGGTGGTGGAATTTGAGGAGAAGCAACACGAGGTGTTGCTGTTGTAGGTGGTACAAGTGATGGTGGTGGTGTAGTAAAAACAAGAGGAACTTGTTGTGGGAAGGGTGGTGGAGGCGGTAATCTTTGCTGCTGGGGAGTAATCGGTTCTAAAATAAATTTTGGTTATAACCTTTAAAAATATGAAAAAATAACCTGAACTTAAAATTCGACTTTTTACTTCATTTTCTGTTGGATCTCTAGAAGATAAATTAGAAGAATGATGAAGTTGTTGTTGTAGGTTCAATGGAAGCTGGGGAGGTGGTGTCGTTGTTAGTGATGTAAGTATAGGAGGGGGTGGCCTAGGAAAAACAAGTTGACATTGAGAGAAGAGGGAAGGCAGCTTTTTGTGTTTATGTCGAGGGATAATTATTGAATCTTAAAAAAAGGGATTGAAATTAAAAAAGGCAAAAAAAATATTTTTAAAAAACCTGGAGTTAAATTTGGACTTTCAGCATCTTTAGAAGTTAATGGGGGACGCGGAGGGGGATGTAGAAAATGTTGTTGTAGTTGTGATGGCGGTGGTGGTAATCTTTGGCGTAGTTGTTGTGGAAGTCTAGGAGGTGGAGCTGTAAATGATGTTACCATTGTTGTTGTTGTTGTGGGTATAAAAGGAGGCGGAGGTGTGGAAAAACAAAGTGGAACTTGTGAAAAAAGAGAAGGCGGCCTTTTTTGTTGTTGTTGTGGAATAGTTGATGATTCTATTCAAAAAAAATTTTTTTTGGATTTTAAAATTTAAGTAAAAGATCTGAAGCTAAACCTTGACTTCTGCTTATATTTTCAACTTGAGGAGGAGGATAAAGAAATTGCTGTTGTGTTGTTATAGGTGGTGGTAGTTGGTGATGCTGTGATGGGGGTAGAAGAGGAGCTAAAAAAATTTTTGTTATTGTAAAATTTTAGGTATTAGTCTAGAGTTCAATGCTCATTCTTCTATTGGACTCACAAACTAAACTAGAGCCTTAGATTTTTTACTAACCTCTTATTATTGTTGTGGGTATAGGCGGCGGTGGCCTAGTAAAAACAAGTTGATGTTGACTTTGTGGAAATAAAGTTGGTGGTGATTTAATTTGCTGCTGCTGCTGTGGACTAATTGATGTTTCTAAATTTATAAAATTTTCAAAATTCATCAAAATTTACAAAAAAAATACCCGAAATTAAAATAGGACTTTTTCCTTCATTCCACACCACAGCTTCTCTGCTTGTTGAAGGAAATGATGAATTATTGGTGCTACACAACATTGGAGGTGGAGCTGGTGGTGGGGGTAGAAAAACACCAGAAGATGAAGAGGATGTACTGCTAATTTCCATTGCTGCTTCTAATTCGTTTGAAACATTTAATATATTTTGTTGTTCTTGTAAAAATTGTTGTTGAGGCTGTGATTGTTCCAAATGACTTCCAGATGCTGCTGGGCTTTAATAAAAAAGATTTTAGCTAAATATACTCACTATCAAACTATTCTAATAAAAGCCCTGGGCTCCTATTTCAATGGGTCTATTATGGGTGGGCTTCAATTAGAGATGGGTTTCTATTAGGGAGGGGCTTCTATTAAAATATTTACTATAATCAAAATCAAAACCTTTTTCCACCAGTTTCAAGTTTCTTTTTCTCCTTCTCTTCTAAATGTTTAGTTAGAGATTCTCTAAAAGTTGCCAATAATTCATCAAATTGTAAATCACCATATTTCTTCGAATCAACACCGAAAAATGTTAAAATTTGATGTTGTGGTAATCCAAGCATTGCACCAAATTTTTTAAATAATTCTTCATTTGTTGAACAATTCTTTATTGTTGATTCAGATTTCTTTAAAAAATGGGGAAAGTAAAAAACTAATAAAAATTGAAAGGTACAAAAAAATACAAGGGCAAATCAAATCATCAAAAAATTTGGAGTGGACGGGGTAAAAAGGTAAACCCTCGGGCAGGCATCGATCCTGTGACCTTCTGACTGCTACTGCTAGGAGTCCTCTATCGACTGACAAAGGTGCTATACCGACTGTAGTGAACTACCGGATGCTGCTTTCAACCAACACCCTCAATCTCCCTTCCTCCTTACAATGGAATGGACCAAAAAATGCCCCTCACCCTTAAATTATACCTCCAATTTAGACTGTTTCGGTGTTGGAACAATTTCTTCATTAGTCATTAAAGTATCAGAAGTACATGGAAACATCTCCTGTTGATGATTCTTTTGTTGTTGGTGGTTATTTCCAGTAGCAGATAAAGAACTTTGATTAGTTCCAGGAGAACCTGGTGGGGTCATTGGACCGTGTAAAGCCTAAAGAAGGTTAATTTTAGTCTAAAAAATTTTTAAGACAAAACCTGTGAAATAGCAGCTTCAGAAGGAATTAAAGAAGGAGGCGGTGGAGGAATAAAAGATGATGAAGAATCGAATAAAGGTGGAGGAGGAAAGGGAGGCGGAAGAGGAGGATTTTCTTCCTCTTCTTTTTTTGCTTCAGTTTGTTCTTGTTTAATTAATGTTTCCAATTTTGGATGTAAACGATCAGAAACTGGTTCCACTAAATCTGGCCTGATCTAAAAAATTTGTTTAAAGGAAATTGTTTGGGGTTCTGAATTGGTGTAATTTAAGTCCCAAAAAGGCAACAGCTCGAACTATGACCAAAAAACTTTTTTGCGTTATTGAGACACCTAGAGACACCATTGTTTTGAGTGAAATCGGTTTCATTTAATTTAAAGGTAGGAACCAGGAAAATAAAAAAAGCGACATGGCTCTTCATTTCGAGATATTCCCTTATTCAAGAAAAGGTAGAGGAAGGGGATTGGTAGCTCGAGCTGCTCCCTTGGCAGAATGCAATAGGGTCTTAAGGAAAATTTAAATGTTTCCGGAAAGGTTTTTAAGGAAAATAAACAAACCTCATATTCAGGCGTAATACAAGTATTAAGATCAATTTTTGCCTTCATCGTTAAATAAGATTCAACTTTTCCTCTTAACATTTTATAAGCCAAAATTCTTTCCATTAGATCATCTTTATGTAAAAAAGTTTGGACCATACTATTATCATGTTCCTGCCTTGCCAGTTCAATTCTATTTAGAGGCCTATTAGTAACAGAAGACGGAAATGGAGTAACAGGTGGTGGTAGTTGTTGACTAGAACAGGGTGCATTTCCTGATTCGACATCGCTTGTAGATTCTTAAAATAAAATTGGGAAGATTTAAAAGAATATTTGTTGATTTCCAAGACTTAAAAAAAGATTCATGTATGCATGGATCTTTTTCTAATATGGCAGGATGCCCTGACTTTTATTTTCGACAAGAAACCCGAACCGAGAAATTTTTCGAAAACGCGACCGATTTTTTCTTCTTTTTATTTCTCTCCTGATGCCCCTCGTAAAATCTACTGATAGTGACCTGATCCGAACCAGAACTTTTTTGACCTGACATGAGCCACAGACTTCTTATTAAGGAGACTCCGAAACTTTTAGCTTAAATCCGATAGTTCCAGGACCTCTCCGCAAAAAAAAAAGTAAAAAATTTTCTAACCTATTTTAATCAACTTTTCCCGTTTCTTCTTGGTTTTTGGTTTATTTGAAGTATCAAAAGCATCAATTTCATTGAGAATATTATCCAACGGATTAAACTCATTAGCAGCAGCATTATTAATATTGGGGGAATGATTTAAACTGCTATCATTTTCTTCCTTGATATTTATTAATTTGCGTTTCTTGGTTATTTTTTTCGTTGTTTCCTGAACCAAAGATTCTTTTTGAGGCAAATTTTGTTGTTGTTTTTTTGAAGAAACATTTTTTGCAAAGTTGTTGACCTCCAACATTTCTTCTTTTATTTTTATACCAATTTTCTTTCCGGGAGAAGTATTGTTCCTGTCAGCCTATTTTTAAAACAAATTTTTAAATTTTTATTCACCCAGAGTCCAGGCATTTTTTGACCTCCCTAGGTTTTTCCTGGGCCTGGGTTTTTCCTGGACTACAGGTCCAGGATCCTGCCCAGGTCAATAAATCAAACCCGGAGCCCAGGCTTTTCAAAGTTCTCGATCACTAGTGTAAAGGATACCACAGAAACTCAGTCAAATGAAGATGCCTATATAACCTATTGCATTATTTTAAAAAATAGCTAGCTAATTTCAGCTTTACTTAACCCAAAAAATCAAAAACCTTATTTGAAGCCTTCGTTTTAGGTAAAATTCCATTTTTGTCAGTCAGTGTCTGAGAATTCTTATTATTAGTTGCCGCATTTGAATTTGTTAAAGCCTTCTTTTGTGGAGAATTAATCAAATCTGGTGGCATGAGTTGTTTGTATCCAGTCAGCAATATTTTGAATTAAAATTCTTATTTTAAGTGCATTTTGATTTAAAAAATTTGCTTAATGAATTTAACCTAAAATTATAAATTTTTTCAATAAAAATAAACGAATGAAAGGGAAAAAGTAAAACGAGAAACCGAACAACAGTAACGACATGTCGACTTTTTCTGAAGAAAAAACGTTCTGAAAAAGCAACAAAACATTCGCGAATAAGTCGACAACCTTTCGGGACACGTAGGCGCGCGGCCATAACGGCGCACAGCCATAACTTGCTGAAAAATTTAAGACCCTTATTAATTTTGGTACCAATCTCTTTAGCTCGATGAGAGGAATCGTTTAATACTAAATTTGTTAAGATTCGGAAATCTTGGAGCAAGTTATGGTTTTGCGCCGTTATGGACGCGCGCCTACTTGGGCTTTACCCAATCATTAAAATGCATAACGTCAGAACGTTGGTAATTAGAGCGCGACTAGGGATTTACGAAATCCCGTCCAGAAATTCCAGATTTTAAGCGATTACCGGGATTTCAGGCTGTTTTTTTCTAATTTTTGAAAAATTTTCTTTTATTTTTTAGTTTAAGTAACAAGTTTTAATCACATCCTTAACTCTTTCGAGTCAAAAAATTTTTTAAAATTTTTTCAAGCTTTTCTAGAAATCATGTCTTTATTATTTTATTTTCCTCTTAATTTATTATCTTTTTTCCATTTAGATTAAAAAAGATGGTTAAATGCTTAACTTTTAATTACTTCTACCGACAAGATAATGCGTCTTTATTGCTGATAAGTGCAATTAATTACTTCTACACTTGTTTTCTTTAATATTTTCTTGACTTTTCAGCAGTTTATTGATAACAGGTAAATTTTAAAGTAATATTTTTTTATTTTTGTTATTATAAAAATTATTAATTTTCATATGTTCGTTCCACTTTTCTGTTTTTGAATCTTAGAAATGAAAGATTTTTCAAAAAAAAATTTCAAAAATTTTTTCCTTAAATTTTTCCAAAAAATTTTTTTTCTTTATGCTACAAAGAAACTTTTCATTTTTTTAATCTTAAAAATAAAAAGTGGAACAAACATATGTATGAAAACGTTATCTTTTTAATAATATTGGTCCACCTTTTCTTTATTTTTTAATTAAAAATTTTTTTGTTATAAAAATTATTATTTAATTTTCATATGTTCATTCCACTTTTCTCCTTTTAAAATGAACCGTTATCTTTTGAATATTTTGGTCCCCTTTTTATTATTTTTTACTTTTATTAGTGCAGATTATAAGGTTTTTAATTTTTTAAAAAATATTTAGAATAAAAAATTCTATTTCAGCCTGATTGGACTTCGATTGATTCCCGTCCTGTACCTCTTTGGTTTGACGATGTAAAATTTGGAATCTTTTCGCATTGGGGTGTTTATTCAGTGCCTGCTTTTGGCTCAGAATGGGTATATTTTTGAAATTATTTTCTTTGTTTTATGAAGTTTTTTTGGGTTTTTTGTGTCTTCTAAATTTTGTATATTCTCATTAACTTCATAAAATTTCAGTTTTGGTATTACTGGAAAGGAACAAAAGATCCAGCATACCAACGTTTTATGGAAAATCACTTTCCAAATGGCACTACATATGCTGATTTTGCTAAAATGGTAATTATTTTAATAACGTTTCTCAATAATTTGTCATTTGTAGTTCACTGCCGAAGATTTTGATGCTCAACAATTTGCTGAAATTATTAAAGCGTCAGGAGCTCGGTTTATTTTTATAAATTTTTCCTTTTTAAATTTTTATTTTAAAGGTATTTTGTGTTGACTTCTAAACATCATGAAGGCTTTACTCTGTGGCCAAGTTCAACCAGTTGGAATTGGAATTCTGTTGATGTTTGTATAACTATTAAAACGCGACTAAAAAATTATTTTTAGATTGGTCCTCATCGCGATTTGGTGAACGAATTGTCTGTTGCCGTCCGATCTAAAGGTGTTCACTTTGGGTTATACTTTTCTATGTTTGATTGGTTCCATCCGTTATATTTGAGAGATAAGGAGACAAAGGGCTATGAATTTCCTAAGGTTTGCTAAAAAATTTTTAGATTACTTTTAAAAAATTTTTAGACTGTTTCGATTCCTCAATTATGGGAAATTGTTAATAATTACCACCCTGAAGTGATTTGGAGCGATGGGGTAGAGTTTTGACTTTATTTTTGCTACTATTAACTTTTTGAAGGATTGGGAACAAACTGATGAATATTGGCATTCAAAAGAATTTCTAGCTTGGCTTTATAATAAAAGGTCAATTTTTAACTCTGATTCTGGAATCGTTATCGACTAAAAAATTTAATTTTGTAGTCCTGTGAAAGATGTTGTTGCTGTAAATGACAGATGGGGAAAAGGAATGGCTGGACATCATGGCGGTTTTATGACCTATGCTGATCATTACGGTTATTGGTTTTTTATTAAATTTGCTTGACCAATTTTTAAAGATCCTGGGCATTTGCAACCACGAAAATGGGAAAATTGCATGACTGTAATTTTTTATATTTTTAATTTTAATGCTTTAATTTTTTCTAGTTGGATAAGAGTTCTTGGGGATATCGTCGAGATATGAAGGTTTTGTCTAATAATAATTTTTAAAAATTTTTTTCAATTTTCTCAGCCCTCAGATGTCCATTCTTTAAATGATTTAATCACACAACTTGCCCGTACAATTTCTTGTGGTGGGAATTTGTTGTTAAACGTTGGCCCAACATCTCACGGACAAATCGTCCCAATTTTTGAGGAACGTCTCAGACAATTAGGTCAATGGATTGGAATTAATCAAGAAGCGATATATGGAAGTAAGCCTTGGATACATCAAAGTGATGGAGAGTATATTTGGTTTTGATTATTTTTTTGAAATTTTGGAAATTTTTTTAAAAATTTTTTAGGTACACTAGCAAGGTTTTGGACAATTCAGGTATGGATCCTCACAGACTTTACAATCAACAACATATGCATAACACTGTATACTTTTACCTTTTTACTAGAATTTCTAAAAATTGTTTCAAATTTTTAGGTGATTTATGCTTTTGTTCTTCGTATTCCTCGTTTGGGCCGTTTTCAATTGGATTCGGTTAAAATTACTGACAAGGTTTATACCGGAAAATTTTCTAAATTACTTTTTTTTATTATTTTAGACTAGAGTTTCAATTCTGGGTACTTCAATAAAAGTTCCATACAAAAAGACAGCACCAACTTTATGGGTAGATTTGAGCCCAATTCAATGGCAAGACTTTCCGAGTGTTGAAGCTATTGTTTTAAAAATTGAATATGCTGCTACTTCTAATGTAATTTTCTTTTGAAACAAGTCTTTTTATTTATTTCTAGGGTTGGGGACGTTCGAGTCATTTTTCAGGCTTCATTTTATCGGGCCGGCCCGACCGAGTCTTTCTCGTGCCAAAATTAGATACCCGACTCGATATTATGGACCGGACCCGCAACCCTGTTTATTTCCCCTTTTCTAATTTTTAAAGATTAAAAATTAGAAGCAATTTATTTTTTTACTATTTTTGTATTTTAGTTATTCACGCACATTTTTTAAGGCTCAGCCGTTCATTGATCTCGTGCACAATAACAACACAAATTCCGCGCGCAATGAAAGGATTAACACGAGTCGTTCTTCTCTTTCATCTTCCTCCTCCTCTACATCTGATGAAGAGAATGATGATGATGTTGAGAGCGAGCCAAATTTAGCGTCAATTGTTGGTGAGCGAGATTGGGGAAGAGAATTTTGAGAACTGACTGACTGGAAGGAGAGTGAAAGATTAAAAATTGAGAGTATTTTATAATAAATTTTATTTATAGAAAAAAGTTTTTTAATGATTAGGGGAAGGAAGCGGTTTTTTATTTAACACAATGTTTAATAGAAAACTGGCCGCCTCCTCTCTACTTTGCATTTAAAATTCGCATTTATATTATTTTAATCGTAAATTGATTTTTTTTTAATTTGACTAGAAAAGACTTTGATAAAATTTTATTTAAATTTTTTAAAATTTTTTTGAACAAAAAAATGTTTGGAAACATTTCTTATTTTACTTGAATTTATTTTTTTTGTTTTTTTGTTGTTGTGATCTTTTGGATCAACAGCAAGGGAGACGATGAGTAATAATTAATAAAAAAAATTTTTTTTGTTTACTAGATCAATAGTTTTGTACTTTTTGACTGATTTAAAGTCTTGCTTTTTCTTTACAGAAAAAATATGAAGGCAATGACTGCTTTCATTTTTCAACGAGAAAAACCTTCAAAATCACATCATTACACAAAATCTGCTTCTCCAAGTACTACAGGCATTATTTTAAATAAACAACAACAACAACATAAATGTCATCAGAAGGAGAAGAAAACAACACAAAAAACTTCACTTATTTCAAAACAAATGCAACAAATACATCCAAGTCCATTAGTTTGTTTTTTTAAATTCATTAATCGAAATTTTATTAATTTTTTCAGTCCAAAAATATTAGACGTGCACGTATAATTAGACGTAAAACAACTACAGTTTATTGTGATACACTTAAACGACTTAAAGATGAGGATGCTGTTTTAATAAATCAAATTTTGATTATTCGACTTAGGCCAAGGTATTAATTTCTATTTATAATTAAATTCGCGGGATTGGTTTCGATAATCCCGTTTGACGTTTAAAACACAGAATTCCTGGATGTGGATCTCGTAAATCCCGTACGGGATCCTTTCCCTTGCCAACCTCAAGTTTTGATATTTTTTGACGCTGAAAATACCTCAAAGATGACATGACCAGTATTAAAAATTTTTGCGAATTTTATGTATCTAACAATAAGCTCAGCTAACATATAAATTTTATTTTTAGAAGTGAAGCGACTGAATTTGAATGTTCCTGTGTAAATAATTCAAATATTGATTCAATTCCTTCTGTGGATTTTGCGTAATATTTCTTTAAAAGTCTAAAAATATTTTTTAATTTAAAGATATCCTCCAATGGGTTCAAATGCTTCTAATTTTCCTCCTCAACTATTTTACCCTGATTTTATGAAGGGCACAGTTCAAAGAAGGGAGGAAAGAGAAACTTATCAAGTTGTGCTTACAAATGACAAAGCAGAACGGTTTGGATTTTTTTAAAATTTTTTGCTAAAAATTATTTTAGTACATTTGCTTTTTGCTTTAAATTCCCTACATTACCTCAACATAGTTCAATAATTTCAACAGATAGTGGCATCAGTACATTGGACAATAGAATATTTACAGGTTTATTACGTTTTTTATTTGTGTAGTTAGTGTTTTAGCTTTTACCATTTAAAATTAGCCCGGTTAGATTCCTTCGATTTAACTGTCATTTATTGTTTAAGGACCTTTTTTGAGATAATTTTGGTTTTTATCTTATAAGCATTAATTTTTTGTTAAATTTTAAAAATTCACTAGCCAAACTCCAATATTTTACAGGTCTTTCCGTTCTTGTTCTAATTTCTCCATATCCCAATGAAGGCTATTTTAGTGAATTAGCTGCTGATTTGGTATTAGCCTTCCAAAGAGATAATGCTAGATTATTGTCAATGTGCAGAGATTTGCTTCAATTAAGACTTACAACTTCAGGTTTCTTTGTATTATTTTCTCAATTATAATTGGTTTTCAGAATCTTTTGATGCAAAAGCAAAATATATTGTTAGAGATGAATATGGACGCCAGCAATGGACTCGTTCACATATGAGTACTATTCTCAAAAAAATTGGCATGGAAAATGCTCTTTTTATTTTTTTGAATATGTTGGCAGAAAGGAGAATTATTATCACAGGATCCAATGTAAATTTTTCTAATATATTTTTAAAGGATTAATTCTTCGAATTTAAAGGTCACTGATGTTTCACAAGCTGTACATGCATTAGTTCGTCTTTTGGCTCCACTTGAATGGCCTCATGGACTTATTCCTATTTTACCTGATTCTCAAATTGAATATTGCCAAAATCCAACCCCTTATATTTATGGATTATTAAGGTTATTCTTTTTAAACTTAAAAATCGGTCATGTAGATTAGGTCTTAATTTTTGGGTAGTGAACAGAGCTGTTCAGGACCGAAAATTTTCCAAGGTTTAAGACCGATACAGAGCTGTCAGGGCTCTTGGTCTTGAATCTTGACTCAAGACATGCACCCCAAGTCTCAAGGACCCCAAAACTCAAGTCCAAGATCGAAAACCCTTAAGAAAAATCGAGTGATGAAGCTTGGACGGCTCTAGTGGAGAAACTAAGTTTTCCTCGTTACTCTTTTCTAATAAGGAACTTTATTTTTAATTTTTCCAACTTTTTTTTTTCAATAGATACAACCTTAGCCGAATCTCTGAATTAATTGTTCCACAAAATGATTCATCTTTCTCACCAGATGACAATACATTAAATGATGATATTATATTATTTGATGTAGAAATGGGAATAATTGTTCCTCCAATCTCTAGACCAAAAAACAAACAAAAAATTGGATTAAAAGCTTTGTTAGAACAAACAGAATTAATAGGATTTCCACGTGCAGCTGTTTGTGAACTTCTTGGAGCATTAAAATCTTGTATTCCAATTAAGGATGCAGAAAAGGCTGATTATAGAATTGAAAAGGTTAATTTATTTTTAAAAAATATCTTTTTTTAATTTTATTCTTTAGAAAATTATGATTTTTTATGCAAAATTATTTGGTCATTATCGCTCTTTTGGACAAGATATTTTAACTGCTAGAAATCGAAAATTATTTGCTAGAGCACATCCGTGTTCAGAAACTCGTCTATTTTTGAATTGGTTTATTGAAAATGGAATTTTACAATATTTTATTTCAATACAAGAGGTTTGTTTTTTTTATAAAAAAATTTTTTGTGAGGAGTTTTGAGTTTCCTAAGGTTTTGAGAATTTTCAAAATTTTTGAGATGATTTTTGACGGGGAAAAATTTTCTGAATTAGTTTTTAAGGGTTGTCCTCTCTCTACACGGCCCGGCCGCCAATTATTCTAGGTCATTTTCTGACTTGTTATTTCTCGAAAACGTTCTCCTCAACGGATCAGGGACCTACCCTAGTTTTTAAAGCACTTTTTCTATAACTAAAAAATTTAAAAATCTTTATAGACAGAAAATGATGGTTGTTGTGGATTAAAATTTCGTTTTCAAAAAGTATTAAAGAAATATGCTCCTCCAGCTAGAATTAATTTGGAAGGAAAAAAACGAAAAGCTGCAAAATCACTTATTTGGAAGGCATTAAATCATTGAAAGAAAAATCATTTTTTTCTAACATTTTATTCAGAAGGTTTTCTTTTTAATTATTATATAAGAAGCATAATCTTAAACGTTTTTTTTTGAATATTTGTATGTGATTCGGACCAGTTCGTCTTTCCAAATATTTTTTTTTAATTTTAAATTTAAGAACGCATAATTTTTAATTAGTCGATTCATATAAATTTTGTATTCTTATACGAATTAAATAAATGCTTTAATTTTTTTAATGCTTATACTTGCTTAGTTTTTAACTTTTTATATATTTTTAAATTTTTTATTCTTCTTTTTTTGTTTAATTTTTGCGTTGTTTACCCTGAATACCTACAGATTTTGAAAGGAAATATCGAGAGGATTTAGAGGGATACCCAGCTTTATGGGTTTTGTGAATGTGTACTCTGGTTGAGTAGAGATCTCTATCCTCTTCAATCACACCAAATCCCTAGACATGCTCTTTTGATATTCCCTTTCAAGAGTTGTAGGTCTTCAGAGATGAACTCATTTTTTGCTTTCTTTTAGAGCCATATATTCTAATAAATTAATGGATCAATTAATTAATTTGCAAAACAAATTTACAACAAATTTTTGTTTAAAATTTATTTCTACAGCTTTTGGACTTTGGGGAATTTACAAATTTATGGTTTATCTCTACAATGCTCGTCACTGCAAATTTAATTTAAAAGACAAAACTGTTGTTATAATTGGTGCTAGTTCTGGTATTGGAAGGGCAATGGCTTTTGAATTTTATAAGAAGGTTTTTTTTATTTTTCTATGATTCGGTGTGGTCGGGTTGGTGCCTCCTTTTATCTTATAATTTTTCTTTTAACGAGTTCGAAAATTTATTGACAGGCTTGAAAGGTTAGTAGCGTCCTTTTTACGCTGTGTGATGCAGCAGCATGCCAGTTTCTAGTTAAGTCTAAGATCTTGGTCTTGAAAGGCGTAAGACTTTCTTGTGGGTTTCTCACATCGGTCTTCAGTCTTATATTTGGGGTGTAGTCTTGCAAAAATTTTCACTTTTTGGGCATCTTCTTCGTTCTCTTTATTATTAAAAATTGGGGATCTCCAATTACACTTCCCCCGGTCTATCTTTCCATTCACAATTAAAGCATAATATTTCAGGGTGCAAAATTAGTTCTTGTTGCTCGAAGTGTTGACAAATTAGAATTACTTTGTAAAGAACTTGAAGACCAAAAGCAACAATTTAATAATTTCCATAACCCAACTTTTTATCAATTAGATATTACTGAATTTGTCAATTTAGAAGAAGAAAATTACAAAAATAAAATTTTGGAATTACTCGACCATTCAATTGATGATAGAAAAACTGTTGATGTTTTAGTCTGTTCTGCTGGACTTTCAAATAGAGGATCTATTGAAAAAACAAAAATTGATATTTTCCGAGAATTAATGGAGGTTTATTTTTATTTTTTTAAATATTAGAGTAATTATGGGGTTAACTCTGAAGACCCACAATTATTGAAAGAGAATATTGAGGGATTAAATAAGATAAGTCCTAGCTCTATTGAGATAAGGCAGTGAGTTTGTATAAGTCTTAAAGGGTGGGTTCATTTCTATTTTAAATTTTTTTGAAGAGTTTAAAATTATAGGTCAACTTTTTTGGATTTATTTACATTATCAAAACTCTCCTAAAATTTATTCCGGATGATGGAGCAATTATTAACATTAATAGCATTCAAGGACGGGGTAAAACATTTCTTATATTAACTTTTAAAAACGTTTTTTTAAACTTTTAGTTGCTCTTCCTTATAGAGCTCCCTATTCTTGTTCTAAACATGCTTCTTTGGCACTTTTTGATAGTTTGAGGGGAGAAGAAAGACCGAACTTGCATATTTTGAATGTTAATGCTGGATATGTTAATGTGAGGTTTTTTTTATTAATTTAAAAATCGGGGCTTATCTCTTTAACTTTTGATTGTTGTGGAATTTTTTTATTAAGCTAATCGCCCATTCCTGCTATTTTTAAGATAACTTCTAGAAAACACTTTAAATCCCAATTAATTTAATCAGACAGGCTTTGGCTCCCGTGCTTTGAATGTTGATGGAAAACCCATGGGATTTGAAGATCACAATCAATTAAAAGGAATTAGTCCAGAAGAAGCAGCCAAAAGAATTATCTCTTCGTTGGAAAATCGTGAAAAAGAATTGATATTAGCTCCATTCAAAATTCGACTTTTGGTTATGCTTAGATGGTTATCTCCTAGCTTGACATGGTGGTTATTGACTAGAAAAGCTCAAGCAGATAAGAAGATAGAGGAGAAAGAGATGGCTAATAAACAAGAGGATTAATATTTGTTTTTGTTATTTTTTTCTTTGTTTTTACAATGGAATCACTATATAACGACGTTTATTTGGTCCGCATTTCTGATCCGAAGTCTATTTGCTCTAAAATGGCTAAAACAATGTCAGTGTATAGAGACTTCATTTATTGACATTCTTGCTCTATCTTTCATTTTTTTATTTTAAATTTAATAGAACAATGGACTAGAAGTCCATAAATCGATTTTAAAACCGCTATATCTTTTTACCGTTTAGTATATTTGTTTCAGAATTCAAAAATCTGAGCTATTTGGCATAATGCAAAACATTAAGAGTAAATGACACTTCATCCCAAAATCAATAATCGATTTTCAATGACTCATCTAGTGGGGTACGGCCCAAGTAGGCGCGCGGCCAAGTAGGCGCAAAGCCATAACTTGCTTCAGGATTTTCGAATCTTCCAAAATTTAGTATTAAACGATTCCTCTCATCGAGCTAAAGAGATTGATACCAAAATTGTTAAGGTCCAGAAAGTTTCAAGCTAGTTATGCCTTTGCGCCTACTTGGCCGTGCGCCTACTTGGGCGTGTCCCCATCTAGTGTTCTCTGTGCTACAGCAAAGATGTTCTACAACTTGGAGCTTGGCTTTTCTTTTTTTTTGGGGTTAACCTTTTTGAGGGGAGGTTATAATGACTTGCGGACAAGACTTGCTTTTTTTCAATTTTTGAAAAACGTATCCAATTTTTAGCAGCAGCAGCAATAACAGCAGCAGCAACAACTTCAGCAGCAGCAACAACAACTTCAGCAGCAGCAACAACAAAAGCCCCATGTTAGCTTCGGCGAAATATGGGCAAAAGTCCCATGTTAGCTTCGGCGAAATATGGGCAAAAGCCCCATGTTAGCTTCGGCGAAATATGGGCAAAAGTCCCATGTTAGCTTCGGCGAAATATGGGCAAAAGCCCCATGTTAGCTTCGGCGAAATATGGGCGATGACTTCACTTCATTAAACTCCAATGCTCTCGTCAACATGGTTTGCTTTTTTACTTTATTAAATATCCGCAAGTTTTGTCCGCAAAGTTACTCCCTTAAATAAGTTTATCCTTTCCCAATGATAAAGCCAATTAAATGGTGGCCAAGTTCTTGTCAAACGAGAAGACGTACAGCAAATTTGGCTAGATGCATTGATTTGCTTGTTTTGAATGGTTGATTTTTTTATAGGTTGTTTTTATTTTTAAGAGTTTTTCAATTACTTAATTTTTAGCTTTGAGAGAGTATCAAGAAGCTGTAAAAATTTTTTAAGAGGTTATTTTTAATTATTTACTATTGTTTCAAGATTATTTTTTAGGCCGGTGAATTGTTGCGGCAAGACAGTCTTTTGATGAGTATGCTTTAGAAGAACAAGAATCAGCAGAAAAATGACTGAAGAACTCCAATCTTTTGTTAGAATTCAGAAAATTAGGTTTGGAAATTAATTAATTAGTTTATTTCGTTTCCACAATTTTTCATTTATTAATTTAAGTTTTGCCACTTTTTAAAACTTAATTTAAAGAAATCCCCGTTATCAATGTTTAAATCTCCGTTTAGTTGCTTCCTTTGAGTATTGTGACTTGTAGGGTGTTTTTGTTGGCCCACCCGATCTAGACAAATTGTATGCCGTTCGAAAAAGCGTCGAGTTGACATGAGCTTTATGGGTATTGTGAATGTGTACTCTGGTTGAATCCCTCTACATTCCTTTTTGATATTCCTTTTCAAAAGTTGTAGGTCTTCGGGAGTGGACTCATTTTTGCTTTCTTTTAGAACAAATTAATGGATCAATTACTTTATTTTCAAAACAAATTTGCAACAAATTTTTACTTAAAATTTATTTCTACAGCTTTTGGACTTTGGGGAATTTACAAATTTATGGCTTATCTCTACAATGCCCATCATTCCAAATTTAATTTAAAAGACAAATCTATTGTTATAATTGGTGCTAGTTCTGGTATTGGAAGGGCAATGGCTTTTGAATTTTACAAGAAGGTTTTTTTATTTTTTTAATGATTCGGTGTAGAAGTGTTGGTGCCTTCTTTTATCTTTTCATAATTTTTCTTGAACGAGTTTGAAAATTTAATGACAACGTTGAAAGGTTAGTAGCAGTTCTTTATTATACCAGTTCTTTATTACCAGTTCTTCTTTATTACCAGTACCCAGTTCTTTATTATACATATAACCACAAATCCATCGATGTCTCCGGCATCCCTCTTAATCTTTTTTAAAAGTTGTAGGTCTTCAGAGTCAATAGGCAGTGAGTTTGTATAAGTCTTCAAGGGTGGGTTCATTTCTATTTTAAATTTTTTTGAAAGTTTAAAATTATAGGTCAACTTTTTTGGATTTATTTACATTATCAAAACTCTCCTAAAATTTATTCCGGATGATGGAGCAATTATTAACATTAATAGTATTCAAGGACGGGGTAAAACATTCTTTTGATATTAACTTTTAAAAACGTTTTTTTAAACTTTTAGTTGCTCTTCCTTGTAGAGCTCCCTATTCTTGTTCTAAACATGCTTCTTTGGCACTTTTTGATAGTTTGAGGGGAGAAGAAAGACCGAACTTGCATATTTTGAATGTTAATGCTGGATATGTTAATGTGAGGTTTTTTTTATTAATTTAATAAACCTGGGCCCTGTCTCTTGAATTTTTTTGAAAGTTCATGGAAATTTATTTTATTAAACTAACCGTCCATTCCTGATATTTTTAAGATAACCTCTAGAAAACATTTAAAATCCCAAATAATTTAGACAGGCTTTGGCTCTCACGCTTTGAATGTTGATGGAAAACCCATGGGATTTGAAGATCACAATCAATTAAAAGGAATTAGTCCAGAAGAAGCAGCCAAAAGAATTATCTCTTCGTTGGAAAATCGTGAAAAAGAATTGATATTAGCTCCATTCAAAATTCGACTTTTGGTTATGCTTAGATGGTTATCTCCTAGCTTGACATGGTGGTTATTGACTAGAAAAGCTCAAGCAGATAAGAAGATAGAGGAGAAAGAAATGGCTAATAAACAAGAGGATTAATATTTGTTTTTGTTATTTTTTTCTTTGTTTTTACAATGGAATCACTATATAACGACGTTTATTTGGTCCGCATTTCTGATCCGAAGTCTATTTGCTCTAAAATGGCTAAAACAATGTCAGTGTATAGAGACTTCATTTATTGACATTCTTGCTCTATCTTTCATTTTTTATTTTAAATTTAATAGAACAATGACTAGAAGTCCATAAATCGGTTTTGAAACCGCTATACCTTTTTACCGTTTAGTATATTCGTTTCAGAATTCAAAAATCTGCGCTATTTGGCATAATGCAAAAAATTAAGAATAAATGACACTTCATCCCAAAATCAATAATCGATTTTCAATGACTCATCTAGTGTTCTCTGTGCTACAGCAAAGATGTTCTACAACTTGGAGCGTGGTTTTTCCTTTTTTTTGTGGTTAACCTTTTTGAGGGGGAGGTTATAATGACTTGCGGACAAGACTTGCTTTTTTCAATTTTTGAAAAATGTATCCAATTTTTAGCAGCAGCAACAACAGCAGCAGCAACAACTTCAGCAACAGCAGCAACAACAGCAGCAGCAACAACTTCAGCAGCAGCAACAACCTCAGCAGCAGCAACAACAAAAGCCCCAGATTCGCTTCGGCGATATTTGGGCAAAAGTCCCGGAGTCGCTTCGGCGATATTTGGGCAAAAGTCCCGGAGTCGCTTCGGCGATATTTGGGCAAAAGCCCCGGAGTCGCTTCGGCGATATTTGGGCAAAAGTCCCGGAGTCGCTTCGGCGATATTTGGGCAAAAGCCCAGGATTCGCTTCGGCGATATTTGGGCAAAAGTCCCGGAGTCGCTTCGGCGATATTTGGGCAAAAGCCCAGGATTCGCTTCGGCGATATTTGGGCAAAAGCCCCGGAGTCGCTTCGGCGATATTTGGGCAAAAGTCCCGAAGTCGCTTCGGCGATATTTGGGCAAAAGCCCCGGAGTCGCTTCGGCGATATTTGGGCAAAAGTCCCGGAGTCGCTTCGGCGATATTTGGGCAAAAGCCCAGGATTCGCTTCGGCGATATTTGGGCAAAAGCCCCGGAGTCGCTTCGGCGATATTTGGGCAAAAGTCCCGGAGTCGCTTCGGCGATATTTGGGCAAAAGCCCCGGAGTCGCTTCGGCGATATTTGGGCAAAAGTCCCGGAGTCGCTTCGGCGATATTTGGGCAATCTGCAACGATTAAATTCCAATGCTCTCGTCAACATGGTTTGTTTTTTCACTTTATTAAATATCCGCAAGTTTTGTCCGCAAGGTTTCTCCCTATATCCTTTCCCAATGTTAAAGCCAATTAAACAGTTGCCAAGTTCTTGTCAAATGAGAAGACGTACAGCAGATGTTCCATTGGTTAGATGCAATGATTTGCATGTTTTGAATGGTTGATTTTTTTATAGGTTGTTTTTATTTTTAAGAGTTTTTCAATTACTTAATTTTTAGCTTTGAGAGAGTATCCAGAAGCTGTAAAAATTTCTTAAGAGGTTATTTTTAATTGTTTACTATTGTTTCAAGATTATTTTTTAGGCCGGTGAATTGTTGCGGCAAGACCGTCTTTTGATGAGTATGCTTTACAAGAACAAGAATCAGCAGAGAAAATCACTGAAGAACTGCAATCTTTCGTTGGAATTCAGCAAATTAGGTTTGTAAATTATTCTAATTGATTGGTTTGATTATCTGGTTTCCACAATTTTTCGTCTATTAATTCCAGTTTGTCCCTTTTTAAAACCTACTAATTAAAAAAATCCCGTTATCAATGTTTAAATCTCCGTTCAGTTGCTTCCCTTGATGTAGGGTGTTTTTTGTTGGCCCACCCGATTTCGACAAATTGTGTGTCGTTCGAAAAAGCTCGTCGAGCTGAATCGAATTACACCAAACGGTACTTATTGGTTATCCCAAAGTAGTTTTGCGGACATTTTATGCGGACTCATTTTTCCACGGAATGGTCAAAGGTTCTTCCTTCCTCGTTTTTTTCAATTTTCCCTGTGGCATCATTTAATGAGAGTATCATTCAATGAGAGAAAAGATTAACCCCTTTGCAGTTAAAATAGTCTTTCTATTTAATATTTTTTTTAATTTAGATAAAGAACACGACTACCAACATTTGATGGATCAATTGAATATGTAAAGCAATACTAGAATGTGAAGTGGTTCGTTTTTTCCTTGTTATTAATTTTAGGTTTACTAGATTTTTTAAAAGGATTACCGTTGGAAGGATTCGGGTACCCCTTTTGATGCTTTCCTTATAGTCGATAAAAGTTCATTACCCCATAATATGTCTCTGTGGTTTAACTGGTAGTAGTTTCGGGTATGCTATCTTATGGGCATGGGTTCGAATCCCACCAACGGAAATAAGTTTTTATGGTTCAAACAAAACGTGCTAATAGCCTTTTTCTTCAATTTAAATGTAATTAATTTTTATTTTTATAGATTGGTTACTCCTTCAGTTCGAATGAGAGGTCTAAAAAGAATAAAAAGTATTATTTATTTGTCTTTTATTTTATTTTTTGAAGATAAATTGAATTTATTTTTTGCCATTTTGTTTGAGTTTTACAAGTATGTAAATTTAATGGACTATCGAATTTTTCGAAAATTTGAAATAAGTAAAAAATAAATTATCGATTAGTATTGATTTCATCGATGAGTATCGATTTTTTAAAAATTCAAAATTTTAAAAATTTTGGAATATCGATTTTATCGATTGATATTGATTTTATCGATTTTTTGAAAATACAAAATTTTACAAATTTTGTAATATCGATTTTATCGATTGATATTGATTTTATCGATTAGTATCGATTTTTTGAAAATACAAAATTTTACAAATTTTGTAATATCGATTTTATCGATTGATATTGATTTTATCGATTAGTATCGATTTTTTGAAAATACAAAATTTTACAAATTTAGAAATATCGATTTTATCGATTGATATTGATTTTATCGATTAGTATCGATTTTTTGAAAATACAAAATTTTACAAATTTAGAAATATCGATTTTATCGATTGATATTGATTTTATCGATTAGTATCGATTTTTTGAAAATACAAAATTTTACAAATTTAGAAATATCGATTTTATCGATTGATATTGATTTTATCGATTAGTATCGATTTTTTGAAAATACAAAATTTTACAAATTTAGGAATATCGATTTTATCGATTGGTATTGATTTTATCGATTAGTATCGATTTTTTGAAAATACAAAATTTTACAAATTTAGGAATATCGATTTTATCGATTGATATTGATTTATTTATTTTTTACTTTTCCATTTCCCTCTCGAATCGTAGCACTGAACCGACCATAAAATTTTATATTAATTTTTTTCTCTAACTAAACTATTTCTTTTTAATTTCTCTAACTTTGGGGATGAAATATCATTTAGTAACGTTACGCCACAAGAGAGCAGAATTTTAAATGTTGAAATCAGTCAGACTCAAATGACTGATACTCAAACATCCTTCTCAAAAAGTAGGATAAAATGTCATTTTTTGGCATCGAGTTACACTACGCCAAAAGTATGCAAATTTTTGAATTTTAACAAATCTCAAATTTATTATAACAATATTTTCCTTTTCCAACATTAAAACTACTTTTATCCTTTGTTATCAATTAAAATGGAATAATCGGAATACAGATATATTAATTTATTTATAATCAATGAAAATACATACATATTTAATAATGTGTTTCAATATTTAAACGAAAAAAGATGCCCCAGTAAAATCGGAAGTCACGATCTTTCGAACCTAACAGCTGATAACTCGTTATGGACTTAACGGATCCTATCAGTCCATTAGTAATAAGAAACAGCAGACCCAGAGCTTTCGATCGACGTATAAATCATGAGAAAAGATGAAGTTCAAAAAAGGTAGGAATCAATAAAAATAGGAATCTCGATTTTCCGGACTTAACAGATGATAACTTCTTGAGGAATGATTGGATCTTTTCAGTTCTATTGGAAAATATAATCTGAATATCAAGAGCTTTGAATTGATATATAAATTATGAAAAAAGATAAGCCAAATAAATATAGATCACGATTGTCCGGACTTATTATCAGCTGCACCTCCAACACGTTCATAAATTTCTTCTTGAGCAATTCTTTGTGAACATACTTGAGCCTGGAGAACAACCACCAATATTAGACTTATGAAAGGAATAGCCAAAG
The DNA here is from genome assembly GCA_963681835.1 of Meloidogyne enterolobii. Classification (NCBI taxonomy): domain Eukaryota; kingdom Metazoa; phylum Nematoda; class Chromadorea; order Rhabditida; family Meloidogynidae; genus Meloidogyne; species Meloidogyne enterolobii. The sequence continues at coordinate 68,732 of CAVMJV010000083.1, read as the reverse complement.
TCTAAAAATTTAGTTTTTATTTCAAAGCTTAGTAAAAATATACCTGAAATTCACTCCAAAACGCAACTTTAAATATTCCTTCAGCTAAAACTTCAACTTTCATTTCTGGCCTTTTATTTCTGTTTAAGGCTATCAATATTGAACGTTCATCCATTTTTTCTATTCCTCCAAAACCAAAAGAATTAGCTAACGCTATCAAAAATTGTCTATCTAATAAAGTACTCAATATAAATAATCCAACAGTTGTAGCCGCAGCAGGTAATGTTTGTTCTGTTGAATGTACTTGTTCAAGAACTAGTGGATTTTGGCGAGTAACTTCAACTGCGATCTTAATAGAAATGAGATTTTAGATTTATTTTAAATTAAAATAAAACCTGTGGATCAAAATGATGATGATATGTTAAAATTGAATAAATGGCCAAAACAAGGGCATGAATTCCAAGAATCGCAAAGAATAAAGGCCTTGTTTGTGTTGGGGAAGGAGTTAAAAGAGCACAATGAGGAGATACAAGTGTTGCTGGATTAGTTGAAGAAGATAAAATTGGAGGAATAGCAACAAAAATTGAGATTAACCACTGAAAATTAAATTTAAAATAAGCAAATTAAAAAAAATATTACCTGTAAAATAACCAAAAAGATTGCAATAGCTCTTTTAGACTTTGTCCTACGAATATAGAGAAGTGAACCAGCCATTCTTTCAAGGGCTAAACAGGCCCCAGCCATATAAGTAGCGAATATTGAAACATTTAAAAGTGTTCGAATTGCTTAAAAATTAAAAAAATTATTCAGAAATCAAGAAAATAAGCATACCTAAACAGTCAATGAATGAAAAACTAAGCCAATAACAATGTGAAGATGGTGCACGAATTAGAGGTACATGCAAATTATAGAGAGAAGATAAAGCAACACCTAAATTTAATAAAAAATTGGATTTAATAAAAAAATTTAAAAAAATATTTTAGTCAATCTTAACATACCAACATTAGCAAGTAACAAAGCAACACATAAATTAAGCATCATTAAAAGCGAACTAATAGGTAGTTGAATTGGTTGTTTAGTACATAACTGCAACATTCCAAAAGCTAATGCGATTAATGAGATAAAGGCTCCCAAAGTTTGTGCCACATAAAACAATCGAAGAATTGAAGGTGAATTTTTGTATAAATGACGAATTATTGCACAAATTGGAGTAGAATTTAGCGAAGATGTTGAAAGTATTTTTGACATTTTTTGGGTTCTGATAAAAGTATTTTTGTTTTTAAATGATTTGTTGCAATCAGTAAATATTCACAATTGGGTTAAACCAATAACTGAATAATAAAGAAAATAGAGCGCTAACAAATTAAACAGTTAATTTTTGTAGGGCAGCGAGGGGTTGTCAGCTATCTCCAATTAATAAATTTGTACAAAAAGGAATTGTGTTGCTCTTTAAGGCGTTGTCATTATGTAAACTTCCAAACTGTACCTCAAAATTGAAAATTATTTCATACCATATCCTCGCATTTCCAAAAAAGTTCACTTCATTAGAGTCATTAAAATTGGATCACAGCAATAAAAAGCCTATAAAAAAGATTAATATTTAAAAAAGAATCACTTAAAGCAAACCTCTAAAAAGCAATTAAGCGGAAGAAACCAACACAAATTATATTAAAAGCTAAAAATTGTCGGACCCCTTTCTCTTTTATAAATATTTTTCTATTATTTTCATAATTTTATTCTTTATATATTAATAAACTATTTATTAAGTATATCCGCTTTTCACTGATGAAATCTGTTCTCTCACTCAATCACGCCTTTTTTACTTTTATAATTTCCTTTTAAACTCGATTAAAAAATGTTAAATTAATAAATTAAATAAAAAACCAGTTTTTTAAACCTTCAAGGGGAATGTCAGAATGAATTATTTGAGAAGAAAATCAGAGTGATTATAAATGCTAAAAATTGTCGGACCTTAATTCAGCCAACAGTCTTGTTTAATATTTACGAAACCCATTTAAAAATCTTTTATATATTTTACCTAATATTTTTCTAAAAACAATATAATCGTGAAGAATTCTGATATTTACATAATTTTAAGAAAATTTATAAACCTTTCATTTACTTATTTTTCCATCCATTTCATATTACATTCTCTGTATTTTACAAAAATCTCCTTCTTTAAACATATTTTTCAGAAATTGGCACTCTGATGAACAGGCAAAACCGAATCTAAAAGATATGGGTCAGTCTGAACCCATTTTGTTCCAATTCGTTGTCTTCGTTTTACATGCTTTATTAATTGTTTTTTGTTATCTAAAAATTAGCTAATTTTAATTAAATTATTTAAAATTTTACCTGAAGACATTACATGGTAAAGCATTCTCGAACGCCACGGCATTCTTGCAACCACTGCGTCTAATGTGCGTTTATCTCCCTTTTCTAAAAAAATTATTTTTCCCTTTATCTCAATTTAAATTTACTTTCAGGTCCTTGTTCTAAAGCTACAGATTCTCTTCCATCAATTGGTTCAATAGGTTGTTCATAACCTCCATCCCCTCCTTCATAACCACCAACATCAACCAATGCTTTTTGATAATCTTTGTCTATTTTTCCACGAACATCATCAGCTAATGCATGGATTTGTTTTTGGATAATTGTTAGCATTGTAGATACTAATGCAAGTCCAATTAGTAGCATTATACCAACAAGAATTATATAATTTGATTTTGATGGGATTACATCACCTATAAAAATATTTCTTTTGGTACTAGAAATAAGTTTTAAAATTTATACAAACCAAAGCCAACGGTGAGGAATGAGATCAGCACAAAATAAAGCGAAAGACCTTTAAATTTTAAAAATTCACAATTAAAATCCTCTTTTCAAACCATAATTCCAAGTATCTTCCCAAAGTAGAAACAAATAAGCACATAATAGAATCCAAATAATTGTAACTGCAATCAAAAACCAAATTGGGAACTTGAAATAATTTATGGGAAATTAATGCGCAAATAAAAAAAGGAAGAGGGAACTTTAGGGGTTCTCTCCCTTCATTTTATTTAATTTATAAACCTGTAATAATTCATCATTAGAATCATCTCCAGAATCAGTAGTTGTAGTACCTTCTTCTGAACCCTTTTCTCGTTCCAAATGTTGATCACTTTCAGTCGCAATAGTCATCTTTTAAATTATATTATTAAATTTTTAAAAATTTTATAAACCTTTCTTTCCAAATTCTTTGAAAAACATCCTAACATTCTACCAATAAGTCTCCAAACAAGCAAACAAATTCTTGCGAACATTCCTCCTAGGGCAATCAAAGCAAACAAGGCCAAAGGAATTCTTTAATTAAAAAAAAATATTTAAATTTAATTTTAAAGGTTAAATTTAAAATAATTAAAATTTCGTTTTTACTTAATATCAAATATTTTATTTACTAAAATTTACTGTACTACTCAATAAAATTATTCATCATATTGAATAAAAAGTGACAGCCACCTAACAGCTTCCGTGGCGCAATTGGTTAGCGCGTTCGGCTGTTAACCGAAAGGTTGGTGGTTCAAGCCCACCCGGGAGCGTGTATTTTTTTAAATTTTTTTAAAATTTTTATCATTTAAATTTGGCAAATTAATCAAAATCGGCATAATTTTCATTTTTTTTATTAAACTAATTTAATTAAAAAACAATACCCAATAAGCGCATATATAATTGTTAATATTCGCCCCGTTGTTGTAATTGGAACAATATTTCCATAACCAATTGTTGTATAAACAGTCATAGAAAAATAAATACTTCCCCATATTGTCCATTTCGTTTCATTTAAATTAATTTCATGCACACCAAGTTTTTCACGATAATAAATTAGTGTATTAATTGTGTGGTTATATGCCTAAATTTAAAAAAATTATAAAATGTTTACTAAAATTTATTTTTAAAAATATTATACTCTGGTCGGTGACATTGATTTTATTGTATTTAATCTGTAAGCTGTGTTCTACACAAAATTAAATTTTTATTTTTAAAATAAATTTTAAAAAACCTTTAATAATAAATCCCTTTGCGTTTTTAATTTATTCAATTCGAATTCCTCATTTGGTCCTTCTATCAACATAAAAATTATGGCACCAATAATTGTATAAATGCATAAAACGAAGATGGGAATCTAAAAATAATTTTTGTTAAATTAAAAAATAATGAAAAAAAGTTGAAAAAATTAATTTAAAAAAATTATAATTTGATCAAAAAGATAATAAATCATCTCAAATCTATTTTAAAATAAATTTGAGTGAAAGAAAAAATTTGATTCCGGTGCCGGGAATCGAACCCGGGCCACGTGGGTGAAAACCACGGATCCTAACCACTAGACCACACCGGATCATACTTGCTCTCAATAATTATTCCACTTATTCCCTTTTCTTTCTACTAAATTGACAGTAGTAAAGAACGGGCAGTGCAAATGAGAAAAATAAAACATACCAATGACTTAAAATCGTGTTTAAATTTCTGCAGGAGTCCTTGCACTTGTCCTGCTATCATAACCATTGGTAACAAATATTATATGAAGGATTTTAAGAAAGAAGTTCAATTAAATTCAAGTTGTTTAGTAAACCAATTGCAGAAGGAAATGAGGGTCTGTTGAGGAAATTGTTGCGTTTATTCTAAATTTGAAACAATTAGAAGCACAAAATTGGGTTTTATCTAATTAAAAACTTGTAACAAAAAATGTGTTCAATTTTTAATTTATAATTGTTCAATTACTACTATAAATCTAATAAAAAGGCGGATAAAAGAGGGCTTTTTAAAGATTATTGGAACATGAGAAATAAATAGAAGAAAGAAAAAAGTGCAAACCTGCCGACATTTGTTACCAAATATTTTCATTGCCAGATTTTAGATATTGAACTAAAAAAGAATGTACGAATCAATTGCTTGCCAGAAAACGAGAAGAAACAAATCCTTTCTGGGTTGAATTTTGGTATAAACAACAGGTGACATCCTTTATTTATTAAAAATAAATTTATGGTTTAAAAGAAAATATAACCTCCACTTATGAATGATTCCAACGACAGATGCCTTTCAGACTCCTAAACACTAAAATTTTTGAAAAAAAAATATTTTAAAAAATTAAAATCAAAAAATTACTTTGAAGCTCACAATCAAGTTATTAACATCTCCACACTTCCACGAGGTGATCCATTCCTTCTCTCTTCTCGCCATTTAATTTTAAAAATATAAAACTGAATTTATTTAAATCAGCTCTTGACAAAATATTTAAAAATATAAACTTTATTTTTAGAACAACAAAAGAAAAAAAACAGAATAAAAGCTCTAAAAAATAAAAAAATCATACAAAAATTTAATTAAAAGATTGTATAAAAGTTGGGAATATTTTAATGACCGGGAACTATGTTTACAAGATTAAAACCTTAACCAAATAAAGGAATTTAAGGCACGCTAAAACTTGGGAGGAGTTGAAATTGGAATAAACGGGCATCGGAATTTTGGAATTAATAAATTAAAAATTAATAATTTGAAGGCCAATTTTGCCTATTTTTTGTTTTAACAATTATAGATTGATTTTTAATTTTTTTATTTCTTTGTACTTCAGAACAATCTCCTCCTCCATTAATAAGTATTTGATGAACATTTTGTCTAGGTAAATGTTTTGTTATGGTATTATTAACAAAAGAAGTTGAAGTTGTTACAGAATTATTGCTGAAAGGAATGCGCGACAATTTTGTTGTATTATTAGGTTCTGTTGAAGGAATTATTACTGTTTCTTGTTTTCTTCGTTGGGTTGAATTTAAAGGAATACTAAAAAATTATTTTTAAAAATATTTAAAAGGGGTCAGTTTTTCGGTTTTTCGGATTTTACAAATTGTAAAAAAATACGGAATTAAAAAAATATTTTACAAATTGTAAAAACTTTTCCGGAATTAAAAAAAATATTTACAAATTGTAAAAACTATTCCGGAATTAAATAAAGTATTTTACAAATTGTAAAAACTTTTCCGGAATTAAATAAAATATTTTACAAATTGTAAAAACTTTTCCGGAATTAAATAAAATATTTTACAAATTGTAAAAACTTTTCCGGACTTAAATAAAATATTTTACAAATTGTAAAAACTTTTCCGGAATTAAAAAAAATATTTACAAATTGTAAAAACTATTCCGGAATTAAATAAAGTATTTTACAAATTGTAAAAACTTTTCCGGAATTAAATAAAATATTTTACAAATTGTAAAAACTTTTCCGGAATTAAATAAAATATTTTACAAATTGTAAAAACTTTTCCGGACTTAAATAAAATATTTTACAAATTGTAAAAACTTTTCCGGAATTAAATAAAATATTTTACAAATTGTAAAAACTTTTCCAGAATTAAATAAAATATTTTACAAATTGTAAAAACTTTTCCGGAATTAAATAAAATATTTTACAAATTGTAAAAACTTTTCCGGACTTAAATAAAATATTTTACAAATTGTAAAAACTTTTCCGGAATTAAATAAAATATTTTACAAATTGTAAAAACTTTTCCGGACTTAAATAAAATATTTTACAAATTGTAAAAACTTTTCCGGAATTAAATAAAATATTTTACAAATTGTAAAAACTTTTCCGGACTTAAATAAAATATTTTACAAATTGTAAAAACTTTTCCGGAATTAAATAAAATATTTTACAAATTGTAAAAACTTTTCCGGTAAAATATTTTATTAAATTCTCTGGATATTTATACCGTTTCAAAAGTTGAAGGTCTTCTGTGTCTTAGGGTGTGAGTCTTCTGGGGTGGACTCATTTATAAAAATTAAAATAAAAAATAACCTTGACGATTTCAGATTCAAATTTTCTTCTCGAATATTATTATCATTATCACAAGTTATTAACATTTGTACTCTTCTACGAGGTGATCCATCTCTTCTCCATTCTAGAGGTCCACAATTTTGTTGAGCAATCACTTTAGCTTTTGTATGTAACCAATTATTGTTTGAAGATGATTGAGATTCTTCTTCCTTTTCGCTATTTTTAATAATTATTTTTGTTATTTGTTTTTTATTATTTTGTTCGTCTTCATTTTCTTCGGTCAAATTATCATAAAAAGATCTTTGTTCAATTGGTGTAGAATTATTAGTGGAAGTATCAACATTTTTGTCGTTAAATAGAGGCAAAATTTGCTGTTGATCATTATTCTTTGGTTGTTGTTTTGGTTGTTTATTTATTGAAGAAAGTGATTGACAATGATTAAAGAATTGTTCAATAACATGTCCTACATCTGGAGATTTTAATTTAGAAGATGAAGAAGTTGAAGACCGTCTTTCGTCTAAAAAATATTTTTAACTTAATATAAACTCTAAAGGTGAAGAAACAGTAAACTAATGTTGGAAAAGAGTGAATGACTCTCCTCTCTGGAGGAGAGTGAATGACTGCCCAGTTCCTTTCATAAATCCGAAATTTGCTTAAGAAAAGTAAAAGCGTAGAGGGAAACATTTAAAAAATTTTTAAAAATTTGAATTTGTTGCCTGAAAGTAGGGAATTATAACGGGACTTGATGGAAAACGAAAAAAAGATGGTCCTATCTACCTCAGCATCGAAAAGATAATTCAAAGAAATTTTTAAAAATAAACAAACCTCTTTGCCTTTCTCTTGTTCCATTCATAAGTCTTTCTGTTTTCTCATTACTCTTACTTTCTTCAATTCTTGAGGGAACTTCTTCCAATATTTGCCCATTTAAAATATTAAAATCATCCTCAAAACTATCATCAGGTTGAAAAATTGTCGAAGATGAAGAAGACAAACACGAGTTATTACTCGAAGTACTGCTGCCTTCAAATTTTTCGATCTCATTGATCTGAAAAAAATAAAAGCTCATTAAACTTTTTAATTAAATTACCTCAACAGTTTCAGCAAATTTAACGATTTTTTGAGGTTGTTGTTGTTTATAACCATTTCTTGAGCATTTTAATTGTTCAGCTAAACGTTCCATTTCTTCAATTGGTGAATTATTCAAATTATTTTTATTTTTAAAATTTTCTTCTTTAATTAAATTAAAATAATCATTCAAATCATTTTTGTCTTCTTTAATTAATTCTTTACTTTTATTTGTTCTTCTTAACATTCTTGGTGGTGAAGAATGTTCGCCTCTTATATTATTGAAATTTGAATAATTTACATAATGATTAAAAATATTTTGGTCATCAAATAATGTATTAGGATGTGTTGAAGTATGTCTGAGTATTTGTGGAGAAAAATTATTGTTTTTGTTGAAATATGTTTTATCCTGCAAAAAATATTTTTAAAATTATAAAGAGTGTGTGGACGGAGCGGGCCAGTTGAGCCCCGCCGGTTGAGCGCCAGCCGAATTTGATCGGCTATAACTTTTTTGTGCTTGAATCACTCCTAATGATTATTATATCATTCGAAAGCCCTCGATAAGCGGTATCTATTTTCCAACTGGATGGATCAAGTCTGATCACCGGTTAAAAAGTTACAAATCGATAAGTGCAGGAAATCGTTGTTTTTCACACTTATTGACTTGTAACTTTTTAACCGGTGATCAGACTTGATCCATCCAGTTGGAAAATAGATACCGCTTATCGAGGGCTTTCGAATGATATAAAAATTATTTGTATTGGATCAAGGCTTAAAAAGTTATAGCCGATCAAAGTTCTCTGGCGCTCAACTGGCGGAGCTCAACTGACCCCAACCGTGTGTGGAATATCGGGACAGACATATCGGGATTAGGGTGACAAAAATAACTTATTCCGTGTTTACTTTGGTTCTAACACGTAAAAACTATATTCTTCAATAGAACATATTCTTCAACATACAGGACCCAGTGACCGGAGGTCCAGAAATCAGTAGGGCGATACATCGAAATATCGAGATATGCCCGTCCCGATATGTCCGCATGACATAAATCATTTTTAAATTAAAAACCCATTCATAAAAATAAAAAAAGAAGTCAAAACAAACATTATTCCCATTTTGTAAAACAGAATGCGCATCAATAAGGCTTTGAGTTTTATTTGATAACATTTTAATTGGACTATTTTGAACACGAGATCCATATGTTGATTGTTCCGAATCAGATTGAGGTCTATAACCGGTTCTTCCTTTACTGTCTCTATACCATGCAGCAGAAGCTAAAATTGAAGTTGTCATTGCTTCATCTTCTTCTTGTTCCATTATTTTATTATCCTGTTGCTGATTTTCCTGTTTTTCTTGTTGTTTTAATTTTTGCCTTGGTTTTGGTTGTGGTTTTGAGATATTATGTCCATTCTGAAAAATCAATTACAATAATATTTTTATCAAAATAAACCATTTCTGATGTTTTTGAACTGCTAGAGGACGTAGTACATTTGGGAGGAAGTTTACTATTTATTGAAGATGATGGTGGAGACGTGTTGACGATACTCTTTTGTTGGGAGTTATTTATAGAATTGTTTTTGTTTTTCTGTTTTAAAGATGTTGAAGATAATCTGTGGGAAAAATATTTTGAAATGAGTGGCTTATTTGTCAGTCATTTTGAGAACAAAATTGACAATTAAAATTTTTTTGCCTTTGACAAAAATATGCATTTTCTTTAGAGATACATATTATCTAGTTAAAGGATCTATAAATATTTGTTTAAAAAATTTTCAGTCTTTGGACAATCTCAAAATTCCAAAAAATGAGAGCCTAAAGGAAAAACACCTCCCAGATTTATTTAAAAAAATATTTGAATTAAGAACCTCCTATTTAATGACTCTTCATTTCGGCCTTTATTGTCCAGAAGTTGTTGTTCTTTATATTCATCCAAGTCTTCCTCATTTTGTTCATTTTTCTTTCTCGTTGATGTACCACCATTTTTTAAAGATTCCCACGCTTCTTGAAGTGAATTGGCGCCGTTTTCATCAATTTTTTCGTTTCCATTGGTTGTTGAAGATTTTGAAAGTAAAGGCAATAATAGTGGAGGCCACCATTTTCTCTCAGGTGATGGTCTTCTTTGAGGGGAGGAAGAAGATGAGGAAGTCCCAGCCCTTCCAAAGAAGGAAGGTCTCCTTTTTAAAGGAGAAAGACGTCGTTGCCACTGTTGATTTTGATGAGTATTACCATTTTCTTGGTTCTGTTTTTGTTGTTCTTCTTGTTTTGATAAAGCTGATGGCATACTTAAAAGAAAAATTAAAAAAAATTTTTATATTTTAAAATTGCTTGGTGGGACAGATTCTTATAGGACTTAAAAATGATAGAAATATGACTAAAACATTGCTGATCATAAGCCGTTACATTTTTAATTTTTGATCCCACAAGTAATAAATAGAAAATAAAATGGGTGGATGTGTCAAAATGTGGACGTCATAAAGAATTAAAACACAATTTTTGAAAAAAATGACCAAAAAGTTCTAAAAATAAAAATACGTGCTCATGAGCAACAAAGTGCTATTTTAAAATCTAAAAATTAATATAAAAAAGACTAACCAATCCAATTCATCCCTCGCCATTGGAATATTATTAATAAATTCATTTCCTCCATGCCGTCTCCCATTATTCCTCATTTTTAGAATGCGGCTCATTCCACAAACATCCAACAGCTTTTCTTGCAAAACCGTTTATCCAACAAGGAAGGATGGCAAAAGCTGTAGTAAAATAGAATATTGAGGACAAAAAGTAGTTGTAGTAGTAATAATAGAATGTGGACAAATAAAGCATTAAACCGAGCCTGAAAAATGTAAAAGGGAAAAAATAATATTTTCTTAAAACAAAGGAGGTAAATAAATAAACAAACAGAAAATGTGAAAAATAAACAAGCTTCTAATAAAAAACTTTCTAATAAAAAAACCTCTAATAAAAAAACTTGAAAAGTAAGCCTAACAAAAAATTAAACAAATTTTCTTCCCCAGAAAGAGATAATGTAAAATGGAGAGATTTTCTCTGCCTGTCGTCTAATTTGTTAGAGAAAAACTTTTTCCTCATTTAAAAATAAACGTTAAAAAACGCCTTAATTAAAAAATTTATCAGGAATTGTGTAGTATTTAACAATTCATATTCCCAGCAGATAAAACATGTAGCAGATGGTTATAGAGGTAGTGACGGCCGCCTTTGGGGGGACACTAAACAATGACAACTGGCAGATCGGGATTAGTAAAATATTGATTATGAGGGGACCCACCTTGTTAACGCGAATGGATTAGTTTTAAATGAGTTCTCGGAGCAATTAGAAGTACAGAGGTGTGCGCCTAATCTTCAGATCATCCTTCAGACCATAGAATCTCTACAATAAATTTAAAACATTCAAAGTAGATCAACAAACGACTGACCACCAGCTAAACCCTTCAGTACTATTAAATATCCTCTAAAGTTCATTTAAAAAATCTATTTTAGTAATCTACTCATATCCACAAAAAGACCACCTACTATATCAAATTTCATGTTTAGCTGGCTGATCTAATCCTACTGCTCTTAATTTCACATGCATCTTTAAATACATACAAAATGTTAGCAAAAAATAAAAATAAACTAGCTTTGCACCAAAATGAATCAAAAATATTATGAAAGGCAAAAACCTTTAACAAATATAAAAAATTAATTTTTATTCAAGATTAATAAAGGCAAATATTTATTAAAAGCTGACAAGAGTACCAAATTTCATTTATTTATAAATTCGTTTTTTGGTTAAGGAGGATTAGGCTGTGCGCAATAGAACTTGGTTCTTTAGCGTTGTATTAATCTCATTATTGCACACAGCCTTTAATATAGAGGTTCATAGTTTGAAAATTTGTATAATATCAAAAAATGTAGATTCTTTTAATAACGAAGTTGAAAACCGAAAACATTGTTGTTTTTAGTAGTGCTGAAGTGATGCCTTTTCTACTTCAACATTTAAGTGAAGAAGCAATACCACAATGCGTGTAATACAGCCGGGAACCAGAGTAGAAAACTAAAAAAAGGTCGCTTGTTGTAAAAAAACTTGCACATGGATACGGGTAATATCCAGATGCCTGCGGATATCCGCTTAATATATCCAGATATGGGTATCCCATGTGTGGTTGTAAACCCTAATCAAAAATTAAACGTACCAAAGAACAATGGATATGAGTACGTGAACTGAAAATTTTGTTTATTTGCCTGATAAAATATCAAAAAAACTTACCATTACAATCCGAATTTGCGTGAATGAAAATAGCCAAAGGCTGAAATGAAGAAAATATTTTAGTCACACAATTAAGAAAAAGTTACTTACTGGAAGAATAATACAAAGAATGAGTTCAATTATTTGTTGCGCGTCTACTGCCATTATTGAAGCTTTAAATTAGTGTAGAATAATAGTATTTTTGATAATTATATTCTAAAACAAATTTGAAAATAAAAACACGGAATGTTCCTTAAAACAATAGATAAGCTAATCAATAAAAGATATTATTCTTATGATGTTACCGAAATCTTAAACAAATAAAAGTTTTTTGATTCTCAAAATAAAAAGGAAACTTAAAAATGAAATGAGATTTAGTGTAGCAATTAAAAACAAAGCTACTATTATTTCTCCTATTCTCGTATTTTTAAATGCCAGCTGGAATAAATAAAAAAATGTGTATATCTATTGCCAAGCGCTATTGACTTTTTTGAAACAAGTAAAAATAAAATGAATTGTGAGGACTGAGAATTGCCTGTGATTTTGAAAAAAATTCTTATTGGAGAGTAAAAAGGTTCAAATAAGAGCTTACATGAGTTTAGTTAATGTAAGGTTTGAGAAATTCGTTTCTCGGGATTATGAGGTTTAAATGGGATATTGGACGAAAATGTTCTAAGTTAGTGTTAATCATTTTAATTCAACCTCAATATTTGAAAAATGAAGAAAAAAAATCATTAAAAATGAAAACAAGTTCTCCTCTAATAAAACATTTCTTTCACATTAAAAATACCACTCAAAATGATTTTACATTATAAAAATACTTATTGAGGCTAAAAGTAGACCCTTAAAATTAAAAGTATTTGCGGGAGAAAACGGAAAATGAGAAAGAATGGTTAGATGAAATGGTTAGAAAAAAAAATAAAATTACCAAATCGAGCAACACGTGAATTTGTAAAGTCGGGAGGGCCACCATGAATCATAAAAATGATCGGCGAAATAGTAAAAATGGGAGGGCCTTTATTTATGTAAACAATCGGAAGATGAGTATGTTATGTGTACTTCTTTGATCCCATACTTTTTTGTAAATATATGTAGATTATTTTTATTTTTAAAGTAAAAAAATAATCAAGGATATTTTAGATACGAAAATCATGGAAAGATACATAAATATAAAAAATCTGATCAATATTTGTGAATAAACAAAGGTGTTTCTAGGTGGCGGTAAAATATGTAGAGTGTGAGAAAGTCCATTGTACAGGAAAATAAAAAAATGTTGGATTAACCAGTTTTTTTAACCAGCGGTGAATTGGGGGAGTTTTCTTGTTTTTAAACATTTTTCATGTGATGAAAACATATAAAATACCATTGTTTTTGAAATACTTTGGTTCCCTTCATGTGATGATTCAAGGAATTTTTTTTGTATAATATTAAGTCATGGAATTTCAACTTAAATAACGCTTGTTTATTCATTCAACGTGGTTTCCCCTTAAAATCTAGTCAAAACTAGATAATCAGTAAAACATTTTATCTAACAATAAGTATACTAAAAATGGGCCATCTCTATGAGGTGAGTTTTTATAACAGACAATACTCAAGTAAATAATATTGCTTTCACCCTCATGAATTAATCGATTATCTAAACATGAACAAAATTTTGTTTGTTATATTAAAAGCAGACATGCAACTATAAAATAATATTACCACCTACTTCTAAAAATAGATGCTTTATAAATTTATTAAATAAAAATTAATTGAAGGATTAACCAAAACAAAGTTAATAGAGATTAATTCACAAAAATATTGGATAAAAACAAAATGGTTAAGGGATCGAGATTCAAAATAACATTTGGAATGAATTAAAAATAGTTTAGTGTAGGAGAATTTAATAAGGAACAATATAAGTGAAAAAAAACCTGTCAAATCTTGACAATAAGATTTCAATTATTTGGAATGCTATTCACTGAAGATGATGTACTTCTTTGTCTAAAAATAGCGATAATACAAAAAAAAATTAAAGAAAAAAGTTGTTTACCCTTCATTTATTTTCTCTGCAAGTAATGTATTACATCGTTCTACAACTAGTTCATAATCCATAGTTTGGTCAAAGTAACTCCCATAATCAGACAAAATTTCTCGTAGATTATTAATTTTTACTTCATATTTTCTCAACATTATATCCTTTCGTCTCCATTCATCTCTTAATTCTAATGTGTTCTAAAATTTATTTTTAAAAATAATTTGATTTTAAATATAATATATATACACCTTGTTTTCTGCCTCCAATTGCTGACATCTCTCTTCCAATTGCTGGCATTTTCCTTGTAATTGTTTTATTGTTCGTACATGACTTTCCAAAGAGGTGCGTAGTTGCTGTATTTCGCTATCCTTATTGGCACATTCTTCTTGATTTAATTCCTTAAAAAATAATTGCTGATAAGTATTTAATTTTTGATTAGAATTTTCGAACCCCTCTTCAAAAAACTTTGAAATTTCTCTAAAGAAAATTTTATAAAACCTTAAATCTTTGTGCTGCCGTCAAAATTTGCTCATTTTTATTGTCCAATTCCAAATTTCGATTTCGAAGGTCAGTAATTTGTTTGCGTAGATCATTTATTTCAAGTTCCCTCGCTCCTCCATATTTATTTTGATAATAATATTCATTCCGCTAAATTTAAATTTTAAGGAAAATTCTAATAAAAATTCAAAAAAACCTGTAATTTGTTTTGTAAATCCTCAATTTGGCTGTTACTGAGCTCTAGTGCACCTCGCATTTCTTCAAGCGATCTGCGTGTTTCTCGAAACTTTTTGTCTAGTTCATCCCTAGTTGCCAAACATTCATTCTTCAAAAGTATTTCCCGATTGAGTTGAGCTTTTAATGTATCCCTTTCTTCTTCAATATTTTTACATCTTGAACATGACTAAAAAGAAAACACAAATTACTTTTGGGTAAGAACTATTCAGTTATTAGAGACGAAAATCTATTATATTATGGCCCACACTAAAACGATTTTTACCGCTAATTTTTAGTAATATAAAATTAAAAAGAAAACCTTAATACGACTTGGTCCTTCTTCCGAATGATTTAAATTTTCAACAGATGAAGGCGCACTCATTTGAAGTTCTTGAAACTCTTAAAATTAACATAAATCTTTTATAAAAGAAAAGCTCACTCTTGTTGTATACTTCAATCGAACGATTCAAATCCAATTTGAGATTCTTAATTCTCTCAACCAATTTTATTTGCTCAGAGTTCTGTGCATCCTCACCAGCTATTCCACTATGAATTTGAGCAAAAACATCAGCAGTAGTGCGTAATTTATCAAAAAGAGAACAGAGAAGTTGACCAAGAGCATGTTCTCGTACCGAATCAGGACGTTCTGTTCTCTTAAGGAAAAATTTTTTAATCAAGGAACAAAAATTGAAATCCAAAAATGAGAAACATTTTCAAGCAGCTTTTAATCTTACCGCTGTGCTTTGTCTGCTTTCACAATCAGAATTTTGATCAATATGTTGTAAACAATCTTCAAATGAACGATCAAATCTGTCGTCGGCTGGAGACGCAACACGATTTTCACGTAGATGATAGTTTATGGATTCTTCATTTCTGAGTCGATCTTTCAACTTAAACATAATTTTAAGGAAAAATAAAGCATTTAAAAATACCCCGACATTCTCATTTTCAAGAGCATCAGCAATAGTTCTCAATTCATCATACTTCTTATCACTCTCCCTGATCCTTTCATTTGCATCATCTTTAAAATTCTGGAATTTCCTGTTCAGCTCTGCCAAGCGGTCAACTGCTCTTCTATATTTGCTTTTTTGTTCCTCTAGCTCGCTTAATTTACCAGTAACCTAAATATTTTTATTTTAGGTAAAACAAAATATCAAGAAAAATACAAATTTAGTGCAGTCTTGCCCTTCATAATTCTTTAAATGAGGGATTGCTCTTTTAAGTTCTGTATTTTCACTCTCAAGATCGCGTAACTGACGGTGTAATCTTTCTATTAATTCTGTGTTATTTGCCGATTCAACACTAGCAGAAGCTTAAAATGTCGAAAATAGTTAAAAGCACAGAAAGAGCAAAACTCACCACTCCCCCTTGAAATGTCAGCACTTAATAAAAAAAAATTAAAAAAAATAAATTTAGAAAACCTCATGATTGAATTATCCGCGGTTGTAGTATCATTCATTGATTTCTAAAATGCAATTAATTTACTATAGCTAAATATTTAGTAAAACATCTGAAAACAATTTAAAAAAGTCAGTTATAATAGGCAATGAACAGTTTTTGTTAAAACTAAAAGCATAAAATTTATAATTCCATAAATACTTGTAAAAAAAAACAAAAATAATGTCAACTATTTGATAATTTATTTATTTAAAACTATTCGAGGAAAGACTGCTTCATTCTTTTCCAGACTGATAGTTCCAGAATCTTTACGTGAACACATGAAACAAGCGAATTCTAGGCCTCTATCCGAGTGTGGAATACCAAGACTAAAAATAAAAAATATGATTGATTATTATCAACAAATCTCCTTACATTGATAACAATCTATCAGCAAAATCTGGCGTAACTGGTTGCAGGTAAATAGCCGTAAGTCGGACCGTCTCGTAGGTAATAAAAAGAATAGAATCAACCTTCTTTTGTGCATTAATAATTTTCCAGGGCTCATATTGTTGAAAAAGAAGATTCGCCAATTGAACAAGTTCAACAAGTAAATCAAGTACACGATGTATATTTTGATTGTCGTAATGTTCAGTCGCAATCTCTTTATTTTAATCATATTTAGACAAAATTATTAAAAATATTTAAAAAACCTGGCAAAGTTTCTAGTTTTTCAATAAGTTGTTTGGCTGTTGCTTTACTCATTTCATCGTCAAAATGGGCTAAAAGTTCATTGGTATCAGTCCTGATAGGATAATGTTTTGATGGATTGAGCCTTGGGTTAAGTGAGCGTTGCAATAAATTTCCCAAATCATTGACCAAATAAGCATTAATCAATGTTACTGCCTTTTCCAATGTAAAATCTAAAAATAAATGTTATAATTTAAACGCATTATGCAAATTATAAAAATTATCAAAAATAATCATATGCAAATCCTATCCTATGTTAGTATGAAATACTCTAATAGAGGAAAATAAATGATTGAATATTACATCTAATATGTTTCAGGAAGAAGAACCAGGAAAACCTCAAAATTGGTGTTTTACAGTCACCGTCATATCTATTGTAGATATTAATTATATAAATAATTTTAATGTTTTTCTTAAGATAAGCTTTATTAATATTACAATATTTGTGGTTATTCGAGTGCTTTTAGATACAGAGGACGAATTTGATGAACCCTTAGTCAACGGTTTTTTAAATACACTAAAAAATAAAAGATAAAATTTAGGAGAGTTAAGAGAAGAATTAACGAAATTCTTAGGATTCTTTGCCTTAAGCTTTTGCTTTGGTTGTTGGTGCTGTTTTTGTTGTAATGGAAAATGCTTCAGGTTTTTCCAAAAAATTTTTATTAAATTTTATTTAAGGTGTTTCTACTTTTTGAATCCAAAAAGGTGGAGGCTTGGACATTGGTGGGCCATCTTTATTGGACATCAATTCATTCATACGAAAACTGAAAGACAAACAAGTTAATGTTTAATATCTGAAATATTTTCTAAACCCTGATATAAAACCAGATGTAACACAAAATGGCCAAGAGGAACATTTAAATCTGAAAGATCTTTCAACAATGGAAAATAGAAGGAACCATATCAATGATGTTGAAAATGGTAATGCAATAAAGAATAACAGTAGAGCAGGGCAAAAAATCAACAGAATATCTGAAACAGATTTTGATATAGAGAGGCGGGTATCTCCCATTTTTATGAGCTCTAATTTATCGGAAGCAATGGAAGAAAATAATGAAACAGAAGACGAAATTAATCAAAAGCCTTTAAGCTTTGTAGCATCATCAGAAAACAAAGAAAGTTGGAGAGAAAATAAGGTGAAACCTGGGTTGATTACAACCCACAAAATCCTATTCATTTTTAATTAGATGTCAATGCCTACAAAATTAAGCATTAGACGATGGTCTTTGGCACATCATATTAGTTCCGAGAATCTCATTAAAATGATAGAAGAAAGGGAGAATGAAAGAGGAATAAAGAATAACCAAAAGGAAGATAAGCGAGTCAATTTCATGCTCAAAGAAACCATAGATAAACTTAATGTGGGTAGAAATACTTTGAAAACCGAAAAAATTATAAGCATTTAGGTCCCTATTCATATATGTTCTCCGATTAAAACGACAAATAACAGTAAAGGAACAGAAAACCCGGCATACGAAATGGAAGAAATTTCTTAAGGAACGACACGAAAACAGTGAAAACCAGATAAAAAACAAATTGTATAAATAACGATAAAAAAATCTTGTAAATAAGTAGGCCAAGTACTTAAAACCCAACATAAGTACCCCTATTTGTAAATAAAAAAATAAGCAAACCTCCATGTTCATAAGGTATTTGCTTCAGTAAAAAGTAGCGAAGTCCATCAACAGAAGTTATTTCGGCTGTTTTTAAAGGACAAAAAACATTTCCAAGGCTTTTTGACATCTAAAAACAGAGAAATAATTAAAGAGCGAGAATATCCAAAATTAACCTTTCTTCTTCCAGAGAGCCAATGTCCATGAACGAGTAATTTCTTTGGCAAAGGTAAATCAGCTGCAAGTAAAAATGCAGGCCAATAAATTGCGTGAAATCTGAACAATTTTAATATAAAATTGAAGTGAAACCTCAATACTTAAAAATATCAATGCCTAAGATTTGAATAGTTGGTGGCCACGAAGCTATTTGTTTAGGATAACCAACAGCAGTAAGATAATTAACTAATGCATCAAACCAAACATAAATCTTTAAAAAAACATTTAGTCAAACTGTAGGGGAACATTGATTTTAGAATTTTCCCAATTGTCATTTTTTAAAAGAAATTTTAAATCAACCGTCTGTGAATCATCATTTGGAACAGGAATACCCCAAGAACATCTGCTTATGGGTCTAGAAATTGAAATTTGAGCAGCCGAATCTTTGGACATAAAATCATCAATATATGAGATTAAATGAGATTGATATATCACTCCTTAATAGAGAGAAATTAAATAATTAGCTAGAATTTAAAAAAACCTGGTTGATTAGCCCAATTACGAATTTGTTCATAAAATCGCGATAAATCAAAAGCATAATTTTCTTCTGAAATTTTTGAAACAAGTGATTTTGTCTCTTTGGCAATCAAAAAGTTAAAAAGGAAATTAATAAAAGTAGAAAATTAAATAAACTTTTGTTTGCTCTCCATTAGTTGCAGTATGATCAATTACTTCGTAGTCGTCGTAGAAGCATTCATCAACTGAAGAATACCAACCTTCATATGAACGTTTGAAAATATGACCCCTTTTGTCCAACAAATTCTATTTAATAAATGTTAAAAAGATTTTTTTACAAAGAAAGCATACCCAAAAATGATTTACAGCCTCAACATGTTCGGGAGAAGTTGTTCGAGTAAATCGCGTATACTTTATGCCAAATTTTTTGAAGACATTCATAAACATGCTGCTAACAACATCACAATGGTCTTTAGGTAGTAATCCCTTTGCATTTGCAGCATCTTGAATCTTCTTTCCGTGCTCATCTGTCCCCGTGGAAAAATAAAAATTGGGTGGAAACGGCTGGTTCGGAGAATTTCCACAACGCATCAAATTCCATCGAAAAAGTGCATCCACCAAAAGCGCACTATAGATATGACCAATATGAGGAACTAAAAATTTAAAAAAAACTTAAGAGATATTTAAGAAAATAAACCTGAATTAACGTAAAAAATAGGCGTTGTAATATGAAAACTATTGTGACTGATTCGTCGTTTTTGAATAAAGAATAAATTTAATGAACGACAAAATTTCATTAGCTGCTGAAACTCTTTTTTGATCTAACGTTCGTAATGTTAAAATAAAGCAATAATCGATAAAATTCGAATTGATTAAAAAACTTTAAATTTAAACTTTTATTAAATTTAAGAAGGCATTTCATCGTTAGAATTTAACAATAAATTTCTCCTCTGATTCAATTCTTCTTTTGATTGATCTGAAATACTACTTTTGGAAATTCTTTCATCTAATTCAGTTTTAATTTCGGTTTCTAAAGCTTCCAATATTTTATCCGGCAATATTTCTTCTTTTTCCTTCAGAGGCTTTGTTGCTTGAATAAGTAAAATCTCTCTTGATTTTCTATCTGTAGTAGAACTCGGATTGCCATTTTTGTCAATTCTTTTATAATCTAACTTAAAATAATATTTTTATTTATGATCAATTTTAGAAGATTTTTTAATTAAAAAATTAATCATATAATTTTAAACCTTAACGCAACCAAAGCCAGAATGTTCAAGTGTTTCAATATAGCGCAGCGGATCATAATCAAATTTGCTTAAAATACGATACTTTGCCAAACGATGCAGCTTTTGCATGTCCATAGCACAAAAAATAGGACAACCAGGTTTTAAAACACGATAAAACTCATCGCAGCTTTCTTTCAAATATTTGTTGTCCCAAGCATAAAAAACATCAATATGAAAAAGCGAGTCAAAAAAATCAGTATTGTAGGGCAAAAAGTTAAACATTCCAATCTAAAATACACCAGCTAAAACGTCATTTATCCTATAAAAATATTAAACCTGTGAAAACATTGCTTTGGTACGAGTAATATCGTCTAACATTTCACTTGATGTAATGTCAGCCATGTAATTAGAAAGTTCAATACCATAATATTGTCCGTTACCAGGAAAAATTTTCTCTAATATTAAATCTACACCATTGCCACGACCAAAACCAACTTCAAGAATGTAGTCATCTAAATTTGGAGATTATGTGAAATTTAAAGTGTGAACAAATAAAAAAATATATCATAAAAACTTGCCTGGACGAAGATTCATAACCCTAATTAACATAGAATAAATAGGCATTGTTGATCGCGCCTCCATTTTAGTAACAATATAACCTAGTAGAGAACTTGTAGGACACATAAACTTAAAAATTTTGGTAGAATTTTAAACTTTCGAAAAAAATATTTCAAGACCCTAAATAGAATTAAATTTAAACCTGAAGTCTTATGTCACGCATCGCCACGGACAAGAACTTTTGATAACGAAATTTTAGATTATTTCCAAGGTACTGGAAGTTAAATGTAATTTAGAATAAACGAATTTGAAAACCTGAAGATTAAGTTCCTTTCCAGCTAGTAAAGCAAATTTTTCAGGTAAGAATTTGAGCATCTGGAAAAAGGCAAATAAGTCTTAAAATGTAAGAATAAAGATAAAAGATCCAGAAAACATCCAGAAAAATCGATACAGCCTAAGAAGAAAAACGAAGCTTCTGTAGCTTGAGTATTCGTCTTGTAAGAATTATAATTAGTTGACACTTTGACATTCACCAATTTGAAGTTTCCAGATTAATTTTGTGAGAAATTTTCACTCAAATTTATTGAAGCTTAATTTGGCTTCAGTTTTTATTTTTTTATACCGAGATCTCGTGTGGTTTTATGCCGGTTTTTTCGTTTTTTTTTCGTTTTTTTTTCTGTTTTTCATCTGTTTTATTTATTTTATTCGTTTTCTTATTCGTTTCCTCTGCTGCGCGCGCTAAAATTAAAAAAAATAAAAATTTTCTATTTTTTTGAAAAATACTAATTTTCAATAATTTAAAGGTAGCCGTTCGTGGACGTGCAGATGATTGGTCTGGTGTTATAATTTGTTTTTTTGTTCAATTTTAATTTTTTGTTTATCAATCTTTTTGATTTTTTTAATTTAAAGGCCTGCTGCTGCTCAACATGGTTCTGCTGCTCTACATGTTGCTGCTGATATCCGGTGGTTTTTATCCTTTTTATTTTTTTAAATTTAATTACCAAAATAATTTTTTTTATTTTTCATATTTTTTTGCTTGTGGTGGCGTGGCTCAACATGGATGGATGGTCTTCATGGTCTGGCGGGTTTTCTTTTTTATTTATTTAAATAATTAAATAAAATTAATTTTATTATTTTTTTATATTTTTTTTTGCTTGTGGTGGGTGGTGGTCAACATGCTCTTGGTTGGTCAATATGCTATTGGTTGGTCAATATGCTATTGGTGGTATTCAACGTGCTTTTGGATGGAATGGTGGTGGCTGGTTTTAAATTTTTAAAAATTTTAAAAATAAATAAATTTAAATTTTTTTTTATTATTTTTAAAAAAAATTTTTGTTTGCTGTGGTGGCATGTTCAACATGCTCTTCATGGTGGTGTTCCAAGTGCTCTTCATGATGGTGGTGGTCCAAGTGCTCTTCATGGTGGTGGTCTTTATGGCCTTCCGGCCTGGTAAAAAATTACTTTTTATTGAAAAAGCAAAAATTGGCAAAAAATAGCGCACGCGCCCCGCATTTCTTTTTCTTCATTTTCTTGTTGTCCTTGTCT
Source organism: Meloidogyne enterolobii (assembly GCA_963681835.1). Lineage (NCBI taxonomy): Eukaryota > Metazoa > Nematoda > Chromadorea > Rhabditida > Meloidogynidae > Meloidogyne > Meloidogyne enterolobii. Next base: position 46,165 of record CAVMJV010000083.1, on the reverse strand, counting down.
TGTTTTTGTACAATTTTAAAACATTTTTATTTTGCCGATTTAGAAAAATGTGGCACTTGGCTAGATATGGGAAATTGAACTGGATGTGGAATGGAGTGAATTGAACTAGGAATAGAAAAGGTTTTTTAGATTAGCAAGGGTTTTAATTTCTGAGGGCGTTTCTGGGGTAGACCGTTTCTTTGCCAAGCGTTCAGGTCACTCTTTTTCTTAAAATTTAAATTTTGGCATTCTGTTTTCTGAAAATGACAATTTGTCCGATTCTAGAAAGACAACACAGAGAGAGAAAGAAAGTAAACTTCTCTAATTTTTTATTGGGTTCATTTGAGTCTGAACCTGGGGGAGGGGGGGGGGTAACTTTTGGCAAGAAAATTTTTTAAATTCGAGGGCTCGACTCCTCCCGATAAATCTGATTTTCGTGAATCATGAACTCACGAATTTGATCGTTAATTTTGTGAACTCATGGCCCAAAAATTAGTAAAATATTTATAAAGTAAAACAAAATAAATACGTAGCGATTGCATTTATATAATCCTAAGTGATAAGTACTCATCCATTCTCGACATGTCCACCATAATCGGGTATTGGATTTTCATCGCAGCCTAGCACTTCAAATGATGGCAAGCACAAAGGCGAACATTTTCGGCAACACGGTTGGCAGGGAATGTTCGGTTGTATTGGCATCATTGATTGGTGAAATACTTGCTCTGATAAAGGTGCTACCGAGGGTGAATGTTGAAATGCGAAAGGTAGCACCGGTGGAGATGAAAATGTTTGTGATGACGAGTATGTTGGTGAATAGGCTAATGAAGCAGATGATGCTGGTAGAAAAGCAATGCCACCAGATTGAACAGGGCGAACAGTGATAAGAAAGGCATTTGTTGGACACGGCGAGCCTATTTTAGTAGAAAATAGTTTAACAAAAACTTATTAGAGTAACCTATAGATATACAAGGGGGAGGTGGCATAGGTAATGGTGGTGGAAGGGATGGTAGCGGCGGTAACGGTGGTGGCGGTGGATATGGTGTTAGCGGTGGCGGAGGTATTGGAGCAGTTGGTGGAGGGAGATAAGGAAGATAAGGCGGAGTTGGCGGTGCGGGTGTTGGCTGGTGTGGTCCTTGTGTTGAAATCATTCTCGTCCAGTAACTTCCTTCCTCGTCGTCGTTGCAATTTCTGATTGTGATTCGGAGCTGAACACAATTTTCATCAGTGGCATCACATCTAAATAATATTACAATTTGTATCATATAAATTATCTTGAAGAAGTCTCCATTTTTATAAACCAACGCCCTGCATTTCGGCAATAATGAGTTCCACAGGAGAGGTGTTGACTGTCCATAGTACTGTGGTTGTATTCTTTCTGACCGCATCACGGGAACCGAATAATATCTCTCTTGTCTCTGCTTGTGGCCTTCTCGTTCATTATCATGATTATCATTATTTTCACAGCCAATTGCTGTAGAGAAATGACGACAAAGCAATGTCGATTGTCTCCTGTGGCGTCCGAATATTATCTGGTTTAAAAAAAAAATAATTTTTCGACTTTTTGACAAAACAAACGTGTTCACTGTTTATTTTGATCGGCATGTGAACAATATCAGCAAATGATGTGTCGATTATAATAATAAATTTAAAGAGGTGGACAAGATATGTTGCTAAATGGTACAATAGCAATAACGGCAGCTTCATCTCAGTCTAGTAGTAACAGACAAATCTGTTTTTAATTAAGTCGAAAATTAACTAAACGCGCTTCTTTCAACATTATAATAATAATACCGCATTTACTGCAATTTTTTAAAGCTGTGCTTACCTCATTTAACAAATTTACTAGCGCGCTTTCTGACCCTATGATTGTTATAAAGCTTTGTTATAGGAAGAAAAATTGAGGTGGTGGTTTCTATCGGAAATTTGAGCAACCACAAAGGGATGACCATTGTAGATAGTGTTTTTAAATAAATAAATGAAATATGTATCTAAAACAAATATTTTGATTTATGTAAGTGTTGTTTGTTTGTGAGTGTTTTCTTTTGTTTACTAAAGGCTTTTTGTTAACTTAAGGTAAAAAAATGCCGATTAAATTCAAAATAATTCAATTAAAAAATTTGTAAAAGTGATTTACACAATTTAAAACAATTTTTAATGCTAAAATCTTTAAAAAATTTTCACAGAACTTTACTCGTTTTTGCTTTATGAATCATCATTTTTCGCCAACCTCCAAACGGACAACCACCCATACTGTTAAAAAGGCCAGATCCGATTGGAGAACCTCCGCATGTTGATTGTAAGCATATTGGAAGGCACTAAAGAAAAATATTCCTAGTTACATTATCTTTGCATACTGCTGGCATGCAACAAGCGCAACAACTACTCATTGGCAAGAAAGGCGGGGGTAATATTGGCATTGGAGGTGGCAACATCGGCATTGGCGGTGGTAATAAGGGCAAAAGTGGTGCAACTGGCATACAGCACTAAAAAAACAAAAGAATATTGTAATTTAAAGACTAAACCGGAGCTAAAATTATGGGCGAACAACACATCGGCATATTAATTGGTCCCATTCCTCCAAACGGGCAGCAACCTCCGCCAATACCACCAAAAGTATTTCCAAAAAATTGACGTTTTATTCTTCTGTCAAAAATTTTAAAACTGGCATCTCCAAAAACATAATTTACCTTTTATTAATTGATATTTCCGAGAAATTGCTATAAGAGAGATTGCTAACATTAAGTGACTTCACGAGAATATTATAATTTATTGATGAAAAGGATCGAATTCCCAACAAAAACATAATTAAGATTAAAATATTTTGGCACATACTGGATTTCTATCGAGATTGAATTACTATTTTTGTATGTTATGGAAAAATTTCTCCAAGAAAATGGGTCAAGTTCACTCAAACCTTGTCGATTTTTTGAAGTGCCATTGAGCAAGCATGCGCAAGATTAAAATAGATGCGTTTAATGCGATCTACTAGTTTAATAAACAAAATAAAATTTAACATTCTATCACTTTATCTAACAATTATCTGGTATATACATATATAGTATGTGAAATGAGCTTTTATTAAAAATATAAAATTAATACCCAAATATCCATCACCAAATTCACTTATGGAAAATTTAAATGCTTCTTATTTTCGATGCTTTTCGGTTAATTTTTTATCTGCCACTGTTCTTTTTGATATAGGCGCTGGGAATAATGAGGAAGGCACTGATGGTACCACCCTTTTTTCTTGAGTGGAAAATGCCTGTGGTACCAAATGTTGATTTGTCGCTGCTGCTTGATTAATCGGCAATAATTGCCCTGCATTACTATTGCCATTCTCAGTCGGATTGTTTCCAGATGTTCCAAATTTTAAAATTTTGTTACTATTATCATTTCTAAGTGGTGAAAAATGATTGTTGTTATTATTCACTTTTCTGTATCGTAAACAACATCTTTGGGCGCACTGAACATATCCAGGTTGGCATTGGCAGATCGGCTGACATTGTAGCTGTTGGCACAACATAGGCTGACACTGCATTACTATTGGAGGTTGTCTCATTGGCGGTGGTGGAGGAGGTAAAGGGGGAGGAACACAAATTGGAGCACATTGAATTGTCACACTCTGAATTTTTATTTCGGAAAGTGCTAAACACTAAGTATAACATTCTAAACCTGTATTGCCATTGGTGGCGGGACTGGTGCCATTTGTGGAGGAGGAGGAGGAGGAGGTGGTGGTGGTAAACAGCAAGGATCTTGTTGGATTGGAGAACAAATACATATTGGTGGTAGAGGAGGGGGTGGAGGAAGTGGCGGTGCCTGTTGTTGCATTGGTAAACAACAAAGATCTTGCTGAATAGGAGTACATATGCAAGTTGTTTTAATTGGTGCCATTTGAGCTTGAGGAGGAGGGGGAGGAGGTGGTGGCAAACAGCATGTGTCTTGTTGGGCTACAAAATAATTTGTTACTAACATATTTTATAAATTATACTTGGTGTACAGATGCATATTGCCCTTTGCGCCGGCATTGGAGGCGGAATAGGTGGAGCTGCTAATGCTGTGCAACATGGATCTTGTTGAACTAAAAATTGGAAGAACTGATTTAATTATATTTTTCTTGCCAGGAGTACACAAGCACATCGGCTGGCTCAATTGTGGAGGTGGAGGCATAGGAGGAGGAGGAGGTGGTGGAGGCAAACAGCATGGATCTTGCTGGATTGGCGTACAGATGCAAACTGGCGGAGGTAATGGAGGCGCCATTTGTGTGGGCGGAGATGGAAGAGGAGGCGGACAAGGACAGATCACTCCAGGTTGCACACGAACGGTTACTGGATAACATAATTAGATTAGAGAATGTGACCTTTGAGATTTTAACATTTAGATTTAAGCGGATTTTTCTAAATTCAGTAATTCTGTGGGTTATATTTACAAATCACCTTGAATGCATTCGCAAGGTTGAATTTGAGGAGGAGCCATTTGCGGAGGTGGTGGTGGAGGGATTGGCACACAACACACTTAAAAAATAAGTTTATAAAAATGTAAGTAGATTGTCTAACTAGGTGTACAAATACACGGTTGTGGTGGAGGTAATGGCGGATGCATTTGCGGTGGTGGTACAGCCGGCATTGGTATACAACACATATCTGAGGAAAATTAAAATCAAACCTCAATAGACTAACATAAGATTCAACGTACCCGTTGGCATACAAATACATTGTTGCTGCATAGGGTGTGGGGGTGGAATTGGAGGCATTAATTGTGATGCTTGCCCCATTGGTGAGCAGCAGAATGCATTCTGTCTTCTGCCTCGAGTCATTTCATCTGTGTTTGATTCCGGTGGCTTTGAACTATGTTTAACTTCTATCTAAAAATGAGGTAACTTGTTCCGATCATTTTTTACATTTGGAACTTTCTATAGTTACATTTGTTACATTACTTTTTTACAAAACTTTGGGTATCTCTTTAGATTTACGTATGATTGGCTTTTATTCTAATTTTAAACCTCATTAATGTTTTCGACATTTTTCACTGGCAAAGCTTTAATATATTTTTCAACGAAAAAAAGAATGATAATAATTTGTATTTGATTAAATTTAATAAGCCAAGAATTTGATCTTCGTATCCTGAATGTTCTACTACGTTTCGGAAGCATCATGCAATATTTTAGTTCTGAAAATAAACTTAAGAGTCAAATTTATATTATTGTCTATTAAAGAAGTTAAATATAATCCATGTAATATAAAAATATGATTGTTGGATTTTACTTAGTAGACTAAAACATCCGGTTGACCATGGCAAGAGCGAAGGGAATAAATGAGTGAATGAATAATTCGGCAATACAATCCCCTTTTCCTCAATCTTGGGCGAGAAGCAGTAATAGGTGAAACAAAACAAGGAACAAAAAACACGAGAGGATGGACATTCCAACGACAACAATGGCCCTCAACAATAGCGGAAGCAACGGCGAAAGGATAAAGTGAAAAGACGATGAAAATATTTTATTTTTTTAAAATGTAAAGAATTGAGGGCTGGTACATAATTTTTAAGCGAAGTATCGAGGGAAGGGGGTGTTTTGAGGTGGTCATTTTGGATGAAGAAAAATGATTGTCCGCCGTCATACGTTGTCAACGAGGCGCGCGGAAGAGGAAGTGAATAAAAGTAAATAATGGCCAAAAGCTGGTCCTCGGCAAAAGGACATCTGTCTCGTGCTTATCATCGTTTCGTCTTTAGATTTGAAAAATCCTCAAAGTTAAGATTATTATGAAAGAAATTGGGGATACAACTGAGACGGGAATTAAAATTAAGAGAATTATGAATTATGGATAATAAACATCGAATTTACTTCCCTTATAAATTTGAACCGACTCACACCAGTCGAGTATGTGAGCCGTTGAGTGTGACAAGTGTGAAAGACATACAATTATCATGTTTTAACTTTTAAAAGGATGATTAGACTATTTTTCCACTTGTAGAAAGATTCCGATTGTCAGGAACGATCAGAGTACGAGAAAAGATCCACTGACGAATTGTCTACTGAAGGATTTTCCACTGACGGATTGTCCACTGAAGGATTTTCCATTGACGGATTGTCCTCTGACGGATTTTCCACTGCCGGATTGTCCACTGACGGATTTTCCACTGCCGGATTGTCCACTGACGGATTGTCCGGGCACGAGAAATTTTATAGCTAGTTGTAGCTTTGCGCCGTTATTGCCCTGCGCCTTTCTGGACGTGTCCCGAAATTAATTAGGTAAATTGCAAAATTTGACCATGGGGCGTAAACAATATTTTCTAAATTCATTAAATTCGTTGAACATATTTTTATCTACATATTTACTTTTAATTTTCAGAAATGGATAATTCATTTTCACAACGGAAGAGACAAATGATTACAAAATCTGGAATTGGTTTTCTTCTACAGCATGTTAGTTTTTTTCTCATTGATAAAAATACAAATATTGATTAAAATTTTTCAACATTTAGATGAGAGGATCAACTCATGAAACAAATTCAACTGATGATGAAAGCGAAGGAGAACCTAGCAGTCCAAAACGAGATAAGGTTATTTTATTTTTCTATTTTTTTATTTTTTATACATACTAGATAGATCAAGAATTAAATATAGATCTAATAAAGAACGAGGATATTTTACAAGAAAATGCTGAAAATCAAGTTGTCATCCCCAAATTATCCAAAATATCTGAAGATCTTTCACTACCGTCAGACGAAAATTTTTATTCTAATTTGAAGCCTTTTCAAGAAATTTCTGATTGCTTCAAGGAAGGAACAACGCCTAATTTTGATGCTCATATTCGTCGTTTTATTGGTGAAAATAATTATGTACGGAGTTGCAAATGGTATTTTTTGAATGTTTACTTGTAGATTTTTCAAAATCTTCATTTTTTATATTTCTAGGTCATCTGATGGTAATTGGCTAATTTCAGACTCTTTAGATAGGTTTGTCAGGGTTTTTGAATTTCGAGATTTTCTTCCTGCTGACGAGCATCAAAAGCAGCGTCTGGTAATTAAATTTCTAATAAAGAAAATTGTTTATTTTTAGCTTCATGCGTCTCATAAACTAGCATTTGGCGGGTTGATTTATGACTTGAACTGGCATCCAGCACTAAATATTTTTGCTACTACAAATAAGGGTAATTTTAAATTAATAGTGATAGGTTAATATTTACACTGAAATTTTTTGCTTGACTTCCCACCTACTCGGGAAAAATCACTATAGCAGTTTTAACTGCTGATTTAGCATAATTTTTTTAGGTTCTCCTATTCATTGTTGGAGTGCTTCAGTTGATGGAACAAGGTTATTCTCTTCATTTCGAGGGATTAATGACAAGGTATTGATTGCTTTATTTTTGAAATGTTTTTCCAACTTTTAAGGATGAATTAGAATCTGCTCATTCTCTCTGTTTTTCTGTTGATGGTCAACACCTTTTTGCTGGTTTCAAAAATTGTGTGCGCATTTTTAACTTTGAAAAACCTGGACGACAAATTAATGAAATTAAAACATATCGTTAGTTTTATAGATGTTTGTTAAAAAAATTTTTACAGAAAAATCAACTATGAAAACGCAAAAGGGTATTATTTCCTCTTTAGCAATGTGCCCAACTTTTGATGGCGTTTTTGCAGTTGCTTCTTATTCCGGAACTTGTAATTTTTACAATTTTTTGGTGACTTCTTTTCTCTCTTTAGTAGGGCTTTATTCTACACAAACAAATGCTTGCGATTCACTTATTGGATCTAATGATGGATCGACACCAATGACTCATTTGCAATATTCATCCTGTGGAAATTTATTATTTGCTGGACGTAGAAAGGTTTTTATTTTAAAGTTCCATCTTATATGTATAAGTGATAATAAGCACCATTTGTTCTAAAATACAGAACTGGGTACTTATCCACATAGAGCTGGGTATTTACTCCCTTAATCCCTAGATATTCCCTTTCAAAAGTTGAAGTTCTTCAGGGTTGACCCATCGTGTATTATTAATTTTTATTTTCTAGAGTCCTTTTATTCAATGTTACGATGTTCGCTTACCAACTAAGTTACTTTACAATTTTCAACGTGAATCAATAACAAACCAGCGCATTTATTTTCAATTAGATTTTAATGATCATTACCTTTACAGTGGAAGTAGTGCTGGCGATTTGCTTATTTATGATTTAAAAAAGTGTAATAAAGGATTAAACCAGCAAGAGCTTAAAACGGAATTTGTGGAGCCTGCTCATAAAATTAAATGTTCCGAGGCGGCTGTCACAGGATTAAGGTTCGAAACAATTATTTCTTTTATTATTTTATCATTTTATTTATTCAATGTTAAAATATTTTTGTGACATTATTACACAACGGAAGTAATTTATTCTATCATTTCTTTCAATTTTTTTCAGTTTGCACCCATGCGAACAATTTATCGCCGTTTCTACGGGTCAACGGCTATTTCCTTCCAGTTTGTTGCTCAACCAACTATTTGATGATAATAATTCTTTAAATGAAACAAAAAATGGCGATGATAATAATAATAATGAATATATTTCTCGAGGAAACGGCTCTTTATTAGACAATTCAATAAAATTGTACAAATTTGATTAAAAATTATATGCAAAATAAATGAAGTTTTTCAACTAATAATTTGTTTTCTCTCAGGTTTATTTAAAACAAAAAAATTTTTTCTATTTTTAATTATAAAAATATCTTTTATCCTTTTTATTTAACCTTGAGGTTTTTACTTACCCATATAAATTACACTTTATTATTTTTAAATTTTGTTAGTGATTGTTCCAATAACCTCTCTCATTTTTTTCTTATTTTATCTATTTTTGGTAAATAAAATCTCAAAATTTTGTTACAATGCATACATTAAAATCGAGTCACTTTTTTACACAAAATAATGATTTTAATGGCTTGAATTTTTTTAAATTATATGGGCAATTTCTAAAAAAAATTTTTAAGTTATTCTTTTTCGGAAAACTTTAACTTGATAAGCTTTGACTTGACTGTTTTTTTTATATTTTGAAGGCTTGGAAAGGGCTGAAAATTTTAGATAAAAATAAAAATGGATAAAAATCTCTCAGGTTCGCGCAAAAATATCCTTGTTTCCGCAATCTTTCCCGTCTATATTTTCTTCTCATTTAGTTGTTGCTTTAATTTTTATATTAACACATTATGCCTTATTAGTGAGAATATTTATATAATCAATCAATGATTCGCTCCTTCAACTATTAATTTATCTTATCTTTTCATCGTTGTTTTTGGTAGGTGGCTATATTTTATTACCTTAAGGTCGTAAATTTTCCTTTTATGTCTCATTTAAGCTCTAAACGCCCATTTAAAGAAATTGACCTGTTGTTGGGGGATGGTTCAGGCGCGCGTCTTTTCTTTTTCATCTTATATGACAATATTTTGTTGATAAAATTATTAAATATATTATTCATTTGCCAGCAATCAGTTGCGCATCTTACTCGTGATTTTTGTGGCATCTTCCCTGACTGTTTTGCATGATTCTTTCAATTCACCTTTCCCTATTCTCTCTATCGTTTATTTCCGCCGCACGCTTACTTCCTGTTAACTTCCCCATTCCTCTCATATTTTTTACCTTCGTCCCCTTATGTTCACCTTCATTAACGGCCCTTAAAGAAGCTAAACCAACACTTCGTTTATCTCATTTTCGCGCTTCTTTTCGGTTTATATTTCAATCATCCGAAAATCTTGGAACTAATCAGGGCTTGATTTTGATTAATTCTGTAATTTTGTATACTTAAAATTACTGATCCCATATTACCCTATTAAACCCCCGAATCATTAATCAGTCATTAATCACAATTATTACAGTCCAAGGCAGTTTATTTGCCGATTTAATAAAATTTTCTATTATTTCATCAAAATTTCTTTAAATAATTTGTCTTTCCACAACCAATTTATTCTGCTCATTTTCTTTCGATCGCCACATGCGATTGTTTATACTATTTTATGTATTTTTGGGAGGAGACGAGCGGGCGGCTTGTTTCGAGACGAGCGTCTCCTATCGAACCGATTAAATGACGAAGAAAGAAGGTGGTGGCAGCGGCCGATTCTGGGCGAGCTTCCGGTCCCCGCTACCCCAAATGTCTTTGTCGCTCACCTCTCTAACACATTTCTTTTCTTTATTTTTCTAGACCACCTTTTTATGCATCAATCCCTAAAAACTTGAAAGCAAAAAACTAATAAACAAAAGGCATTTTTTTGCTTCCTGAAGCAAAATTCTATGCAAAATTTTTGCAAAAATTTAGAAAGCAACTATTTTTGTAACTGAGCAGCTACTTCTTTATCCTAAAAATTAAATTCATTAAAATTTAATCTATGTATTTTAGTCCAATTATTATTTATCAGAATATCGAAACCAACAACAAACACATGATTTTAAAGCAACTTGCTAATAGAAATTTGTTCTGCTGATTCAGGAATGAAATCAAATGGCAACAAAAACAAAGAGAACAATAGCAGCAATACTAATTATAACCGTGAACGTTCGCCAAGAATGCTCTCTCTCAAAGTATAAAAACTAAATTGTTTATATTTTTAATTCATCTTTTGAAAGTTTTTTTAATTACGATTTTGTTTAAAATGTTTTTTAAAATATTTTTTCTGTAGCACCAACATAAAAACAGCAGGGCTTGTGCTATGGAACTTGATGAAGCATCATCATGTTCCTCGTCTGTCTCTTCAGCATCATCTAAAGTTCCTTCCAGATTTCAGCCTTCTCGTTCACCCAACAATCCTTCTTTTGCTGGTTTACCGGTTAATACTCCGTATCTGGGTCCATCACTTTCACCAGTCTCTTCACCTCAATGGAGATTGACTGCCGGCGCCAGTAGCCCTGGAGCAACAGCTTCTGGAAGAGCAGTTCCCAAGTCTGCACTGATTATGTCTAGGATTCTTAACTCTAGAGTAAGCTTTAAATTTTCTAGTTTTGTAACTTAAAATATGGATTGACATTATTTAGAGTACTGGAATACCGAATATGGAACCAGTACATGCAGATGCCAAGGACATGTTAGAAAAGACCATTTCAGATGGCAGAACACTTGCGGAGCAATCGGCCAATCACAAAGTCATTGATTTGCCCTATCAGCAGTCTCCAAAACATTCACCTTCATTGGTTCCATTGATATTGCAGACAGAAGACGTGAAAGATGATGAACTATTAATAGAAATAAAAACGACAGATTGTATTTTCAATTTTGAAGACATTTTTGAGGATGAAATAGAGAAAGAAACGGTAAATGAAAATATAGATGAATGTAACAGAGGAAAAAGAGTGGATTTGAATTTGACTGAATCTGTGATAAATGAGGAACCTGATGTCTTTATTGAAGGGAAAAATACTAACAATAAGCCTGAAGGGATAATCAAAGAAGAAAAGGAAGAAAAACTAAAGGAAAATGAAGTACAGGGAGGGTCAGATATAGCAATAAATGTTCCCGAAAAGAAACGAAATTCTAATGAAGAAATTAAAGGGAAAAGTTCAACTGTAAAGAAAAATAGAAGGGAAAAAGGTCGAAAATCAAAGGAAGGAAGAGTAAAGGAAGGGAAAACAAAGGAGGAAGGATTAAAGGATAATAAGGTTAAAGATGAATTTTTAAATAAATTAGAGAAGGAAGTGGATGTTTTGGTTGATTTTGCATTTACAGCTAAAGATCTCACTGCGCAAGTTGAGCGAATCATTTTTACTTCAATTTCAGGCATTCTTAAAGTTTTGATTTCTAAATTAGTTGTCATTTTTAGAAAAATGTTCACTTAAAAGTGTGCCAATACCCAAGAAAAAGGAAGTATTGTTGGAAGATGTGGTGGAAGGTAGCATGCAGAAAATGAAAGAATCTAAGGCACTTACAGTTGTTGATCCGTCGATGAATAACAACGAAAACAAACAGTCTTTTCTTGAAAAGGAAATTCGTCAAGAAAAATTATCGAATAAGGAAAAACAAATCAAAGATAAATATCTAGAAAAAGTTCTGACAACAGACAGACCAACCGAAGAAAGAATAGAGAAGGGAAAGAAAGGCAAATCCTCCAAAAGAAAGGGAAAGAAATTTAAAGATGCAGGCCGGAAGATGCCTCCTCTACCTTCATTACAATCCATTAATCAACAAAATAATTTGGAGAAAAACGAAACAAATGAAGATTTGCTTACAAGTCCCTGCTCAACTGTATCTTCTCCACCTGCTTTACCTCCCTCTTGTTCATCATCAACGACATTTCCACAAGCGCTAGTGAGGAGAGACGAACAAAGTGCTCGACAAAACTCTTCCTCGATCGGTCGAATGGTTTGTCTTTTAATCTGAATTAAATATTGATTATGTTGTGAAATTTCATAAAACAAGGCTCGCAATAAGCTCGTTTATCACTACAATTTTTCTCTAATAGATTGGACGCTGGCGGCATACAACTGGTGGTATACAATTACGTAACATAACTCTTTCCGGAGTTTGGGAGAAACTTGCGCTTGGAATTCGTTCAGATGGTCGAGAAGCTTTCCGAACTTCATCTGTACAACTTGGTGATAACAGGAGGTAACTTTAATCTTTTTGTTTATTTTCTCCTTTTTTGAAATTTTATCAGTACTTTTACATTTTTGCTCGTTAAAGTCGTTTTGTTTCTGTTATTTTTTGGATTATTATCAGTAGTATTTTTCAAAAATATTAGATTATTTTCAAAAACAGGAGACCGGAAACATGGATGATATAAATTTATAATTCAGTTCCTTCTTAATGCAATTTTTTGTCTCCTTCCGATTTTCTTTCTATTCTTCCTATAACAGTCATTTCCTTCCTCCGATTTCATCCATTTCCGGTGGAAATAATAGAGCGAAATGTGAAGCAAAAGGGAGCAAAATACAGAGGGTCCAAAATGCAGGACAGTAGTGACTCTTCTCTTCTCTCTTTTAGGATTTATGTAAATATCGAGATTTAAAAAACAACAAAAATTCCATTAGCTGAATGATTTTTTACAATTGTTAAAAACAATTGTAACGCAATTTATGATAAATTCCATCTTTAGTATTCTATATTGTTTTGATGAATTTACTTTCATTCATTTTTGCTTTAATATCTTCAACACATCATCCATTATTTTTATACATAGTTGCAATTATTTTATCTCTCACGTGCCATCCACCTTCATCCTCTCATTTTTACATCAGATTTTGGTTTAGAGCCAAATTGCTTTCTGAGCAATTTGGGAAAAAAAGTATATACATTTGTGGATTTTCGGCAACTGCTTTCACTACTCAAATTTCTTTCCTGCATTATCCACTTACACTATCGGCGGCTGTTCTTTTCAATGCAAGATATTATTTTTTTAGCTATGTATCCTAACTCTAATCTACCATTGAGTTCCTAAATAGTAACTAAATTGAGGTAAAATAATCTATAATAGATAAGGCTCAAATATTGTCACTTACACAAACTCTTAAATTTTACGTGCCCGCTCAACTCATCTAATACTTAACTCATCCACACGCCCAAAAACGCTCAACTCATCTAAACGGCTAAAATTCCTTAACTCATCCACACGGCCAAAAACGCTCAACTCATCCAATCCTCAACTCATCTAATGCTTAACTCATCCATACGCCCAAAAACGCTCAACTCATCCAATCCTCAACTCATCTAATGCTTAACTCATCTACACGGCCAAAAACGCTCAACTCATCCAATCCTTTGGAACGAGACTATTGAGTACCAGTCGTTTGAGTCCCTGGCCGTTTGAGTCTCTGGCCGTCTGAGTCCATGACCAGTTGAGTCTCTGGCCGTCTGAGTCTCTGGCCGTCTGAGTCCATGACCAGTTGAGTCTCTGGCCGTTTGAGTCCATGACCAGTTGAGTCTCTGGCCGTTTGAGTCCATGACCAGTTGAGTCCCTGGCCGTTTGAGTCCATGACCAGTTGAGTCTCTAGCCGGTTAAGTCCCTGGTCAGTTGAGTCCCGGCCGTTTGAGTGGTTGATTACCGCCGGTTGAGTCTTGGGCCGGTTGAGACTCAACTGACCAGGGACTCACCCGGCTAGGGACTCAACCGGCCGATATTTCAAGGATTGGATGCAGTGATGCGGGGGTTCCGGTTCCGGTTCCGGAACCGGTGCGGTTCCGGTTCCGGTTCCGGAAGTGGAACCGTGGAACCGGTAAAAGTCCGGAACCGGTTTGGAACCGGAACCGTGGAACCGGTAAAGGCCCGGAACCGGTTTGGAACCGGAACCGTGGAACCGGTAAAGGTCCAGAACCGGTTTAGAACCGGTTCCAGAACCGGTTCCAAAGATACACCCCTAATGATGGGTAAAATCAGAGAAATGGGCAAAAGATGGGAGTAGTGAGAAGAAAAGGAAGGGAAAATTGAGACGAGTGAAAAAGATTATCTTTATTTTTTATTCAAAAGATGTGTGGTTGAATGGATATTGTGTTAGGTTCATAGTTTTGAGGAATTATCATTGTGTGAGGTTCGAACCGAACTTAATGAATGACAAAATAATTGTTTTTCTTCAGGAAATAGATTATTATGAACTTATTTATAACAAAAAATTTTGTCATATTTTTAAATACATGAATTCTCAAAATTTTCGCCTGCGGCGCTTAAAAAGGGCAGAAATCTAGTGCTTGGCCTTCCAAAATCCTTAAAATTTTCGCCTGCGGCGCAGAAAAGAGAAGAAATCTGGTGACTTGTCCTTCCAAATTTAACAAATTCTCGCCTGCGGCGTTTAAACCCCGTTTTCCGTTTAATTGTTGTTGTTCAATTGCGTCCACCCTGACCCGGATCCGAAATTTTCGAGTCACCCAAAAATGTTTGGTCCCTTTTTCGATTTTCGGAGGCCTATATCTCTGCGAGTTTTTGTCTCCTGCAAGAAATTCTTGCATATTTGAACTCAGCTCGAAGAGACGAATTGAATGATATATACTTACAGTTTGGATCTCAGTGGACCTATACTAAGTTAAAGCCAAAATTTTTTGGAACCGGAACCGGTTTGGAACCGGTTCCAGAACCGGAACCGGAACCGGGCAAAATTAAAAAAGCGGTTCCAGAACCGGAACCGGAACCGCCAAAATTAAAAAATCGGTTCCAGAACCGGAACCGGAACCGGGCAAAATTGAAAGAGCGGTTCCAGAACCGGAACCGGAACCGGGCACATTTTGGAATTTCCGCATCACTGATTGGATGAGTTGAGCGTTTTTGGGGGTGTGGATGAGTTAAGCATTAGATGAGTTGAGGATTGGATGAGTTGAGCGTTTTTGGGCGTGTGGATGAGTTTAGCATTAGATGAGTTGAGGATTGGATGAGTTGAGCGTTTTTGGCCGTGTGGATGAGTTAAGTGTTAGATGAGTTAAGGATTGGATGAGTTGTAGGGTAGCCAAATTTTATATGAAATTCAAAAGAAATTTTGTAGTTACTAAAAGATTTATTTCCTTTCATATTCAAGGTTTTTTAATAAATATTGAGTGAACAAAATTTTAAATTATGCATATAATCAACTATTTTTAAAGTTGAAGAGGATAGTTCCGCGTTGTAATTTCTCCGCCCTTGTTTTTTCCCTCATCATTGATCTTTCAACTTTTAATACATTTTGTGTGTAAAATTTTTATAAATTTTTTAAAACTTTTGCTTATAATCTACATATTTGTACGTATCCATTCTGAAATTCTGTATCTTAGATTGTTATTGTAACTTATGTAACGTTTTCCAAAAATAAACTTTCGCAAGCTGTTATTTGGTTAATCGATAGGTGTCCCTATATCTACACTTAAACATTGAGCTTTTAATTGGCTGTTAGCTCTATTCTTATGCTATATTTTTTCTCTCCTACCGCATTTGATATCCAATAGTAAATATTTAAAATTTAGAGGGTATAACCCTGTTAAAAATTCCAGGACAGATTTTAAGATTGATCCAATTTCAAGTAATCCTAGAATCGTGGTAGTGTCCCACATTTTATCATGTTGCCCATTATCTCTATTTTTCAGTTTCTTAAAAATTTTTTAAATAAATTTACTCTAAAAAATTTAGTTATGTATTTTCATAAATTTATGTAATGACTGCTAAAGATTTTAGATACAATATGGAAGAAGTGCTCCCGCTTATTCACTACAGGCCTCTTTACCAAAATCTTATACGTTCACTTCATTTTTCTCCTGCTTCACATTCTCTAATTTCTTTAATGCAGTGTCTTCCAGTATGATTTTTTAAAGAATATTTTAATATGAATTAAATTGAAATAATTTTAGATTGATATAGAAAATTTGGCGAAACCTTTGATGAAGATTTTCATTCATTCCAATCAAATACGTCAATTCTTTCGATTAATTTGCTTTGAATACCTTTCCAATTGCAGGTTACTATTATGTTATTAAGGATTCTCGTCCATATAGTTTTTGGGTACTTGTTGATTATCCCAAGCCAGTTTTTTGTATACGCGAACTCACCATAAAAGGGACTCATAATGGTCAGAGCATCCATACCTTCCCTTCCTATATTCAATGTATTCGAGGAATTGATATCTGACCATGAGCCGCATAAATATGTCCGCAAAAACTGTTTTGGGATAACCCGTAAGCACCTTTCTTATAATAGCAAAACTGCCTTCTAATTTTACAGTGATGTAAATACATTGTTTCGGAGTCAATCGCTTGCCTCAAAAGTTATGTATGAAATGATGAAATGTGTTGGCCACAAGTACTTGGTCGTCACATTAATGCCACTTATTGACTTGGTAATTTTTTATTTTCTTTTTTCATTTTTGTATTTGAAGATTTTTGCCGAAAGGAAATCCTGCGAAATTGATCCATCGAAGCTGAGACAAGGGGAATCTCTTGATCAAAACTTGGTAAGATTTTTTCAGAGAATCGATATAATTAGAATTTTGCAGCATAACATAACTGTCTATGCAGAGTTCGCGTTTACCGGAGTTGTAGACTCGTCGCAGCGATGTCCATCCGCGTTACGCGAACTTTTTGCTGAGTTGAGGGATGTTGTTGAACAATTTTTCCCAGGCAGGGATGATGTTGGACGTTTAGCACTTTCTTCATTCCTCATTTTACGTTTCTTTGCAGCTGCAATTCTAAATCCAAAACTTTTTGCTTTGAAGATGGCTACACCGGTTATTATTTTTATTTATTACATAAAATAATTAACATTCATTTTAGGACGTAAATGTTTCTCGTACATTGGTTCTTGTCTCAAAGATTCTTCAACGGGTTGCAAATTGTGTTGTTTCTGCTAATCCTCCAACAATTAAAGAGCAGTTAGTTTATTATTTATATTAAAATTAATTAACATTACATATATAATCAGATGGTTGGCGCCTGTGATGGATCATTTTTTGGATGAAGCACACAATAAAGCAATGATTGATTTTTTAGACGAAATCTCTACGTCATTTACGGAGACTGAGGAGGGAGGAGGTGTTAATACAAATTCTCAAGATGCTATAGTTAACGATGAATCGGATGCATTTTCTTCATCAACAAACATATCGTCGTCTCCTGTAATGGATATTGAAAAGGAACTACATATTGTTTACAGCCAAATTGCTGATCATTTAGATACGCTTTGTAGTATGGGTTGGTGCTGTCGATATGGATGCTCTTGTTGTTCTGATACGATTGTCCAGTAAATTTTGTCTTTCAATTCAATTTTTTGTTTATAATTATAATGAACTCAAAAAATGAAGAAAATTTAAAGACAATCATTTTAAAAATCCAGAAAATCATATATCCTTGACAGGATTGTGTTTGCCTTGCCAAAAATTTATTTTTAGTTTACCAGTAAGGATCATAACTTTTTTGCCTTATATTATTTTAATTATTTATTTTTGTCTGATGTTTTTATCTATTTTCTGGCACATTTTTCCTAATCAATTTATCTTTCATGATTTTAATTATATTTTTTGCTGCATTTACGTGCCTCGACTAAATGAATTTTATCTCAGATGAATGACTCTCATATATTAAAAACCTCATATATGTATCATTATAAAACTTTCAATGAAATATTTTATGGATTAATTTACAAAAGTAGTAGCTTCTTTTCTTAGTAGTAGCTTCTATCATTTAAAACAGGAGTAAAGTATTAAAATTAATAAATTAAACGATTTATAGGTTTTAAAAATTTCGAAATTCATATAAAAACATTTAGGGGTTTCAAGCTATTTTAGAATCTATTAATCACGATTCATACTTTGAGTGGCAGCGAACGCAGCGAATCGTTGTTTCGCTAGAGCAAGCATTTCCTCACAATGCTGAATCTGAAACATTTGTGGTTTATTTTAAAGTTTATTACAAAAATACATAATTTGAGCCATATTGTTTTTTGCACTCCGCTAATTGTTCATTCTCAAATCTAGTCAATGTTTCATTCATTCGATAAATCTGAAAATTAAAAATTAAATCGAACGAGGCCTTCGAGAAAAATTAACCTTTTGCCTCATTTCAGGTATTTTAGGCGGAAAGCATTGCCAAAAATGTCGAAGCAGTTCAGTCAATCCGGAATGCACTATCCTAATCCTTTCAATGTCTGATCGACTCAACCCTTGAAAAATATAGATCTAGTAAAAGTTATAAATTAACCTGTGAAATTAATAGATGTGGTTGAATCAGGCTCTGATTGATGAGCAGAAAGAGGATCAATAAAATTTACTGCAAGGTTATCGAAGAAAGTAAATTGATTCTTCTAAATTTTTGATTTATAGAAATTTAATTAGAATTCTACTTTACCTCTTCAAATATACTGGTTGTCGTCTCAAGTGCATTAGTCAAGGAATACTTTGTTAGTTGAATTTGATCAGGAGGTATACAACTCTCATGTTCTTTTTGCAGAGGATTATAAGCAGATAATGGGCAATATAGCTGGTCACTAAAATGATGTAATTAATAATTAACTCAAATTAACAAATACTTTGGTTTGTCAAATTCCGCCAAGTCTTGACTTTCAAGTTCCAAATCGCAGGTTCGTTCTTGTATGGTTGAGTTATTCTTTGTTGAATTTTCAACTTCATGACTGAAAGCACCCTATAAAAAGACTGATAACTACCTAATACCTTTAAATGCTTTGTTTAAAAAATCAAAGGAAATAATTTTCTCAAATTTTAAGGAGTAAAAATTACATTTTCGGAAGTGTCTTGTTGTAGTCCATCCAAACCATTCTTCTTTAATTGCGAATTAAAAGCACTTCCCAAATCTTCCTCCATCGTACATAAAATTCGTTCCGAGTGATAATTGCATCGTCGGACAAGAAGTCGTTTTGCATCTGAAGAACCACGTAATGAATTTTGATTGGAACGCTTAGAAATAATATTTTTAATTAAAACTAAATTTTTATTAAATTTTACCATGTCAGATAGAATTCCAAGATCCTCGTTGAGTGAAGTTAGGTCTAAAGTGCGCTTTAAGTTGCTCCGTCCTTTCTCCAAAAGTTCCTGCATACCTTAAAATAATTAAAGTTCAGAACGATTTAAAAAGAAAATAATACTTTTCTCGTCCATCTTCACACAATCCGCAAAAGTATCGTGAGTCGAAGAAGTACTAGGTTCAGCTGGATTTCTCTCACGATGGAAATAATGAGATTGAAAGAAATGAGACCAAAATTCTTGTTCGGTTAGTTCATGTGGTACTAATTCCAAATGCTTTCGTTCCACTGAAAACGATTAACTAATGGGCATTTATTTAAAAAAAACCTGCAGGATATGTGCGGAAAATAGACTGAATTGTTTCTGTTGTGAGATTTAGCCTAATACCACCTCCAATACTATCAGATTGAACAATTGAACTCAAGAAACCACCAGAAATTCCTACTCTTTGCTGTGATTCCTCTTCGACGGACAAAGATTTCTGCCGTTTAATTTATTTAAAAATAAAAATTGAAAACCGGATTGTAATGAAGTGACCAGAAATCTTGCGAGGATATAAGTTTTTCCCTCACCAAGTACAAATATAGTTGGTGTAAATGTGCATTTTGCTCCAATATTTTGATTTTCTCTTCTTGATCTTTACTTGCACTGCTTTTGGCCGATTTTTGAGCCAACTACAAATAAAAAATAATTTAATCAAGAAGTAACAAATGTAACCATTTGACGATGACGAACCAACGCCTGTTGGAGCAGTTCTTTAACTGTATCGCGCTCCTGAAGAAGTTGCTCTTGACTGCTTTTTGAATTCATAAAAACAAAAGTTGCTTGGTCTTCATCAATCATGCAAAGTTGCAGTTGAACCTTTGGCTTATTAGGAGGTGAAATTCGTTGACCTATTTTTTGAAAGAATGTTCAAAAAAATGAAAGAAAAGTAAACTTAAATGTCACAAACCTTTAATTTGGGATAGATGAACAACCATTTTATCTGAAGAATCCGAGTCACTTATCCATTCAACGCGATCATCGTAAATATAAAATTCTCCAAGTGGAGACTTTCCAGGCCCAGTCTTCCTGTATTTAACTTGCTCTACTTGAAGTAGCAGAGACGAGTCTCCATTTTCGTCTTTCCTCGCTTGTCCATGCATAATAATAGACTTTTAAGGATATCTCCTGAAAAAAAACTCTAAAAAACAAAAAATGAAATTGCGAAAAGATTTTTCGAATTTTTGCAGCCAGAAAACGAATTTTCTAAAAACAAATTTACATTTTCCACAGTATGTGTCTTGAAATATTATAACTAGTTGCCACTTTGATATTCACCAATTTGAAGTTTCCAAATTAATTTTGTGAGAAATTCCCACTCAAAATTATTGAAGCTTAATTTGGCTTCGGTTTTTATTTTTTTTTATACCGAGATCTCGGGGGATTTTATGCCGGTTTTTTTCTTTTTTCTTTTTATTTAACGTTTTTTATGTTCTTCATCTGTTTTACTATCTGTTTTATTCGTATTTTTATACGTTTTCCTGCTGCGCGCGCTAAAATTGCATAAAATAAAAATTTTAATTTTTTTTTTGAAAAATAATAATTTTCAATAATTTGAAGGTGCAGGCCTTTCGTGGACGTGCAGATGCTTGGTCTGGTGTTAAAATTTGTTTTTTTTAATTAAAATTTTTAATTTATCAAATTCTTATTTTTCATTTAAAGGCCTGCTCAGCACAGCTCTACATGGCCCTGAAGTGTTCTGCATGGAGCTGCTGACATCCGGTGGTTTTTATTCCTTTTATTTTTTAAAATTAAATTACCTAAATAATTTTTTTTATTTTTATGTATTTTTTGCTTGTGGTGGCGTGTCTCAACATGGATGTTCTTCATGGTCTGGCTGGTTTTCTTTTTATTTTAATTAAATTAAAATAATTTTTTTAATTATTTTTTAATATATTTTTGCCTGTGGTGGATGGTGGCCAACTTGCTATTGGTGGTGGTCAATATGCTACTGTTGGTGGTCAATATGCTAATGGTGGTGGTCAATATGCTAATGGTGGTGGTCAATATGCTACTGTTGGTGGTCAATATGCTTTTGGATGGATTTGGTGGTGGCTGGCTGGTTTTAAAATTTTTAAAAATTTTTAAAATAAATAAAATTAAATTTATTATTTAAAAAAAAATTTTGTTTGCTGTGGTGGTATGGTCAAGATGCTCTTCATGGTGGTGGTCAAAATGCTCCATGGTGGTGGTCAAGATGCTCTTCATGGTGGTGGTCCAAATGCTCTTCATGGTGGTGAACCTTATGGCCCTCTTCCTTGGTAAAAAATATTTTTTATTGAAAAATCTAAAATCGGCAAAAAATGCGCACGCGGCTCTCATTTCCTTTTTCTTCATTTTCTTGTCCTTGTCTTTTTTGTACAATTTTTATCGAAATTTCGTTTTTATTTGATTTAGCAAGTTATAATTGGGCTGGATATGGAGGAACTGGACAGAATGATGAAATATGGTGGTGTATGAAAATGGGTAATAAAACAGGTTTTTTTTGATATTTTTAGTAGAGGTTTTTTTATATTTGAGGCAACACTGACAATGAGTAGAACACCTTTAGTGGGGTCATGCCACCGATTTGCTCAAAATTTGAATTTTGGCATTCTGTTTGCCAAAAATGACATTTTGTCCCAAGTAAGAAATACCACAGGGACAGAGAATCAGAGTAAATCTCCGTTTTTTTGGCATTTTGATTTATGATTAAGTATTTACGTAAAAATTTTTCAGATTTTTTTTGTTTCCTTATGTTTTACAGTCCTTCATCATTTATTGTTAATCCTGTGTAACTAGATTTTTTCAGGATTTTTTAAATCTGATTTATTATTGTCTTCAATTTTCAATTACATTTGGTTTGTTACAGATGTTGTTTGTTAAACAAGTTCAATCAAAAAGAGCTTGGCGATTATTTTTGCGAAGGTCAATCACAACAGGGTATAAAATAGTTGATCATACATTCGATGCTGTCGTCGTTGGCGCAGGTTTTTTTGTAAAATTATTTGATTAGAAATATATATATAACTAAAGGTGGAGCCGGACTTCGTGCGGCTATGGGCCTTGCAGAAGGGGGAATGAAAACCGGTTTGCGCTCACTATTTTATTACTTATTGTTAATATCGGTAATTTAGCTGTTGTAACAAAATTGTTCCCTACTCGTTCACACACCGTTGCCGCGCAGGTAAATATAGTTGCAGCATTTTATAAATATACGTTAAATTTTAGGGAGGGATTAATGCTGCGCTTGGCAATATGAATCCAGATGACTGGCGCTGGCATTTTTACGACACTGTTAAAGGTAAGATTTCAATAATTGATTTTAAAATATATCTCGTTCAGGTAGTGACTGGCTGGGTGACCAGGATGCCATCCATTATATGACTCGCGAAGCTCCAAGAGCTGTCATAGGTATGCCTATATTGTGTACGATATCACAAATAATAAAATCAATTTTTATCTTAAAATAATATTTTACAGAGTTGGAAAACTATGGAATGCCTTTCTCTCGTACAGAGAGCGGCAAGATTTACCAAAGAGCATTTGGAGGCCAAAGTAATGATTTTGGCAGGGGAGGTCAAGCACACAGGTTTATAGCAAATTAATGAAGATACTTTTCAACTAATTTAGGACTTGTTGCGTCGCCGACCGAACTGGTCATTCTCTTTTACATACTTTATATGGAGCCTCGCTTCAATACAGTTGTCAGTATTTTGTTGAATACTTTGCTTTAGACTTGCTAATGGATAAAGAACGTTGTATTGGTGTGATCGCAATGAATTTGGAGGATGGAAGCATTCATCGTTTTCGTGCCTTGAACACTGTTCTTGCAACTGGTGGCTATGGCCGAACTTACTTTAGGTTATACGAAAATTTAATGCATCTCATGAATTTTAAATAAACTGGTTTAGCTGTACCTCTGCCCACACGTGCACTGGAGACGGAACTGCTATGGTTTCAAGAGCTGATTTATGTAATTCTGACATGGAATTTGTAAGTTACATTATACTTCAATTGCATATTTTGTAGGTACAATTTCATCCTACTGGGATTTACGGTGCTGGATGTTTGATTACAGAAGGATCAAGAGGCATGCGTTATACTTACAATTAGTTTTATTCGATAAATTTGTTCATTTAAGGAGAAGGGGGTTTTCTTATTAACAGCGAAGGTGAACGATTTATGGAAAGATATGCACCCATTGCAAAGGATTTAGCTTCACGTGACGTAGTATCTAGGTTTAAACAATAGCAAATTTTATCATTTTATTTCTAGATCAATGACTATTGAAATAATGGAAGGCCGGGGAGTGGGACCAGATAAAGATCACATATATTTACAACTCCATCATCTACCGGCTGAGCAGTTGAATAAACGTCTTCCAGGTTTATACTTACTAGAATATTTAGAAATCATTGTTTTCGTATAATGTCTAGTTAAAATGTTGTATCACTCTAGATTTTAGCTTACAACTAATTTCCTATACTTATTAAATTTTTGTAATTTTCAAATTATTTCTGGAATATTTCTAGGAATTTCTGAAACAGCAAAGATATTTGCTGGTGTAGATGTCACTAAAGAACCCATTCCTGTACTTCCGACTGTTCATTATAATATGGGTGGTACTCCGACAAATTACAAAGGCCAGGTTGTCAAATATACAAAGGATAAAGGCGATCAGGTTTCTAGCAATCTTGTTGATATATTTTTTTTGTATTTTTCAGATTGTTTTGGGATTATGGGCTGCTGGAGAGTGTGCTGCCCATTCTGTCCATGGAGCAAATCGTCTGGGTGCAAACTCATTGCTTGACTTGGTTATATTTGGTCGAGCGTGTGCATTGAAGTTTATAATGAAATTTGAAAATAGAATTAATTTGCTTTTAGCATTTTGTCACAAAACAAATCTGGCGATCCTGTTCCTGATCTGCCGCCAAATGCTGGCGAAGTATCAATTGCGAATTTAGACAAATTGCGAAGTGAACGTAAAGGTGCTGACATCCCTACAGCTCAGTTGAGACTTGAAATGCAAAGGACAATGCAAAAGCACGCAGCGGTTTTCCGTACTGGTACAATTCTTCAGGTACTAGCACTAAAAATTTTTTTATACAGTTTGAATTTTTTCAGCAAGGAATTGAAAAGATTAATAATCTCTATTCTCAATTAAAACACGTGCATATTTCTGATCGCACTCTGATTTGGAATTCTGATCTAATAGAAACACTTGAATTACAAAATCTTCTTGCTAATGCAATGCAGACTATTGTGGCAGCTGAGAATCGCAAGGAATCTCGAGGAGCACACGCTCGGGATGATTATCCAGTAATATTTTTTCTGGTATTAAGTAATTTAAAAATATTATAGAATCGAAGTGATGAATTTGACTACTCCAAGGCATTAGAAGGTCAAAAGAAGAAAACCCATGACGAACACTGGCGAAAACATAGCATAATATATCAAGACACTGAAAGTGGAAAAGTATAAATAATATGATTATTAAATTTAACGATAAATCATTTGAAGGTTACACTTGAGTATAGGCCAGTGATTGACAACACATTAGACAAAACTGAATGTGAATGGATCCCTCCGAAGTTGCGAAGTTATTGATACATCGACGTTGATTTATTTTTTAATTAATTGTTTACATCTAGGTGTTTATTATCTTTTAGCTATTTTAAATTGCTTATAATGGATGTAATATTGTTTTTGCTTATAGTCATTAAATTTTGTTTTTACGATTGATTTTCAGAGGATTCGTTGGTTTATATACGAATTTAATATCTTTCGATTTATTGTCATCGTTTCATTTATTGATCATATCAATGATTTTTTAAAATTTTTTGACAAATCCCTTTACAAAATCAATAGAATTGATGAAAGTTTCCGCAATTACTGACAGCAAGGAATTTTTGGAGAAAATTAAAGTCAGAACGAAATTTGAGGTTTTTGCTACTAGTTTTAAAGATAACAGTCGTTTCAGATTACTTTAATCGAGTGGAATCCCAAATTTGATCTTATAGCCCTTGGCTCTAAAGATGGTGACCTTATGGTTAAGCGTTATCCTTGGAAAACAGGATGGAAGGTTTTATAAATTTGGGAAATTAGTTTATAAAATTTCTAGAGAAACTTTTCGAGACAACTGCCGCTTACACAATTTTCCGCATTGATTGCTGGCGAGTCTGAATATTCATCAAAACAATCTAAAAATGAGATGGTATCGTTATGTTGGTCTCCAGATGGGCAAATCCTGCTTTCGGCATTTTCCAGTGGACATTGCTTTTATTTGGATACTCAAAATGGAAACGTCTTATTTTCTCGATTGATTGAATATGCACCTAAAGAAATTAAATGGATTAAGTATCGGCCTAGTTGTCATACCCTGGAAATTGATAACGATCCTACGGTTTTTTTAATGATTAGGAGGATTAACCATCAAAATTTAGATTTCAGCTGCTGATTTTAATTTTTGTGATGATGCATCTAAAGAGCACGCAGTGGTTTGTGAGGAGGTAGAGCAATTTTGCAAAAAGTCCTTTAATCAATCACTTGTTGGAACCTTTCTTTGTATTCTTCATGAAATGAACAAAGCAGAAATTGATGGAACACATTCTTTGGTATTGGATATTCTAGCAAACGGCGTTTTACTTGTTCTCAAAATAAATTTAAGTAGGTTTTCATTATTTCAGAATAAACTTGGCATACTTAATTGTTTTTTCTGAGATAAATTTTAAACTTATAGTACAATTAGTAATGTCAATATTATTTTCAGCTCATGCTCCAGTCAACACTTCTGTTTTTTCTATACGAACATTGTTGGTTAGAAAGAACTGTATCCGAATTCCGTTGAAAATTGATGATGTTAATCCATCACTTTCAAACAAAGAATTTCTTGAGATTGCTGGGCCGATTAGTCCAGAAAGAATGTGCATTTACAACCAGATATCCAAATCGTATAAATTTTTAATGAAGAATTATTTATCTTACACTTAACATCTTATTTTAAGACTATGTTGTATCTCATTTTATTGTATTTATTTGCAAGAGATGCTTAAATATTGTACGAGCAATTGGCAACAATCAAGTGAGGTTATCTATTTATTAATATTTTTATATCAAGTTTCTTAATTCCGTTGCAGGCGTTCCACCAACGCGTGTTTGCCTTCGTAAACAACAATAACCCAGCAGGAATTCTCACAGAATCTAGACCAAAACAAAAGGACGGAAGCGAGGGTGCTTTACTTATGTGTAATGATTTGTTAATGTTAATTGAGACAGAACAATCATCAGATTTATTGAACAATTTTTTTAATTCACCAACTTCGTATAAAGAGATGAAACAGGCATGCAGCTTCTTAGATGATTATTCGTGGGTTTTATGTATTTTATATTTATTATATGAATCTAGGGATTGATAATTTGTCTAACGCATCTAGTAGCTGCGTTTAATGCTTTGATAAGTCGGGGGAGGAGGGATTAGTATATACATATTTTGTATTTTACAATTTCTTTGCAAATCTTTTTCCTCCGCACAAATACAAATTTTCGTTACCAGAAAAATTCCTCCCACCAAATTTTCGTTTATAATTTAGTCAGTGAAACATTAACTAGTAGTGTCAAATCATAACGATATTCAACTTCCAATATTTAGATCATTAATAAAAGGCATCTCATCTGGAGTTTTTCCTGCTTCACAACAACTCGGACATGAAATTCGAGTATTGCATGCCTATTTTACAACTCTATCAACAAATATGGAAGACGATAATGAAGAAGAATTTGATCCAGTTCCAATGTATTACCTTTCATTACAAATGCTTCAACAAAAATTTTAAATTTAAGGTTGTTGGACACTCTTTTAAAAATTGCTTCAGGACATACAGCATTCAGTTTAACTTTGGGTTTGACGCAAAATTTCCACCAATTTTTTGATCAATTCGAACATTCTGTTTATTTGCTTGAGCAAAAACTACAAAACATTTTGCAAGTTGCAGATAAAAATAGGCAGGTTTCATACAGAATAAATTCTAAGAAAACATTTTGTTTATATACCGAAAAAGATTCAAATTTACTACAGGACTGAATTAAAACAATTTCTTAATTGGTTGCTTGCTTTAATATGTGATGAAGCATCTGACAAATGCGACGAAGCATCTCCAGATGAATCAAAATTTGATTTAAAACAATTAAGCCAGGTGTTATATTTTAATAATACGCTTTATGTTACGCTGAATAAATTGCCTACCAAGTTTAAAAAAATGCCGTAACGAGATCACAATTTATAAACTTGAAAATATATTTCGACTAAATTAATCCTCACGTCTAATCTTATATAAATTTTATTAAGTTTCTTGACGAGATCGTGCAACATTCTGGATTAAATGATTCAGACAGTGGAAGATTTATTTTGGATAGGGTTATCCCTTATTTGTTTGTTTACAACTGTCAACAAAAAATCCAACAGCCAACTATTGAACAGCAAATGCAACTTTGTTTTCAACATTTTAAAATCTTTTTCAAAGACGGGCTCACAAAATTGTAAGCTTATATTTAGGTTTCAAAATTCCCAATTGTTGTGTATTTTAGTTTCAATATGCCAGAGAGCTGCAATATATTTGTCGAAGATAAAGAAGAACTAGATGATGAAGAAGAAACTTATAATAGTGATGAATAAGCTTATAAAAGAATGGATTGGCTCTTTGATAAATTTATTTGATATTAAATCTGCCGTGGATTTAGCGCAGTATGTATTCCTTTAGCAGCTTGAAGCAAATAAATACGTCATTTTCTACGCGTGTGAATTTTGCATGTTGTGAGTTTTTTTAATTTTATTTTTCCTAATACATGTGGTGTTTTGCTAAAGTGCAATGAAGATGAATATCATTTTTCATGCTGAAACTATTTTCATTTTTAACTAGTAATAATGGGTTCTGTAAATATAGATATATTTAATCTAATAATAGAAATAATAACATCTCCATAGGTACATTTTTGTTTCAATATATGTATGTATAGGTAAATACCTAGTTGGTTTTTTGGGTTATTTATTCCAGCTTTGCACACTTACTAGAATAGAATGGCACTCCATTGCATCATAATAAAGTTTAAAGAAAAAATTATTCCTAAAAATAGAAATTCTCCTGCTGTGGAGCCATTTTTTCATTCAATTTTTTCTTAAACTGTTGGATTAAATTATAAACTAAAATGGAAACCGAAATTAACCTTTTTTCACTCTGAAAATCTCACTGTTTATGCTTACTGTTATTTTGACTATCTTAAAATCTCGTTGTCATTTTTTTTGAAATTTTTACTGTCCACTTACTACGAAGCTAAATCCCGCTTGGTTATGTTTCATTTATTGGCTATTATTCTTAAAAATCCTTTCTTTCTATTTCTAAGTTTATATATGTATATGTACATATAAACAATTGTTTCTTATGTTATTGGTTTCAAGGTTAGCAAAATGTCAAATTAAGCTTATTTCCGAAAACATTTGCAGGAAAGAAAAACGTCACATTATACTCTTCCGGAGTAAGAATATAATGTTAATCATGAATCTAGCACGAAATCCCAGACACATGATTAAAATTAATAATGCGCACTTTTTGCTTTCAATATGTGACTATACATATTTTTTAATAAAATTTAACAGACTTGCAGCATCGTATAGCGCATTTAATAATTTCCGGCACAAAAAATAGAAATAAATAAGGCTCACTTCATGATATCTTAGATTTTTTTCATTTTTACAATTTTAAATACGTTTTATTTTCTTTAATATTTCACTTTCTCTACTATCTTAAAATTGGATTTTCTTCAAATTTTCATTATCTGTTCAAGATAACACTTTTTCACAAGATTTTTCGAATTAAAAATGTAACTGAAAAATTAAGTAATTTAATCTATTTTTGAAAATTTCTCATAGAAATATAAATTTTATGTGAAAATCTATAAAGTCAGGCTAATTGCGATTTGCAAGGTTGTTTCTATTTTCGAGCAATATTGAATTTTTATTTTGAATCCTAATAGATTAATATTTAAAGTTAGATATCAATTTTTCAATTGCTTTTCATGCACTACTAATTTTCTTGTTTTAGTTATGTAAACAAAATTTATTCCCAGAGTTTAATTTAAAATTTCTTCCTTTTAATGGGAAAATGAATTAGAAATGTTATGAATTAGAATCCTTAAGTTGGCGCACTTTTTAGAATTATATCTTTTCTATAAATTAGAAGAATTAGAAATAATAGAATGCATGTCATTTTATTTTTCCTTTCTTTTTTACCATTTCTAAACATACTTTAAATTTAGTTTAAGAGTTGGGCGTGTGTGTTGTCATTTTTTCAAACTACGTGAGTAACTTGTAGCTTTTCATTTCTTTTACTCTCAGTAATCGTAAAATAAACCACGTGCGCGTCTTTAAAGCAACAGAACCACGAATTTTGTGAAAAGGAATCCGGAGTTTGAACCGAAAAAAAAAACTTAGTTTTTATTCCCAGATGGATTGTTTATCCCTTGCATCTGTGCCTATGTTTATATATAACTAATTTAGTAAATTACTTTGAATAAGAACAATGTTTAAAAATATAGCAATACCAATTAATATTGTTACTTGTCACTTTAAACTTTTTGTGTTTGTTTTTTGGGGTGAGCTATAATATTGTTATTATTTAAAAAATTAAGTACACTTTTAAATGGTTTTCTTTATGAAAGTAATCAGTAAAAGTGCAATTGTTATTTTCCTTTGGCATTCTTTTTAAATTCAAGAAATAAAATGCCAGAGGCGTATAGGCTAAATTCATTTTTCTGAATTAAAGTTTAGTTTGAGTACTCACCTCGTTTATTTATTCTATTGCAAAAAATTCATTTCATTGCAAAAATAAGCTAATATGGCTCTAATTATTTTTATTATTTTGCACATTGTTAGATTCATAATCCTGTTATTTTATTATTTTTTTAAATACTTAGAATCGTGTTTGAAATATAATTTTTATAATTTATTGTTTGCTAAAATATCACTAAAAATAATTCCAGAACATCTTTATTTGTACTAACAAATATAAACTGATCAAATAATTCATTATCATCATTAAATAATTCTTTCATTAATTGAAATGAATTCATTCAATCTAATGTTAGCCGCACTTGTTGTGCTCAGCTTACTCTGTGGTCACTGTAATCTTGCGAAACCCACAGGGTCAATGACCAGAATTCAGGTTTGGTTTACTATAAGAAATCATTTTTTTCTCATTGTTTTAATATAACGATTGAACTAAATCATAGGAAGTATTTCGGACACTGATGGCTAAGCCTATGATGCTTGCCTCTCGAGGAAAGAAATCTCTCGTTGCATTTCCAAACGCGGAAGAATATTTAATAGATCAAGAAAACCAAGAATATGCCAAAGGAACAAGTGGCAGACGTTCGTTTAGTTATTCTTCATATTGGTTGCTGGCCGATGTGAGATCACCAGTTTATGCCGTTACACTGAACGTGAGGCGATGAAATCTAACTATGAGTTCATTGATAATGATTTAATAAGCTTAAATTCGTTAAGTCTAAAACTGCTGTTTTTCTTCTACATATTTACAACATATTAAATTTATTTTTGAAATGCATAGCATTATTCTTTAGGTTCAGGAAAATGCGTTATTAATCACAAATAGATATGATACTTAAGAAGTACTCTTTCCTACAATTACGAAGAAAATTTGGCCTGTGATTTAGACTCACAAATTGAACTACAAGAATATAACTTTTTGACAATTATGTCTATGGAACAGTAATTCATAATGAGCGAAGGCGTAATATGTATATCTTTTATTTTGAACCTGCTCTTAACTTTATTTAACTATAACTTCTTATAAGCTGGAATGCTTCTATTGAACTAACTTTTACTAATAAATATGAGAAAAAATTATTAATCTTCACAGCATTTTCCAAAATTTCCATAAATATTCCGAAATCGTCTATGGAGTAGAAACCAAAGAAGATTTGGTGTGGCAAGACGAAGACTTAGCTAAAATTGACTTGTTTTATCTTTTAAAGAAAAATTACAAATTGAAAAATAAAAACTCGCCAGTAAACGTGGAATGAATGGTGCCAACAATAGGTCTGTTTCACGACGTTCAATAGCTGCAACAATTTCGCGTGCTGAATATTCAGGACTCATTCCAGCAACCTAGGAATATTATGTCAAATGCTTGTATAGAGAGATAGACTTGTCCAGGATCTGTTCGACCAATTGTCTTGCCTTTCTCATTTAACGAATTTATTGCCAGGGATGTATTGACATAACCAACACTAATTGTTAAAATATGAAGTTGCGGACGGTCTTCAGCGCGGAGACTGTCGAAGAAACCCTAATGAATCCAGCATTATATTTGGTCCAATTATTTTATCACCTGAGCTGCATGTTTTGAAGCCGAATAAGCTCCTAAATAGGGAAGAGCAACACGTCCAACAATACTACTAACTAGAACGATTGCCCCATCATCAGGAATCCAATCCATAAGTTGTTGGCTGATGGCAACATGACCAAGAAAATTAACGTCAATCATCCGCTTGAGAACGTTAAGATTCATTCGCTGGCCAGAACCGTAAGCCATCTGTCCCGCATTGTTTATTAAAACATCCAATTTAGGTTTATTAGGATTAGTATTAGAAAGTAATAATTTAATTGTTTTTACAAATTCTTCCAACTTTTCTTCATTATTTGCAACTTCTTCCAAATCGAGACGAAAAAATGAAGGGCGATAAAGTTTTTCATTGTTACCATTATATTTATTATGAATATCCAATTCAGCACAAATTTTCTCCAGCTGGTCGATAGACCGTGAAGCAAGAATAAGTTTGGCGCCATAAAAATAGATCAGGTTTAGTAAAAAATTTATTAGTATAATTTAAAAACAAATAAATTTAAATGGCTATAATTATGAATTTACTTTTGCATGCATAATACGCGCAATTTCCCGCCCAATACCAGAACTTGCTCCGGTAATCAAGACAGTCTTTCCTTGAAGTTCAAGTCGTGAATGATTGGTAGGGAATGGTAGAAATTTATAAAGCAAATTGCAGAAAATCAAAATCATTAGGATTATTAAGGCAACAAATAAAACATTTTTCATTAAATAAATAAAATTTGGCAATAAAAACATTTTTTCCTGTTATTTTTTGCTTTCTTCAGTAAATATTAATTGAAATAATTAATAGAGTTGTGTACAAATGATTGAGTTTGAGAAGGAAAGGATGCAGTTATATGTATTATTTTTTGCTGTTAAAATTGTGCGGAAAGGTAACATCAAGTTCAAGTGAAAACTTGTTTAACGCTCATTTATTTTTAATATTTTGATTTGAGCAATCAATTTTATTTTTATGTAAAAAAAAATAAAAAAAAAATTTGTGAAAAATAATTTAATGAACTTAATTTCAAAATAATTAACAGGTCATTAAAAAGGTTGTATTTATTTTACACAATTCAGACAATTGAACTTTAGAAAAATGGTCTTTTTTAAAAGGGATTTGCCACTTTTTAAAGTCCTATTTTTTGCTTTGTTTATTTGAAGTTTTATGGTTTTAAGGATTTTGGAGGAAAGCATATTAAGATTTCGTCTGGAGTGGAACAAAAATTTTCTTTATTTGTTATGCTTTTTAATACTATACATAATTATTGTTAAAATTTTCTTTTTTATTTTAATTCTACTTGGCTAAAATTTTGAAAAATACAAAATAGAAGAACGTGTTTGTTTTCCTCTCATTTGTCAGTTTTTTATTTTCTGCTAGCACCATCAGTTAGGGCAATCAGTCAAGCAAGAATGAAAGAAAAAGATAGGTTTGATTCAAGCATTCAGTTCAAGCCTACGTAGAGTGGAAGTCAGCTGTCATCAAGATTAAGAAAAGCTCTTGTTGATAATTTTGCTATTTTCTCTTAGTGTTCATAGAATGAAAGCATTTTAATATTTTTTAGTAAAATGATAAATTTACTGTTACTACCTATGCTTTTACTGAGTATTTTTCCCCTTTTTCAATAATAATTAGTATCAAAAGTTTTAGATTTACAAAGTTAAATTTTAAATTCTGCATCTTAAATTTGTAATGTGTTATGAGCAAATTTTTATACAAATTAGTCTATCTATTAGTCAATTAAATTTTGGCCCATTATTTAGCTTACGCTTTTAGAGAAATTTTAGTGCCAGGAAGGATTGGTTGAGTGGGCTCAGCTGTTCAAACTGAGAAGCATAAAACAATTACAATACTTCACAAAATAAAAATAAACATTCAGTGTTTTTTCTAAAAATTTTATTACAATTTTGTTACAAATAATAGAGTATTTGCTTAAAAATTGCCATTTTAATAACAATTTTGAAATGTGTTAATTTTACAGCTCCCTTTATTAATTTATAACTTATGTTTAATTATAGGCTTCTCTTATTAATATATCTGATTCAAATTTTTGTTTAAATTCCAAAATGGTTGTTGTTATTCATTTGCTCTACAGGATTTTATCGTCGGCAAAGCGAATGCAGGTAAAATCTCTTAATTTTTGGCAGTGGAAAAGGATTATTTAGCTTAAGCTTACCAGCTAAGCTTTCATTTACAAAAATATTTTATTTTTATACTTTCTGGTTATTTTTAGAAAGTGAAGCCTTATACATTGCATTGTTCGCTGCTTGTACTTGTATTTATTTATGCTTTTGTTGGGGGATTAATCTTCAATAAATTGGAAGCACAGGCCACACAGGAACAGTATAAAAAGTTAGGAGTTTGATTTTTCAATCCATTCTATCAATTTTCAGGGAATGGGAGGCAAAAACAGAATGTGTCCACAAGGCTAGTTATTTCCTACAATATTAAAATAACAGCTAAGTTTGTCCTTATAAAAATATTGTCCGATAAAGGTCCTTGAACAAGTACCCTCTTCTCAACCACTAGATGAACAACCAAGGACGGATCGCATTTTGCATTGTTTTCAAAGTGAACCTGATCATCGATCTCAATGGTCATTAAATTATTTTATTTCTAATAAAATAAAATTGAATGCTATAAACAAAGTTAAATGTCTAGGAGTTGGATAACTGGCACACTGTATAGTTTCGGCATTATCACAACACTTGGTGAATCAAAATTATTTGATAAATATCGTGTTTATAAATAAAGGCTACAACAGGATAGGACCAATAACACTGGCAGGCCGGCTTTTTTGTGTTTTTTACGGGATCTGTGGCATTCCTCTAACAATGATTGTTAGTATTTTTAATTTTCTTGTCTATTTTTATTTAAGATAATTGCAAACATCGGTCAATATCTCAACCAATTTGCAAGTGCTACCCGTAGACATGTAAATAATTGTACGAAATATAATATGAAGTTGTTTAATCATGATATAGATTGAAACATACCGAGAGAAGAGGCGACGTTCGCGCGTTACAGGCTCTTCTGGTTTAAGTGCTAGTGAAGAAGAAATTGAGGATTCATCTGTAGAATTTATGTCTCTTGGCCTATTGATATCCTTCTTGTTTTATGTCTGCTTGGGTGCTTTCTTATTGCCACTTCTAAACGGCGAGGCTAGTTAGAGTTTCGATATAAATTTATCAAATTTTTATAATCAAGTAAATTGTTATACTGATTGATAGTGATGTTCGAGAGTCAAAAAATCCCGAGAGTCGAGAGTCGAGACCGAGACCGAGAATCGACCCCGAGACCGAGACCAAAACGAGAGTCGAGAGTCGAGACCGAGAGTCGAGACCGAGAGAATAAGAGGGATATCACTTGATGTCCTCCTAATCCCTAAAAATCCATTTATATCCCTCATAATTCCAAAATCTCTTGAATCCCCAAGTCCACAATAACTTTATCTCTAAATCTCTCAATATCCACCTTAATCCACTAATGATATTCACATTAATCGCTTAAAATTATCCATCGATATCCCTCCAAATCCAACGAACAAGTCCCTTGATGCTTACTTTAATCCTTTCGAATCCCCAGATATCCCTCTCATATTTTTTAATCCTATTAAATTAAAAAATTTTTGCGAAAATTTTGAAGTGCCACAAAGCCAGATGTCTTTTGTTAGCGCCGCAGGCGAAAATTTTGAGAATTTTGGAAGGTCAATAGCCAGATCTCTTCCTTTTTTCACCGCCGGAGGCGAAAATTTTGAGAAATTTCAAAGACCTTAGGCAGATATTTTTTTGAAGTTTAGATGATCATGAACCCAGAACTTTTTAATTTTCTGCGCCGCAGGCGAAAATTTTGAAAAATTCATAACTAAATTAGCATTTTTAATGTCTTTTGAAGTTTAAAATATTAAAAAAAAATAAATTTTAAAATCAAAATCAAAGTTAAAAGACATTTATTTTTGAATATAAAAACTTTTTCAGACTCAATTCCACCCTTGGATTCGAACCCATCACTATAAGAGTAACTAGGTGAATGAAGCAAGTCGACTTCACCACTCAACCATCAACCAACAAAAGTAAAAGTGGGAAAAAATATAAATATTTCTTTCCCTTTTCTTTAAAAAATTAAATGTTAAAGTACGAGGGGTAAAGTAAAATTCAAAAAATTTCCGTCTTTAGGGGTGTAAATTTAGTCTCGTTTTCCGAGAGTAAAACACCGAGACCGAGACCGAGACCGAGAGCTCAAAAAACCCGAGAAATTTCTCGACTCGAGAGTCGAGACCGAGACTCTCGAACATCACTACTGATTGAAAAACAAGGCTCTTGCTAATTTGTTTTCATTTTCAGTTTGATTTCCTCAATGGAATTTATTTTAACTTCCTCTGTCTAACAGCCATTGACTTTGGACAACTTGTTCCTTCAAAGTATACATATTATTACATTTACATTTGGGGTATAAAACGAATACTTAAATTAAAGGTGGGAATTCTTGCCAATCACCTTCCTTTATGTATGCATTGGGCTTGCTATTACGGTGGGCAATAGCACATACATATATCAATATTTTTTATAGATTTTTAGACAATCGCGATAGAGATTGGTTCTGAGTATCTAAAGAAGCTCCATCACTTTGGAAAACGTATGAAAAATGTAGCACAGACTAGGATTTGGTTTGGCGGCAAAACGTGAGTTAACTAGTTTATTTGCGGTAAAGACAGAAGTTGTGAATGATGTTTTATTTCAGACTGAAGGTGAGAGATTTATTGCATGCTGTTGGCAAAAAATGTGGTATTGACCCTTCAGGTATGTTTACTCATAATTATAAACTATTATAACTTTACATAGGTTTCATATTACAAGTATACTTTTTATGTGATTTTACTTTTTTCCAGAAATTGACAAGCTGGATCTTGAAAATGTTATTGAGAGAGCAGTGGCAATTAATGTATTTTCGTAGTATGTATAAGGAATATACATTTTTTCGATTTTAGGAGGGACGTGAACCTCCATTGGATACAAATGAAGAACCGCCACCACCAAAAGAGCCGCAACCACCAGCTACTGAGGAAGTACCTCTGCTTGAAAATAATAGAAATGAGGACCGGCGATCACGTACCCCACCTTTTAAGAGGGCAGCCGAACGTATTGTGAGCCTCCCCATTGTTGAACAGACAAAGCCGATTGAGAATGTCGATGAGAGCTTAGAAAACAGCAACAGAAATTTGGTTTGTGCATTCAAAAAGAATTGAACACTATAAGCTAATTTCCGGTTTCCTCCAATTTAGCGATTGGATCTCTGCGAATTTGTTGCAATAGATATGGATTTGCCTGATGGACCTATAGAGGAGGCACTTACTTGGATGGAACCAGTAAGTATTCTTGATCTCTGAAAATAAACATCTAATAAAATCTAATAAACCTGTTCTTTTTTCCTAATAAAAACCTTTAAGGTTAATTTTTAAAAATTTTGTAAATTTTCTAATTAATATTTTTTCAGCCGCTAAAATTAGTGATGCATTCGGAACACGAACTTGTGGGTATTTTTTTATTATTATCATCATCAAAACCCAAAGTTAAAATTTAATTACATAAAAATCCTCTAAAATATTTTTTCGGTTGCTTTCTAGGTGCAAATAGATCCAGCCATTGCTTCACCTAAAGATTTGGGCGCTTATGGGCCACCGCACGTAATAGTGGATGAAGATGAACGGATTCTGGATTTAGAACCGAGAAAATTTAAAGAAAAAAAGGAAAAGTATGGAAGGGATGCCAAAAGGCTTTACGAAACCTATCAAGAAGAATGGGAGAGATTAGTTAGTTAAAAAGAAAATAACATGCTTTTTTTGTTTTAGGAACGACTTTCTGATCGACGTCTAGGCCCCCGCCGTAAATCAGTTAGTTAAACAGTATATTAAAATTCCAGTTGTCTAGGTTCTAGCATTGAATGCATTGGGATCTGGAACCGGGGGTAGAAGAGAATCATCACTGGAAGGTAGCACTTCAACAGCAAGAGAAAGTCCAGCTGCTGTCAGACATGCTCAGCAAACTAGTCCGCCATCAGCAACACGAATAACCAAAGAGTCAACAACTAGTCCATCAGAATTAAGAAAACAAACAGTACCTAAACAGGAAGTGAAAATAACAACATCGCCCACGAATCCTAGGATAAAATCACCTACTATGTTAAGGGCAGGCACGACACCAAAGGTGATACCTTAGTCCGGCTTTATACACTACGATTCTTAGGTTTTACGCCCACCTGTAAAGGAAAATATGGAGAGACGTTCATCATCTCCAAGAAAGCTGGATTTGACAAGATTTTCAAAATTTGGTGAAATGGTGACAAAACCTGATGTTCCCGGCCTCGAGGAGCGGATTTTAGAACGTCGTAAAAGTCGAATGTCTAATGATATTACATTCCCACCCGAAACGCCAAGAAAAAGTCTGACCGGAAGTGATACATCTCAGGTACACCATACTGCAGCAAACGCAAATTTTACAGAAACAACAAAGCCATAAAGAGATCGTAATTATTTTTTAATTCCTATTGATGACTTGTTTTAGAGTTCGTATTTGATAAAAGTAAAACACTAATAATTTGTATAAATACTATGTGATCAAGATTAATGCCTTTATTTACTATGCAATCAAATTTAATGCCTTTAGTTTCTTCGGAGAAATTCTTCAGAGAAAGGAATTTTTTTATTAAAAAACAAATTTGCTAAAAATGCGCACGCGAGCCTCATTTCCTTATGTTGCCTTGTCATTATTTCTTGTTCTTAAAAATTTTGTTTTAGCTTGATTTAGAAAAAGGTAGCAACTGAACTGGATTTGGAGCAATGTGGTTATTAGGTGGAAATGAAATTTTGAAATGAAAAAGATTTTTTAGCTTTTTAGATTTTTGAGCTTTTTAGATTTTTGATGTATTTAGGATAAACCCATTCCTATGCTTTACGTTTCATGCCACTTTTTTCCTTAAATTTAAATTTTGGCAGACTTTTTCGAAAAACGACAATTTATCCCATTCTAGAAAGACTACGGAGAGAGAAAAAGAGTAAATATCTATTTTCTTCTTGGGGTCATTTAAGATGATTTAAACAAGGAAGCCTTTTTATTTCTCCTCCTCCTCTTTCATTACTTATTTATGCTTCGCCTTTAATTTATCCTTCCGTGATTTTTAATTTCTTTATATATTTTTTCAGAGTTTTTTTAAACAAAAAATGTCAACAACGACAAAGTTTATTCTGATCTCTTCAATTCTTTTATTTTTTTCAATATCTCATGGCCTTGGACGTGATGAGGCGTCAAAAACAACTCTTCCAAACCTAAGGATAAAGACAAAAAATATGGAACGATTATTGGAATTGACTTAAGGACAACTTATTCTTGTGTTGGTGTTTATAAAAATGGACGTGTCGAAATCATTGCAAACGATCAAGGTTTAAATAAAAGTTGGGAAATAGAAAAGGACCCCGCCGGTTCCCTCAACATCTCCCAAAGGGTTGGGAATAGTTAAAAATGACTGGCATAAAGAGTAGAACGGGGGCCACCTTGAATGTCAAAGGCCGGAGATAAAATGGCCCGTGGAAGTCCCTCCACCTCTCTCTATTGGTCAAGT
Source organism: Meloidogyne enterolobii (assembly GCA_963681835.1). Classification (NCBI taxonomy): domain Eukaryota; kingdom Metazoa; phylum Nematoda; class Chromadorea; order Rhabditida; family Meloidogynidae; genus Meloidogyne; species Meloidogyne enterolobii. The sequence continues at coordinate 6,779 of CAVMJV010000083.1, read as the reverse complement.
TATCCAGAAGGTCAAATTCAAACATTTGGGGCGGATAAAGATGCCTGAAGATCAGGAATACGTTTGCCTGCTCCATTTTGCCTCCATTTGCCTGCTCCATTTTTTGGGATCAAATGTCAGTTGCCCAAGTGAGATTTGAACTCCCGGGTTTGCCCCTCTGGCTTGCTCTTGCATAATTAGTAAGAGGGGAAACATTTTAGGTTGGGAGGTGAAATAAGTTTCGTTCATCATTTATATTCATCTTTACATAGGTAACCGTATTACTCCTTCCTACGTGGCGTTTACTGAAAATGGTGAAAGATTGATTGGGGACGCGGCAAAGAATCAGTTGACGTTGAACCCGGAAAACACCATCTTCGATGCAAAACGCTTAATTGGAAGGGAGTTTACCGACAAAACTGTTCAGGATGACATGAAGTTGTGGCCATTCGGGGTATATTTTTTTGATTAAAATTAATTTGGGGGTTTTGCGGATGATTTTTGCGGACAAATTTTGGGTTGGAATTTTTGTCCGCAAGTTTCAAATTTTGTCCGCAAAATATTTTTTTGGGACCAAATGTCATCTCATTCTCCCAACATTTTCAGGTTGCTGATAAAGCTAACAAGCCACACATCAAGGCTAACGTCAACGGAGAAATCAAACAATTTGCTCCAGAAGAGATTTCAGCAATGGTTCTTGGAAAAATGAAGGAAATTGCCGAAGCCTATTTGGGTCATGAAGTTACGCATGCTGTGGTTACGGTTAGTCTAACTTTTTCTTTAACTTTAAAATAATATTTTTAAGGTCCCCGCCTACTTTAACGATGCTCAACGTCAAGCTACCAAAGATGCTGGAACTATCTCTGGACTTAATGTTGTACGTATTATTAATGAACCGACAGCTGCGGCAATCGCTTATGGATTGGACAAGAAAGAAGGTTTTTGATTGTTTTTTTGTTATGTGTGGGGGATATTTGGGCAGACTTGTGAAAACTTTCTTTTGGGTTTTTGTGAATTTTGTTTATTAGGGCCAGAGCTCTTGACTGGTATGAGTATTTAAGTCCCGACTCCAAGTTATTCTGTTGATGTAGGGTTCCGGTCTCCGAATTGTATGGCACTAACTCGGCAATAGTTTGAGGTTGTTAGGACCGAACTCCTACTCGATACAGTTTATATGGTCATTTGAAAGAGCTCAACGAGCTCTGATGTGAATTAAACAAAGGAATTTACTTGCTGCCTCAACGTTAAGCCGAGATTTTCAGTCCTCTGAAAATAAACCATCCCAAATTGTGTCAAAGTTTTCCTTCTGTTATTTTTCGCCCACAAAGATACCTTTCTTAAACTTCATTATTTCTTAGGGGAACGCAACATTCTTGTCTTTGACCTTGGCGGAGGCACCTTCGACGTCTCTTTGTTGACTATCGATAATGGAGTTTTTGAAGTATTGGCAACAAATGGAGACACTCACTTGGGAGGTGAAGATTTTGATCAGAGGACGATGGAATACTTTATTAAATTGATTAAAAAGAAGACTGGAAAGGATTTGAGGAAGGATAACCGAGCTGTTCAAAAACTTCGTCGTGAGGTTTGTTTTTTGACTTTTTTTGGAGGGTTTTTGAGGTTTAAAAATTTCTAACGGTTTTTAAATAGGTTGGAAAATTTTTAGAATTGTTATTTTTTGTTTAAAATGACTAAAAATTAGTGTTTCCACTGGTGGGGTTCGAACCTTGCACCCCTTTTTAGGCAATATTTTTAATTATCCCACTTAACCAAAAGGTACATTTTTGGTGTTTTGTTCTTTTTTCCCTTTATTCTCCGTTATGTTAAAAATTATTTTAAATAATTTATGGACTATGATTTATGAAAGTTTTTTTCATTTAAAGGTCGAAAAGGCAAAGAGAGCCCTCTCAGTCCAGCACCAAGTCAAAATGGAAGTTGAATCCTTAATTGATGGAATTGATTTTGCTGAAACTTTAACTCGTGCCAAATTTGAAGAATTAAATATGGATTTGTTTAGAGGAACGCTTAAACCTGTACAGAAAGTTTTGGAAGATGCAGGTTTTTTGAGGGGAATTTTTGGAAATTTTTTAAAATTTTTTCTGTTTAAGATATGAAGAAGGATGATATTCATGAAATCGTTTTGGTTGGTGGATCAACAAGAATTCCAAAAATTCAACAGTTGTTGAAAGATTTCTTTAATGGAAAAGAACCTTCTCGTGGCATTAATCCAGGTTTAAAATTTGTTTTTGCTGGGGAAAGAAAGTTGGTCTTGTATATCCTCAACCCGAAGGCGCTGGGCATAAGGTTGAAAACCAGATCCCAACTAATCTGGTTTTGAAATACAGTCATACCTGGTCGTGGTATGCCCCTAAATAATACGTTTTTAAAATTAGGTTTGCCATTGGGTTTGTAGAGGGAGAGGACATCATTTAAGAAAAGAGATTTTGTAAGTCCTAAGTACCAGGGATGGGTCGGGTTGAGAAAAAATCAAGAATCGGAAACGTCCATTGCTCCATCCTGTAAGGGTTTAACCTGACTTTTTAAAATAATTTTTTTTAAAGATGAGGCTGTTGCTTGTGGTGCTGCTGTCCAAGCTGGAGTAATCTCTGGAGAAGAAGACACCGAAATTGTTTTGTTGGACGTTAACCCTTTAACTCTCGGTATTGAAACTGTTGGTGGTGTAATGACAAAATTGATCAACCGAAACACTGTTATCCCAACTAAAAAAGCACAAGTTTTCTCTACTGCGGCAGATAATCAACCAACTGTTACAATTCAGGTTTTTTGGAGTTTTTGAGGAATTTTGGAAAAAATTTTTTTTTCTTTTAAAGGTCTATGAAGGAGAACGTCCAATGACTAAAGACAACCACATGCTTGGAAAATTCGACTTGACAGAAATTCCACCAGCACCTCGTGGAGTGCCACAAATTGAGGTTTTTTAGAAGTTTTTGAATTTTTAAAAAAATTTTTTAAATTAAAGGTAACCTTTGAAATCGACGTCAACGGAATCCTTCATGTAACAGCTGAAGATAAGGGAACTGGAAATAAAAATAAAATTACCATCACAAATGATCACAACCGTTTGTCTCCTGAAGATATTGAAAGAATGGTTAATGATGCGGAGAAGTTTGCTGAGGAAGATAAACGTGTTAAAGAAACTGTTACATTACGTAATGAATTGGAATCACATGCCTATCAACTCAAGAACCAGGTTTGTTAATGAAATTTTTTTTGGGGGTTTGAAGAGATTTTCTTTGGGGGGGGGGGGGGGGTTCGCTTGCGTGTCTCGGGAATGATTTTTCTTGTTTGAGGGATTGGATGTTTTGTTTGGGGATAGGATGGACTGTTTTGGTGGGGGATGGGGGCAGAGATGAGCTGTGGCATTAATTGAATGTCTTGCGGTGGTTTGGGAGCAATGATGATGGTCGGTTTAGTGGTGGGTTTGCCTGTATTTGGGTAGGCTGGGGAGTGTATTAGGTGTTTTGTTGGGGGCATTAACTTTGGGTATGGTTTTGGCCTCAAAAATTTCTCTCTAATTTTGCATTTTATTTTTAAAGGCAATGCAGATGTGTGCTTCAACATCAAACACTCCTAGTACGTGTGGCTGAAGTTCTGAAACATCGACTGCTACAACAAGACAAGTGTTATTGTGGGAAGTGTTCAAAATGAGCATCGGTTGCAACAAACTGATGATGGATAACAAAGATGAGAGAAGCTAAAAAATGTGGCAAAGATGCTTCCGCCACATTTTAAGGTCTAAAAGATATTTGAATTAAATATGTTTTTATTATTTTTTAGTGCTTTTCCGTTTGCGTCGATTTTTTTGTTTTATTTTTTCAAGTACAAAATTTTATCAAAACAGCAGGATTCTTAGATCGAAAAACGGAAAAGCACATTTAAGCCACTTGTAAAAAAAGGCTTTTTGCGGATTCGTTTAGAAGAAAGCAAAAAGGCCTTTTCTTTACAAGTGGTATTTTTTTATCACATTATTTTTTTGTTGGTTAAAAATGGGTTTGGTGTCCTCGGCCCCCCGACCTTGGGTTCACCCAACCCCCAACTTTTCCAAGCTCAAAGAGCTTCAGACACTCCTAAACTCTAAAAGCGTCCAGCTTGACGACCTGCTTTTAATTTTGTAAAAATTAGAACTTTTTCTGCAATTAAACTCCCTAATGAAGACCAGCAGATAGTTTTGAATTGTCAAAAACTAAATAGGTTCAGGCTTTCATACCTCCGAGTTATATCCAAAGGCACGGGTTCTTATTCAATAGGTGTAGACAGTAGGGCACTTAGACCTTAGATTAGACCTAGAACACCCCCCCCCCCAAACTTCCGGCACTTCAACTTCAACTGCTCCTGCCAGCCGTCTACAACTTCAACTGCTCCTGTCAGCCGTCTACAACTTCAACTGTGCCTGCCACTCGTCTACAACTTCTCCTGGACCGACTCTACGGGTTCCCTCGGCCTCGACTCGGTACTCTACTGCTCCCCCGGGTCCAACATGGTGCTCTAATGTCCATACCTATTTTATAAGACCCACCTTTCTTCCCCATATCCAAGTTTGACCCAAATGTATCCCCCAAAACGCCCCGACAAAACGTCACTTCCCAAAACATCCCCGGACAAAACGTCACTTCCCAAAACATCCCCGGACAAAACGTCACTTCCCAAAACGCCCCGGACAAAACGTCATTCCCCAAAACGCCCCAGACAAAACATCACTCCCCAAAACGCCCCAGACAAAACATCACTCCCCAAAACGCCCCAGACAAAACATCACTCCCCAAAACGCCCCGGACAAAACGTCACTCCCCAAAACGCCCCGGACAAAACGTCACTCCCCAAAACGCCCTAGACAAAACGTCACTCCCAAAAATGGCCCCGACAAAACGTCACTCCCAAAATGCCCCACACTAAAAATAACCCGCACTGAAAATCCCGCACTGAACTGACCGACCCGCCTTCTTAAAAAATATTCTCTCCATAGGTTCAGGCTTTCATACCTCCGAGTTATATCCAAAGGCACGGGTTCTTATTCAATAGGTGTAGACAGTAGGGCACTAGGCATAGGCTTCCTTAGACGTTGACCTAGACTTTGACCTTTGAATTACCCCCCCCCCTTCCAGGCCCAAATGTCCAATGATCAATTGTCCCAATGATCAATTGTCAAGTGATCAATTGTCCCAGTGACCAAATGTCCAATGTTCAATCTTCGCAATGATCAATTGTCCAGTGATCAATTGTCCCAATGATCAATTGTCCCAGTGACCAAATGTCCCAGTGACCAAATGTCCAGTGATCAATTGTCCCAGTGACCAAATGTCCAGTGATCAATTGTCCCAATGATCAAATGTCCAGCGATCAATTGTCCCTGGACCAAATGTCCAGTGATCAATTGTTCCTGACTGTCCCACACTAAAAATCCCGCACTGAAAATCTGGCATTAAAAATGACCGACCCCCCTTTTTCAAAAATGCTCTCCATAGGATCAGGCTTTCATACCTTCCAGTTATATCCAAAGGCACGGGTTCTTATTCAATAGGTGCAGACAGTAGGGCACTTAGACCTTAGATTAGACCTAGAACACCCCCCCCCCCAAACTTCCGGCACTTCAACTTCAACTGCTCCTGCCAGCCGTCTACAACTTCAACTGCTCCTGTCAGCCGTCTACAACTTCAACTGTGCCTGCCACTCGTCTACGACTTCTCCTGGACCGACTCTACGGGTTCCCTCGGCCTCGACTCGGTACTCTACTGCTCCCCCGGGTCCAACATGGTGCTCTAATGTCCATACCTATTTTATAAGACCCACCTTTCTTCCCCATATCCAAGTTTGACCCAAATGTATCCCCCAAAACGCCCCGACAAAACGTCACTTCCCAAAACATCCCCGGACAAAACGTCACTTCCCAAAACATCCCCGGACAAAACGTCACTTCCCAAAACGCCCCGGACAAAACGTCATTCCCCAAAACGCCCCAGACAAAACATCACTCCCCAAAACGCCCCAGACAAAACATCACTCCCCAAAACGCCCCAGACAAAACATCACTCCCCAAAACGCCCCGGACAAAACGTCACTCCCCAAAACGCCCCGGACAAAACGTCACTCCCCAAAACGCCCTAGACAAAACGTCACTCCCAAAAATGGCCCCGACAAAACGTCACTCCCAAAATGCCCCACACTAAAAATAACCCGCACTGAAAATCCCGCACTGAACTGACCGACCCGCCTTCTTAAAAAATATTCTCTCCATAGGTTCAGGCTTTCATACCTCCGAGTTATATCCAAAGGCACGGGTTCTTATTCAATAGGTGTAGACAGTAGGGCACTAGGCATAGGCTTCCTTAGACGTTGACCTAGACTTTGACCTTTGAATTACCCCCCCCCTTCCAGGCCCAAATGTCCAATGATCAATTGTCCCAATGATCAATTGTCAAGTGATCAATTGTCCCAGTGACCAAATGTCCAATGTTCAATCTTCGCAATGATCAATTGTCCAGTGATCAATTGTCCCAATGATCAATTGTCCCAGTGACCAAATGTCCCAGTGACCAAATGTCCAGTGATCAATTGTCCCAGTGACCAAATGTCCAGTGATCAATTGTCCCAATGATCAAATGTCCAGCGATCAATTGTCCCTGGACCAAATGTCCAGTGATCAATTGTTCCTGACTGTCCCACACTAAAAATCCCGCACTGAAAATCTGGCATTAAAAATGACCGACCCCCCTTTTTCAAAAATGCTCTCCATAGGATCAGGCTTTCATACCTTCCAGTTATATCCAAAGGCACGGGTTCTT